>CM053581.1:346463634-346491037 GCA_028627135.1 Pseudochirops cupreus
GGGATGGCTGTTTTGGAGTGGTGGGCGGGGGAAAGACGGGGAGAAAATATGTAACTCAAAAAAAATTTAATAAAATAAATTTAAAAAAAAATAAAAAAATAAAAAATCAAGTGTGCATAATTTTGCACTGCACATATACAAGAGGCAGCTAGGAGGGAGAGGACATTCCAGGCAGAAGAAAGGACAAAGGGCCAGAAGTTCAGACTGGAATTGTCAGTGACCTACTGGATACCTCCACCCTGCTCTCCCCTCAGCATGCCCAAAGTGGCACTCATCATCTTCTGCTCTTAAACCTGCCCTTCTTCAAAAGCTCCTGGTTTTCTTGGTCGTTCACAACTTCAAAGTCATCTTTCGGGCCTGTGAGGCCTCTCTCAGAATCATTTTTGTAAATGCATAAAATACAGACGATTTCAAAGGAAACCAATTGGATTGAAAAACATTTTCCAAAATACTTTTTAAAAAAATTTGCCGACCTTAGATGAAGACCTGATTTAATGCCTGATTTATGGGACATGTGGTTCCTTCTAAGAGATGTAACCTGAATGTGGGGGCTGGGATGTGGAGAGGCAGAGAAAAGCAGGACTGGATTCCCAAGCTGCCTGCAGCCCCAGAGCCCTTCTTTTAACACCAGTATTCCCCCAGCAATGATCTATGACTGGGAATCATGGAACACCATTCCAGATTGAGTCAATGGAAAGACACATGGTGGGCATAAGTGGCTGTCGCGTATCACTCGTCTGCCAATACAGTATAAAATACATCAATGACGCATGTCACCCACAAAGGATGTGAAACAGTCATGGGAAGGGAGTGAAGGATAACAGATGGACGACCCATCTCCTGACTTGATAAAGAGCTCTAGCTACAGTTAATCCTAATTCAGAAGGAGGACCTCATGTAGATTGGCTAGAACTTGTATGTAGAATTTATGGAGATAGAAAAGGATCACCCAAGAAGAGGCGGTGGGGATGAAGACCCATGTGGGATGAGATCATGGAGAGATGGAAGTCTCTCTGTCCCATGCATCAAGGAGAAAACTCCCTCCCTTACCCTTGATGCCAAAGAAGAGTGAGGAATCACTCAACCAAGGGAAGCTGCTTTGGGCTCATAGCTGGCCCCAATACTTTCTTTCATGCCTCTCAGGAAAAAAAATCCATTAGGATACCTACACTGTTTAGCTCAGCTCCCCCTGTGTCCCCTGTTTCTTGCCTTGTTTACCTGAAGTTTATCCATCCTCTGTCTTTACATGATCTCCCATATCACTGCTGACAGTTTCCTGGAGACCCATCTAAGGCAAGATATTCAAATCCAGAGCACATGTGTTCTCTGCTTCAATGAAGCCCACAATGGGAAAACACATGGAGGTCTCTTGACCAAGCTAATATGAAAACCCCAGCAGAGTGCAGCTTGTAGAGTGGAAAAAGAAAGTCAGTGGTGGCTGCCACTGGAATGCAGACAGTTTAAAATAAGTGAGGGAGTGAGAAGCGTACATTGTCTCCCCCTTTAGAATGCCATATTGGGAGCCCAAATGCCTCCTTTTCTGCTTGTACCCCATTGCTGAGCCTAGTGCTCTGCACATAGTAGTAGTTTCATGAAGGCTTCAGACTTCTCTCTTTCCCCCTTCCTCCCCCTTCTCTCCTTCCCTTTCTTTATCCCTCTTCCCTTTCCTTCCCCTCTCACTCCCTTCCTTTCTTCCTTTCTCCCTCCTTCCCTTTCTCCCTCCCTCTCTCCCTTTCTTCTTCCCTTCTTTCTTCTTCATTTCTTCTTTCCTTCATGGTGTCAGGCCTGTTCTTTGTCCGCAAGTTCAAGCCCCACATAAACCAATTAATTTTTCTGTTTCACACCTGATTGTAAAAGCCCTCAAACATGTTATTGGTCCCCAGGGAGACCAGCAAAACAATCATAAAATCTGAGTTGGGAGGGATATTACTCACTTAGTCCAGTCTCCCACCCAGAACAATTCCAAAGCAGGAATAGCTCCTAGAGCATGTCTCTAGAACATCCTCTTCTGGATGACAGCAATGAGGAGCTTGCTCCTTATTTATAGAGGCTGCCAGCTCTACTACTGGTCAGCTCTGACTGTTCCTTATACAAAGTCAAATTCTACATGCTTGTAAGATCCATGTGTTGATTCTTTTCTCTGGGATCACATGCTCAGAAATAAGTCAACTTGTTCTGTATAGAGTAGGAATGCATTTCCATTCCAGGGAATCTGCTTAAAAGTATATGGGCTCAAAAGCATCCTGTGCCTTCACATACAAGGTAAGAGGGGAGTTAGTGAAAATGTTGAGGCCACCAAAAAGCAGACTCTTCATTTACGGTCACGTCTCAGATGTTTTAGAGCATCATAATAATGGCTAGCATTCATCTCGAGATTTCACAGAGCACTTTTCTGACTTTATCATTCAGGAGACAGCATGGTGTCCCAGAGAGGGGTGGGATATGGAGTCCTAGGACTCAGGCTTGAACCCTGCCTCAGCTGCTTCCTTTCACTGATCCTGGGCAAGCTATAAAGGTAGGTTCTGGCGCTGTGATCTCATTAGTGTGGTGAATTCCCGGCATGAAAATTCCTTCCCCTGGTACAGATAGCAACTCCTCTGTAAATTCTAGTTTGGATCCTTGGGGGCCCTGAGAGATTAAGTGATTCCCAAAGGGTCACACATTCAGTTTAAGTCAGGCTAGATTTGAACCCAAATCATCATAACTCTAAGGATGACTCTCTAGTTTATGGTGAACTCTTAGTGGAGAAATTCTCTCCCCTGATACAGATAGCAAAGCCTCTATAATTTGCGATCTTCACCCCTGGGACGATGAGAGATTGAAGTGACTTGCCCCAGGGTCACACAGATAGCATGTGTCAGTAGCCAGACTCAAGAGTCAGGTCGTCCTCATTCTCCCAGATGATTCTCATAATGCTCTTCATGGCCATTTTACAGATAAGGAGACTGAGATCCAGAGTATTAGAGTAACTTGCCCAAGGTTCAGTAAGGGCAGCACCAGCAGTTCTGGCCAGGTCTTCCAACCCTGAGGCTAACACTCTTTTCTACCCAGGACAGATTGAATGAAAAGACCTCGATAACCCTGCTGTCAGTTTGCAGTTTTGAGGTTAAGAAAATCCTATAGCTCAAACTTCACTGTTCTCACATATGTGTTGAATCTTTCAAAAGAACAGCAAATGGGAAGTGAAGGGCTTCCCCTGCCAGTGAACTGCAGCATCATGTCAGCTGGGGTATATTTTATGGATTTTTTCCTTTTATCAGACACTTCTCACATGTGATGCTCTGCCAGTCAGACCCTCTCATTAAAGCAATAAACTCCACCGGCTTAGAAAGGACGGGGCTGAGAGCCCAGCATCTGGGCTCCGTGTCTTTCCTTTCCACTTAACTGGGGAGCAGATTTGCATGAAAACAGAGTCATTCACTCCCACCAAGTGCAACCTTATCAGAAAACCAAATCCTGGGTTTATGAAATTGGGCTAGATTTCCCAGCAGCTAACGGTGATTTCACAAATGACAGGGGATTATGTTTGGTTGAAAAAAGAGCCCTTGGAGCTGACAAATAGAGAGAAACATGCCACTTGAAAGAAGAGAAAATACAAGGGACATTTTTAAAAATTTCTCAAGCAATTGAACAACAAAGAAGGCCCCCTTGATGGAATCAAGGGGAACTTCTCATCCAGTCTGACTGTCCAAAGCAGCCATTTGCAGCTGGCCCCAAAATGGCCACCACTTTCCCTTGTAGATTCTAATTACTTTTAGAAGGTTTTCTTCTAGAACCAAGCAGAAAGTTTGATTCAGGGAAACCACGATGATCAAAACAGAAAGTCCTGGCCACAAATATCATAAGAATTTGTCCTTTCCAGAGGCAGAGCCGAGATGGTAGAGAAAAGGCAATGACTCACAAGAACTCTACCCCAAACTCCTTTGAACACTTTTAAATAACGCCATAAAACAATTCCTGAAGTGTCAGAATGCACAAAAGGATGGGGTGAAAAATTTTCCAGTCAAAGACAACATAGAAGGTCAGTAGGAAAAGTCTGTCCCTCCTGGGAAAGAGTGGACCATAGTCCAGTACAGGCAATACCAGCACTGTCCCAACCCCAACAAACCAGGGCCTGCCTTGGGAGCCATTGAATCAGCAGCAGCAACAGTTATTTCCAGAGCTGTCAGCTCACAGATGGTAAGAAGATTGAACAACTGGTCAGAAAGAGATTATAGGGGTTTCTTTGCTAGCACCGAGGTAGGATTCTGTTGCTTTGCCCATGCTCAGACCCAGGTCACAGTCCTGGATGGCAGTTAACTGACCCTGTGGCTTGGAGGCCCTCCTCACAGTTCCATGACAGAACAGAGTGCTTGTGGTTGCTGAGAAATCAGAGCACAGGTCAGGAGAATAGTAAACACATCTCTCTTTAAATCATCCCACCTTGGAAGAACTGAAAACTTATAGGTACCTAAAAGTATCTCTGAAATCACCTGCACAAAATCCCTGAAGCTTGGGACAGTGTGCCCTCCACTTGGAAGCAAAGCCCCACTTTAACAAAAAGTTAAAAGTCAAGAAACAGACTAGAAAAATGAACAAACAACAGGGGAAAAAATTAGACCATAGAAAGTTACTATGGTGACAAAGTAGAGCAAAACACACTCAAAAGATAACAAAGTCAAAGTTCCAATATCCAAAGCTTCCAAGAAGTATATGAATTGGTCTCAGACCATGGAAGAGCTCCAAAAGGACTTTGAAAGTCAAGTAAGAAAAGTAGAAGAAAAAATAGGAAGAGAAATGAGAGTGATACAAGAAAACCATTAAAAAAGAGTCAACAGCTTAGTAAAGGAGACACACACACACACACACACACACACACACACAAATACCAAAGAAAATAACACCTTAAAAAACAAAATAGGTCAAATGGTGAAAGAAGTACAAAAAGCCAGTGAGGAGAAGAATGCATTGAAAAGCAGAACTGGCCAAATGGGAAAAGAGGCACAAAAATTCAATGAAGAAAATAATTCCTTAAAAATTAGAATTGAGCAAATAGAGGTTTATGATTTTATGAGAAATTAGGAAATTATAAAACAAAGCCAAAAGAATGAAAAAATAGAAGACAGTGTGAAATATCTCATTGGAAAAACAACTGACCTGGAACATAGATGCAGGAGAGAGAATTTTTAAATGATTGGACTTCCTGAAAGCCACAATTTAAAAAAAAAAGAGCCTAGACATCATCTTTCAAGAAATCGTCAAGGAAAACTGCCCTGTTATTCTAGAACCAAAGGGTAAACTAGAAATTGAAAGAATCTACCAATCATCTCCTAAAAGAGATCCCAAAACAAAAACTCCCAGAAATATTATAGCCAAATTCCAGAGTTCCCAGATCAAGGAGAAGATATTGCAAGCAGCCAGAAAGAAACTATTCAAGTATCATAGAGCCACAATCAGGATAGCACAAGATTTAGCAGTTTCTACATTAAGGGATCAGAGGGTTTAGAATATGATATTCTGCAGGGCAAAGCAGCTAGAATTACAATCAAGAATCATCTGCCCAGCAAAACTGAATATAATCCTTCAGGGGAAAATAGACATTCAATGAAATAGAGGACTTTCAAGCATTCTTGATGAAAAGACCAGAGATGAACAGAAAATCTGACTTTCAAATACAAGACGCAAGAGAAGCATAAAAAGGTAAACAGGAAAGGGAAATCATAAGAGACTTAATAAGGTTGAGCTGTTTACATTCCTACATGGGAAGATGATACTTGTAACTCAAAAACTTTTTCATTATGAGGGCAATTAGGAGTATAAATAGACAGAGGGTATAGGTGTGAGTTAAATACTAAGGGATTATATCTTAAAAAATAAAATTAAGAAGTGGGAAAGAGGGATGCACTGGGAGAAAGGGAAAGAGAAAAGTAGAATGGAGTAGATTATCTCACATTTTTAAGCGTTAGCAGTGGAGGAGAAGAGGAGGGAGATGGGGGGGGGGGCAGCAGTGAATGAACCTTGCTCTCATCAGAATTGGCTCAAAGAAGAAATAACATACAAACTCAATTGGGTATAGAAATCTATCTTACCCTACAGGAAAAGTTGGGGGAAGTGGGAGTTAGAAGCAAAACACTTTTGTGGAGGGCCAGGGTGAAAGGAAAGAGAGAATAGAAAAAATGGGGAGAATAGGATGGAGGGAAATACATTTAGCTGTGAAAAAATTTCTGAAGCATTTCCCTGATAAAGGCCTCATTTCTCAAATGCATAGAGAACTGAGTCAAAATTATAAAAATAGGATCCATTCCCCAGTTGACAAATGAACAAGAGATATGAACAGTTTTCAGATGAAGTAATCAAAACTATCTATAGTCATATGAGAAGGTGCACTAAATGACTATTTATTGGAAAAATGCGATTTGAAACAATTCTCAGGTACTGCCTCATATGTATTAGGTTGACTAATAGGACAGAAAAGGATAATAACAAATGTTGGCCGGGTCATGGGAAAAATGAAACATTATGCATTGTTGGTGGTGTTGTGAATTGATTCAACCATTCTTGAGAGCAATTTGGAGCTAGGCCCAAAGGGCTATAAAACCATGCATACCCTTTGACAGGCAAATTCCCACTCTAATGAATTTTAGCATTTCTCTTTGATGTATCCCATGAAACAGATTCTCCATGAGCTCCACTGGGAAAGCCCATCATTTTGCTCTGATAAAATTTGTTAAAAATGAGCAGTAGACAAATCACATCTGAAATTTTTAAGACCCAGAAAGAAAACAATGCTAACACCTAGTTAATTGGCAAGTGAAAAGAAGGGCTCTGAGAACTCTGAGTTAAACCTAATTCAAAGAATATTTATTAAGAACCCACTGTCTGCAAGGTGAAAGGCCATTTGGTATAATGAACTAGAGAGTTCAGAGCTTCAGAGTTAGGAAGACAGAGATTTGAAATCGGCCTCTGGTTCTTGGGCTGTATGACTCTTAAGGAAGCCTCTGAGCTCTCAGTGCCTCCCAGGAAACACCAACGTGTTAAGTTGTAGTTTCTGGCTTAGACAATGATGGTGGAGGGAATTTCTTCATTGTGAGCTCCCTACACAAATGTCATCACAGTCTGGAGTTTTTATTTGCGGGGGAAGGCCGGTAATGTATGAAGTGCCAGACTCTAGGAAGACACAGAAAATGACACATCTCTGCCCTCAAGGAGATTATCTTCTAATGATGGGGTGGGGCAGGGGGTGACTTGTGCGTAGATGAGTACAGTTAAGAGTAATGTGTTGAGAGAGGCAAAGAAGACATCCAGGGAACATGGAAAAGAGAGAAAATACTTTCAGCTGATGCAATCATGGAGGACTCCATGGAGGAAGCAGTAATTGAGCTGAGCTTGGAAGGGAGAGGGGTATCCTAAAAGGTGAAGACGGGAAGGGAACGGCAGTCTCCTAGTCCTAATTGGCCACAACCTAGAGTTTGCAAAGGAGAGGACTGTGAGATGAGGCTGGAGCAAGAAGCTTGAGTCCAACTGGGGTCGGCCATGAAGGCAAGGATTTGTACTTTCACTCTTAGCTCCGGATCCAGGAGAGATGTTTGAGTGAGGGGAAGTCGTGCCTTAGGAAGGTTGTTTTGGCAGCTGGGACTGAAGCAGGGAGAGGTGGGGTTATTTATTATGAGCACCAGTGCTGGGGATGTGGGATGGGAGCTAAGCTGGGCTCCTGACTCTGTCACTGACCATCTATAACCCTGTGCAGACAATTTAGCCTCCTACCTGCAATGGAGGGACTTAGACCCTAAGACAGTGTTCTCTGAGGCTCCTTTCAGCCTTTCAGTCTTCAGTCTTTACTCCAGTAAGTCGTGATGACATCTTGGCCTAGAAGGGCAGCAGTTAAGACTGGGAGAACTCCAGGGGTATGCTCCTAAGAGCTGATTGCTAAATGTTCGGTGTGAGCATCTGCACTCCCGAAAATGACAAATGCTACAAAAAGGGGCTTGATTCATGGCTTTGATGATTGTCCAGACTTAAGAAAGTGACAGAGAAAAAGTTAACAGTCCTGACTCAGCTTATGAGTGTGTCCTGCTTTTTGGAGAGCCAGACTCCCATGTCCTCTCGACAGAGGTTGGGGGGCTATTTTTTCCTTCTTTCTTACCACTTTAGTCTGCTTTGCCTCTCCTGCATCATCTCCATTCCTGTCTATTGAGTTACATACTAATAGGGTCATAGTTATACATTGGAGTATTTTAAAGAATTTTTTATTGATATCTTTTCTATACCATCTCGATTCCTTCCTGTTTCCTTCCTCCTCCTTCCAAAAAGACCATCCTGTAAGACAGAATATTTTTTAAAGGAAGAAAAAAAAAGAAACCTTAGTAAAACCAAGCAAAACATCACAAATCATATACGTATATATGTATATATATAAAATATATATATGTTATGAATATATAAATACACATACACACAGATATGCATATGTCTGTGTATGTATATTAAGAAAAACAAATGTGTGTGTTTGCGTTCCTTAACTGTAGTGAGTGGCTTGGCACTTTACATACCATTTTTCCAGCTGGGGTAACTCTGATATTTGAGGAAAGGTGGGATGGCTGGGCTCACATGCTGCCTTATTATGTATCTAGGTCTCAGTGCCCTCATCTCTACAATGATGTGACTGGTTCTCTGAGGTCCCTTGCAGATTTAATCCCTGTGACCTTTTTAGGTGGATAGCCCCTGGACAGTTATCAAACATCTCTGTTGAGCTCACTCACTTTCCAGAGGAAGACACTGAGGCTGGAGGCTGGAGCGGGGATGCCAGGTTCAGACAGAACACTTGGTTGGCAGCAGAGTCAGGGTCAGCCCCCAGTGTCTCTCACCCATGGCCTCTGAGCTCCATTTCTGGTCGCCCTGCTGCCTCTGCCTCCCTGTAGAGCATTTATCACCCTCTGTCTCCTTTTACATTTGTCAGTATTGCTTCTGCTCGTGGTCTCTGGGTGGGTCTGGAGAAAGTGATGCATGATCAGCAGGGCCTTCCCCCCCACCCCCCACCATACAAGCCCAGTCTGTGCCTGTGTGGTACCAACCAGCAGAGGGAAATGAAACCCTCTTTCGACACAGTGGATTTCTCTTCCACATTTTAAATGAACAATTCAGTAGGCACACACAAGCTGTACCTCATCTGTTATTCTGCTCACTCTCCAAGGTCATGGATTTCCATAAGAGCGAATAAATTAGAGTTGATAGAAGAGCTTCTCAATCAATTTGGACACCTTGGAATTTAAGTCAAATTGGCTTGGCAAGGCATCGGGCTAATCGGAGATGAGTTGTACAGTGGCATGCTCTAAATCCATTTCTCTCCATATAGCTATGCAAATACTTCAGGGGAAACGGCCCGGAGACCATCTGATTCTCCATTATGGCTGCTTTATGTGATATTTAGGAGTCAGGTGTGAGTAAAATTTTTCACAAGAAACTGGTTTTTATCATAGTCAAAATGGTATTTGTCCCCTTTCCTCCAGAGAAATCACTAGCTGGGTGTCGAGAAAGCAGCTCCAAATAGTAGAAATATTTCTCAGTGGCCTAGTGGTCTACTGCTGAGAGAGCCGGGAGGCCTGAGTGCTCATCCTGCCCTCCTCACAGCCTCTGTGGGACATTAGACAAACTCTCTTGTTTAGGGATAATGTATATGAAAGCACACTGAGAAACAAGAGTGAGAAGGAAATACATTCTTAATAATGGGTGGGTTATAGGATCAAAGATGTATGCCATAATCCAGTGGGCATTTTTTAACACTAAAAGGATGGGGTGAGTCAATTGTGTCCATTGAAGCAAGAATTCTTAAATTCTTAAAATAATTTTACTGAAATTTCCAATAATTTATCCTGTGTGGACAAACGCATTTTAGATGCAAATAATTATGAGAAGATTTATTATTTTCCTCTGAAATAGAAATGTTCATCCTATTCTATTTTCTTTACCTGGAAGATAAAGCAAAATGCAGTGTGGAGGGAAGTAATGTGAAATCAGAGCAGAAAAGCAGACCATGAAGGAGGAAAGTAAGCTTCAGAGAGGGGAAGGAAGTTGGTCCAGGTCATATGATAGGAAGTGGCAGAGTCAGGATTCTAACCCAGTTCTTGTGACTCAAAATCCAGCTGGAGTCAGATTTAAGTATACCCCCATTCCTACATCCTATTTACCTACTTCCCCACATCTTCCTGAGGTTAAATCTGGCCTCGGACACTTACTAGCTGTGTGACCCTGGGCAAGTCACTTCACCCTGTTTGCCTCAGTTTCCTCATCTGTAAAATGAGTTGGAGAAGGAAATGGCAAACCACTCCAGTATCTTTGCGAAGAAAACCTGATAAAGGGGTCATGAAGAGGGGGACGTAACAGAAAGAATTGAGCAACAATAACAACAACACTGCCTCAAATGAATTAATTGATCATAAGTGCTTTACAAACTTCAAAGCTATGTAGGATTATGGATTGTGAAGGGACCTCAGATATTATCTATCTAATTTAAAATATAATTTAAAATGCACACATCTCCACATCCTGTATCAGAGTGAAGAAAAGAGACTAACAATGTTTTCCCCTTAGTAATCGAATGATAAAAGTTGCCTTTCTATCGATTCAAACAGTTTACTGATTTAAAAAATATGCTTTACTACCAAAGGGAAAGAGCTCAGAAAAAGTAAAATGTTCTAAGTTTAAGCATAAGAATAAGGACAGCGTGTTCAATAGTTTCGCCAAACCAGAAGCTGAGCTTCCACTCTTTTTCTGGTCCATCAGTTAGAAAACAAAGTCGTGGTGCAAGCCCCAGGGGGTTAATATGACATAAATCAAAGTGGACGGCCATGACAATCTGTCGTTGTCACCAAACCACTCATTTCAGATTGAAATCTAAAACACTCGAGTCTTGACTGTTGACCCCGACACTTCAGTAAAGCCTGCCACTGCTGCTTTGTGCTGGCCCAGGACAGCGGAGTGGAGAGAGAAAGCATGTGACCCAACCCAAGCCAACTGTATCTCCTTGCTCTTCTCCCTCGGAGCCGCTCAGAGCTCTGCCCAAAGTCACACACCTCCAACCGCAGCTTCATTTGAGGTCTGTGTTATCATGGATCCAGTTTAGACGTGACCTGCCCAAGAGCTGGTTCAGAACAGTGGAAAGGAAACCTTTGCCATGCAGTCCGACCCACCTTCTCCCTCTTGGAACCAAGGACTGTGGCCCGGGGAATGAGGTGGGTCTCTTTTTAGATGTGGATGACTTCCTTAGAGGAACAACTCCACATTTACCTAGCAAAGGTAGCAAGTGGTTCTAGGTCCAAAAGTTATCTGTGACTAGAGGGATTTGAAAAAGGAATCATTTTCTTAATTGGTGAAGCTGCACTGAACTTTATGCTTACCTCCAGGTCCAGGAAGAAGTCTTTCTCCATAATACTGACACTTGTGCCCTAAGTCTATTTTCCAAACCCACAATCAATATAGCATGATATGGAATAAATACTGTCCTAGACACTTAGTGGCTGCATAACCTTAGGCAAATCCATCCCTCAGGGTGTTGGTTTCCTCATCTGTAACATGAGAGGACTGGATGTGATCTCTATGCTCCCTTTCTGTTTTAACTCTTATGATTCGACAAAGGTTTGTTTTTTGAGGGAGGCAGAGAGATAAGGGCAGCCAGGTGGCTCAGTGAATGGCTCACCAGGCCTGGAGTGAGGAAGACCTGAATTCATATATTCACCAGCTGTATGACCCTGAGTGAGTCACTTAACCCTCAGTTCCCTCATTTGTACAATGAGGCAGAGAAGGAAATGGCAAACCACTCCGGCATCTCTGCCAAGAAAACCCCACATGGGGTCAGGAAGGGTCAGACATGACTGATAAGACTGAATAACAACAATAATTTGACTGCACGGTAGTTTGGAAGGGAGGATGCCAGCAGTTGGGGGAATCAGGGAAAAGTCTCTTTTAGAGCAGGGGGCCTTAGGCTTTTTGGGTCATGGAGCCCTTTGGCAGTCTAGTGAAGCCTATGGGCCTTGAATAGAGTGCTTCCCAACTTGAAGCTGGCCTCCCTCCCTATCATCCCACATCATTTCCTCATCTCTCATTGTTTCTTAAAGGCTTCCAGTGCACATTTCTGTTTGATTCTCCTCCTTCCCAGTTAGGTTATACATTTAAACATGGTCTGGTGCTCCTTTTACATTTCCCAAACCTGCATATTGCAAAATATTCAGCACAAAGTGGTCATGGGGGGAAAGAGTTGTTGAATGAACATAGGTGAATGAATTCTTGCCCTGATTTTGTTCCCACTGAATTTCCAGGCATTTAATGTGAGAAGGCTGGAGCGTGTAAAGGGAAACACTGTAAAGAGAAGCAGATCTTTGAAGATGCTGTCCCCCCAGATGGACACTGGACCCACCTAAATAACCCAAAAGGAAGGCGGAACTTTTAGTTAAGGTACGAAAGAACAGGACTGGTCATTGTCAGCTACTGCTTCACAGAGGCTGCCTGGTGGGGTGTGCTGACTGAGCTACCCCCGCAAGGGCCTGGCCCCACCTCTGCAGCCAGACAGAAGCTTGGCAGGCGCAGAAAGTGAGTTCTCAGCTTACCCTTGAGGAGTCAGGCTCTAAAGAAGTGGTTCATGCCAGTGAAGCTCATGAAAAACATGGATAAACCAAAATGCCAATATACTCTTATTCTGTGCAAAAAACACATTGTCACACAGCTATTTCTACTCAGGTCACTCTCCTCCTTACAGGAAGCTTGGCCTCTGACCACACCACCCCCTTCCAATTCACAGTGCCCCTTTTTGTCATCCCCCATTAGAATGTAAGCCCCTTGAGGGCAGGGACTATCTTGCTTGAGTGTATTCTTATCTCCAGTGCTTAGCATGGGGCCTGGCATACAGGAGGTGCTTAATAAATGCTTCTATCATCTCTCGATCTCTCTATCCATCTATCCATCCATGCATCCATCCATCCATCCATCTATCTATCTATCTATCCATCCATCCATCCATCCATCTATCTATCTATCTATCTATCCATCCATCCACATTTATCCATCAAGCATTTACCTATCATCCCTATCTATCTCTATCTACCTAACCATCCATCCATCCATCTATCTGTCTTTCTGTCCATGCATCTCTCTATCTTTCTAGGTACTCACCTATGTATCTATCTATTTATTGTTCTGGACATATGGTTTCATTAGCGTAAGAAATTCTTACCACCAATGCAGATGGGCAGCTAGGATACACAGTGGATAGAGAGCTGGGTCTGGAGTCAGGAAGACTCCTCTCCCTGAGTTCAGATCTGACCTCACATACTAGCTGTATGACCTTGGGGAAGTCACTTAACCCTATTTGCCTCAGATTCCTCATCTGTAAAATGATCTAGAGAAGGAAATGGCAAACCACTCCGGTATCTTTGCCAAGAAAACCCCAAGTGGAGTGATGGAGAATTAGACAGAACTGAAATGACTGAACAATATCAACAAATCTTGGTTATTCCAGTGAGCCCTTCTTTCCCGTAGAATATCACATTCATGGTGCCCTAAGACTCGGTGTCACCCCTCTAGTTTAGATTCACTCCCCCAAAAAAAGTTACAGAGACTTTAGTGGTTGCTGACTAATCACACTCCCCTCCTTCAGACCTGTACTGTCTGAGGAACTCGCTGGATTTGCTCTTCAAATATGGTGCCAGTTAGGAATGATCCAGACTGTTCTCTCCTTTCTGGGAAGAGTGTGCTGCCCCAGGGAATCTTCTGTCCTAGATCTAGACGACCCAGTGCTTTAACTCAAGAACTTTCAAAGTTAGGATTACCAACAAGATAACCCCCAAAGCCAGGGAAACCATTCTCAAGATCTCAAACCACGTGCAAGCACCTATGTCCCTGAGCACCCTCAGTGCCCTGTTGTCTTGGGCATGGAATATCTATTCTCAAGAAAGAGTCTCTGACCTGTGTTCAGAAAAGGTGGTTAACAGCAGCAGCAGCAGCAGCAGTCATAGCCAGTATGTGTCTGTGGCGGGAAGGTGGCTCAGTGGGTAGAGTGTTGAACCTGGAGCTGGGAAGATCCAAGTTCAAATCCAGCCTCAGACACTTACTAGTTGTGTGACCCTGGGCAAGTCACTTAACCTCTGCCTCAGTTTCCTCATCTGCAAAATTAGGATGATAAAAGTCCCTACTTCCTGAGGATCAGATGAGATCACGTAAATGCTGGCCGTGATTATCATTATTATTGTTATATAATGCTTTAAGGTTGACAGATGACTTTTTGTTTGATATCTTATTTGATCCTCACAACAACCCTGGGAGGTGGGTGCTATTACTGCCATTTTACAGATTTGGAAATCAAGCTAAGAGCAGTGAAGTGACTTGTCCAGGGCCACACATCCAGTAAGAGTCTGAGACAGGATTTGAGCTCAGGTCACCCAGGTTGTCCTGACTCCAAGACCAGAGCCTTGTACTGTACCCCCAAGGTATCTCAAGAACTTTTATAGCCTAAGACCACGCTGGCAAGCACATGTGGTTAGCCAAGGGATTCTCTTGCAGTTAGGTCACCTTGGCTGGACTTCATCTTCCTCAAAGAGATCAGAGACAGAGACAGAGACAGAGACAGAGAGACAGAAAGAGAGAGAGACAGAGACAGAGACAGAGAGAGACAGAGAAAGACAGAGAGAGAGAGAGAGAAGGACAGAAAGAGAGAGGGATAGAAATAGAGAGAGGGAGGAAGGGAGGGAGGGACAAAGACAGAGACAGAGACAGAGAGACAGAAAGAGAGACAGAGAGAGAGAGAGAAAGGGAGAATGGGAGGGATAGAGAACAGGAGAGGGAGAGGAGGAGAGAGAAGAAAGAGGTGGGGAAAGGGGGAGAAGGGGAAATGGAAAAGGGGAGAGGAGAGAGGAGAGTCAATTAGACTGAGATATCCAAGGAAGGGCTAGCTGTTATAATTAGAATCTTCCCCCCTTCTCAGTTGAGAACAACCTTGGAGGCAGCCCCAGTCGTTGGGAACCAATCAAAAGAGGTGCCAGAGCACATGCCCACTTCCTGGGTGGCAACCTTCAGCCAAAGGCCATGCCCTCTTATCAAGTTCCCTGGAAAAGTTATCAGACTGTTCTATCAAGGGGTGCCCTCCTCAACCCCTCTGACATTCTCCTCCCAGTTAAATATTTGTTGTCCCAGAAAGTTAAGCTGGGGTGCTTGGGAGCACAATGGTCCATACCCTGCACTTCTGGAGAGTTCTCTGGGAACCTTCTGGGGGACTTTTAAGCATTGTCTTTTTTTTTCCTCCTTAAATGCCTTGAATGAAAAAAGCTCAACCAAGTCCATGTGGTATAGTTCTTAGATTCTCCTGAACTGTGTCTTGTGAGGCCCAGAATTTCTGATCACACTTAGCCCCAAATCTACAAAATTGGACAAGCAAAAAGTTTGACACAGTATAATAGCAGGCTGGGGTTCTCCCCCAATGGGGGCTGAAACCCATGACAAAGCAGAAGTCAGGGCTAAGTTTTACACCCATTTGCAAAATCTCTCCCTGCTTCCTCTCCTCATGAAGCTTTATCTCTGTCCTCGCCTATCACTTGAGCAATTCTGTTTTTTTTTATTTCTACTGGATCCTGTCTTTCCTGTGGAGCCCTTCCAGGCCCATCAGGCTCTCGTGAAGCATACTATAGACCTTGCTACACACGGGACCTCAAGTACACTTACTGTTGTTATTATTTTAAATATGAGATTGGTAGCTAGGAGATGAGTGTGTTAATCCTGGAAGCCCAAAGTGAGTTGGTGTCAGCTTTCTTTGTCAACAGAATGGATGATGGGGTGAGTAGTGATAAACTTGTACTAGGCCATGAGAGTCTTTTCTGATTTGCCTATAAATTAAATCCCGAATTCTGTGCCCTTGAAATCACAACAGGTGGGAAGGGCGCCTGATCAATTCTTTAACACAGCTGTCAAGTCACAGGGCAGGTTAAGTAGGTTTCCAGATGTGTAAACGAAATTTGAAAGCCAAGAACCAAAGTTCTTCCAACAGAGACAGCTTCTATTCAGAAAACCCTCCAGCATGGCCAGTCACAGCAAGTCCTGGTTTTGCTGGAACCCAGAGAATGAATGTGACTGTGAGAGCCTTTTGGCAGAAGAGCAGAGACCTCTGACTTCTCTGAAGTCACTAGTGTGACCATAAACATTTGTGAGCCAAATTTCAGCCTAAGAACAGGAACTGAACCTACGATGTGGAGGCCATTGCTCAAATAGGCTTTGCTCTCTAGAGGCTTTTTTTGGATAACACTTTAAAAAGAAAGCAAACCTTAAACAAAAGAAGTGATTTATTTATTATTGTTTACATGTTATGGATGCCTTTTACTTTCATATAACCACAGCTATTTCTCCATATTTCTCCTTTCTCATGGAAGCCTTCCTTGTAACTAAGAAAAATAAGTCAGTGTGCCCCTGGTGTAGACTACATGTGTACCTGTAATGCCATGTAACAGTAGTGGGCCACAGAAGTACAAGCTGCCCACCCAAGCTGGAGAGCTGAGCTGCCTTCCGTAAGATCACAGAAAGACGCCATCATTTTATTCATTAACCAACAAAGGGTGTGACACATACTTTGCTCACCAGTGGCCCTGTACCTCTGCCACCTGCTCAGAGGTCTTGTCAAGATCTCTCTGACTCATGCACATAGATCCAAGGCCCCGTCTTCCTCTCCCACACCTCCCCCCTCCCACAAGGCATGGCCATTCAAATAGCTGGGCAAAGAGAAAGCCAGGTTATGAATTCTAGCCCAGCAGCCTATTAAAAATATTGTGTGGGCTCCTGTATATGCAGATAACTTGAGCCAAATACTTTTCTGTGACTGCATAAGTTTATTTAACATAGCAAAGAGGCGAGAGGAAAGGCTTTAGTGTTCCAACACGCATTTTCTGCCTGATTACATTCCATATTCTCCTTCCATACTGGCAGAGAGTTGAAGTCTCAGATGATGGCTGGTATTTACATAGCCCCTTAAGGTTCACAAAGCTCTTTACAAACTTCATCTCATTTTATTTTATTAATTATTTTATTGTGGGGCAGCTAGCATCGGCCCTGGAGTCAAAAGGACCTGAGTTCAAATCTGGCCTCAGACACTTAACACTTACTGGCTGTGTGACCTTGGGCAAGTCACTTAACCCCAATTGCCCTGCCCTCCCCCCTCCAAAAAAAACAAAAAAAATTTTTTATTGTGAGGATAAAATGAGGTAAAGATTTGTAAAAAGTGCTTAGCATAGTGTCAGGTACTTGGTAGGCAGTATATAACAGTATATTCCCTCGTCCTTCCCTTATCCCCATGACAGCCCTTGGAGGCAGGTGCTATTATTAGCTTCATTTTGCAGATGAGGAAACTGAGGCAGATAGCGGTTAAGTGACCTGCCCGGGTCATACAGCTAGTAAGTGTCAGAGGCTAGATTTTAACTCAGGCCCAGAACTCTATCCATTGGTGCACCTGGTTACCAAGCTTGTACAGGAACCTGGCCCTGTTCTGGCTTCAGAATTTATCCCAGTTCTCCAGAACTGTGCTGCTTACTCTCTGTACTGAATGGAAGGGCTTAGAAGCCTGGCAGTGGTTAAGAAAGGGGAGGCTCTGCTACTTCCCTGCCCCCCATGATGCAGCTTCCTGTCCCATGGGGTATGTGTTAACTGAAGCAGTTCTCTCCCACGTGGCTTCAATCTGTTGTGAGCCTGCAATCATGGTCTTTTCCATATGAAGCAAAAATGGTGGTCCTCATTAACACCCAACTGATCCTCCCATTCCCCAAACTTCTATCACCTGGGGCCTGGGACAAAGTAATGCATTGGGGGTAGAGAAGAATGCCCAGCACAAGCACTGGTTATATGAGCAATATCGGCCGACAGTCCAAAGGACTACATCTGATGGGGTGTGCACCATTCCACACCCACAGTCACCCACCTCTCTGTTTAATTTAAGTGAATCTGTCTGCCTTGGCTTCCACTGAGTCCATCTTACTTTCATCAGCAGAGTGAATGGAAAGTAAGTGCAGAATCTGGTTCCATGGTTAAGTGGAAGAAGTCAGGGCTAAGGGGAAGAAGAGAGAGTCACATAATCTCACCATTAATGGAGAAGGGGTCTCAGAGGTTATAGAAGAAGTGATTTTGGTATCAGATTTAAAAGTAAGAGAAAAAAAATAAGTTTTCTGGCCCCTGGGTTCATTAGGGGAAAGAATATTATAATGGAAACTGGGAAGTATGTTTGGAAGCTTTTGGTTACCCTCCCTCGACCTGTCAACATAAGCTGACTCAAATATATTTGCCTTTAGTGTCTTCACTGACAGGTAGATATAACAGTAATGAGAGATCTCCATACTTACCAAGGGCTTCTCATATGATGTTGATCCTTACAACAACCACCTGGCTATAGGTAGCATTATCCCCATTGTAAAGATGACAAAACTGAGGGGGAGAGCTTACGTGACAGCTAGCAAATCAGTCCTTTGACACTTTCTGATTACAAATATATTATAAATACAGGAGTCTTCCCACAATACCATAATGCCTCTTAGGTATGATAATTAAGCTCAGTGGAGGGTTTGACGTTCCATATGTATCATAAATTTAAGCCCTGAATCAAACTTTTCTTTAAAATGTTGTGTTTTCATCAATTAGGTGATGTCTGTGAGATAAAATAAAAGCATCATTCTTAGAAATGAATATAGAATAATATAATGAGATCAAATAGATACAATCATAAAATGGTATATAGGACTTTTTTAGTTCAGAACTGTGATTTCATAGATGGGGGAAACTTACTGGTAACTTCTTCTAGTCTTGAAAAATTGCGCAGGGCATACAGACGTTGAGTGACGTGCCCTGGTTCATACAGCCAATATATGGCAAAGGGAAGACTTGAACTCAGGTCTTTTTGACTTCAAGGTCAGCCCTCTGCATCATGCCATACTGTCTCTCAATTATAATAATAACTGACGTTTATACAGGATGCCCCAAGGGCCCTTTCAAAGTCCCATTTTAGGCTAAGAGCTATTTTAAGCAGTAGTAGCTTAAGACTCGTGGGATGGCCCACATAGCACTTTCAGGTTTACCAAGACTTTCACATGTCTGGTATAAAAGCAAGTTTAGTGGCAAGAGTAAGCTGAGGCCAGACTCCTCGGGCTGTCATTATCTGCTGGGATGTGCCTGCGTTGAGTTCTGGGGCAGTCTTACTTCTCAGTAAGGAAAGGAAGCTCCCTATTCTCATGTTCATTGACTCATCCCTCCTGCTTCCAGGGACAATTCCACTTTTGGCTCTAGTTTGAGATGCCTTCCCCATTTTGGGGGGGGGGGGGAAATAAAAGAATTAACCAATGTATAATATGAATCAAGTATGGGACAGTAATTTAATCCTCCATAGAAAACGATGATAAACATAAGGGAACCACAACATGAATTAACAATATGTTCACTGATTTCTGCTGGTACAGTCAGCTGAAAGGCTTAAATGTAAGATTTGTTGGGATATGGAAAAGGTTTTTGCAAGACTGATAATTCGCCATTGGACATTTCACCTCTGTTGGCATTATCCAGCAAACAGTAGAGTTTGGTCCGTCCGTTGGTCTCTTTTTGATGCTAACTCTTCCACTGGCTCCAGGCCACCATGGCTACTGCTCAGGCTCTCTTCCCTGCTGCCCAGGCACCTGGAAAGGAGGAGGATGCCAGCTGCCGTCACTGCAAAAAGTAGATGCTAGAGGAAGGAAATGCACTGGAGAGGCAAAAGCAGCCACTGGTCTTGGCCTAGCCCAGATAATCAAGTCCGCACTCCAAGAGGGAAGAGGCACCTCTTGCCACGGTTAAGTTGGGTAGAGAAAGGGCATCTCTGAAATAGCATCTTTTTACCTTGAGAGCTGCTTCCAAGAGAATGCCAGCCAGAAATGCCAGCCAGGCTTCTTTTCATCAGACACTGCATCCTGCTCCCTCGTTATTATCACAATGCAGGGAGAAGAGAGAGACAGATGACCAACGGACCACTCAGGGTCTATCACAATATTCTAAAGCACCAAAAAAGTCCTTTCAGTGCTGGGCCATAGTGAAGAACATCCAGGAAGCTTGTCATCCCCAAGGCCTTTGAGTCATGCATGGCCTGAAATAGGGCCCCCAACTTTCAGTGTGGCAGGCAGAAAATATCGGTGCAACCTCACAGGGAGGGGAGGAAGTTCATGCATTACCTTAGTCATTGTACCCATTTTGCAGATCAGTAAATGCTTATTGAACTGAGTTAAATCAAATGAGGATCAGAGATTTTAAGTAACTTTCTCACGCTCATGCCAGTGCTGGAGGTTGAATCTGACCTTAGTCATTTTTGACTCCATGTTCAATACTGTCAATCAGTCAGCAAATATTTGTCAAGCACTTACTACAAGCCTAATAATGTACTTTGCCTACCGCCTACAAAATGGCTATGAAAATACGGGGTAGTGATTTTTGCAATAGCATTCTATTAAGAGTAATTTTTCTAAAGACCAAAATCAGAACCAAAAAACCCCAACCTTTTAATCCTGCAGAAGAACCCCCCTGTTTGGAAGGGCTGCCTCCTCCAGCAAAGCCTTGGTGGTAGCAACTCCAAGAGCCAGATTTCTAAAGTTCTGTCCAGACTGTAGAACTTTGGATCAAAGGAGACACAGACTCTTACCACCTGTTTCCATGTTCCCTTCTCCTGCCTGGCCAGCATTTGCCTGCAGTTGGCTTTCCTGCCAGGAGCAGGAAACAATACTGGAGGTTGAACCAAAAGTGGGAAGCTCAGGGCGGGAGCAACAGAGGCCCTGAATGCCAGAGCAGCTGGGTCTCCAATCTGCCTTCTCCAGTTACCACCCCCATCTCTCACATCTGCTGCCTCCCTGGCAGCAGGGAAGGTCTGGGGTCTAGGCTGGGGGGGCTCCAGCTGGCAGGATGGGCTGGTGCCAGAATCACATAAGAACGAGCACTTCTGGCCTGATCTTGGTCCCTCCCACCTGGTGCGTCCACATTGCAGAAGGGAAGGATAGATGCAGGGCCCTAACAGCAAACATTTACATTCAAGAGAAGGATTGGAAAAAAATGTCAATTCATATTGTAATCCCAGCCCTGTTACTAACCCCAAGTGTGACCTTAGACAAGTCATTTCACTTTCCTGGGACCCAGTGCCCACATTGGTAAATAAGGGATGGGCTTATTAGCCTTGAACTAACTCTAGGATTTATTGTTTATAAAATGCAGTAGACTTAAGCTTTTTGATTCCCTAGGACTGTATCCCCAAAGGGATCAAAGAAAGAGGAAAGGGACTCGTGTAGGGAAACAGTGAGCAGAGCTACTCTCTTTTTGCTAGAAACTAAGGAAGAGGGTGCCTATCAGTCAGGGAGTGGCTGGACAGATTATGGTACAGGAATGTGATCGAACCTGATTGTGCCATGAGACATGATGCAAGAGACAGGTTCAGAGAAACCTGGGAAGATTTGTAGGTGTGGACACAGAGGGAAGTAAGCAGAACCAGGGGAACGATGTAATAACAGCATTATAAAGCTGAACAACTTTGAAAGACGTGAGAATTCCAGGGGCCTGACAATCAAGCTTGTCACTCACCTCCTGACTGAGGTGATAGACTCAGGGTACAGGATGAGGCAGATGTTGTTAGGCATAGGCAATGCAAGGATTTGTCTTGCTTGAGTCTGCTTATCGGTTACAGAGTGGTCTTTATTTTGTTTGTTTGTTTTTAATGTGAAGAAAAGATGGGAAGGATGGAAAAATGCTTGTTAATTGTGAAATAAAATGGATAAAAGAAAAATATACTTGAGCAGGATAAAGGGTCAGCGTTAGAGTTAGGAAGATCTAGGTTCAAACCCTACGTCCGATGCCTACCAGCAGTGTGACTATGGGCACATCAGACTTCTCCCTGCTTCCTGACAGCTCCCCAAGACTCCCAGTTCCAGGTGCTGGAGGAAAGGTTCACACCTGGAGTTGCCCACAGTCATGAAATCAGGGGGCTGCTCCACTAGTTTGTGGATTTCTTAGTTAATAGAACCCGTGACTTCATCAGTGTAGCAGGTTCTGGGTGAAGTTCTCTCTTTACCAGTGCATGTCCTACCCTTGACAATCTTAGCTGCCCAGGGCCCTAAGAAACAGGCAGCCACCAAGCTGGCTCCTGAGCCAGGAAGACCAGAGTTCCAGCCCTCTGCTGACCCAGAATGAGTCACGCCCTCTCACTGCCCTCAAGACCGTCTCTATGGCTGTCTGTGAATGTGCACGTAGCAAATGGGGGGTTGGTGAACGCACAATAATAATCATAAAAGAGCCCCTAAATCATCCTGTTTGTGCAGTGGGAAGGCCAACTCTCCCAGGATAGAACTAAGAGCAGCCTGTTTATCCTTTCTGAGTCTCTGTTTCTTCGTCTGCAAAATGAGTGAAAATAATTAAGCTATGTCATAAGAGGCTCGCGAGAGCTACGCATTGGATGCTGTGAAATTCCATGTAAATAGGAGCTTCTATTAAACATTATACAGATGAATTCCACTTTGCTATTAACAATAACTGGTTGTTATTAACAACAGTAGCAAACATTTATAGGTCCTGTTAAGGTTCCTGGGGCACTTTATTTATACAGGGTATTCCAAAAGTCTTAACACAGTGTTAAGCTTTAACAACTTTTGGGACACACTGTGTCTTCTCATTTGATCTGTACAGTAGGACTATAATAAGGTAGTTAGGTGCCTATAATTATCAACTTTCAGGAAACGCCTTTACAGGGAAATCTAGATTTGAAATCACTATGGGACCCTAGATTTAGAGCTAGAAGGGCCTTTGGAGGTCACTTAGTCCAATTTACAGAGAGGTAAACTGAGACCCAGAGTGGCAC
This sequence comes from Pseudochirops cupreus, assembly GCA_028627135.1. Lineage (NCBI taxonomy): Eukaryota > Metazoa > Chordata > Mammalia > Diprotodontia > Pseudocheiridae > Pseudochirops > Pseudochirops cupreus. The sequence continues at coordinate 346,486,478 of CM053581.1, forward strand.
ATCTGTACCTTGGCCCAGGACAGACACTGGCTTGGATCATGGAATAATGGATGTAGAGCCAGGAGGGACCTTAGAAAACATCTAGTCTAGCCCCTTCCTTTTGTAGATGATAAAACACAAACAATGACTTACCCAGAGTCACCCAGATAGGAAATGTCCAAAGTGAGATCTGAACCCAGGTTTTCCAAAGTCTAAATCTCCACTTGTGCCATGCTACCTTCTCAAACAGGGATAGTAACTGATCACACATGTCACTGCTCATCAGAGGAGTTCTCCAAATTATGTTCCATGACTGGAGCACTAGGCTTAGAATCGCAAAGATCTAGGCTGTTTGACTCAGTTTCTTCATCTATAAAATGGGGTAATCATAGCTGTGAGGATCAAATGAGATCATATTTATACATAATTGTTAGCTATCATTATTACTACAAAAACTTAATTTGTGCACAACTTTTGCTGTGGACAGTTCAACTACTGACTCTGATGAGGGGTGCTCATGTTATAATCTCTAGGAGCCTCAAGTTTTCCATCTCTTATATAGGGACAGAGGCTGGACCAGTGATTTCACCAGTCTAGGGAATTCCATTTACTAATACAGGGTGTCGCCTTCTTTTATAGCTTTGGACGATTGCCTAGAGTGGCTAAGAATTCAGTGACTTCCTTTCAGTCACACATCTGGAAGAAGGAAGAATTTCACTCAGTGATTTTCCAGTTCTAAATCCCATAATCTTCTGTAGGAAAATCCTGGCACTTTAAACAAATCCAAACCTCTTCCAAATGCTTCCTTCAAGATAAAGGAGGAAAAATGAAAGATTTGCTTTTAAAAGTGAAGATAATATTAGTCAAAACATTGTTTGGGCACTATTGTCCAGGTCTAGAAAAGTGACTACACGTGCAGGCCCCCGCCCCAATCTAGCCTGCCTGATACCAAGCTTGGATAGGCTTCCCACCATATGGGGCTTGGAGCAAATGAAACTCCCAGAGCACCTGCTCGGCATCCAGTGTCTGATCAAACGAGATCTACAAGATCACTGGGATCAAGATGCATCCAACAGCTATGTGTGTTTTGTCTGGTGCCATCAAACAGCCCTAAGGCCTTGTTGGGCTTCCCAAGATTCTGTCCCAGAACACTGCTGCTCAGCTGCCAGTTGGGATTCGACTAGAAATGTACTTGATATGGGGTTTCCCTTCCCTGATGTAGAGGTCTTTGGAAGGGAAATACCCTCCATTTCTCACCCATCCTCTCTTCTTCCCATCCAGTCGAAAAGATAACCATCCTCATGGTGAAAGCTGGACACTGGAATTGTCTCTGATGGGTCAGAAAGACCTTCCCTGCCTTCCCCTGTCTTCACCCTGCCCCTCCTGTTTCTATGCCCTCCCTCCCTTGCCTAGGCTGGACTGGACTTTCCCATCAGGCTCCAACCCGGTATCTCCTTCTCCTACACCCCCTGCTCTTTGAAACCTAAGGACAGGGACTGTTTTTGCTTCTTTTTTCATCCCTACTGCTCAGCACAGTGTCAGGCACACAGGAATTGGTGAATGAACACTTGTTGACTTCCTCCTCTGCTGCCCTAATATCTATCTGGTGGAGTCCCTTCCCGAGAGGCCCACTTCAGGTGCTGCCTCCACCCCAGACTTCCCAGCTTCCTTCACCTAAAGAACTCTTCACGTTCCTCCTAGCTGAGCGCATCATAAGGCTCTCCCTTTGTCCTCTTCTCAATTTCTCTGTCTTTCCTGGTGCTGTGGGTGCTTTGCATGGAATGGTTTCTTACTAAGTTTTTGTCTAAATGAATTGAATTTGCCCTGGAAAGAGAGAACAAAGAAATCCTGAAACCATGACCAGGGAGTCCTCCAGAGAGAGTATTGTCAAATCGCTGAGACAAATACTATACATCACAGCTTGGTTTATTGTTTTCTTGATGGTCTAGACTTAAAAAAGCATGAAGAAATGTTATTAATGCAGATCAAACTTAAAAGCCCGTCACAGACACACACTTCGTTTTCATTTCTATTTTCTGGAGAGGCAGCTGGACTTTACAGCTTTGCCCCGGTCAGCCCTGAGCACCCTCTGCAGCTGGCTGACCAAGAAGGGAGCCTGGGGTCGGGGTGGGTAGGAGCTGCTTAGAACTTCACTGCACAATGAGTCAGTTCTCCTTGGCATCATTTAAGATGGTTTGGGGTTGGGGACTTAGCCTAGGCTTTGTTACAAAGTATATTGGTTTCCATCGGGATTCATCCATCCACCTGTTGCTATTTGGGGTGGGACAGGTGAGTGTCTGTATTTGAAATCACATGCTAAGGAGTGGTGTGACTACCCCCACCCTAGTGAGCTACAACTATTTCCAAGCGTTTCTAGAGACACAAGTTGGTGGATTCATCCCATCAATCAATCAACATTTCTTAAGCACCTACTATGTGTTAGGCAAAAGACAGTGCCTGCCCTCATGGAGCTTACAATCTAATGGGAGACAATAGAGGCAGCAGGGCAGTCAAGGAACCTGGGTTCAAATTATGACTCTGCCATTTACTCCCTGTGACCATGGGAGAGCCAGACAAACTGGCAGAGCATAAAATGTTCAGTCTGAGCCTCAGTTTCCTCACCTGTAAGATGAGGGGAGTGGTGCTTCTAGCTCTACATCCAACAAGTCAAGGCAAACCAATACTCGCCCCCCCTTAAAGTCTTGTTGATGCCACTTTGGGAAACAACAATCATTTCCTGATCCACCCAGTCCCAAAGAACTTCCTCTTTTGACCAAGATCAGTTAAAGAACATCAGGGACAAAGCGTCCACTTCCAACAGCTGTGGGCTGCATTCCTTCTGTGCCGGTAATCTACACCTCCTTGCCAAGGATGAGATAGTGACCAATAGGGCAACACTGTCAGACACAAACGGGTGAAAAAGGAGGTTCCCACAAGGGTCATCTGGTAGCCCCGAAGAAGATGCCCCCCCTTTCTAGCCCCCTTCTATTTATAGGACATACAGAACTGGGCAGATAGTCAGGGAGGAGGTGGGGGATTAATGACGCCTTTGTTATGGGGCTGTTGTGTGGAATCAGTCCACCCCTGCAAAGTGCTTTGCACACCATAAAATGCTCTCTAAGTGTGAGCCATCACTCTGACCTCTAGTCCCCAGAGAGACTTAGTGAACAAGTACTAGATGACCACACAAAAGATCTAAGCCGCATCACCTTAAACCACCTCCGCCAAGGCTGTCAGCCAACATCAGTGACCCCTAGGTGTGAACAGAACTCGACCCTAGGAGTTCATCCCAGGAACGACATTTCACCACCCTTCTGGACCCCTCATCAGTGCAAGCATCCCCTGTGAGAAGGGCTCCCACTTATCCAGTCATTGTCCTTACAGAAGCCATGGCCAGGTAGGCCAGTATGAGTGCCCTTCAGTCTTATAGAGGAGGAAAGCAAGGTTCTGAAAGATCAAATAAGTGTCTGAGGAGGGGGTTCATACCTAAGTCCACCAGCTCCGAATTCAGCATGGTCTCAGCCATCTTCACTGCCTCTCAGTGCAGGGGGAGCCCACTGAGAAAGGAGCCCCTCCCCCTCTTAGAGATCAGTTTGCTTAGTGATTCACAAAGGGGAAGGTGGAGAGTTTGCTCCTGGGTCTGAATTTAAAATCTGACTGGTTCCATGATTAGTTTCACTAATCTGAGTTTAAGAACTGCATGTGAGCCTCCGTTACTAGGCCTGCTGCAGGCTACACTGGGAAACAGGTGGGTGTTTGTTTTGAGTTACCCCCAGCCACCATTTAACAAGCCCCTTTTCCTCCCAGTCCCCTTTAGCCCTCAGAAGCTCTTGTAGATTTAGACCTGGGAGTACCTTTATAGACTGTCCAGACCCGTAGTAGAAACCAGGCTGCTAAAGTGAAACCCGGGGCAGGAGCCTCACACTAACATTGTGTCCCATTGAATTTTTATTTCTACTGCTAAATATTTCTCAATCACATTTTACCCTGGTTCAGGCACTCTGGAGTATGGTTACCAAAGATCCGGCCTTGGGGTAGTTCTTTGGCACCTCTCATCTAGACCAACCCTGCCATTTTACAGATGGTACAACTACCCCAGAGTCACAGAGCCAGCAAGTGCTAAGGATCCTCCTGACTGCGACTATTCATGTCAAGGAATCTAGAGAAGCAAGGGAAGACTGACAGCAACTGATTCCCAAGGCGAAGTAAGCAGAACCAGGAAACAATTTTCACCATGACCGCAGCAATATAAGTGAGAAAAACCACCCCAAAACTATCCAGACTGAACACTGTGAAATTATAACGACCAAGCCTAGCCCCCTAAGAGAGATCTAAGAAGCTGCCTCTTGCCTTCCAAGAAGGGGGTGGACTATGAATAAGGAACAGAGCATAAAATGTTAGTTTTTTTTCCAATGTGTTTTTCTTTTATTCTTTCTTATAAGGCAGTGGTTCTCAACCTTCCTAATGCCACAACCCTTTAATACAGTTCCTCATGTTGTGGTGACCCCCAACCATAAAATTATTTTCATTGCTACTTCATAACTATAATTCTGCTACTGTTATGAATCTATCTGATATGCA
>CM053581.1:346491537-346523962 GCA_028627135.1 Pseudochirops cupreus
TGGGGGGGGGGGGAAGGGAGGGGAGAAAATCTGAAACTCAAGTGATTGTGGAACTGAATCTTGTAAATTAAAAATAAATGAGTAAATAAAAAAAATTAAACAATAAAAAAAAATAAAAAATAAAAAATCCCCAATTCCCCCCCCCTTCCCCCATTAGGTGAAAAACTAAGAGCCTGGCACTGGCTAAGTGGATGAGATACACAAAGAAGTCACAGGCAGTCCCTGCCCTGAAGGAGCTTACATTCTAACGGAGGAGACCACGTGCAAACAAATATACACAAAACAAATTATATACAGGACAAATAGGAAATGGTTAACCTAGGAAAAGCGCTAGAACCGAGATGGGAATCTTTGCTGGGATTTAATGGAAGGGCAGCAGTGTGAGTAGGAAGGGCGTTCTAGGCACGGGAGTCAGCTGGAAAAAATGCCTAGAGCCTAGAGATGGGGTGTCTTGTTTTCTTAACAGCCAAGAAGCCGTGACTCCCCTTGAAGGTCTGCACCCCCTAAAGCTTCAAGCATACTCCAGAATTTTTCCTTTACTGCTTTCTCCGGTACTTCATTCTCCCGATTTCCTCAGGCTTCGGCGCTCAGGCCTTGTTAATTAACTAATTCAGTTGAAGACAACAAAAACCTAGTTCTACATTGTGCTGGGCAGGGGTGGCGGTGAGAGCCTGTGATCGCACTGCATGCAGTCACAGGCACTTGGATGTTTGCTGTGATGGTGGCTGCTTTTGCGCGAGGTGACTCAAAGGAAAAGTTTGTGCTTTTCAGCTTGCACTCCCCCAGAGGAACACCGCCTGGCACCCCGAGAAACACTTTCTATAGAGTCGTTTCAGGAGCGGCGCGGGAAGGGCTGGCACTTCCTACACTCATTTGTCTCTGCTCCTCTGACTCCCACCAGGAATCGGGGCCTTTTGGAGACAAAAGCGAAGCTCCTGGAGGCGTTCTAGGAGGCCCTGGGTGGTGGACGGCGGTCCCACGCCCGCCCCGACGTTCGGGTGAGTCACTGCCCGCTGGACTGCCGGCGCTCCCCGGAACATTGGGAGCTCCGAGGGGATCCCGAGCCCAGCGGACAGCTCCGAGACGCGGGGGCGGCCGCGGGAGGCAGGAGGGAGGGGAGAGTCCCGGCTCGCCGGCCACAGGTGGGGAGAAGAGCCGAGGCGGCCACCCCCAGGAGCAGCACCTGGGCGAGCCTATGCAGGAAGCGCAGCCTCCTCGGGGGTGTGGCGGTGGTTTTTATCGCCCCTGACGGAGTTATCTCGTTTCCCCTCCCACCGCTCCACCAGTGCAGCCTGGCAGATTGTCCAGATAACTGGGAGCGGCGGTCCCACGCACGCACTGGGGCCCAGGCCGGGCCCAGCTGACTCACGCTGGGGGACGAGTGACTACTCTCGTAGAACTGTCTTTTGCCCCCCCCCCCCATTTCAAAGGAGGGGACGAGGCGTGCCTGTCACTGGGGTGGGGGGGAAGGGGAAAGGGCAGATGCAGCAGTAGAACCTTTCTAACAAGCAGGCGCGGCAGCTCGAGTCTGGCGGCCGGAGGAGGGCGAGGATGCTCGGCCCGAGGCTTCCCAAGCCAGTCGCACACCGACCGGGCTCCGCTTCCCAAAGTTCATTCACAGAGTGAGGCGCCCGGGGAAATTTCCCTGACACGGACCGCAGGCCCCGCCCCGGCCCCGCCCCCAGCCCGAGCTGCCCAATTGGAAGCGCTGAGGCGCCGGGGGCGGGGCCCGGAGGCTGAAGCTCCAGGGAGGCGTGGCCGCAGTCTGACGTCACGGCGTGACGCAGGCGGCCGGTTCTCGACCGCCACCGCCGCCTCCGCCGCTCCCGCCACCGCCGCCGCCGCCGCCGCCGCTGTACCGGGTGGCGAACTCGCAAGATGGCGGCTCTGGCTGCGGCCGGTGAGTGAGCGGCCGCGCGGCGCGGGGGCGGGAGCGCGGGCGAGGGCGGTGCGGGCGCGGAGGGCGGTCCCGGCGGCGGCGGCGGCAGGCGCGGGACGGAGGAGTTTCCCGGGTCCGGGCGGGGGGAGGGTCCCGGGGGCGCGGCGCGAGGCGGAGCAGGAGGCCCCGCGAGGTGGCCCCCGGGGCCGGAGCCGGGGCCCGGGGCCGGGCGGGCAGCGTGCTGCGGAGGCCGGGCCCTGACTCGGGGCGGCGGCGGGCGCGGGACCAGGAGGTTTCCAGGGAGTTTGGATTTGGCGCCTCTGGGAAGTTTCTCTGCGTCCTCAGCGTCCCGGGCCCGGGGGCCGGCGCGAGCAGCGGGGGCGGGGCTGGGGGGGGCGGGCGGCGCGCGCGCCCCGGACCGGCCGCGGGGGGGGGGGCAGGGCGCGAGGCGGTGGGCGGCCGGCCGTGGGTCTGCCGGTCCGTGTGTCAGCAGCGTGTCGGCCGGCCCCCCGCGGCGCCGCCTGCACCTGCCGCTGCTCCCCGGGCCCGGCTCGGACGTCCGGAGAGTGCGCCCACCTGGCCGGGCCGGGCCTGCGGGGGTGGGTGGGAGGGAGAAGGGGGGGGCGCCGGGCCGGGGCAGCCGCGGGCCTGGGGCCGGGGCTCTTTGTTGTGGGCCCGGGGCAGCCGCGCGGGGCGGCAGCGCTCCGCCAACTTGGAGCCGGACTTTGGGAAGCGCCTACTGTGTGCGGGGAGCCTCGGTGGCAAAGAGAGAGCCGGAGGGAGGAGAGAGGGAGGGAGGGATGGAGAGAAGGGGAAAGAGACAGGAGAGGTAGGGAGAGAAAACTAGAGAGGATGGAGAGAAGAGAGAGAGGGAAGGATGGAGGGAAGGGGCAGACAGGAGAGAGGCGAGGTGACAGGAGGAGGAGGGGGAGGGGGAGTCGGCTCCAGAGAGGCCGAGGGGAGGAGGGCAGAGGGGTCGAGGCTCAGCTAGAGCCCCTCGTGTGGACTGAGACCCGGGTGCACTAGCGGCTCCCAGGCCAGCTTGAGGCGGGCTGGTTTTGAACTCGTGGTCATTCCGGTGTTTTGTTGGGATGGGCGAGGCTGAGCTCCTCTTTTTGTGCCTGACTCAAAGTTCGATTGTGTTGTCAGTTTTTAATTTAGTATCTTTAGGGGTGGAGTGTCGGATATTTGGTAAGCTTAGTGAGTGACCTCTTAACGTGGCCATTTAGCCTCCCTCCCCTCCCCTCCCCCACCCACTCTGTTCACCCCATATCTGGTCCATGCCGTTTTCTAAATCACTTCAGATAGAGGGCCATGGATGATGATTCTTGCACTGCAGATTAGGTTGATATCATTCATGTCTACCTACCACATAGTAAGTAAGCTTCAGGAATGCTTGTTGAATTGAGAAAATCCTAGATTGTTAAATAGGTTCCAAGAATTCTTCCAGGATGTAGATTGTCAGGATTCTTTTTTCCACAGTATTTTAGTGGAGTTTGGCCAAACTGCTAGTGTCAAAGACTTCCTGATTTTATTTCTGTATCTTAGACAATTTGGGGGATAAACTTGGGAGGGGAGGGGTCTTTATGATGACAACTTGTCACTTGATTTGAATATTCCAGACCTGTTCAGTGTAAAGTATTTAAGCCCTCTTCAGACTGGCCCCTTTTTTCTTTTTGTTGTGGGAGTAACATTAGCATCCTATTGAGAAAGACAGATGTCAAAAGTATTCTATCTTCAAGTCATGCTGAAACATTTTGTTAGGATAAAAGCAGGGATAGGGACTTTTTTCTTCCTTTTAATCCATATCACCTCTTAAATCAGCCACAGTTCAGAATTTTCTAGCTAATTTGTCTACATTTCCAATCCAGAATCTTTTGTTTGAAATCCACTAAACCAAAAAACTCCAGACCATTGTTTTTGTAGTTGGTTTGGAAATTCAGATGAATTTTCTGCTGAGATAACTTCTGAAGTGAGAAATAGGGAGAGTGTTCTGGATTGATGGGTTTTTAGATGTCAGAACAAAAGTATTCTGAAGCTTCTCAGCTCCCAGTTTCTTAGTAAATGGATCATCATCATAACTATGGTAGTGACTTTGGATTAGCAACTAGAAAAGGCATCTGTAGTGTTTGTATTGTAGTTAGGAGCTCTCTGTGACTAGCTCTGGGAGGGCGATTGTGTTTGAAGCCAATTTCTGGACTGAAATATGACTTGTCATGCTCAGTCTAGGCACAAGTCACACATAAAGGACTCCCAGAAACACAGGCCTGGATATCCCTCGTCTTCTTGGACATGGCTATAGCTTTGCTCTGTAGCATCGCACCTTGCCACGGCAGGTCCTGTGCTGTTTGCCCTGGCATTCCTAGAAGATGATGCCAATGATGAGAGCTAGGATTAATATAGCCCTTTAAGGCTTACAGAATGCTTTCTACGTAGTCTCATTTTACCCTCACAGCTTGGCAAAGTAGGTGCACTATTATCTTCATTTTACTGATAAGGAAGCCTCGTCTGAAAGAGCTTTGAGTGACTTGCCCGGAACCACTGTAGGCTTTTTGATGCCAACCAAGCAATCTATCCATTATGCTAGCCACCTCAAATAGTGTTTACATCCTTGTTCATATGAAATGATAAGATATTAAGAGTCCCTAAAACGAGTAGAGTTTTTTAATTGTTTTTTTTTTTTTGCATGGACTTCTTTGGCATTCATGAAGCCTATGGGACCCCTCCTCAGGGACAGTGATGTTTTTCAGTTAGGGATTAGTGAGATAAAGATGTCATTTTTTTTCCCATCCAAGTTCCTGGACGTGTTGAAATCTATTTGCTGGACCATAGGTTAAAAATCTCTTGTTCTGAATAGAATTTGTAAAAATGTTTGACCTGGTATTTGAGAAGTGGGTGTTACAAAGGCTATCCAAGGTTGGTATTGGGAGCTGATGTGAATATTGGTACACAGAATTTGAGTCTTAGGTAAAGTCTTTTGTGAAAGTTTAGGTTAAGTGAGGAAATTAGTCATCAATAATTAGTTTGCCTACTACATACTTGGTGATGGGGTGGGAGCGATGATATGTCGAGTTTGAGATGATCCTTGGTTTTCAGAAATTTCTAGTCATACCATAATGTATAAGCGCATCTTGGACAGATCACCAAGCAGCATCCCTTCCAGTTGGGGAGGGGGGATCCAGAGGAGTCAGTCAGCAGGTATTCATTAAGCTCTTACAGTGCTGGAAGTTGTGTGCTAAACCCTGGGGAGACTGAGGAAGATAGCAGGGAAGAGCAGAGAGTGGGGGAGACCTGGGAGACAAGGAGGATCTCAGGTTAATTCAGGAAGGGAGTAGAAAGAATAGGGGATTATCACAGCAGCTCACATTTGTATAAGGTTTTCAAAGTCTGCTCCCAGCTCTGGAGTATAAAATCATCTCTGGGTTTTGTTGTGTGTTTTTTACAGATGAGAAAAATGAAGCGTGGAAGATGGTGTTTTGCCCACAAGTTAGACCCGAAGTAGCAGACTCCCAGGTTTTCTGACCATTGCTCTTTTTCAGCTGCTCTAAGAGTTCAGGCCGCGCTGGGAAGAGGCGCCTAAACCATGAAGGAGAAGCCTCCCATCCACCAGGAAACGTGTTGCACTATAGTTAAGAAATAAAGGGACAGTTTTCTTGAATCAGCTGTGCTTGGGGGTGAGGAGGAAGCACCCTAATCTTCCAGCTCAGGCTATATAAATCTATTCTTAGCCACATTGATTGTGGGTGAGCTTGTTTTGTTTATTTGGAGGAGAAAGTTGTTTAGGTCTCTAATGGAGAAATCCTCTTCCCTTTTCCTATGCAAAATACCTGATAATGGCTCCAAGAAAGCATCTAAAAAAATCTGTTTGGGATGTTCATAAACAGCTACTTATTTTGAAAAACTGTTTTTGATAGTGTCTCAGCCCTGAATAATCAGAGAACTAGCCAGGTTGAAGATTTCCAACCTGCTGCTTTCAGAGTTTATTTCCTTTAGAAGGCTCCAAAAGGAGACTAGACTATAATGAAGTCAGAATGTTTCCTGTGATGTCTTTTTTCAAAATTTAAAAGCAGTTTCTTCTAGTCATATGCGGTGATGTTAGTGATGTGAATGTGATCTCTTCCTAACTTGCTTAAAGTGAAATACTCTTTGTATTTAAGGACCTGTAGTTTCACAGAAATTAGACGTTCAAAGGATAGATAGTTCCTGGAATATATTTCAGTTCTGTCATGTAAAGTTAAATTTCTTGGAAATTCAGAGTCAGGTAGAACTTTTCCTTTACCTGTCAGTAATAATTTAATTCCATAGCTAAAGGGTAGCTTTTGAATAGTGAAGAGACTTGTTGATTCATCAAGCCTTTATCATGTTGTTGAAAAAACCTATGCTCGGCCAAGAAGCCAAATTTTAAAAATAGTTTGGGTTAACACTAAATTCCCACATCAGTTATCCTGCCATGCTAATTACATGAAAATTTGCAACTGTGGCAATGGCTTTGGGTTTTGCTGTTCTGTTGTTACCTGTCAGTGTGATTCAGAAAAATCCCTGTAGGCTTTGTATGTTCCTTCATGCTCGTTAAAAATGCTACTGTCAGGGATCACAGCAAAACTTTGGGTGAAATGCATCAAGTGAGTTGTTTCAGATATTCTCTGCAGGTCCTAGTTCGATTCTGCTTTGAAAGAACTGGTTTCATAATTGTGGGTGAGACGTCGACCTCCAGCCCTCCTGACTTGACTTCCAGGTGCTGAGGATTGTTATATTAACCTTTATGAAGCATCCAGGCATTGGAGAGGATGCAAGTTCCTTCTTATTCCCTGAGGAGACTTTTACTGCAAAAGAAAAAAAGTTACACTCATAGAGAAGATAGAATATTGTCAAGTGTTTTAATGTGTTTTTACAAATCCTCTTTCCTAAGGACTTGGAGTACAAGATAAGGAATTACGTGCAGGTTAAAACACAAAAATATTGGACTGTAGTATGTGCAGACCCTTCTACTTCCCCTTCTATTGCCCTCTAGGCTCCTGGGGAAAAACCAAAACTACTGGATTTGATCAAGGTTCAAACTCTGTAACTTTGCCCCTTTGGATTTCTGTAGAATAAAGGCGTAGGCATGGGAAAGGGAGGGTGGTGTAAGCAGATGGCCTTTAAAGATCCACTTCAGTCATTCTACTATACCGTCCATTCCCTTGATTGGTGTCGTTCAGCTCTGTTGGGACTGCGCTAAATACTTGAATGTCTAAGATAAAGTGACTCTCCCCTCACTTCAGAGAGTTTATGATCTAGTAGGAGGTGAGAAACCTGTACCTTGGATATAAATTGGGCAATGGTAAAATGTATTGGGAAGGACAAACAGTGGAGGTTTAAGAAGGAAACTTTTTCAGATGAAGGAAGTTGAGAAAAATGTGACTTCTGACCTTTCTTTTTTTTTTCTTTTTGGTGGGCAATTGGGGTTAAGTGACTTACCCAAGGTCACAGGGCTAGTTTTTGTGTTAAGTGTCTGAGGCCGGATTTAAACTCAGGTCCTCCAGACTCCAGGGCCGTGCTCTATTCATTGAACCACCTAGCTGCCCCAACTTCTGAAATTTCTTTCCATAGTAGATAAGGGTGGGGAATGGGGATTCCAACCCAGGCTTAGGAACAGGGTGCTAGAAAATTGAAAGAAGAGAAAACTGGCTCAGATTTGGACAGAAACATCAATTAAAATTGCAAGGTAGGTTAGAGCCGAATGCTAGAGGCCTTGAGTGCCTTGCTAAAGAATTTGGGTTTTGGTAGGAAGGTGGTAACCTCTGACTGTTCCTATCAATACACAAGTGTGATATAGTTCTGTGCATGAGAAAGTCAAGGGAAGGATGTTGGAGAAGGGGGAGAGGAAAGCAGGGGATTCAGAGGATGTTTCAGCAGATCTCACTGGAGGGGAGAGGGAAGGCCGTTGTCCATAAAGGCTGTAGAAAAGATGAGAAGCTCTCCCCTCCACAAAAAAGAGAACCAAGATTCAGAAGACTTTGATTCTAGTCCCGTCCTTTTGCCCTTGGGCAGGAAGCCTCTTGGATTTGGCCTCTCTCAGTCATTTTGTTATTTGGGTACCTTAACCTTTCCATCTCCTTGTTTGCAGGTATGTCATGAGGTTGAAGGCGAAGGCACTTTGAGCTTTTTAGGTGAAAGGACTTAGAAAGTCGTGGCGTTGTTGCAGGAGAGGGAAAACGGAAATGGGAATAGTCTAGAATGTGGTGTTTTATCTGTGGTGGATGGAACAATTCACCCAAAGGCCAAACTTTACCCTAATTTGCCTGCTGAAGGTGAAGTTCCTTTATGTTAATCAAGATATCGGTAGGCAGAGATGGGAACTATAACATGAAGTGGGGATTATGTTCCAGATGGGCTGTGTGGGAGAATGAAGGTGAGTAAATTCTTAGGAGGCTTTGCTAGTTGACAGAAAAGTAGCTGATGAGTTTTTAACAGGAACAGTTAGGAGGCAGTACATTTTCTATATCTGTATGTTCTTATAAAAATGATTTATTGACCAAATCTTGATATGGGAAATGCTGATAGGAAATATAAATGAATAAAAAAAGATTTGACAAATTCAGTAGTTAATTGACCAAGGAAGAAGGCTTCTAAGGGAAGCTGGCATCATTTTTATTAATTTTCTCCCAAAGCACTTAAATAAATGGATTAAATTTTATTTTAGTACATATGAGCCCTCAACACACAGTTGAGCTCCCCTTTCAAAAAAAGACAAAAACCAGCCTCTCAAAAAACCATTAATAATATCTTGTGATTATAACCTATTTCTTACCTTAGTAGTTTGTTGTTAAGGAACTGGTGTGTTTTTTAAATTAGAGTCAGTGTTGTTAAAAATGTTTTCCAGTTTGAAATTGCTTTCATTTCTATAGCTAGTAATTGTGCAGTTTGGGGTTCTAATTATTCACTGCATCATTTCATGTGTTTGTCCTTCTGATCTGTCACGCTCCATGACATCCATATATTACAATTTAATTTGTTCACTCAGTGTTGGAGCTTGTGGATTTTCCAAAGTTTTGCTACTCTACATAGTGCTGTCAGCATTTTCTTAGAAACAAGTCTTTTCTGATTGTGAACACCTTTTTGCTGCTGGTAGTGTTGTAAGAATCGTTTCTTCATGTCCTTGGACTACTCAATTTAGGAGTGACTATTAGACTATCAATTTCCCTGCAGATTTTTAATTTTTTGTTATCATATAGTTCCTGCACGTTCGTTTTCCAGCCCAGATTTCTTTTTCTTGTTTTAGGAGCACTCATTTATTCAAAAGCTTTTTACTTCTACATATCAAAGTAGTTGTTAATAAGTAGTTTCATAATTTCTGTTATGAGCAGTTATAAATTTATCTCTTCTCCCAGTTCTTTAACTTTTGAAAAGTGTTACTTTTTATATTAGAAAATTTATCCATTTGAAACTTACTGTAATGTATGGCATAAAGTTCTGCTTTAAGTCTTTTAACTCAAATCCTTATCTACTTTTCCCAGCAGTTCTTAATGAATAAAGAGTTCTTTTCCCCAGTGCTTTTTGTCCCTTGATTTATGCAGTGATGCACCTGTAATAACCTGTTCCACTGGCTAACTTTTCTGTTTTTAATCCAATACCGAATGGTTTTTGATAATTAATGTTTTATAATGGCATTTGGCATTTGGTAATGCCCAAGCTCCTTTTATTCCCACTCCCCCCTCATTCTTTTTTACCATTTATTACTCCATATGGGCTTTGTTTTTACTTTAATTATTTAAAGTATGACCTTAGTGGTTTGGTAAAGTGTTAAGTCTGTAAATTATTTTACTTAGTAATGTCATTTTTATGGTATGTTCTGTGCTCTGTGGACTCTGATTTACCACTTTTTTAGAGGTTCTATTTGATTCCTGTGGAAATAGTTTTATAATAATATTTATGGAAGTTGTGTGTGTCTCTTGGTAGTTTGATGCCCGGCTGTTTAACACATAATTACTTTTAGCGGATTTTCCATTTCTCCCTCTTGTTAGTGAAATACAGAAATCTTACTATTTTGATGGGTTTCAATTCAACAAACATTTACCAAGCGCCTATTCTGGGCCAGGGCATTCTATTGACTGCTGGAGATGCAGAGACAGAAATCCAGTTCCTGTCCTCCAGAAGTTTTCCTGCAGGTGCCTGGGGAGGTGGACAAATCCATGGAGAAGTAAATCCAAAAAGAATACCAAATTAATACAGAGTGATTTCAGGGCTGGGGGTGAAGCACTAGGTAGACTTCAGTGGCAAGTGGCTGAATTGAGCTGCTGAAGAGAGGGCCGAGGTGGTGGCCACCTCCTCCCTGGGATGTGCCTGCAGTGGGGAGGTGCTGAGGAGGAATTGTGGGCAGTCACCTGTAATACTAGGCTGGAATCTGCTTGTGAAGGATGGCAAATGGCAGTCTGAGGACTGGGGAGTGAAGTGACCAGACTGGTGTTTTAGGAATGGTCCATCTTGGTGGGTAGTGTGTTGGAGAGGAGGAGAGCTGAAGGGAGGGAGAGTACAGTGAGGAGCCTGTCACAAGATGCAGAAGAACTGATGCTGAGGGGAGCTGAGTTGGTAGTTCTGGGAGTGAGCAAGAGAGGACAGGTGAGAGAAATGATGAATGTGCAATCGACAAGATTGGGGGAGAGTGACTAGCTGGTGTTGTAGAACCTGCCTTTAACAGGGAAGCTGGCAGCTGCTGCTTTGCTGAAGCCCTTCCCTTTTGAGGTTTTGGGTGCATTCCCTAGTGTTTGTTTTCTAAGGAAAAACATACTGTTCTCCTTGGAAAGATCATTTTGGTCGAGTCAATTCTTAGACCTTTCTTTTTCCTGGTCTTTAGCATCACTTAGCGTATCTTTTGCTATGTAAGCCACATCACGATGGGGACACTGGGCTTTGTTTTTGTGTCTAGGGAAGCCTTTCACTGTTTGCTACAAATAATGCTAACTCTTTTTTAAAATGCATTTGATCCTATTAAGAAAAGGTCCTTTCATTCATCTGCTTCTAAGTGGTTTTTTTTAGTTTGACTGCTTTGTTTTGTTGGTGGTTTTTTCTCCATCTATTGATCATGTGATTTGTTTGTTTTTTTTTCTTACTGGGATGTTAATCATTTTCCTGAAGTTTAAATTCCTGGATTAATCTGTCAGTTAGTCATGATGACTAATTTTTTTATATTGTTACCTCCTTACTGATTTTTATTCAGCATTTTTTCTTCGATGTTCATCAGTGATTCTGGTCTCGTACTTTCTCTGCTTCCTCTCTCCCATGGAGCATGCTTACCTCTCAGAATTTGGTACAATGCTACCAATTTTTTTTTCTGCTTTGTTTGAAAATCATTTATGTAATATAGAGATTGTTCTTTAAACGACTTGTTAGAATTATTTTGTAAATATATGAATCAGAATTTTTCTGGTTGATCACTTACTTTCCGCACTTAAGTGATACAGATGACTTATTCCTGATTTGTTCATTTTGGCATTTTCCATGTGTTGCACATGCTCATTTTGGTATCATAGTTTCTGATCATTTTGTTTCCACTTGCAGTGAATTATTTTCATTTTTTAGTTTTTAAATTAAATTAGCTTAATGATATAAATTATTGTCAGTATATTTCATTTATTAGTCTTTTTTCTTGTTAAAGGTTTTCAGAAATATACATTTTCTGATTTTTGCATTTATTTTTTTCTCTGTCCTAATTTCCTCACCCCACTGATCCCCCTCCAGAAAAAGAGGAAGAAAAAGAAAATTAAAGCCCTCATAACAAATGTAGTACAGTCGAGCAAGGTGAGTTTCCTGATTGATCATGTCCAAAAACTGTACGGCTCAATTCTGTATTTTGGGTCCATCACCAAACTGTGGAGTTCGACACATCTTCTGGAATTTATTATTACATTGATCAGAGCACTGAGCTCTTTCAGAGTTGATATATTTTAAAATAATGTCATTGTATAAATTGTTCCTCTGGTTCAGCTCACTTCATTTTGTATGAGTTCATACTAGTCTTCTCATTTTGCTCTGCAGCTGGCCATTTCATTATATTTTATGGTGCAGTAAACTCATTGCCAAAGTTTATTTAGTTGTTAACCAGTAGTCGGGCATTTTCTTAGTTATTGAGTTTTCGCCATTTTGAAAAGAGCCACTGTAAATATTTTTTTATAAATGGGTACTTTTCCCTTTTTTTCTTTTATTTTAACTTTAAAAATTACTTTTCAAGTAAGTTTTTTAAAAATTAATTTCCCAGTAGCCATTCTTCTCTCCCTTCCCACCATTGAGTAAATTAGTTTGGACATTAGCAATGTCCAAAAATGTATGTTTCTTTGGGCATTTGAAATGTGACTGTCAAGTGGTAAGTGGCATGTTTTCTTTTTGGACTAGTGGTTTATGAAAGTCTTTAAAAGTTGTTTTTCTCTATAATGTACAAACTGTTCTTTTTGTGCTTATTTCACTTTGCATCAATCAGTTCATAAAAGTCCAGTTTCCTCTGGAGTCGCCTGTTTCATCATTTCTCATGGCTCTATCATGTTATATTCCATTACATTCATATACCATAGTTCCCCTTAGTTTCCAGTTTGGGGCTACCATGAAAAGAATTGCTCTAAATGTTTTTGTACATACATATCCTTTCTTTTTTTGACTTCTTTGGGGGCTAGGCTTAGTAGTGGTGTAGTTGGGTCAAAGCGTATGCCCAGTTTGGTCAACTTTGTGGATGTCTAGATTGCTTTATAGAATGACAGGTCCAACTCACAGCTCCACCAGCAGTGCACGGCACCTCCCCCATCTGTCATTTAACTTTTTTGTCTGATTTGCTAGTCCAATGAGTAGAACCTTAAGGTTGTTTTAATTTGTATTTCTCTATTAGTGAGTTAGGGCATTAAAAAAAAAGATTATTGATAGCTTGGATCTCTTTCTTTGAAAATGACTTGTTCATGTCCTCTGACCATTTTTTATTGGAGAGTGGCTCTTAGTCTCCGTCTTGGAAATGAAAAGTTTACTTTTAAACCAAGTTTCTTGATCAGAGAAACTTGTTTCAAAGATTACTTATTTCCCTTCTTATTTTTACTGTATTAGATTTCAAAATTTCCTATCTAATTAACATTGTCCACTTGGTTTCTAGCACTTGTTTAGGTGTGAACTCTGCCTTGTCTGTACCTTTGAAAGGCATTTCCTTCTTACTCTTTTTAGATCTGAAGGCCTTTTCTGACTAGGTTGTGTGTCCATTTGGAGCTTATCTCATATACGATCTGAACCTGACTTGTGCCAGGCCAAAGTCTAGTTTTCCCAGAAGTTTTGTTAGATCGTCATTCTCCCTAGACCCAGGCAGTCTGGGTTCATCAGACACTAGGCTACGATGTTTACTTACTTTTTTGGTTCTCTGCCTTTTTCTTCTGTCCTCCCTGAGTCAGATTTCTCATACTCCTCTTCACTTTGGATAACACAGCCTATAAACCCTTCTGGGAAGTTAGCCACTTACTTCAGGAGAAAGACTGAGAATCTCAGGTGAGCTCAATAAATCACCTCCTGTTCTCTTCTGGAGACGCCGAGATGACTTAGTGGATAGAGCACTGCCTTGTTTCTGGGACCTATGGTTCTCAGTGTAGGCACTGCACATTCTTACTTCCAGTCCATTAAACCTCGCAGATCTTTTTAAGACAAATCACAACTTTCTGAACTCGAGCTGAAGACTTTTAATAATTCATCACACAAGGGTGGCTGGGTGGTGCAGTGAATATAGCACCGGCCCTGGAGTCAGGAGGACCTAAGTTCAAATGTGACCTCAGACAAAACTAGCTGTGTAACTTTGGGCAAGTCACTTAACCCCAATTGCCCTGCTTTCCCCACCTCCGGGAAAAAAATGTCATTGTACACATTCACCCCAGCACTTTAATCTGTTAAAATCCTTTTGGATCCAGGGTCAGCTAGGTGACCATGCTCTCTAAGCTCTGGCCTTGGACTCAGGAGGACCTGAGTTCCAGTGCAACATCAGACACTTACTAGCTGTGTGACTCTGGGCAAGTCACCTGACCCCATTTGCCTTTTTAAAAAAAGCCTTTTGGATCCAGACTCTACTGTTATTTCCTTGCTATATATCATTTCCAGATTTTATAAGCATGCCATTTGTGCCCCAATAAAAATGTTAAAGTGAGTGGAGCCAAGTACAGATCGTTAGACCTGAATCTGCTTATTAGCGATCTCTTTCCAGATCTTCTCACTAACCCCCACTTTGGGGTCTGCCATGTGGCCCCTTCTGAGTGTATCTTTACCTCACCTATTGTCCATCCTAGTTCTCTACAAGACTATTAGGAGATATTTTTCAGATCCTTTGTTGACGCAGGTTCATATTTGTACATCTGCACACACTCTTAGGCATTCAGGGTCATTGAAACACACACCAACATTTACTTTCTTTCCCTTTTCCCAGACGGGCAAATTGGTAGCCCAGGAAAACTGTTTTTAAAAAATGATATTCTGAATGTTCTTTAAGATTCCTTCCCCCCCCCCGAAAAAAAAAGACCAAGGAAGCTACTTCTAAATGAAGGGGCCCACAGCATCTAGAAGCAAGTACCAGAGCATACACAAATTCTAATGGGAAAGTATTTGGAGTCCTAGATTTCTGCTCTAGTGAGTTTCCTATCTGAAAGAAAAATGGGAAAATATGAGTTGTTAGCTTCTCTGACCACTAGAGGGTGCACTTTTGTTAAAATCAAGTACTAATGGAATTTGACACACTGTCTGGGAGAACTGGATGAGCTTTTCATGCTAAATGAGAAAAGTGGCCATGTAGAGAAGTTGGGAGAGAAGTTGAGCTACTTTGTAGGTATCACTGAGAGAGCATCGATTAGTCTGCTATACATCAAGGAGTGTATAAAGCAGCACAGAAAGACTTGGCTTTCAAAGACAGGTCCCTCCCTGTTGGAAGGATCCACATATATAGCAGTAACTTTATACAGAATCTGAACAGAGTAAATATAGATTACAGAACAGTTAGAATGGGCGCTAATAACAGGAGCATCAACCTAGGCCTTCTCTAGGAGGGGCTATGTGAGATTGGCCTTGGAGGAAGGTGAAGATTAGGAGGAAGGGGGTTCCAAGCATGAGAGACAGCAGGCTTTATAAAAGGCACTATGGTGAGGCAGGGGGCAGCCAGTGTGGTTGGAAAGCAGAGGCTATGCACGAAGCTTTTGTGGAGGGTGGAATGGAGAGGAGAGAGACTTGAGGCTAGGATTTCAATTAGAAACCTAGCAGTTCACCCAGAATTTATTGTGTTAATTGTGTGCCGGTCAAAGGGATACAAAGAAAGGTGAAGATACTAACGTAGTCCCTGACCTCAAGAAGTTAACATATAGAGCAGGGGAGGGACAGTTTGTTTTTGAAGAAGGATTTCCTTTTTATTAAGAAATTTATTATTTTTATTTTTCAAGTAACAAGTATTTTTCAAGTTAGCCTGTTTCTTCTTCTGACTTCCTGTCTGAGCAAATAAGGAAATTCTGAAAATCATCTAAATATATATTTTTGCATTGACCATTTTAAAAAAAAATGCATGGCCCTACATTCCAAGTTGACCACCTCTGGTAATAAGCAAGTGGCATATTTCATTTTTATTCCTTTGAACTTGTGATTTAGCACTTTATTGGCACTCTGGAGTCTTTCTCTCGAAGATATTTTTCCTCTAATGCTGTTATCATTGTATGGATTGTTTCAGTTCTGCTCTCTTTGTCTATCATCAGTTCATAAAAGTATTCCAGTTTCCTTTGTGATTATCCACTTAATCGTATCTTGACACAGTAATATTCCATTACATTTTTATACCATTCTCCAGTAGAACAGCATTAGTTTCCAGTTTTTGCCTACTGTAAAAAGAATTGCTATAAGTATTTCTATACATATGGATTCTTCTCTTTAAAAAAAAACTCTTTGGGGATATAGGCCTAGTAGGGAGATTTCAGCTAGGTCAGAAAGTATAATCAGTATGGTAATTTTCTGGGCATAATTCCAAATATCTTTCCAGAGTGAAATCAGAGCTCCAACAATAGTGCACTCATGGCCCTGTTAGAGGAGACAGCATATCACTAAATAGGTACATTTATATTTATTTTAGAAGGAAATGATACAGAGGTGATACAGACCTGAATTAGGGTTGGTGGCTTCTATGAGTAAAGAAAAGGGGATAGTGTCAAGAGATGGGGATGTAGAATTTATGAGACTTGGCAGCTGGCTGGAATTGGGATGTGTGAGGTAGAATGAAGAGCTGAGGATAACTAAGGTTGGAAGCCTAGGTGGCAAGAAGGATCTTGGTGCATTTAATAGAATTGGGGGATTTGGGAAGAAGGGACAGTCTTGGGGGGGGGGGGCAGGTAGTGAGTTCTATTTGAGATTCCTGTGGGACTTGCAGTTGGAAATATTCAGTTGGCAGTTGGTGATACGGAACTGGAACTCAGGAGAAACATCAGAACTAGGTTTTTGGATTTCGAGAGATGACAGTGGAACCTGATGGGAGTTGGTGAGGTCACCAAAAAGAGAGGGTAGAGAAAAGGAGCCAGTATAGAGCCTTGGGGCCCTATTACTGAAGGCACAGGAGGGGTCAGGACTGAGGAGTGAGCTGAGAGATAGAGAACCAGTAGAGGAGGAATTAAGAGAGGATGACATAGTGAACACCGTCAGTTGTTCAAGAGAGGTCAAGAAAGGATGAGGACTGAGAAGAAGCCAGTGGATTTGATGAGTAAAAAATCAGCATAACCTTGGAGAGAGCGATTTCAGTTGAGTGAGATGGGAAGCCAGATTTCAGAGGATTGAATAGTGAGAGGAGAAGAATTGAAGATGAAAAGAAAAGGATGGCTTTCTCTTGAAGTTTCAGAAATCGAGGAGAGAGGTGTAGGTAGATGACTCCCTTAAGGGAAAGTTAATAAGATGATCAGTTGAGTTAATGTATATAAAGCTTCTCTCCATATAAGCATTAGTCATTGGTAATAGGGCCAAATGAAAGGCACTTGTTTTAATGGTTGAGAGAGGCAGCTAGGGAGAGATCAATGAAATAAAGGCTACATCTGTTACTTTGACAAGCAGATCAGAAATAGGAAAGAAAAGCGTTGTTCAGTGGTGCTTCTGAAATTACCATTGTACTCAAAATTTTAATTGTACTAGAAACTGATATTCTTTTGTGTTTAGTTTTCAGATTCAAGTTATGGACAAAAACTCTTTCGGATTATGTATCTCTCAGCTAGACTGCATAAATATTAACCATGGATAAATGCAAGCATGTTGGGCGGCTTCGGCTCGCTCAGGATCATTCCATCCTCAATCCTCAGAAGTGGCATTGTGTGGATTGTAATACTACAGATTCGGTGTGGGCTTGCCTTAGCTGTTCTCATGTGGCCTGTGGAAGATACATTGAAGAACACGCACTCAAGCACTTTCAGGACAGTAACCATCCAGTAGCATTGGAGGTGAATGAGTTGTATGTTTTCTGTTATCTTTGTGATGACTATGTTCTGAATGACAATGCAACGGGTGACTTGAAATTATTGCGGAGTACACTGAGTGCAATCAAAAGTCAGAATTATGACCGTACTACTCGGAGTGGAAGGATATTACGTTCTATGGGTACCAGTGATTACTCTTACCCTTCACATGGTGGTGCTCAAGCTCTCCTTCGAGATGAAGATCAAATGTTCACTGCTCTTTGGCATAGGAGGCGGATGCTAATGGGCAAAGTGTTTAGATCTTGGTTTGAACAAACTCCCATTGGGAAAAGGAGATTAGAAGAAGAAAGACGTCAGGAAGAAGCAGAAGTGAAGAGAGAAGAAGCAAGGAGAAGACGACAAGAACTGAAGCGCCAGTTTAAAGCAGAGATGGAGAGAATGCCTCCGAGGAAGAGTTCACGTTTGCAAGGCCTTGCCAGGTCTGGCATTATGGAAATGCTCCCTGTGAAGAAACTTGCTCAGAGCCCGGCATCGCCAGTGACTGGTCAAAAAGCATCTACCTCACATGAAGTAAGATTAAACAGAGTGAGTGATTCCCCTGTCAAACGAAGGCCAGCAGTGACTCGTGGGGTAACGGGCTTGAGGAATTTGGGTAATACCTGCTATATGAATTCTATTTTGCAGGTGTTGAGTCATTTGCTTATTTTCCGGCAATGTTTTTTAAAATTGGATCTGAACCAAACTCAAGAATTGCTGGCTACAGCTGCTAGTGGAAAGACTAGATCTTCTTGTAGACATCCACCAGTCACAGATTCTGTGTTTCACATCAAAGAGAATCAAGAAAAATATAAAGGCTCTCCTGGGTCAAGACGCCCGAGTCTGGCTTCAGGTTTAAGTGGTGGGGCATCTAAAAGCAGGAGCAGGGAACTTATTCAGCCCAGGGAGCCAAGTTCCAAATACATTTCTCTTTGTCATGAACTGCACACTCTTTTCCAAGTCATGTGGTCTGGAAAATGGGCGTTGGTGTCTCCCTTTGCCATGTTGCACTCAGTGTGGAGGCTAATACCAGCATTTCGTGGTTACGCCCAACAAGACGCTCAGGAATTCCTCTGTGAACTTTTGGATAAAGTACAGCATGAACTAGAGACAACGGGTACCAGGTATCCAGCTCTCATCCCCATTTCTCAAAAGAAACTTATCAAACAGGTTTTGAATGTGGTGAATACCATCTTTCACGGACAACTTCTTAGTCAGGTACGAGGTGGTGTTTTTGTTGTGTTGATCTTTTAAGTTTTTGGTTTGGGTAATGTTTTGAGAAGCATCGTTAAATAGGCCATCCTAAATAGAGAACTCTCAATTCTCACTCTGTAGAAATAGTATAGGGGCAGCTAGGTGGCAAAGTGAATAGAGCAACTGACCCTGGAGTCAGGAGGACCTGAGTTCAAATCCGGCCTCAGACACATGACATACTTAGTAGCTGTGGGACACTGGGCAAGTCACTTAACCTCAATTGCCTTGCCTTCCCCCCTCCAAAGAAAAAAAACCAAGAGAACTGCAAAGAAGATTTTTAGTTTGAAAAGACTTGTTTAAAATGGGTTCAGAGGAATTGACTATGATAAATATGAAACTAATTTCTAACATTAGAAATGTCAACTTCACTATTCATGGTGCTCTGTTTTGGATGATTTTTTCCCTTTTATTGAAGTATTTCCAAAGTTCATAGTAGCCAGGTTTTCCACAAATGGAGGTAAAACATGGGACTGGTACAGTACTTGAGCTTTACAAACAATGATAACAACAATCCAAAAAACTGTGAGTGGGAACTGGACTGAAAATTAGTTTGAGAGAAGATAATTCTGAAGGAAGAGTGGTAGGTATTAACAGTTTTAAAAAGAAAACTAGGCAATATTTGGAACTTGGTGTTATTGTGAAGGTGATCAAGGTAGAACTTTGGGTGGTCAGGAGGGATTGGTCAAATTGATAAGAGGTCACAGGATTAAGTCCATTAGAATGTGGACTCTTTTGGTCTTTGTATCTCCAGGCCTGGCCCATAATAAGCACTTAATAATGCTTATTACCTTGACAAAATTCAGCCAGTCAAACAATACTGAGGCAAACGAAGGTCTTGGTGATCTTGACCACAGCCCCAGTTCTCTTATCAGTTAATTTACCAATTTCAGGCCTGGGTTAGATGGTTTTCAAGGTCCTTTTCTGTCTTTTATAATGCTTTGAGAACATAGAGAAACTGTTGGTCTGTAGACTTGAAAATGTTTGTGCATCAGACATGTTTCGTCTTGCTATGCCCCCAAAAGTATTACTATATTCTGTGTTTTATTGGGGTTTGGGGAGGTAGGGACAAAGATTCAACCCTTTTTCATAACTATAGATCTCCAGCAGTGTTTGGATTTGATGAAGAATAAGGAAGGATCTCCATTTTCTTGAAATAAGCTCATTTTTTTTTCCAATTTTAAAAACCATTTTTATTTAAAGTTTTGAGTACCAAATTCTACCCTCCCTTTCCTTCCCCGTCCCTCCTCCCTGAGTGGTAAACAATCAGATATCAATTATACCTGTGTAATTAATTATGTAAAACATTTCCATATTAAGTCTTTTGTACAAGAATACTCAAATAAAAGAAAACAATAAAAGTGAAATCAGATGAAGAAATTAAAGCTATTTAGTCATGAAAAAATGCTTTAAATTAATATTGATTACAGAAAGGCAAATTAAAACAACTCTAAGGTACCACCTCACACCTGTCCTGTTGACTAATGACAAAAGAGGAAGATAAATGTTGGAGAAGATGTGGGAAAATTGGAATACAAATGCTTTTTTGGTGGAGTTGTGAACTGATCTGATCATTCTGGAGGGCAATATGGGACTGTGCCCAAAGGGCAATCAAACTGTGCATGCCCTTTGATCCAGCAATACCACTCTTAGGTCTGCATCCTGGAGAGATCATAAAAAAGATAAAAGGACCATGTGTACAAAAGTATTGATGGCAGCTCTTTTCATGAGGGCAAAGAATTGGAAATCAAGTGCCTGGGAAATGTCTGAACAAGCTGTGGTGTATGAATGTGATGGAGTGCTGTTGTGCCC
Source organism: Pseudochirops cupreus (assembly GCA_028627135.1). Classification (NCBI taxonomy): domain Eukaryota; kingdom Metazoa; phylum Chordata; class Mammalia; order Diprotodontia; family Pseudocheiridae; genus Pseudochirops; species Pseudochirops cupreus. The sequence goes on from CM053581.1 coordinate 346,511,926, forward strand.
TAAGAAATGAGGAGTGGGTGGATTTCAGAGAAACCTGGAAAGACTTACGTGAACTGATGCTGAGTGAGGGGAGCAGAGCCAGGAGAACATTCATTGTACACAATAATAGCGACATTGTATGGTGATCAGCTATGACTGACTTAGCTCTTCTTAGCAATACAGCGATCGAAGACGACTCCAAAATATTCATGCTGGAAAATGCTGTCCACATTGAGAATCTGAACGTACATCGAAGCAATGCTATGTTCTCTTTCTTTATTTTCCTTCTTGTGGTTTTCCCCTTTTGTTCTGATTCTCCCTTCACAACATGACTGATGTGGAGATATGTTTTTAAAAAAAGAAAGAAAGTGAAAAATAGCATGCTTTAGTCTGTTCAGTCAGTATCAGTTCTTTGGAGGTGAGTAGTGTACTTCATCAGTAGGCCTTTGGGATTGTCTTGGATCATCGTGTGGCTGAGAATAGCTAAGTCATTCACAGTTCATGAAACAATGTTGCTGTTACCATGTACCACATTCTCCTGGTTCTGCTCACTTCACTTTGCATCAGTTCATGTGAGTCTTTCCAGGTTTTTCTGAAATCATCCTACTTGTCATTTCTTATAGCACAATAATATCCTATTACAATCAGATACCGCAGCTTGTTTAGCCATCCCCCAATTGATGAACATCCCTTTGATTTCCAGTTCTTAGCCACCACATAAAGAGCTGCTGTGAATGTTTTTACAAATATGTCCTTTTCCCTTTTTTTGGATATCTTTGGGACACAGCCCTAGAAGTGGTGTTGCTGGATAAGTGGGTACACACAGTGGTTTTATAGCCTTTTGGGCATAGTTCCAAATCACTCTCCAGAATGCTTGGGTCATTTCACAGCTATGCCAGTAATGCATTAGTGTCCCAGTTTTCCCACGTGCCTCCAACATCTAATGTTTGCTTTTTTTGTCAGTTTAGCAGCTCTGATAGGTGTTGAGGTGCTACCTCAGAGTTGTTTTAATTTGCATTTTTCTGATCGCCAGTAATCTAGAGCATTTTTTCATATGACTGTAGATAGCTTGGTTTTCTTCTGAAAACTTGCTGTTCATATCCTTTGATCTTTTATCAATTGGGGAATGATTTGGATTTTTACAAATTTGACTCGGTTCTCTATATATTTGAGAAATGAGGCCTTTAGTGAGATACTTGTTGCAAAATTTTTTCTCCAGTTCTCCACTTTCCTTATATTTTAGTTGCATGGGTTTTCTTTGTGCCAAAACTTTTTACTTTTATATCTTGTGTTTGTAATGCTTTCTATGTCTTCTTTGGTCCCCAATTCTTCACTTCTCTATGAATCTGACATAAACTATTCTCTGCTCTCTTAACTTGCTTTTCTGTGTGAATCATGTACCCATTTTGACCTTGTCTTGGTATATGTGTGAGATACTGGTCTGTGCCTGGCTTCTGCCTTACTGTTTTCCAGTTTTCCCAGCAGTTTTTGTTCTAAAAGCTTGGCTCTTTGGGTTTATCATATGCTGGGTTACTATGGTTTCCCACTGACCCATCACTCTGTTTCTCAGCCAGTCCTAGACTGTTTTGATAATGACCAAATAAGCTTTTTGTATGTCTGCTTATTGAGTTAATGTGCAAAAACATTCATTTTCCAAACTTGGAGTTCCAGCTTCTCTCCTTTCCTCTCTCCCCGCTGCGCCCCCCCCCCCCGAAGGCAAGCGATTCGGTGCGTGTGCACTCATCAGCCTTCTTTTTCAGCTGCTTTAAGGCTGTGCTGAGATTTTGGTTTGGTCCCCTCCATTTCCCCTCATTCACATTCAGTTTTCATGCTGGTTATGTCACTATATGTTTTTCTGGCATATTCCTTTGAAGTCACTTTCACAGATTCCACGTGTAATTCATTTTAGAGCACAGTATACCTGTGAATTTTAGTAATACTTGCTGTAATTATAGAGCTATAATGAGTGATGCCACACAATGCCAGAGCATTAGCCACGTAGTTAGGTTTCTCTTACTCTAATGCTGCCATGTTGTTCTCCCTGGCTGGCCGTGCCCTTTGTTGGGGCTAGTTTCACACTCGGAATCCATTCCATTTATAAGTGAACTTTGGGGAAATTGTTGCTCTGTTCATAAAGATGACTAAGCCAGGTGGCTCAGTGGGTTGAAAGCAGGGTTCAAGTTCCAAATGACGTGGGTTCGAATTCTGCCTCTGATAGATCCTGGCAGTGTGACCCTAGGCTCATCATGTCGGGATTTCGCTGCTCTAGGCCAGCTATGTCAAACCCAAATAGAAAAAGGCCCACTAATTTGGACAGAAGGATCCAGGGCTGCAATATTGACTTAATTTTAAAATGTGATATTATCGTGGTTTTCTTGTCTTTTTATTTTATTAAATGTTTAGGAATTATATTTCAGTCTGGTTCTAGCACACAGGAAGCATGTTGACCTTGTATTTGAGTCCTCAGTTCTCCTGCCATGAGCGATAATATTAAAGAGAAAAGAGTGGGGGAAAAGACAGACCTTTCCCTCTCCCCTCAGAATAGCTGTAATGAGAGAGAAACAATGATAACAAAAACCGGAGAGCTAAGCTTTTCCACTTCTCCTTCCCAGACTTTGAAAGGGTCAGGTGTCAAGAGTCTGGCCCGTGTCGTAGGCGATGTTCTCCTGATGCAGGGATGGAGAGGAGCTGGAACAGCCCCAGCAACGAGCTGGCTGCAGGACAGGTGCTTTTATGTCCAGTGCAGTCACAGGTTTCTCCTGATATGCAGGTCTGCAGGTACAGGAACATCAGGGACACAGCGTGGCTGCCCACTTGAACAGTCAGCCTTTCTTGATCACGAATGGGGTCATCTGTAGCAAAGTAGCTGTTAGCCTCTGGAATGTAACCTGTGCTTGGATTTAGTGTGATACCAGTTCTTTCTCTTTGCTGCCACCCAGGCACCTGCCAAAATCTTCCCCTCCTAGAGAGCCTTAACAGGGGAATGAATCTGAATCTTTGCTCCCAGAGTCCTCTCCCCATTCCATAGTTTCAGAATTTCCACCAAGTTGGCTAAAGTGGGGTCCTCCGAGTAACTGTACACCCCCCCATAATTGCATGTCCACAGTTTCATCTCCCCACATTCTGTTAGAAAGCAAGGTGCTTCCCAACAGTACTATGTCTTGGTCCTCTAAACCCTGGGAAGGAGTTCTCGACTCGTCCCAGAGAAAAGGAAACCTCCCAGTTGAGGGAGACCTGAGCTGCCTGTTCAGGGTATGCAGAGCCCTCTGAAGGGGCATGGGTGGTGCTGAAAGTGCTCCCCCCCAATCCCTTTCCATTTCTCTGTACGCTTTCACTAGCACCAAATTCCCTCATTGCTTGCCTTGCAAGGTGACAGGCTCTGTGATTTCCTCCCCATCCCCCCCACTCACGGAGTGCCTGTTCACACTGACAGCAGGATTTTCCCAAGTCATAACTGCTCTACCTTCTTACTCAGATTTCACCAGTTGATCAGAGTATACGTGTATGGTTGAGTATTGGGCAAAAGCTAAAATCTGACACTGTTCAGGTGAAGCTCTACTTGTAAGACAAGCTGGGTGTAGTGGAGGGGAGTAGAATCTATCAGATGTATTTCCTTTAGAAATGTCACCCCCTCACTTACATTGATCACTATTGGAATTCATCTCCACGAGGCCAGATGTGAATGAATAACTCCCTGTATCTCAATGACATTAATACATAACAGTAATTTATTAATAGAATGTATATAATTTATAATTGACATTTATATATTACTATTACTTATGTATGTAATATGATGATATAACTTTTATAGCACTTTATGGATTGCAAAGCACATTCTCACAACAATCCCAGGAAGTAGCATTTTACAGATGAACTCAGGCACAGAGGTTAAGTGACTTGCTCAGGGTCACACAGCTAGTAAGGGGATGGACCTGACTCTAGACCTCTAACCACTGCTCAGCTTTGCTCCCCTAAAAAGGGACAAGGAACATTCTTCATTTGGAGGTTCTAATAAATTTAACTGACTTTGTAAAAGTGCATCATCAGAGAGCTCCCCCATCAGCCCATGTAAATCAGCTGTAGAAACTGCTCTACCTTGACTCTGTTTGACCAGGCCCTCCAGAGTCATCATTATAGTAACTCAGCAGATTCTTCTTTAGACTTCTCTTGCAACCACCCTCACTCCTTGGTGGAGAATGTGTGTTCTCTAAGCAGCTGGAGTCACTTTTTCCCAGGAGGAGTGAGAGGAGGAGCCTGGAGCTTTCTTAACCAGGTGGGAATTGCAGATCTCTATGCCAGGGGCTCTTCTCCCTTCATTCTCATGGTTCTGATCCTGGCAGTAGCTGGAATCTCTGGGTCAGAGACCCTAGGTGGGCTCTTGACTGGGGCCCATTAGCCCATTACTCCCAGGAAAGATGGCTTCACTTTTAAAGCCACCCACTCTGTTAGCTTCCCTTAGCTTTCCTTGCATGTTCCCTGAGAATCAAGAGTGCTCTACCTGCTCATAATATGGCCCAGTTTACTTTGAGTCTGTTACGCTGGCAGCCCAGCTTATGCAGAATTGTCAGCCACCAAGGAATCCCATGTTGGGCACTTGGTTTACCCGCTGGGCAGCCTGACACCTCTGGCCTGAGTTAGGAGTGTGCTTTCTGTCCCATGTGGGATCAGGAGGGCCCTTACCACCGTGTGCTGCCATCTGATCACTCCACTCTTTGAAGCGCTTTCTCTAGCCCACCCATGAGCTGTGACATCATCTCATCTCATCCCCACCTGCCATAATTACACCAGTGTCTGAGGTGGCTCTGAAATGAGCACGGGGTTCAGGTTTGATGTTGGGATGAAAAGAGGCACTGGAAAGTTATCGAATAGATAACAAAAGGAAATTTATTGTGCCTTAACTCAAGAAAGATGTACGGAAAGGACACAGGCAAGTAGCTTTCCTACATACATTCTACCTTGTTTCCATATGGACATGCATTGACTCATTAGAGTAGAATATGAGTCCACTAAATTAGAGCGACTTGGGCCTAGCCTCCACATGCTTGGGACTTTTTATGCCCTTAGGAGACCAGGGGGAGCTGGAGCCAGTTAGGTCCCAAGGAGAGCTTTGTCTCCTTCTAGGATTTCTGGGATGTGGGATTTCTACGTTTGGACTTTGCTTTGTTCTGGTTTTATAGGTCAGAATTCAAGGGAGAACTAGAAATTATTTCATTGTACTGTTGAAGTAAATACCAGTACCACAAAATATTAGCAGTAATAAAAATGTACAGCTTGGATATTGATCCTGTTTGTATCTGCCGGTATTGTAGAGTCATTCTACTGCAGCAAAGCATCACTGGAAAAAATGAGTACTTCTCTAGGGCTCACAAATCTTGGTATAGTGACTATTATCAGGTACTCCCTGGATAGGGAGGGGATCCCTGGATGGGGAGGGGATCCCTGGATGGGGAGTGCATCCTTGGGTGGGGAGGGGATGGGGTGGAATAGGTGAGTGTGAGGGTTGAGGAGAGCAGAAATCCCAGCCCCACTGTTGGGGAAACATAAGCATTGAAGGCAGGCATTTTTTTTAGCTGATTTTGAATGAGTTTGGTAGGAGGGAAGAAGTGAACTTCAAGCTTAGTAGTAGATTGTTTATGGGGCAAATGTTCTTTTTTGTTTGTTTCCTTGGGACTTGGCTGAAAACTTGGATAAACTGTGATCTGCCCAAAAGTGATTGTTTCCCAGATGCCAGTGTGTGTTCCCACTGTAAACGTGAGTAAGGCAGAGATCATCTCTCTCACTTTACTCTTCTAACTCCCTGGGCAGAGAACTTTCTGCCCTCCTTGGGAAGCAAGTTTGCCTCTTTCTGCTTGAACCACTGTATTATTAGTGGATTTAGGGTATGACTGGGAAGTTTTCTTAAATCCCTTCCTGCTTCAGAGATGCATAGTTTTATAAATAATTAGTTTATTGACACCAGCTGTTTGGGGAAGCAGAATGAAGGTAAAGGCTTCAGAAATGGGTATCTCTGAAGTGAATTAAAATGGTGCAGTGATAATCATATTATCTGGTACCTTCACTGCTTAGATAATTTTGGATTATGTCCCCAGTATGTCTCCTCTTAAAGAATAAGCACTAAGGACCTTATAGTGTTAACTTACCTGGGGCCTGTGGAAATTTCAGCATAATCTTGATGGTCTTTAGGTATATTTGGAATGGGTTTTATCTTGGGTTAAGTTTCTTCTGATCCTTAAAATGCTTGCTTTGAATTTGGCGCTATGACCTCTATAAATTATGCCTAATGATATCACACACTTATTTTAAAGATAAGAGAATAGATGGCCCTATTTGAAATGTAGTATAAAAGCCTGATAGGCCTTCTAGAAAAATAAAACCAACTTTAATCTCAGTAACTTGGAAGGGAGATAAATTGGGGACAGATTTATGAGATATATTTTATGGGAATGTGTAACATATAAGTCTTTTTTATGGCCAATAAGAACAAAGATGTGGCTTCAGAGACAGAAAAAGGAATGCAAACTTGGCCTAAATATTGGTTAGTGTTTACAGTGTAAAGGTAAACTAGTCAATTATACTTTTATAAACAAAGTAAATCTGAAAATGAGGAAATAACAGTAAATACTCTCATATGCTGGTGGCTTTGTGATCTTGAAGATAAAGATATTTTCTTCAGCAGTCTTGTCTGCCCATCTGAGGTCACTCTTGCCAAATATTCACCAAAGGGATACGTCCAACTTGCTTGTGCCTGGCTCTAGATAACTCAACGTTAATGGGTTGTTGTCCACCGGGTATCCCTTACTCTTGCCATATATTTTAAAAATAAGTATCTCACACATACACACTTCCTTTATATATATATATCAAAGCACAACCTGTGTAGTGGAAAGAATGTTGGATTTGGAGTTAAGGACCCAGCTTCAAAGCCTGGCTCTGCCACTTTGCGCCTATATCGGGGAATTATCTTAGGTTCTCAGCTTCCTCCTCGACAATGTGAGGATAATGAATCAGGTGATCCTTTGGGAGTCCTTTTGGCTTTAAATCATGAGGATTACAACGTCTGCCTTTTGTTCAGTTATAGATGAAATGCAGAGACGTTGGCTTGTCTAGTAACTGCTAGTAACTGTTATCTTAAAGGTTACCAAATTGCTTTGTGGTGTCTTCTTAGTCCTTGTTTAAAAAAAGAGTATTTTATTTTTCGAATTGCATGTAAAGATAGTTTGCAACATTCCTTTTTTACAAGATTTTGAGTTCCAAATTTTTCTCCTTCCCTCCTCCCTAAGACGTCAGGTAATCTGATACAGGTTATATATGTGCAGTCATGTTAAACATATTTCCATCTGAGTCATGTTCCAAAAGAAGAAACAGAATAAAAGGGGAAAATCATGACAAAAAAAAAAGTAAAATAGTGTGCTTCAATCTGCATTCGGACTCCACAGTTCTCTCTCCGGATGTGGAGAGCATTTTCCATCATGAGTCTTTTGGAGTCGTCTTGGAACGTTGCATTGCTGAGAAGAGCTAAAGTCTAACAAATTGGTCGTTGCACAATGTGGCTGTCACTGTGTACAGTGTTCTCCTGGTTCTGCACACTTCACTCAGCATCAGTTCATGTCAGTCTTTCCAGGTTTTTCTGAAGTCCTCCTGCTCATTTCTTTTTCTTTTTGCTTTTTGGAGGGGGGAAGGCAGGGCAATTGGGTTTAAGTGACTTGCCCAAGGTCACACGGCTAGTAAGTGTTAAGTGTCTGAGATAGGATTTGAACTCAGGACCTCCTGACTCCAGGGTGGGTGCTCTGTTCACTGTGCCACCTAGCCGCCCCCACCTGCTCATTTCTTATGGCACAGTGTAATTCCATTACATTCATATATCATACCTTGTTCAGCCATTTCCCTCAATTTCTAATTCTTTGCGATCACAAAAGAGCTTCTGGTACGTGTGGGTCCTTTCCCCTCTTTTATGATCTCTTTTAGATATAGACCTAGTAGTGGTGTTGCTGGATCAACAGGTAGGCACAGTTTGGTTGCCCTTTGGGCATAGTTCCAAATTGTTCTCTACAGTGGTTGAATGAGTCTTCCCAGTCCTTTTGTAAAACGCAGCACTGTTGACCATTCGTTGCTCCTTGAGAGGTTATTTTCTGTAGGGAAATGAGCAGAATGGTGGTATTTCTGAAGCTGGAAGGGTTCTGATCGTTGCTTCTGCCCCTCCTTTGGTGATTCTTCCTCTCATGGACGCTGTAAGGTAAGGGGGTGCTTGTCAAGGTTAATTTGACCTTCTTGAACCCTCTTCAAAACTGCTTTCTCTCATATGGCTTGCCTAGAGCTATGCTGCAGATTCTCAGATCTCCTCTGGCCATTTCCAGCTTATATTTTGAGCTGACTCAAAGTCAGCTTATGCAAAACGAATGGAATCTTCCTTTTGATTTAGTGATTTTTAGTGCTGCCCCTGGCTTCTTTGTCCTAGGCAGCTTTGTCAAAGAGACCTTGGGCACTAACTTTGCCCCTCCCTTCTTCACTTTCCAGATCCAATTAATTGCTCAGTTTTTGCTCTTAACATGATCTCCTGCCCTTCCCTTTTTTAATAGCCCTGCTGGTATTGCCAAAATAGAAGCCATTGTCATTGCTGCTGGTCTGTAAGATCTGGGCTCACCGCCCTGTCCATCCAGAACCCCGCTGCTAGCCATGCATGGTCATTATGTCACTGCTGCTTAAAACCCTTTAAAGGCTCTCCCGATGGCACTACCTTCCCAGCACAGCCCAGTGTGTGTGTTATGTTGAAGGAAGGCTTTCCTTCTCATAGGCCCAGATTGCAACTCTCTGTAACCCCTTCTGGACCCAAGCAGCAAACCTAGGCCTAATCAGTCTTTCACACGAGAACGTTCTTCTGGTTAAACTGGGCCTTCATTCGGTGCCTAAATGGAATGGTTTCGAGTGGAATGGTTTCAAGACCCTCTTCATCACCCTAAGCATCCTTTTTCTGAATGTATTTCAGGTGTCAGTGTTCTCCCTACAGTGGAATACTGAGAACTGAACAGGCTGTTCCAGGTTTGTGGTCTGACTGGGCCGAGCACAGTGAGATACCCCTCTCTTCTCACTTAGGACTGACTAGCTCGGGATGAACATTCCTCTTTCCTCATTCTCATTCATCTCCCTTGTGTTAGGACTTCAGCACATGGTTCCAGCCCTCTCCAGATGCTTTTCCCTCCCCTCACCATGACTCTTGAGACCCCCTAGTGTCCCTCCCTCTGAAGACACACGGCGCTCTCTGTTCTGTGTTTGGACTCCCCTTCAGACCCCTGCAGTGCTCTCTGTGAAGGACTTAGTAACAGTGAATGGATGGATCGCCACTTCGTTAACATGAAGTTTGATACTTGAGTTTTTGAGCTGCTGTCTCCTTTCATGGCAATAGGAGCCTGGCAGCTTTTTCAAAAGCTTTTTGTGGTTCTTAAATGTTATTGTATCACAGTCACTTTCTGGATAGAGCCTTCTCCCCTACGCTCTCCTCTCCTCCCTGCAGCTCTGAAGCCTTCCTTGTGACAAATTAAGGCAGTGAAGAAGCTGGCGGGGCATGGGCCTTCCTCCTTCCAGCCCTTTCCTCAGGGCAGAAGGCTGTCATTGTGTTCTTATTTCTCCTGGACCCTTACTGGCTTCTTCAGTTATTTCAAATTTGGCTTCCCTTTAGCTGTCTTTTTCTTGTTGTCATTTGTTTACATTCTGTTCTGCTGCTTTTCCTTGGCATCAGTTTGTGCTGGTCTGCCACAATGCTCTGAATCCGCCATTGTCATTTCTTACTGCACAGTAGTACTCTGCTGCGTATCCCTAGTATCTGAGCACCTGCTTTGTGTCCACTTAGACTATCCCAGGAAGTATTGCACTGAATATTTTAGCGTGGGCAGAGCGGCGTCACCGGATGGAGGGGTGCAGTCACGGCCCTGGTAACCAACTCACACCTGTCACTCTCAGAGCCCCTCAGACTGTGATGGAGTCCATTTTTCTGTGATCTTTGGCCGTTTGTAGGGGTGGAGATAACTGCTCAGACTTGTTTTCCCTTGTACTGCTTCACAGTTTAGAGCTAGTTTTATGTGAAAGTTGCTCATTTGCAGCTATTGAAAGCTTTTCTTATCTTAGAACCACTGGCCTGTTGGAAATAGCCCAGACTTGACAGGTATGTTGATTCAGTCATTCGGCAAGCAGTCAGTGAACATCTCTTGTGTGCCAGGCACTAGAGATAAATGCAGTGAGTGGTTTTAATCCCTCCTCTCACGTAAATGAATGTATGGGAACAAAGAGAATAAAAGTCAGATGTGTGAATACGGGTGGGTGCAGAAAGCCTTTGGACAGTGAGTGGGGTTCACAGATAGGAACTCAGTTCTGAGATGAGGAAGAAGTAAATTCTGGCCATGGGGGAATAAGCAGGAGGCGCAGTGTGCCCAGTGTGAAAACAGAAGAAAGCCTGTTGGACTGGATTGCTGAGTGACTTCCAGGAGGCTGAAAATAGATATTAAGGCCAGACTGCAAAGGACTTTAAAAGAGAAATAGAAGAGTGGATAGTTGTCCTGAAGGGGATAGGAAGCCCAAGAGTTTGAGGAGGGACTGACATGGTCAGATCTGTGCTTGGCAGGGAGGCCACTGACCTAGGGAGAGTCTTTGAAGCCCAGACCTAAGGTTATGGTGGTACAGTATAAGTAGAGGCAAGGGGTAGAAAGAGCTGAGATGTGGAAGGAGAAATGGCAAGATTGGTAACTGAATTTTCCCCAAAGCTAAGATGTTAGAATCTCTTGAAATTTGATACCACAGAAATTTCTCTTATTGTATCTGCAGTTATTTCCTTGTCCAAAAGCTTTTATGATTTTGTAATAAGAATGGTCTTCTTTATTATCACCACTCGGACTTAGGAATGTGTTTTAAGGAGAAGAAAAGCATTCAGAATTTTTTTTTCTCCATTAAACCTGTCCAGTACCTTTTTTGTTATATCCCATTACAAACATCTGCAGGACAAATTTTTTTTTGAGTAGTAGTCTAGCTTATACTTCTTCCGATTTTGAAAAAACATTTTGAGTTCCAAATTCTATGCTTCCTTTCTTCTCCTTCCCTCCCTTCCTCTCCTCCACCTTCCTTGAAACAATAGGCAATCAGATACAGATTATACTTGTGCAGTTATGTAAAACATTTCCATATTAGTCATTTTGTACAAGATATGTAAAAGAAAAAAAAGAAAGTGAAGAACAGCATGTTTCAGTCTCTATTCAGTCAATATCAGTTCTTTTCTGGAAGCAGGTAGTTATGCATCATCATTAGTCCTTTGGGATTGTCTTGGATCATTGTGTTGCTGAGAATAGCTAAGTTGTTAACAGTTTTTCGTCAAACAATGTTGCTGTTACTATCTATGTACAACATTCTCCTGGTTCTCTTCACTCCACTCTGTATCAGTTCATGTAAGTCTTTCCAGGTTTTTCTGAAATCATCCTGCTTATCATTTCTTACAGCTCTGTAGTATTTCCTATGTCACAGTTTCCTATGCCACAGCTTGTTTAGCTATTCCCCAGTTGATGGGCATCCACTCAGTTTCCAATTCCTAGTCTCCACAAAAAGAACTGCTGGGAAATATTTTTTTCTTTTTCTTTTTGTTTTATTTTAGTTTACATCATTCATTTCCACGAAATTTTGAGTTACAAATTTTCTCCCCGTCTTTCCCCCGCCCACCACCCCAAAACAGCCATCCCAGTGTTTCCCCCCTCCCCCAGTCTATTCTCTCCTATGTCACTTTTTGGTAGGGCAGGATGGATCTCCCAACTGCAGTGCCTGTGTATCTCAAGTTCCAGTTGGATGTAGTCAATAATAATAATAATAATAATTGCATATATATAGATAGATAATAGATATATATTTATAACATTTGATTATGGAACTTTAGATTCTAGATTCTTTCTCTTCCTCCTTCATCACCCATCCCCACTGGAAGAACAAGCAATCAAATACAGGCTGAGCATGTGAAATTACGCAGAACCTCTCCATAGCGAGCACACTGTGAGAGTCTGATTAAATGTCCCTTCTTCCTATCCTG
>CM053581.1:346524462-346571436 GCA_028627135.1 Pseudochirops cupreus
TCCCCCTCTATTGTAACAATTATCTCTTGCCTCTTCCATGAGATGCTCAACCCATTCTGTCTCTCCCTGTCTCCTCTCAGTCTAATCCTCTCTCACCTCAGGATTTCACCATTTGGAATATTGTCCCTTCCTATTCAGTTGGTTAGGAAATATTTTTGTACAAATAGGTCCTTTTCCCTTTTTTTCAATCTCTTTGGGATACAGACCTAGAAGTGGTATTGCTAGATAAAAGAGTATGCACAGTTTTATAGCCCTTTTGGGCATAGTTCCAAATTACTCTCCAGAATGGTTGGACCAGTTCACAACTCCACAAACAGTGTCCCAGTTTTCCCACATGCCTTCCAGCTAACATTTCCCTTTTTTGTCATTTTAGCTACTTTGATAGGTGTGAGGTAGTACCTCAGAGTTGTTTTAATTTGCATTTTTCTGATCAATAAGATTTAGAGCAAGAAATATTTCTTTTAATGGAGATGCTGCCTTTACTAACAGGGCACTGGAATACTTGGAGAGACTAACTTAATATTTATATTTACAGGTTACATGTCTTGCATGTGATAATAAATCAAACACAGTCGAACCTTTCTGGGACCTGTCACTGGAATTTCCGGAAAGATACCACTGTAATGGAAAAGAAATGGCTGCTCAGTATCCCTGCTTGGTTACAGAAATGTTGGCCAAGTTCACAGAAACTGAAGCTTTAGAAGGAAAAATTTATGTGTGTGACCAGTGTAACAGTGAGTAAAGACAGTATGTAATTTTAAATGTGTTTTGTGTCTTGAAAGGGTTTCAGTATTGAGAAGAAACATAAAGGAGAAGGGAAGAGTTTCCCCAGTTACTCTAAGGATTGCCTCTATTGAGGGAATCTGGGCTTCTGGGATAAGCAATACCCATGTAACCCATGGGCCCCTGGGATGATGCTGGTGGCTTAGTGTGATTTCCGCTCTGACTGCACCTCTGACCATGTCCTGCCTGGAGCTCTTCAGATTGGTTCCACGGAGAGCTTAGGCTGGGGAACATGAGAGTGGGGAGATGGGCAATGCTGGGCAGTCAGAGGACACAGTGCGTGCATGTGTGTGACAGAGTCAGAATTGTGAACTGTCCAATGCATGTGCTGCCAAGCCGAACTGCGGCTGGGTGCTGGGTGGGTCTCGGTATGGTGACGATCCACCTAAGGATGAGATCAAGAATTCCTGGTAAGGAACAGACAGTGTTCTTCACTCAACAGCAGCACGACAGTCAGTTGAGAGGGCGTTTTACTTGGTTGCTCTTGACAAAATTAACCCATATTTATGTGGTGATAGGCTTGGGGTTGGTTCTGTTTCTCCACTGAAAATAGTGTTTCATTTCTGTGTCTTGCAAAGATGATTCTAAAGATTTTTTGTTTTGCTTTTTGGAGGGGGGAAGGTAGGGAAATTGGGGCTAAGTGACTTGCCCAAGGTCACAGGGCTAGGTTTATTTTTATGGTAAGTGTCTGAGGCCAGATTTGAACTCAGGTCCTCCTGACTCCAGGGCCAGTGCTCTATTCACTGCGCCACCTAGCCACCCTGATTCTAAGGATTTTGATACTAACTTGGAGGAGGGGGTAGGTACTTACCACCAAGCTCCTTTTAATTAGACCTATCTTTCTGAATTGGAGACACCATGTCAGCTAGTGTCTATAAAAAGACTGAAACCTTTGGCATTCCTGTAATTGTCATTTGATTTTTTGAGTCCTATTTTTTAAATAATCCAGGTTTTTAATCCCATATGATCTAATGAGTAGCTAAAAAGAAAGGAGTTAAGAAATCATGGGGGGTTTTTTCCTCCTCCAAGTATCTTAAACCTTTTACGTGAAGAGTGATAAGACTCCAAATCGATACCTCTCAAGAGGGGAAAAGTCTTTTGTGCCATATTGAAAAGCAAAATTCTAGAAGGAAAGTTTTATTTCCAGAATCCCAGGGTTACCAGGCCCTAGAGATGGACTTGAATGTGCAGAATGATTTTAAATTGGCAAGGCTCTAGGTACAGGGCTGGGGAACCTGCAACTTCAAAGCCACATGTGGCCCTCTAGCTGCTCAAGTTCAGGCCTTTGACTGAATCCAAACTTCACAGAATAAATCCCTTACTAAAAGGATTTGTTCTTGGGCTCAGTCAGAAGGCCACACCTGAGGACCTAGAGGGCCACATGTAGCCCTGAAATCCCAGGTTCTCCGCCCCTGGTATAGAGACTCATTGCTCTCTATTTGGGGGAGAGCTCTTCAGAACGGATTTCTCGTAGGTAGGGTGAGTGACTCCTCCTCCTCCTCTCCATCCTCTTTGCACCATCCATTTGCTCAGAGCACTCGTTTTTTTAAACAGTTGTAAAAAGTTAAATTTTGACTCAGTTCCTAAATTCATAGGTTTAATGAGATTTCTTAACTATTAATTTTTTAAAATTAGGTTTTCTTTACCTTAGTCTGAAATTGAAATTGGGTCTCGTTATACTTTTTCTGTTAAAGCAAAGCGCAGGAAATTTTCTTCAAAACCAGTTATACTCACAGAGGCCCAGAAACAGCTTATGGTGTGTCGGCTGCCTCAGGTTCTGAGACTACACCTTAAACGATTCAGGTTCGTATCAGAGATAGCTCTTTATAAACTCTACACAGTTTTGATTTTTAACTTACTGAATGTAATCGGCCTTGTCTCTTAGAATTCATCCATTTAATGATAGTTTTCATTGAACTGTTCTTGTAAAAGTTTGAGAACCTTTGTGGTTAATCTTGCCAGAGGATGGCATGGATCTGCTTTTGTTAAAAATTACAAAATCTCCCCCACCAACGCAGCCCTTTCACAACACTTCTTGTGGGTTTTTAAAAGTCAAATATACTTTAAAATATTGCTTTCTCAATCTCCTTCTTTTTTCCTTAATGCATGGCCTTTCTGCATAGTAGCTACCTAGTAGAGGTCTGTGTTAATAAGAAGGTGTTGGAGGTTCTTAAAGAGATCTGAAGACCAACCATCCGAAGGGTCGTTGGTGCTTGTTAAAATCCACATTAATCAGATTGGAGTGATTGGCTTATGGTTTTTCACCCAGATGTCAATGTTAGACCATTTGGTTAATCCAGCTAACATTGTGTAGATGCCTCTGGCCATTGTGCTCACTCAGTAAATTCAGTGCATTGATTTTTCTTGGTCCACACTGATTGTGTTTACTCTTGGCGAGTTTGTGCGAGGTGTTGCGTGGTCACCTCTGGGTCTCCCTGCTCATACCAGCAGTGGCGAGTTGCTGTCCAACAGATCACCTCTTAACCCCTCAAGTTTGCATTAGGGCTAAGGTGTTTTTTTTTCTCCAGATGTTTTTCACACTCAGCTCCGCTGTGTCTCTCCAGCCTTGGTCAGATCAGGCTTCTGTCTCCCTCACCTTGTGTCATTCCCATCCCTCCTTTGGAGCCTTTGCTCCTGCTGTCCCAATGGACGCCCTCAAGACAAAGCCTCCAGTTGTTCCCATTTTGTGCAGCCCATGCTGATGTCTCCCTTTCTCATTTATAAGCTGCACAGCTTGGCATTTTTATCACGTTCTGCCTGATGTTCGTTGTTTCATTTGTGTACATGGCATTTCCCACTAGACTAGACTGTACACTTTGCTGGTGATACCACAGTGCATGGAATGATGGGCTTGGAGTCAGGATGGAGACGAGTTCAGATTTGGTCTTGGGAGCTTAGAGGGTCGCTGTGACCCTGAGCAAGTTGGGGACGATCACAGGGCCTCCCTCCCAGATGACTGGCACATAGTGCCAACTCAATGCCTGTCTCCTTACCTTCCCCTCTTACACGTGGTTCCTAACACACCGGAAAGGAGCTGTTCAATGGTTTGATTGGCAAAGTCCATCATTTATGGCCATGAGTTAGTGACTCCTGCTGAGAGACTGTCCTTGTCCTCCTGACTTTATCTGATCTTGTTCAGTAGGAGTTGACCCTGGGATGTTGAAGGCAAGGGCCCCCCGCCCCCACCCTGTGGCCTGCTTCTGGAGTTGGTCACTACAGGGTTTCCCCGCACCTTCAGATGTTCTCTGTATCCTAAGAGAAGTGAAAGCTCCCTGTTCCCCCAAATCTGTTGTCTTCACCTGGGCTCCCAAGAAGAAACCCCCCTGTTCTTGGAATATTATCCCCATGCTAATACCAATCACTTGAGACTTAGGATCACATAGAGCAGTGGTTTTCAACCTTCCTAATGCCGTGACCATTTAATACAGTTCCTCATGTTGTGGTGACTCCCAACCATAAAATCATTTTCGTTGCTACTTCATCACTGTAATTTTGCTACTGTTATGAATCATAATGTAAATATCTGATATGCAGGATATATTTAAATTGAACATAACCCACAGGTTGAGAACGGCTGATATAGAGGCTTATTTTGTGACGTTGTTTTAAATGCATGTTAGCAAGGAGATGTCTGTGTGCTCAAGTGATTTCTTTGTCTTCTCCATGTAAGTGTGCTTCCTGAATTCTAAACTGGTTAAAATGGGGGGTGGGACCTTAGAAGTCACCTAGTTTTACCTCCTCTGTTTACAGATGAAGAAACTAAGGACCAGAGACATAAACTGCCCTCCTCCTCTGGTCACCTTAGAATAAAAGTTTTCATTGGTACGTGGTGTTTTGTAATGGCCTACATTCAGTCTTCCCAGAACCATGAGGCTTTTGCATCCCAACAGAATCAGGTGCATTGGGACAGAAGGGATGTTACACCGGGCAGGGAAGCTGTGTGACCGCGTGTTCCAGGAGCCTCTCCGCCCACTCGTACCACAGTTAGAGCCAAACTCATAGGAAATAGGCCTGCCCGGAGGAATGGCCATGATCTTCCCATCCCACCCAGACTGGAGGCAGGGATAGGCTTTGCTGCCCCTCTGTGGCCAGAGGAGGTTTGCCTGGTAACTCGGCTGCTAACCTGACTTTTCTTTAGAAGTTTATCGTTCTGCCCGCTAAGTGAAGCCAACCAACATAGAGCTGGGAATTGACAACTTTCCCTACTTTGCATCCCTTTCTCCACAGGGGAAAGAAGTGGTTCAGTTTTCCACTAGGCCCAGTATTGCTCTTGGCCTTTAAAGAGAGGCCCTAACTGCTGGTTGGTGTTGTTTTCCGTGTACTTTGTAAGTCATGGAGGATCATCCGCATCATTTCCTCTCTGCATCAGGTCATTCCAAGACTTCCTGCTTTTTTTCTCAGCTCCTGTCTTCTCCCCATTTCTTTTGGTGCAGTAATACTCAATTACAGTGACAGACCACAATGGTTTAGCTGTTCCACCCACTTTGTTAGATTGCTGGGAACATTTTGGTACATGTTGAACCTTTGCTTTTGTCTCTTTGGGGCATAATGCATAGTAGTGGGATTAATGGATCAAAGGATGCTCATTTTTCTTGCATAATAGTTTCCTGGGACCAGGAGTGCATTAATGTGTTTGTCTTTCCTCAGCCCCTCCCTTCAACGTGATTTCTGCCTTGGTGACCAGTGAAAATCTCCCTTGTCTCATTGACATTTTTTTTTAGCAGTGATTTGGAGTATTTTTTCATGTGGTGGTTTTATAAGAAAAATGTGCAGTTCCTTTTGAAAATTGTGCCTGTCTTTTGACCATTGATTATTGAGGAAAGCTATGGGTCTCTGTATTTATGTCATTTCCCTGTACTGGATATCAGACCTTGTAAAGTCTTTGGTTAAGGGGAGAATCTGTAACCAGGCAAGGTATGGAAGAGAGCAAAAAAGATATTTTTGAATTTACATAATTTAAAAGGGTTTGCATGAACAAAATCAGTGCCATGCAGAGTAAGAAGAATTGTGAAGTGAGAGCAGACTTGTATCAGTGACTTCAGATAAAAGTCCTAATATCTATGACTTTCAATGATCCTCATATGACCAGTCTTCCCAAAGAACTGATTAGCCCTAGGAAATTCTGTTTGGTTAATATTGTAATGACTTAATGGTGGGACACTGATAAAACCATTTATGGGGGTAGTATTCAACATAGTGTGACTTTGGCAAGAAGTTTAATGTGTTTTCTTTTAAATTCTTTTCCCCAGGTGGTCAGGGCGAAATCACAGAGAGAAAATAGGAGTGCATGTTGGTTTTGATGAAATTCTGAACATGGAGCCCTATTGCTACAGAGAGCCTTTGAAGTCCCTCAGAGCAGACTGCTTCATCTACGATTTGTCTGCTGTTGTCATGCATCATGGGAAAGGCTTTGGCTCAGGACACTACACGGCATACTGCTACAACTCTGAAGGAGGTATGGATTGAAAAGTTTTTCTTATTAGGGCTTTGTTTGGGGAGTAGATGAAAGCATTTGGTATTTGTAAAATTCCTCATATAAGTTAAATTTGACTTGCTCTTCTGGTGCTGTTACCCTTGGTAGGTAAAGCATAGAATCAGAACTTGCTATTAGAATAACTGTTAGAACTGGCCTGGACCTTAGATCATCAAATCCAAACCAAGCCTTTAGAACAGCAGTTCTCAACCTGTGGGTCTTACCCCTTTGGGGGTCGAACAACCCTTTCACAGGGGTTACAGGGGTCGCCTAAGACTATCAGAAAACACATATTTCTGATGGTCTCAGGAACTGAGACACTGCTCCTCTATCCGTCTCCAGGTGGGTCTGCCTTCATGCAGATATGCTCACATGCAAGTATTAAAGGGTCATGGCATTAGGAAGGTTGAAAACCACTGCTTTAGAAGAAACAGCATGGCTTTGAAATCGTGGTCATGCAAGTAGACCATGGGCATTTTAGATTTTCCCAAGATTGTAACGATAGATGATAGGAATAACCTTGAATAATTAAGAGCCAGAAAAGGGAGTACCAAATTTCAGAAGATGAAGGAGCAAATGAATTTGGGCATTTGCTCGTTTTGAATTATTCCCTTTCTTAAATGAAAGGATAAGAAGAGGATAAATCGGCCCATTTCCTTTGAATTGTCTGGTCAGCAGAGTTAATCTCCCAACTTTTTTGGTTACTAGCAGAAGTCAGTGTTTGGAGTTGTAACACTTTCTTGAAAGTTAGAACTTACCCATTTCACTATTGCTTCCAAAAAGCAAGTGGCATCAGGTAAAAGACCCGAGATCATCCATAAAGTGCCCTGATATGAAGTTGGCCAGTTGCTCTTGGTGAGCTCAGTTAAATCAATAACAACAAAGAACAGACTTTGATGAAAGGATTCATATCTTGTGTAATAAAGCAAGAGTGTGAGGTAAAATCACTTCTCATCAGGTCAGTGTTTCAACTAAAGGTAGATAAAATATGAGAATGAGAAGTTTATTCAGTATTTGAGAATATTTGTAAGCAATATTGTTAACGTTATGGAACAAGTGTTTAGTCATACTGGAAAACTTCTTTGTAGGTTAAGTTCTAATAAATGTTAAGTTAGAACGTTAAATTCTAATAAAAACACAGTTGCTATTTTGGATTTTCTGTTCCTAACTTTTTAGGATTCTGGGTACACTGCAATGATTCCAAGCTTAACATGTGCACTCTGGAAGAAGTATGTAAGGCCCAGGCTTACATCTTATTCTATACCCAGCGAGCTCCTCAGGAGGACGAACATTCTCGACTCTCGGCTGCCAGCCCCCAACCAGCCAGGGAAGGAGCCAGCCCTTCTCTGAGTGCCCAGAGCTGATCAATCCAAAGACAGGGACTGAATGTGGTGGCTTGGGCTGCTGGCTGTGCTTTCAGCCCGGCTGAGGTAGGGGGCTTGTTTTGTACTTTCTATTGTGAATCAGTGTACACTATGTTTATATATTTTGTATCTAGCAAGACAAAAGCATTTTTACAGAAACAAAGTTGGTATAAATTAACACTTGTATATTGACAGTAGGTAACTTTTAAACATTTTTTTAAAGTACCAGGAGTTTTCTTAAACAGTTGGTTTTGGTTTTTGTTTAAGAGAAGTATCTTTAAATTTTTAATGTTTACCTCAGACTGGTGTTCATTCCTTTTTTATCTTTATCATTTTTTTTAAATCATGGATTTTTGAGACTGTCACTAAAATTCTGGTTACACTGTTTTATGTATATTAGTTACTGCATGCCTTCTTAAAGGCTGTTCCTACAGGGCTGATTTTTTTAGAGACAGACCATTTCACCAAAAAAGGGTTTCTTTTAGGCCAGGTATATTGAGCACTGCTATGCGAAAGACTGGGAGATACAAAAACAGGTTGTTTTTGGCCTTGAAGTCACTCGAAGGAGCAATTAAAGCCATATCACAAATAAATTAGTGGTTGGCTTAACCACCCCAGGTGGTGGTGGAGGGGCTTTTCTTACAGCTTGTTTTAAGAATAGCTCCTTTTTGGTTATATTCTAAACAGAGCCAATAAAATTGACTGCGGGGCATAGTTCTGATAGACCTGGCTGTGGAGGAATGTTTCATTTTGAAATACTAGAGCAAAGAAAAATTGTTCTTTACTGGGCATACTCGAAATTTGTCCAAATGAAAAACAGGCAGCTTATAATCTTTGTATATTTAAGTGAGCTTAGTACTGTGGATATGGGGAAGAATAGGAAGGATGGCAGCAGTGATGCGTAGGACTTAGTGTCTTATTTGTACAAAATGACAACATAAATCTGTCCAAGTCTCAGTAATGGGACTATTCAGACAACCAGAAAACATGAATTTAGAGACCACCGTGCATAGATCATAAAACAAAGCCAAACAGTTTGAACTGTAACTCTCTTGCTTGGGAAGGTCAGAGCTCCCTTTTCTGGGGGGTATTCTGAGATGAGTAAGAGTGGGAAGTTTTGAAGAGGGAGTCACCTTGGGGCACATGTTGAAGGAAGGCTGACCATTCCAAAGGTATGTGTGAAAACCAGTGTTATCATCCTGCACTTTGCTTTTGTCCTAATGACTGAGGTCCCTTGCTCTGAGCATCTCAGGTGGAGTTTGTAGGAGATGCTACCCAAACAGGTTAAGCCCTAATACAACTCAAATTCCCTATCTTTTAAATGGTTTCCCTTTCTGTTTTATGTTATGGTAGTATGTTTTAAGGGGTCTAACCTAGTTAAGTCTGTGCTTACCTTTACAGAATTAGCACCCTTTGAGAGTGGGCTCTTCATGAGCAAGTAAGGATGAATGACTTAATTCCATTAGGCCAACTTCTTGGAAGTTGATACACCCCGTGTTTTTCTTTCAAAAATTCTTCTAATTTTGCTGCCTCTTGAGGAATGGGAAAGTGACCTAGCCTAGTGTTAAACCTTACATACAATACAGTTGCTCTCTTTGGGGAGCGCTAGCCTTAAGCACAGGAGGAAGACAAGATACCCTCCCCATTACCACTACAGTTAAGATGTTGGTATATGCCTTCAACATTTCTCAAAAATCAGTCACAAATAGGGAGAAACAACACTGAAAAGTTTAAAATCAGAAACGGATTTGGGGGCAGTGGTGATACTTTTAACTCTGTTGTAATGAGAATTTACCACTGAACTAACAAGATTTGTGCCAAAATACAACTTGAGTGTTAGCTGAATGCTAGGGTTTGAAATTGTTTTGCTTCATAAAAACCTATGCAAGTTGTTACCTCAACTGTTAGATAATTATACCTCAATAAAACTTAATGTGGGCAATATTGCGTGTTGTGTTGTCACTCATGAAGGCAGGCAGGTTATCGTGCCAAACAGATTGTCTTTATGTAAGAAGAGCCCTGTGTTGTTGGGCCAAATGATGAAACTCTTCCAGGTGTCATCTGTTCTTCAGCAGGTGTTTCCTGGTAACGGGATCTGTCTGCAGGACCCCCCCCCCCCACCTGTCAGCTTATTCAGTGGTAGGCCGGAAGCCACCCTGTCATCATTAGCTCTGTGCTATAAGACAAGACTTGAGGGTTTTGTAACCAGAGGTGGTCCAAGAGGTTTCTGCTTATTTTTCATCTTCGAACTTTGAGGGAGAGAAAAATCCAATTAATTGTACTAGTCCTAAGAAAGAAGGTAACTTCTTTTTTGGCTACCTAAGCTCTATAGGCTGCTAGGATTTGTTTCAATGACTTTCAGTGATAAAAGCATTAAAAATGTATCCTTTCCTATGGAAGGCACTAAGTACTTCTATTTGAGCAGTCACAGTAGGCAAATGAAATGTCTGGCATTCATTACATAGATCTAACAAAAAAGCAACATTTTCTTTGATTGTAAAGTAATTTACTAAAGGCACTATTGTTTAAACATCAAACTAATCATTTGTTATCCAATAAGGTACATCATTATTTTAACATGACAGAATGATTCCAAGAGATACATGGATGGAGAGTAGGTAGTTAAACATGTCTGAAATCCCCAGCGTCCTTATTTAACTAGATCACATCCCCTGAAAGTTCAGCCGATCTAGGATTTAATACAATGATGCTGTATTTACCCAGTCACCTTAGAGGGAGCTTGTGCACACAATTGGTCCAGGAAATCTGTTGTTCCGAGAATCACATCAAGCTCTAGTATTATAAAGTGGGCTAGCATCAAGAACAAAATATTTGCAATTAAACATGATTCTATATGGCGGTGAGTTACTATTTCCATTACAGAGCATGCTTTTTTGTCATCCTGAAAGTCCCCCCCCCTCCCCAAGACTTTTTCACCGGAAAGGAGGAGCTTGCTTTATATTTGCTACCCAGGGCCAAGGGGGCAGATCTGCTACTGAGGTGGCAGCAACATTCATTCCTTAGAGAGGGAAATGACAAACCTCTCCCACTGAGGAAGTCATAGGTTTCTTTGTATGAAGAACAAGATGGTGACAGTGAACAAGAATAACAGAAACTAAACCAATATCCCACAGGCAATCACATTGTGAATGGATGGTAACAGCATGGGAGCATACTTCAAGAAAGCATGCCCATCGTTAAGGCTTTTTTACCCTGGTACAAAATATCAAGCCAAAAAAATTCATTACAGTTTTAAAGTTATTTTGGGACAGGTCCCAACTGAGTATTTATTTACAAGTAAGAAAAATTGGGATTTTCCTTTAAAAACACAGCAGTCTCAGATCAAACCCAAGTAAATATGACCCTTCGCACTGAAATGTTTGGGGGATTTGCATACTTAGACATTACATTTCATGTAACAGCACTG
The DNA here is from genome assembly GCA_028627135.1 of Pseudochirops cupreus. Classification (NCBI taxonomy): domain Eukaryota; kingdom Metazoa; phylum Chordata; class Mammalia; order Diprotodontia; family Pseudocheiridae; genus Pseudochirops; species Pseudochirops cupreus. The sequence continues at coordinate 346,535,510 of CM053581.1, forward strand.
CAAACTCATCCCCCTAAGTCCCTGATGTTGGTTTGATTTAAGATGCTACTAAGCTCACCCCATCAAATCGGCTCATTCTATCAAAGAGCCTAGTGACAACAATATTAATTGTTCTATTTAGAACAGTAATTCAACCTAGAAACTTCCCTGCTTTCCTTTGATTCTTCAACTTCAAAAGGCTTCTTTTCCAGGTACATCTTCTGCTAGGAAAGCTGAAGAGGTTTTCCCCCCACCCCCCCACCCCGTGTGGATACAATCAGGAAAAAGGTTCCATTTTAGTGAATCAGAATTACAGGTTGGCAGAATGCTTGAAACAGTTAATGTGTCTTTCCACTGATAGGAGAAAGTGAGGATTAACGGGTCCTAGAAAGGAAATGAAGAATTGTCGAAGACCAACGTCTGCTAATGTTAGGTGTATCCATTAGGATGAAAACCGGAGCCAACGGCTTGGTGCACTGTGGAGGTGGCGTAATCCACTGCATGAGCAGGAGCAACTCTGCTACGTTCCAGATTCTAATCAAAAGACATGGGTTCTCTTACGTTAAATACAGCCAACTCTTGCCCAGAATTAGAACCACAAACATTGAAATGTATCTCTCAGATCTGAAAATTTGTCTTTATTTTTTACAAAATGGAATCCAGGAAGTTTAAAAGGCAATAAAGCAGAGGGCTTAAGTGGAGTAGAATTGGGTGGTCATTCAAAGCATTCAAGGAATATGGTCATATAAATATCTGAAAAGCATCTTTTATAATAATAATGGTTCAAAACAAAATGTTTAACTCATTCCAAACTAAAAATTGAGCTTCATAGCATGTTTTTCTGAACAGAAAAAATATTGAACAGTTTAACATTTGTGAAATCTCTCTAAAGCCCTGAAAGCTTTTTCCTTGGTTAGTTACATTAGAAGACTTGCCTTTGACTGAATTCCTTCCTCCTTTTATTACAGAGGTCCACTGCGAAAAACCGACGATATGTTGCAAATTAATTCTGGTATAATGTATTCCAACAAAGCCTAGATAAAGCTGCTGAGGTGGCCTCGATGGTCTTTAATAGTCCTCTCCTCTGCTGACAACCTCTTTACACGTCGGGCGTAAGAGGATGGTGTGCTCAAACTGTGCTGTGTAGGAGCCTTTGATGTCACATAAGGGAGGGTAGGGATCCACAATTCCCAAGTCACACAGGTTCTTGAGAGCCATCAGGTATTTACTTTCTCCCAGGCGATCTAGCCACCTGCGGCAGAAGGCCAGAGTGCCGAAGTTTTCATTGATGACATTTAACAAGTGTTTTGCTCTTGGAAGTCTGAAAAGCAAAAAATCCAAACTAATTTATGATCTGACAACCAAGGAATAAGCATTACAGCATCTAACTTAAACTTTGGAAAGAAAACATTTTTCTTCAAGCAAACTCTCTCATTACTTCTAAACCTTCTACAAAGTTAGCAGCTTAAACTGGCCTTTTCCCAGTCCTCCTCGGATTCTCTGCAGCCTCTGACCCTGTTCTTTCTTGTTTCCCATCTGCCTCCCCAATGCTCTTCTTATCAATCAGTTCTCCCGGAATCACCATGACACTCGCCCTGCACACTCTGTTGTTAAACATAGCGTTCCTTCTGGCTCCAGGCCTTAAATCCCACTCCAATACATACCATGACTCGGCTGGAACACTGACCTTCCTACAACACAGGTCTATATATCATCACCACTCCCACCCCAACCTCCAGGATCAATTTAAAAACCCATTTGCACACAACAGTCATTGTCATGCCAAGCCTCCTGTTTCCAGTGCCTTCCAGTCTGCATAAATCTTCCAAGTGCTCACTGACTGACTGAACAACAGACAAAGTGATCATCTGAAATGGCTCTGCTGGGTACAGACAGCCCCATAGTATTCAAAGGGATAGAAGAATGTAGCTCTTCCCAGAGGTGGAACACCAAGAACACGTGCCATTACTATCATGAAGTACCAAATGAAATAGATGTGAGGGGCTCAGGGCTTTGTTCCTCACCTTATCGGCACGTGCCCAACATCAAAATTCTTCATATAATGTGAACATTCCATATCGTCGTGTACCACACCTTTTCCTGTACTACCAAAGGTTTCGATGGCATATACTTCACCTTCCTTAAGGAAACAAACAAAACAAATGCAGGTGAATGAGAAGGAAGAATATATACAGTGAGTTTTTTGGGTTAAGTTCCATTTTCAAGGGAATGAATTCCTATTTATTTTAACAGTTGTTATGAGATTGAGGGAAAATAGGTATGTTAATGCATCATAAAGCCATCCTGGAAAGCAATCTGTAGCACCACCACTACTAGGCCGATCAAACAAAGGAAAGGGGCAAGAAATTGGGGGCTCTCGTCAGTGGGGGGAGAGGCTGAACAAGTAAGGATCTAGGTATGTAATGAGGGTTGTCTTTTCTTCTTGTGAAAATCTTCATTTGAAGATACCTTTATTTTTTTACAGGAAAGTCATATTTATTTAGACTGTGGCCCTGTAGGAAGAACACCAACCTTTGTCTAAGTCCCTTCTCTGCCACTAAGTGGGGATCTTCTACCGAGCTTATTCTATCTTCTGTGTGCTCTACTGTACTGGGCCATAATAAAGAATTCATCTGTAAACCCCACTTTGGTCTGTCACCCACCTCCATTCTCGTTGCTTCTCCTCCTTTCACGATGGGCACCGTCTTCCCAGCATGTATTCTATATGGCCCAATTGAATGGCCATTAAGATTTCGAATGGGTTTCACTATCAAAAAATAACATGATAGGACTGTTATTAACTATAGAGGGAGAGGCGACACCTGGAGCTCGATAGGGCATTTTGCTCAAGAGGACTCATCACAGCCCCTGTAACAGAGGAGCAAGTGAAGTGTCCCTTCAGATGTAGGACTGCAATCACTCTCGTGATTCCTGAGCTCATGGAGAAACTTACAATGCAAACTTGTGCAAAGACACCAAGATCTTTCAGTATAAACCCGAGACAGAAACAGAGGCAATTATATATAACTCAATCAGAATTCTTTCAAAACATGCTAACAGGAAACTAGCTTTTTCTGAGAGCCACATTATTCACATGAAGAGTGGCCACCACAAAGGCATAATGAATGAGGCGTAACTTCTCTTCTGTCAATTGGTTAACAAAAAGCTTATTTATTTTGTCCCCAAATATCCTGACTGGCAGACACTACAGACATGTGGCCTAACAGAGATTAATAATCACCCCAAGATCCAGTTTTAGCACTGTGGCCTGCATCATCAGAAAGTGGGAACTCTTGAGAATGCAGACAGCCACCTCAGTGAGGATACTTGAGTAGGAATCTTGCAGGTATCTGAGGAATCCTTGTATTTAAAAACCCGTTTCATTTATTTAAAAATTCCTTCTATTATGCAATAGGCCATTTTATGGGTCTATTTTTTAAAAAACACACATACCTTGATATGTTTTTCCATCAATTTCAACCTCATAAGATTCCATTACTTCTTGGATGGCCTCACCAACATCACAAAGACGAACATCGATCCCAGCACACTGAATGTGAACATGTTGAATTTCAAAAAGAGTACAATACTCACTCCTAAATAAATCAATTTCTCAAAGAATCAGGGCACTCTGTAAAGTAGCATGTCGAATTCACATACCTTTATTCCCGTATTAGTAGCATCTTTTACCGCTTTCAACAACGTGTCATATTTAGGGTTGAAAGTGACAGTAAAAGCACAATCGATAATCCTACCTGAAAAAGAATTTTCTCACTTAGCTTTTTGACTCTCGTGACAAAATGTCAACGTTCCCGTCACTTGACGCTCTTAAGAATCTGATCGTCTATCTGGCATCCTTCTCCCACATATGTCTTCTGCACACTGAGTGACAGCTGACAGAGCTAATAGCCCAGCTACTTCAACCAATCATCTAGAATATAAACTCAAACCCCAGAAGCAAATAGGAACAGGTATCTGGAAAGACATGATTCCCCTCAGCTAGCAACTGTGGGTTCCCGCAGCAGACAAAAAGCAACCAATGTGAGAAAAAGACATTAACATAGCAATCTACAGTCCACTCATTACAGGGGAAAAAATAATACTTTATTAACACTATACAATAAATAAGGCTTAGAATAACTGATTATGTTAAGTATGACTAGTTGAAGACAGCAGGATCAAAGATGGGCCAAACATCCCATAAATCTAGGTAGTATAAAAATGTAGGCTATAATCATTCAGAAGATAATCTATATTCAGATCCATCCAAAAGATTTTAATCTTTAAAATAAAACATTTGGGCATGATAGAACAAGCCTCTAATTCCTACTTCCAGGCTGTTGCCTCACTTGAGTTTGGGAGTTGTGAGCTCCAGGGTACTAAGGCAACCAGGAGCCTGTACTATGTCTGGCACATTACTGGGGGTTGGAGTCATCACCAGTCTGCCCAAGGAGAGGTGAACTGTCCCAGACCAAATGTAGGTCAGGTCAAAGCCCTCACACCTATCAACAATGGATCAGGCCTGGGAGTGGCTGCTCTGCTCGCCTTCCAGCCTTGAGGAGGCAACACGGACTCTAAAATATTAAAATTGTACAAGTTCTTGTACTTCAAAGGCTGTGAGCTTTGACTGTTATGATAATTGACTTTTTGAAGAATTCCTTATTCCCCATCACTACTCACAGAGAAAAACAAAATCGATTCCTCCTGTCAGTAGCTTCAGCAGAGATTAAAGTCAGACTTCAAGACTGTTCCAAGGACGTTACTGGAAGTGTAACATGGGGCACAGTGAGAGCTGCCCTTAATTATACTTGGGTCTCAACTCTCTAAGACCAAGATGAAAAGGAAGTGATGAACTGTCCTCACCTCCAGTGAAATTACATATCCCGTGCCCTGTCTCTAGGAAGGTCCTTTACCACTGTTATTTCTTCCCTGTTATACCAATAACTGCTCTCCACTCACCGCTGATGTGTGTTCCAAAATCTATCTTGCAGATGTCGTCATACTGCAAGACTGTGGGGTCTCCAGCATTGGGAGTGTAGTGGGCTGCACAGTTATTGAGGGAGCAGCCCGTAGGGAAGGCAAGGCCAGCATTTAGGCCATTCTCTTTTATTAGCTTACGGGAGCAATCTTCCAGTTTTTCACTAAAACAAAAAGAACTGGGTAATTCAACTGAATAGAATTAATTATTCCACTCAAGCAGTTTAACCGATCCATGAATCAAAAAAGGAAATAAACCCTTAGAAAATAACCCCATGGAAACTTTTCTAGAGGTGAATCAGGAACTTGCTGCTCTGAAACTAGATCACAGAACCGCTAACTCCCCTGTAAGGTGTGCACACACAAGCCAATCTTTGTGAGCTAATTTTATGAATTCATTGTACATTGCTTTGATGAGTAATTTATACATCAATACTCATATCAATCTTTCCTGAGGGGGGGAAAATCAGGAAACTTAGAGCACCAATAATCTTTGCTTCTTTTTCTTCTTCTGGCCTCACTATAAAAGCAGATTAGCTGGGCAATTCTCTTTCTATTTAGGTTTCTAACTTTATTATTTTTTTGTGACTCAATTTTCAATAGATAAGGGCCCATAAGGGTATATGGAACAGATCCACCAAATAGCTAAAACTAGTAAGTAATAACATTATTATTATAATGGGTTCTATTACACAATAAAATATTGTGAATATGATTATCATGATATCATTATCTAATTAGCACCTATTCCTCTGTCTTAATAAATTCACATGAAAGTTGTAAAACAGAAGAAATTCAATCATTAGGAATTGTTCGTTTGGTGGGCCACAGGTTTCTAACTTTAAAAAAGATTCAGTTCAAGTGATTTCCAAGTGCCTTCTGTTTTAACTCTAGCCTTTAAAATACTGGGAAACCCAGAGGAAAAGTGTCCCTAATAGAGACTGGTGGGTCTGTCTCAAGTTCTTATAAGACTGATAGTCTTGAACCCCCGCTGTTTTTTCTCAATTTCGCCCTAACCACACTTGAAGGATTTCTAACATCTTTATTGTAACATCACTTTCACATCCCTGCCCTACCACAGCCATCCTCGTTCCCGCCTTATTTCACACGCCACCCCCGTTCCACTCATGGTGCACTAACAATGTCTTGGGTCTGTGGCCATACTCAGTCCTCTGGGGCCCCTGGGCTGCGACCAGAGGCCTCCAGACTCACCAGATTTCTATCATTGTCATCCCAGGCTTGATCCAGCTCATCACGTATTTCCGCACTTGTCGATGCGCCTCTGCAGCCTCCCGGAAGTCATTCCAGATCTCCTCACTGGCCTGGTCTAGCGCTTTCTTTTCTTCACTAGTGGTTCTCCAAGCTGCCGTTCGCCTTTAAAGTAAAAATAACACGATTATTTCAATTAAAACCCCTATTATGGTATTTATTACATTTTCAATTTTCTAAACAGTTTCTGCAAATAAGACTCAGTTCTTCCTCATTAAACGTCAGATCACAGGATAGACGCTGGGGAAAAGAGAGGGGGGCCTCAGGAGCCATCTAGTCTAACCCTCATTTTTTTACAGATGAAAGAATCTCTGAGCCACTGATCAATCATTATCTTCTAAAAAGATAGGAATCAACTTGGGTCACACACATTTAACCTTAAAAGGCCTCAACTATGGACAATATTTCTGGTTTGCACACTTCATCTTCTGAAAAATATTACAATTTTTCTAGTCACTAGCTTTTGGGGAAATTATTCCAATGACTAAAGATCACATAGGAATAAGTTTTGCTCTTGGTATATCTTTGGTAAGAAAGCATTCTTCACTGCAAGGATGCACTGAGGGGAGATCAGGAGCAGCCTAAAGCAACAGAAGCAGGAAACTTAAGAGTTCTATGAATTTAGAGCCCTAAGAAAGGTTAGTGTCATTAGAGATAAAGGTCAATACAGAACCTTGGGAAACACAACCATTTAGGGTGCCAATGGACCAGAAGGAGCACCCACGTCAGGGGAAGACTACAGAAGAGGACTCTCAAGAGGGGGCAACCAGTGTCAGATGCAACACGGTTAAGGGGGGAAGGCGTACTTTTAGTGAGGGTTCATATGTGTGCATGCACCATATTGTTAAGAAACTGCAAAACCAATGGCAGTAAGAAGTGGAAGGTAGATTTGTAGCATAACTGGGGAATGATGAACACTTGTCCTGTGCAACATCCAACTGACCCCTGCCTCCACAATCATCAGGAGTGGTGAAGAAAGGATGAAGTAGAGCTGCCCCCTTGGCAGAGGGAGTAGCCTAGGGGTATGAAATGCTGCATTTACCATCAGACTGGGCTAAGGCGCTGCTGGGTGAGCTGCTTCTCCACCCTCTTATTTGTTGTTCAAAGAACTGGGAGGGAAGGGAGAGAAATGAAAGGGATTTTAAGACAACAAAAATCATCAATAAAAAATTTGAGGTTATCCTGAAAAATTGATGATCTTTTAAATTTGTTCAATATTTTTCTAATTCCATGTAAAAACAATTTTAATGTTTTTTTTAAAATTCTGAGTTCCAAATTCTCTTCTTCCCTCCCTCTTTGAGAAGGTAAGTAATCTGATACAGCTTGTTACATGTGATAAGTGTGAGGTGGTACCGCAGAGTTGTTTTAATTTATATTTGTCTAATCAACAGTGATTTAGAGCATTTTAAAATACGACTACAAATAGCTTTGATTTCTTCTAAAAACTGCCTGTTCATATCATTTATCAATGAGGGGAAATGACTTTATAAACTGGGTGATCAATTTTCAAATAATCTGAATGGGCACTAGGTGCTGGGCCAGGAGTCAGGAAGACTCCTCTTCCCTGGTTCCAATCTGGTCTCAGACCCTTACTTAGCTGTGTGACAAGTCAATTAACCCTGTTTGCCTCATCTTCCTCATCTGTGAAGTGGGCTTGAGAAAGAAATAGCAAGCCCCTCCCACTTCTCTGCCAAGAAAGCCCCAATGGAAAGAACAACAGTAACAAGTCTACTGCCCCTGAAGGCCTTTTAAGATTCTACAAGAGATTTCCTCTGCTTCCTTCAAAGTGATCAAAGGATCCCCTAAGCCAGGGCTTGTAGGCTTGTATTTATTTCTTCCAGCAGCTCAGGCAGATTTCAGGGGGGTCCAGTCCTACAACACGTGTTTCCTGTATAAGCACCACTGGGTTGCTGGCACAGTCCTTGACCCTGGGGAGCACCCTGTAGGATTCAGAACTTTATACACAGCCTTAAAGGTCGTTTGGTACAAGTCACTTGTTTTACAGATGAGGAAACTAAGACTTGTTCAGGCAGTAAATGCCAGAGCCAGGAGGGGAGCCAAGGCGGTCACTAAAGTCAGCACGATCATCGTTCTACTCTGCCATGTTAATACTCAGAGCAAGGAATAAAGCAAGATCAATCATTAGGTTTTCCCTTTTTCTGAATTTTACTTTACAACTCATATGCCATGTGGTACTATGCAGAAAACCTGGAAACAAATCCAACAAAAAGCCAGGAGAAAGCCAAAAGCCAAAAGGAAACTCAAGTCTCTGACATAATTCGACTTCCTATTCTTTGTAAACCAATTCTTGTGTTTCCTGATGACCAAATTCACAATAAACTCTCACATATATGGATCTATGATCTTACTGATCGACAAGTTCCCTCAAATGGGGCAGTTCAAAACACTCCCTGCCCATCTCTCCCATACAGCGCACCAAAGTTTTCTAAGGAACTCAACCCGTGTGTTGGAAACTTTCTTCTTTTAGCCATGATATGATGACTAGGATTTCTCCTGGTCAGCATTCACTCTCATCATGTGACCAGCCCATTTTCTCTTCCAAGCCTATAATCAATCCTTTGAGGATATTCTCTGGAATTCCTCGTTGGTTACATATATTGCAGCCTGTTCCCATCACCATCGTCTCTCTATGACACTCATCTGTAGTTTTTCTGAGGCAGTTGGATCTCACCACCAACCTCACAGAATCATGTCTGAACATGGGCCTTTGCTGTCAACAGCAAGCTTGGAGTCAGTAAAAGCTTTGCAATTTTCCAACCCTTTTCTATCTCTGCAATTCTGGAGTCAGCTCACTGACCAGCTGTACTGCCCCTCCCAGATACATGAACACCGATGGACAGACTCGATGGGTGTAAAGCCAAGTACAAGCAGCTTTCCAGAAGAATGCTGCTGTGAACAGCTTTTAAGATTCTGATTACACAGTACAGTGAACACTCTATTCCATAACAAATCAAAGCAAAACATTCACAGTAAATCAAAGTACAGCATTCACAATGTTATAACTTATCACAGAAAATCAAAATATAACATTCACAACACCTTATCACAGAAAATGGCCACAAAGTTTTCACTACAGTGGTCACAAAGTTTTCAACAAAGGACAATTATTTAATAACTCAATCATTCAATCACCCTTACGGAGGCTTGCCTCCTCAAGGAACACAAAGTACAATAGTCAAAATTCTCCACTCATGGGGCAGGCATACTGGATTATAAACCAATTACTTATTCAGTCATCAATCACTAAGTATAATCATTCAGTCAATCAATCATCCATCACTCACTATTGAATCATCAGAAAATACATGGACCCTCCACCTCTAGGTCACTAGTAAATTTACAATTTCAGTCAGTACACAGTATCCAAGTAAAGTCTTCTTTCAGCTTGACTTGGGGTGGTCCCTCAGATTCCCTGGATCCCCTTCCGTGGTCCCAGATCCTGGATTCACCAAACTGTCACCTAGGTTCAAAGGCAGACAGCTCCCAGTTCCCTGTCCAGCTCTCTGTGCAGTTCCTGCTCCACTTTGGAGCTCACGGTGTCCAGTCCATCTCAAATCTTTCACGATCTCTGTTCCCGGGAAGATAAGGCTTAACAAAGCCACAAACAGTTTTATACAAAGTACCAGCATGACAGTCATGCTTGCTCAGTTTTTTGGCAGCTCCCGCTGGCCCTCAGACTCATCAGAAGTTTCAGCTGGTTCCCAGAATGAAGATCATCCCATCCAGGTTTTCAAAATCAAAATCATTCTCTCCTGCCTGGGAGGGGCTTGCAGCTTCAGCCTCCATGGAGTTTGCTTCAAGATCTGCCTTAGTTAGTACCAATTCTCATTTTTCTTCTCAATTCTCAGTCCAGCAGTGGCAGCCCAGCCTCCAGATGCTGCTGAGAGAAAAATTCTCTCCTTCTCCAGCAGCAAGGGCTTCTGTCTCCAAGAAGATCTGACTCTCCCTCTCTGGGGCTTTTCCTTATATACAGTACTGCCCCTCCCTGTTCCATCAGCAACAGGAGACAGGAGTTCATACCTTCTGTTTGCCCACCAGAGGCTTCATCTATTACTAAGTGCTAAGTACCTGCTACCTTTGCCAACACAAAGGGATCTTCAAATTCAGATTACATTTCCCTTACGATGGGGTGGCCATCCAAGCACACCCTGCAATCTGAATACTCTTCAACCACTTGGTCTTTCCTATGTGGATCAACACATCAATCTTCTCTGAGGCTCTACTACCACTGCTTAGCTTTCAATAGTCATTTCCATGCTACGAGGAGGCAGGCATCAGAATAGGCCTCATGAAAATTGAAAAGAAAAAACAAACTCCCAATTCACATAATGAAATTTTTAAAAATAGAGCAAGATTCCCAAAATAAACTCTTTCCCTAAATCAAAAACACCTCAAACAAAACAAAAACAAAGCCTACCTTTCCCACAACACTATAGGTTGTTGGCAGTCTGATTATCTGACTGATCACTCAGGCTTTCCGGTGAATTCCTTTAAACTCAACCCTCTTTAGATATCTTTGCAATTAAAAAAGAGAGGGCAAAAACAAAAGGTACCTGAGTTCTTTCTGGTGCCCCTAGTCTACTTCTATAGTAAACAGCCCACTATTCCCCCCACCAGGGCAGGTAAATTAGATAGACTAGAGCCATGGGGTCCTCCTGCACCTTGGTCCCTATTTTCTGAAGCTGTTCCCTCTCTGGGATTTCTACTAAGTTTTATATCAACATCACATCTGCAAAGTAATTGTAAGGGAAGCCACAGTTACATAACATTATATAAATCAGTCTTCTACCTATGAACAGATACAAACTAGAAACTTTGTGGGAGGATGGGGATCTGCCAGTGATGAGTGACTATCAGCTTGAACATACACCTGAAAGGGAGAAGCTCTTGCCAAGGGTCAGTTGGAGGGAGAGGGCTCATGGGGCATGAACCAGTACTGAAAAGGTGATGGACTGTGCCTACTTGACAAGTGGTGTTTTGTCCACATCACCCTCCAGCTCAATGAAATGTAATGGCCCCTGTTGCTTTTAGGATCAAATAGAAATGCTTCTATTATTTCAAGCCTTTCATAACCTGGCTCCAACCCAAACTTTCAGGATTGTTCCATGTCACCCACTTTCACATGCTTTTTGTTGGGTCATCTCACCAACCTCTCCTAGCGCCTCCATTGGGCAATGCCTCCCCAACAAATCTCTGCATTTTAATTTTGCTGCATATATGTTTATGGACCTATCATTGCCTCCCTCATTAAAATGTAAATTCCGTGTCGGTAGGCACAATTTGCTTTCTGTCTTTATAACCCTGGCACACAGCACCGTGCCTGGGCCAGACAAGGCTAATGCAGACCATCTTGGAGCTAAGGTGCAATCACATGAACACTGGGGCCTTGAGACAATTCCTGGGGGAGCAGCAGCCTTCTCTATTACATAAGAGGTTATGGTCTTTTCTCCCCACAGACGGACAGACATCAGGCTATTCCTGCTCTGAGGAAGGCAAGGTGGTGGTGATCACAACTACTGCGCTGGGGCTAAAGCTCCCATGCCCTCAGCCATTCCTCTACCTTACTTTTCAGAAGCTGACAGGTTAGGGCCACAGAACTCCTCCGATACCACAAAGATAAGGGCTTTGCTTTAAAATTTTAGTTTAAACCCTTAATTGTGGCTAGTCACAGAATGAGTATCCAGTCCTCTACCTCACCACTATGACTTTCTGGATCACCTGCCAACTGTACAGAACTACGCAATCACTAGTGGAAGGCGCTGCTACTACTCTCAACTTATAACATATATTTCAAAAGGCAAATTATTCCTCTCCTAAAGGACCTGATGGAGTCTTTGCATCTGAATACAGTGGACCACACTTGCAAACGAGGGAGTGATGCACTGGATTTCCAGAGCACTGTTACACGGGAAGGAGAAATGATCCTGAGCACCCCCTGCCCCAAAGTACATCGGAAGGCCCCGTCTGATTCAGGATGCACTTCTCCCTGGGGCAGTTCATGTGACGTAAAGAGAAAATCAGTAAGAATAGTTCAAATGTAGCAACTGTCAGAGAATTTCAAGGCTTAGCTCTTTCCCATTATGGTTAACTGGGAAACGGCGGTATTTTTAAAGTACTGAGGTTGTGAAGAACCACTCTGACCTGTATCTACAAGGCAGATCACTCTGGCACGCAAATTCCAAGTCACTTTTCTCTAAAATACCTTTGGCATTTGAAACATTTTTCTTGATATCACTTGATAGCCACTTTTTAAAATGTTCCCAACACAACTGCATTATTTTGCATTAATTCCACCTCAGATAAACAGCGTTTAGCTAGTGAGAGAGCTTCATGCAGTGGTTAGACCTGACCCTGACGTCAAGGCCAAAGTCATGTAACCCCACAGCGCCCCCAGCAAACTGTTTAAGGCTCTCGGTTGCAGAGAAGCAGCTAATCTGAAGCCATGGAAGGACCTTCCTTCTCTGGAGTTCCCAGGTGCCATCTGAAATAAAACATGCACTCACCCGTCTTGTGTGGAGGGATACTCGCATTCTTGGCCCTTTGGAAACACACCACTGGGATACAGGTCACATATGGGAACTGAGGGCGGGTCTGTCTGTACCTTCGCTGTGGAAGACAAATGAAGCATCAGAGTTTATGTTAACACAAGACTGCCACCTCCTCGGTGCGGCTATTACTCGGGCCCTTTTCACACCCTTTGGACCTCACTGCACAGCAGCTTAGCTAGAGAGGAGAAATGCTTATGGAAAGCCATACGGTTAGCTGTGGGAGGTATCTTCATCCTATTCCAGACAAGAAACAAAAAGAAGATAAAACCTACCTGGAAATAAGACCAACAGACCTTAAGCACACAATGATGCATTCAATAATACCTATTTGCCTTTGGAGAAAAGCACATTTCACTCAAGCATTTGACATACATTTCACATTCAGTGACCTTAAGTGCCCAATTTTATCCTAAACAATTATGCTAAAATCCAGCTTCACAGAAAATGAAAGGCCGGGCAAAGATTCACTCTACAAAAAGCTTCTTTCTATACCGTGTGCTTAAAGTGTAACTTGACTTACATTTTTCAAGAAAACAGAGACTTTGCCAAGTAGACATATGTGTATTGCACTGAGTTCACTCTCTAGCTCCCTCTCAGGCTACACTGAGTCAGAAGACCGCAGTCTCTGGCACTTACTAAAGTGTCTGTTTTCTCATCTCTAAAAATGGAAGAATTGTGAATCAAACAAAAACAATCCTTAATGAACATCACATTTGCTATGTTTATTTGTTTGCAAATCCTCCAATGCCCCTTTGACAATTTGCAACTTTAATTCCTAAGATATGTGGGGCATTTCCAGAATGTCTCTGTTGAAGAGATGGGTCTCTGAACTTGTCTGTTTAAAATCACTATGTAATTTCTCAAATAAAACCCAAGCCAAGTCTTCCTGGCAAGACGGCTACCTGAATGGGAATCAGATCATCCAGCAAAACCCTTTAGTTCACACTAGATCAAATAGTGGTCAATAAATACAACAAACTATAGTAACTTCTTCCACTCTGTAACCTGCATGACGGACGGGCCAAGAGCCCACGGGCAACAGGAATCTGCTCTGTCAGCAAAGTCTCGCCACCACCTCCCAGTGCAAGCCCCGAAACAGGACACTCGTAGTCTGCAAGGCTGTGTCTGGAGGTGACCAGCCATGGGGACATGATGGGCCCTGAAGACGATGAATTTCGAAGACCCAGGGGAGCCTCGCCCTGGAAGCTATGATGCCCGTCACCTCCCTCCTGACAAAGGTGAGAGACAGAAAGCACGGAAAGGAGATGGATTTTCTGACACGGTCACTGTGTGGGTGTGTTCTGTTTGCTATGTTTATTTGTTGGATAGGGTCTTTTCTTTCTCTCTCTTGGTTTTCCACTGGGGGGAAGAAATAGGGATGTCCCCCTTCAAAAAAAAAAAGGAGGGCCAATATAACATCATTTTAAAAAATACACAGAAGAAAATAGAAGTAGGAATCACAAGGAATCAGAGACAGGATAATTTTGAAAGTAATGTGTAGTATTATATATATACTTAAAATTTTTTTTTAAATCCACTGATACAAATTTCTCCACTGTCTTCCCATTTAATTCTCGACCCAACTCTCTGTCCACCTGCAGTACTTGTGACAAATAAATAGCAAGAGACTGACAATCCACTCCATGTTACAATGTGGTTAAGTCGATTTTCATACATTGATTTGTTTTGTATGACTTGTAAGATCAGTCTTCTGTGAGAAGGGCCCATCATGCTCTCAGGCAGCATCATCCGTAAACACCGTCTTCTCCACATCTACAGGGAACCCTCCCATGTGGAGCTTGTACAAGACACTGTCCCTACCAGCCACCAACCCCTTTGGCAAGCATCTCTCTCCCTCATCTTACACCTCACTTGTCACTAATGATCGGAGAATCTTTGGGCCTCGTCCTTACAAGACTGCTTTAAATCAGTTAGATTTCTGCAAGAGGTGGTGATAACTGAGGTCAATAGCTTCTGTCATTTCCCACTGGGGCAACAACAGCTAATCTCAATTAGACTGAAGCTGTTGCAATTGCTTGCAGTGACTTCTCGTCTTCAGTCTCTCTTCTAATTCAAGGCTGACGGATGCAGTGTGCTCTAACTGGCTAATGGTCTGACATCGATATTGCTAACTGCTATTATCTCCCCATCAGTAACGCCTGCTTCATGTGACAGCTCCATATTCTGTGCTATTCGGTGCTGCACTGTCCAAAATCTCCCACCTGCCTCTAGAACAAAGTACTTCCGATATGTGGGGATGAGGCTTCTCAATCAACCACAAGCTGGCCACTTACCAAGCATTCCCTCCAGGCCCACTTTCACACTCAAGTCATCAAGAGCACAATATACACGGCTTAGTTTAGAGAGACAGTCTCACCCAGTTCTCTATGGAACTTCTCAAACTCCTCCCTCTCAGCACGGCCCCCCTTCTGTGCTTCCCCAAGGAGAGCCGCTAAGCTGTCCCTCCCTCCGGCTGCTAAGTCCTTGTCTTCCAGTTCTCTTTTATGTACAGCAATACTGAGGTGGTTCAGCACTTCCAGGAGTCTATTCATTCCTTGGTCAGTGAGTGGTCCAAGACCTCACATTTCAAGTACCGACCCTTCAGTCAAGGATTACAAATTAAGTAAAAGCAGTGACTCACTACACTCCCTGTGTTTGTCTTTCCACCATTTTCTTACCCCCACCTACTCTTTCCTCGTGCGGTCCGCTGGAATTTGGCTTTGGTGCCTATAGGCTAAGCACAATGTTCTCTCGAGAGTGCTCCAACAAGAGCAGAGAGCGTAGTGGGGGTTCCTACCCTCCATCCAGACAGACAGTGGTCATTTAATGGCACCCATGTTACACTCTTGGTTTACATGTTGCCTGGGAACACAGTGTAAGCAGTACAGTGGAAAAAAGCAAAAACTTCAAGTCAAAAGAGCTGGTTTAAAACCCAGCTCTTCAACTTAAACAGTATCATGACCTCTCGGAATCTCAGTTATGTCATCTTCTATAAATTAAGAGCAGAAGGAACATGACTGACTAGATCAGGGCTTCTTAATCTGTAGTCCTCAAACTGGATCATTTTAAAAATATTTTTGTAACTATTTCAATATAATTGGTTTCCTTTGCATTTTCCCCAGGTACTTAATGCATTCAACAACAGGATTCTGAGAAAGGTTTCACCAAACAACATCAAAGGGTGTCCATACACATAGCAAAGAAGTGAAAGAATCCCATGCACTGAGTGATCTCTTAAGTCCTGTCCAGTTCTGAATCCTATTTATGATCCTAAAATTCCCTGGCTCTTCTGCCCAAGAACTATTATTAAGAAAGGCTTCCGTCATGGCAAGCTTGCAGAGGGAAGGCCCCCCCCCCCCGCATCCTTCAAATCTTTATCAATCTTTCTGCCTCTAGATATTGCCACTCACCGTATTGACTATCCCTTCTAGTAGCTCATCTAAAAATCCAACTAAAAGGTTTTCTATATATTCCTCCAAATTCCTGAACAAGAATTACAACCTTACATCTTTGAAATGACTGACCTCCTTAATTTTACCACGGATGAAAAAGACAAATTATTCAAATAATTTGCTCCAAGTCACACTGCTAATTAGTCCCACTGGTCCCCAGACTTACAGCTCTGTGTTCTTTATCCTATATCACTGGTCTTTAAAGCGGGGTGCACGGACCCTAGGGCACAAAACAATCCATTGTGTGGGAAGAAATGTATTAGAAATCCTATATGTACTTTTCAACCCTAAGAACATTAAACTTTACTAGTATCTAGCATATAGGCTGACAATGATGCCCTCACTTTGCCTGAATGTCACACGTAACACACAGGGTATCCTGAGGCAAGAGAGGAAGTCCCATGACCTGGAGTGGGGAAGATGGCCCCCTCACTCCTTCACTTCCAGCACGTTTCATCGTGCTAAAGCCTATGTGCGTCTGTTTTAAGTTAAGGAGGTTGAGAGACTGTCTAGTTTTAACTCAACTAGCCTTCCCAACATGAAAAAGTGCCTTAAGAATCCTGTAAAGGAACTCCAGACTGCAGCGAAGATGTTCTGCTTCTGCTGCTCCTCCGAGCTCCTTCTCAGGCACATCCCAAAGCAATACTAATGACCAATGCCACTAACACACTGCGTGACCCGGAGCTTGTCAAATCTGACACGAAGCACTCCCCCCTCAAATTTCACAATTATCAGAAAGACTGTCTGAAATATGGCTTTCTATCCACTGTTTACAATGAACCTCACCCTAAGTATAAACTGTGCCTTGGGAGATTAGCTCATGATGGTATGAAGCCATCACAATTAGTAAGAGCAAGATATCTTGAAAACTAAGCTATTGCTGCCAAAAATTATGGGTGTTACCTAGAAAAACTCTCATATCCCTAAAACGTAAAAAACTTGGAAATGGAATTTTCTAGTCTGTTTTGAAATCTCTCCCAAGATTTTAGGATTCATTTTGCAAAGACATTACTTTTTTATTATTTTGCAAGAACAGATTATATTAAAGAAAATGAAAATGTACTGATTACCCAAATTAAAAAAATAACCCAACCACAAACCCCCTAAAACATGGACTAGCCCTTCAAACGCCTCTGTGACGACTAGCCAAAGATTAATGGAAAACGGAAGCACTTTCTATCACCTTCTTCTCACCTTAATACAAATAACTTCAGTGAGAACAAAGAGGGGTTCTTTAACCAGTAACAAAATCATTTGAAAAATTACATTTCGTCTTGCATCCTCTTTAAGTTCTATTTCTGTATGTTTTATAACTTATTCATCAGTGCAGTCGTAGTTGCATATAATTTATAAATTCATATATATTGGAGCACGTGCTTGAATATTGTTTTTTACAGATGGGGGAGGGAGTACAACAAAAAAAAAACCCGTCCCCTACAAAGTCTATACTATCCAAAAAATGACATCAACAAAATTGCTATTCAAAAAGTATATGTTGTAGAATTAGTCATTTTTACTATGTTGGACCTCAGACAAAATTCAGCATTATTTCCTTCATACAGACCAAGCCAGAAGAACAGGTCAAATGCTGCTCTGGTACCCAGAGAGCCTCCAAAGAAAGAAGGCCCCTGATGCCAGGGTAGGTCTTCAGTGAAGGATTCTGGGAGGCCGGAGATGCATGAGAAGGTATGGGATCTGCAAGAAGCCACCCCACTAAATGACTGGAGGGTTCTAGAGCAACCCGAACTCCAGCACAGCACTGTCAGTGAACTGCCTATAAGTCTTATCAAATAAAACCACATTTAGAAACTCACGTCCTTTCTTCTTTTTCTTTTTCTTCTTCTTCTTCCCTGCTGCTCCATCTCCATCACCATCTCCATCTAAGAAAAAAGGATTAACAGATTTAAATCACAAAGTAAAGGAAGTAACAGTTAAATTATGGTGAGGCAAACATGATGACCCAGTACTGTAAAGGAATCAAGCGCACAAATCTGGTTCATACAACTGTTATCAGACTTTTCTTTACAGGAAACTGATAACTCAGTTATTAAAGAAAGGTCTACAGAATAAGAAAAACAGCAAGAGAATTCAGTGACAACTCATTTATAACTGGATGAATCTAAATGAGTTTTCACTGAATTCTTTCACTAATTTTTCCAGTAGAAGGGAGAGCATTCCAGAGGTGGGGGCCAGCCAGGAAGCCAGTGTCAGTGGTTTAAGGAGGGCGTGGCAGAACGTGAGCCATAACAAGACTGGAGAAGGAGGGGAAGCAAGAGGTTATGAAGGGTTCTGAATGCAAACAGAGCATTCTGCATTGGATCTAGAGGAGCAAGGGTTTATCTAGTAGAGGAGGCGACAGGAGAGGACCGGCACTTTAGGAAGACTAGGTTAGTGGCTGAACAGAGAATGGATCTGAGTAGGGAGAAACTGGAAGCAAGTGGTGTCAGGGAGAAGGGTCTTTGTCTGAGAGAAGTTGCAAAAAGGAAATCCCCAGGCCGTGGTGATGGGGTGGTAGGGTAGGAGACAGTGGAGAGTCCAGGATCACCCCAGCCCTAGGTTGTGAGTCTGAGGAACTGGGAGGATGGAGTCTTTTACAGTAATAAGGAAGTTTTTGGGGGTAGAGACAATGAGTTCTGCTCTGGACATACTGAGCTGAAGATGTCTCAAAGGCAGGTGGAGATGCAAGCCTGGAGGTCAGCAGAGAGACTGGAACATAGAGACGGTAATTAAATTCATGGAGGCTGATGAGACCACCAAGTGAAGGAGTATGGAAGGAGAAGAAGAGGGTCCAAGACAATCCAGTAGGTGCCTAGAGTTAGAGGCAGTATCTGGATGAAGATCCAGTAAAGGAGGAGGAGGAGCGTTCAGGTACGCAGACAAGAACAAGGAGAAAATGAGCATCCCAAAAACACCGAGAAGAGGGATCAAGGAGGGGAGGGTGATTGACAGGGGTCAAAGGCTGCAGAGAGGCCAAGGAGAATGAGGATGAAGAAAAGGTCATGGGGTTTGGCAACTAGAAGGTCATTAGTAGCTTCGGAGACAGCAGTTCTGGTATAACAATAAAGTCCAGAGCCAAATAGTAAGAGGTTAAGAAAGGAGCGGGAGGAAAAGAAAGTGGAGGCATCTCTTATAGATGCCTTTGCAAGGAGTTTAGCTAAAAAGAGCAGAAGATAAAGGATGACAGTATTGGGAAGAAGAAAAAGAAGGGGGAGGAGGAGGAGGAGTATCAAGTGGGAGCTTCTTTCACAACAGGGAGAGATGGGCATGTCTATAGGCAGCAGGGATTCGGTCAGGAGACAAAGGGGGGCACTATGCTGGAGGAGAAGGGGGGAACGAGATCACTCGGACAGGCAGCCTTGGTAAGAGTAAGGCTACTTCATCCAGTGAAGGCAACAGGGTCAGCAGGCATCTGAGTGAAAGAAGAGGAAGGTCATGGGGAATGGCCTCCATTTTTGGTGTAAAATAAGGGGATGGGAGGAGGAGCTACAGAAAGTTTGGGGGAGGGATGAGGTTTGGGGCTGTAGAGACTGGAGAGTGAGTTGATAAGGCAGGTATAACAGGATTGCCCAGCAGCAGTGAGAACCCAGTTGAGTTGTGTTATGTGAAGTGGGACCGGCAAAGAGTGACATGATTTTGTCCACCTTTCTTTAGCAACACATACGTAGGCTCAAAGGAGACCAAATGGTGGGAGAGATGAAGTCAGTTCAATGTGTCTGACCTGGGTTCTGTGAGTGAGGGGTGTCCCCACTGCTGCTGGCCCCATGACTCACAAAGGCAGTTCAAGCAATGGGGAGAAGCAGCAGCTCTGCTCAATTCACACTCAAGATCCGACACTCATCAATGCCATGTATAACATCACCCAAAGCAAAGTGACCCTTTCTATATAACCCACTCCTAAGGGTTCCTTTTAGTCATTTCTTTCCCCCTTCAGGAAAAAGCCTTTAATGCGATATCCCTACTTGAACTAACATCGAGGCCTCCCATTCATTATAACCTCCAGATGAACAAAAATGTTACGGTAAGAAAACTGCCCCTTACCATGCATGTGCCATTCCCTCAGGATGGTAGTGGCCCTTAGGACTTTTTATGAAAGAATATGGGTGCACTCAGGTTTACAAGGCTCTTCACACTCATCTCATTTTATCCTGACAACAAAGGCTCTGCCAGGACAATTCTCTGTTTTACAGATAAGGAAACTGAGTTCAGAGGCGGCTAGGTGGCACAGTGAATAGAGCACGGGCCCTGGAATCGGGAGGACCTGAGTTCAAATCTGGCCTTAGACACTTAATAATTACTAGCCACGTGACCTTGGGCAAGTCACTTAACCCCAATTTCCCTGCCTCCCCCCCCCAAAAAAAGCAATAAATAAATTTTTTTAAAGGAAACTGAGTTCAGAAAAAACTAAGTGAGTTGTCACTTAACAGAATGTGAATCAAACCCCCTAACTCCCAATCCACTCTGCAACCAACCGCAAAAGGCCAAGGTCTGGGGACAGAGAAAGTATTTCTAAACCGTGCTGAAAAATACTCTGCATCTTTTTAATACATACTTTCCCTTCTCATAACGGCTTGGTGAGACAGGCAGGGGAGAGAGTATCCTTGTGAGGGCCAGAGAAGTTCAGGCCAATCCAGGATTCAACGCTAGGTTTTCCTCACTAAATCCAGCACGCTTCCTTCCCACTATACTAAGCTTTACAAGCTAGAAAAAGTCATCTATGTCAGAGTCCATCAGGCTCTAAAAAAACCTAGGAACCAAACAGCGTGGTGAAAAGAAATCGGACTGGCTAGGTGGCACAGTGATTAGAGCACTGGCCCTGGAGTCAGGAGGACCTGAGTTCAAATCCAGCCTGAGACACTTAACACAAAAACTAGCCATGTGGCCTTGGGCAAGTCACTTAACCCCAATTGCCCTCCAAAAAGCCAAAAAAAAAAAAAAAGAAAAGAAAAGAAATCAACTGTGTGCTGGGCGTCAGGGGACTCTTGAGTGCGGTGGCAGAAGCCTTTAAGGAGGGATTTTCCATAAGGGCAGGCAGCAGCAATGGTCAGGGCAAAGAAGCCTCGGGCAATGAGGAATGCTCCAGAAAAAGGTATCCAGGAAGCATGAATGGGGGAAGGGGGAGAGTGCAGGGGGGAACCACAGAAGGAACTATGAATTGCTAGAAATTTTGGGAGAGCAAATCCAATCATTCCTTGATTAAGTTGTAAACAGACAAAAGATTTTTCCAACTTGAATAAGAAAATGCTAACAGGACTCAGCCACAAGGCTTTATTCTGTTGTGTAATATCCTGCCTTGCAGCACCAAAGCTTCAGTGAAAATAAGAACCAAATGAGATTTCTACTTAAGTGAAAGATCAGGGTTAGACTGAAGAGTAATTAAGGGCAGTTTATTTTGTTTTTAAGGGATCTGTTAAGACCTGTGATATGTTTAAGGAACTCTCCTTCCAAGGCTCAGAGAGCTGCAGGGTCATGTCCCTAAGCTGTGTCTGAGGCAGGACTGGAATTGAGCTCTTTCCCACATGAAAACTCTAAAGAGTACTGAAGATTCATTAAGAAGCAATGTAAATTATGCCTAAGTGTTTGAATCTGAATTTATTAAGATCTCATTCTAAACAAAGTAATTCTTTCAAATATTATGCCAGTGTCAGCAAAATAACATTTGTTTTCTTATTTTAACAGAAGTGGAATGGGAGAGCAGACAGAGCGCCAGGACTAGCCTGGGTTTGAAAACCAACAGGTTATTTACTAGCAACCCCACCCTGACCCCTGGATGGTCTTATTTACTTTCATTTTATTTTTTGCTTTTTGGAGGGTTGGGAAAGTGAGACTGATAAGATCTGATCTCTCATCCACTCCCATATTTTAATAGAGTACTCTTTCTAAGACAAGTGGGGGCCACTCCCCTGAAGCCCCATGTTTTTAACACCAACATTCCTCTGATATTCTACAGGTATAATCCTACATCTTCTCTCCAGCCTGTGTACACTAGATGCCTCCACTGCTGTTACCTGGCTTCCGAAATGATCATTCCAGAGAAATTTCCCTCTCCAAACTCACCAGTGATCTCTTCAATGCCCACCTTTCTTGACTTCACTGGCCACATTACACTAGGAATCCCCTCCTCCCGGGCACATTCTCTTAAACCAATCGGGGTCTTTTTGTGACAGTGCCTCTTGGTTCTGGTCCTGCCAAGCTGAAGGCTCTTTCCCAGTCCCCTTTTCAGGATCTCCATCTAAGTCATGCTCCCTTTTATCTGTATGATGTGGGACATGTCCCAAGGATCTCTCCTGAGTCTTCTCTGTTTAGTACTACTTTGTGAGCTCATCGGCGCTTACAAATTCAAAGGCCAACTCTATGTGTATGATTCTCAGATCTACAGATCCATGGCCTAGTCTCTCTCCAAAGCTCCCAAGACCACACTCCCAAGTGCCTATCAGATATTTAAAATGAAGGCCCATAAGCAACATAACAAAATGTTACGCTGTCATACGGGAGAGAGTGAGCATCCCAAAAACACCCAGAGAAAAGGGATCAAGGAGGGGAGAGTGATCACAGGGTCAAAGGCTGCAGAGATGCCAAGGAGAATGAGGAGAAAGGACAGGTCATTGGGTTTGGCAACCAGAAGGTTATCAGTAACTTTGGAGACAGCAGGTCGGGAGCCAGAGTTCTGCAATGGACACACTAAGCCGAAGATGTCTCAAAGGCAGGTGAAGATGCAAACCTGGAGGTCAGCATAACAAAACTCACTACCCCCCTCCCCCTGCCCACACCTACTCCTTTCCCAAACTTCCTTTTTACTCTATCAAAGGCACCACCAACCATCTTTCTAGTAACCCAGGTTCACGTCTTTGGGATCACAGGGGGAAAGGAAATAGGGCCAGACTTACAAGTCAGGAAGTTAGATCTAAGTTCAACTCTGGCCTCAGACACTTACTGGCTGTGTGACCTTAGGTGAGTCACTTAACCTCTGTTTACCTCAGTTTCTCCATCTATAAAAGCAGAATAGCACCTCACAAGCTTGTAATGAGGACAAAATAAAACAACAATTGTGAGACAGGAAGAGGGCAGGGTTTGGGGCTAAGATAACAAGCTCAGTTTTGGACACGGTGAGTTTAAGTATCTGTAAGACATCCAGCTTTAGATGTCCCATTGTCAGTGGACCATTGGGAGAGAGGTTAGGGCTGGATAAGCAGATCTAAGAATCACCAACGCAGAGATGACCGAACAAATGGAAACTGATGGTTATCAACAAGCAAAATAGGCCCCAACCAAAGACAAGGACAGCTCAGACAAGTACTATGAAAGGAGATTATCTCAGAATGGAAAATAGGAATAAAAAAAACCCAACCTAAGTGGTAGATTCCCTGCAAAACAGAAAGCAAGAAACACCTCAATCAGTACATGAGACAGCAAGACATGTTAGAACAAAGTCCAAAGACTAGAGGAAAACATATGCAATCAGAAACAAGTGACCTGGAAAATAGGTTGAAATGAGAGAATTTAAGGATCGGTCAATTTCCTGGAGACCAACAGAGGTTTTTACAGTTTCAAGAAACTGTAAAAAGAAAACTGCCCAGATCTGTGTATCAGAGACAATTATCACATGAATCTATACTACCATTAAATATTGAACTATGATATCCAAAAGATAAAAATTTGCAATTACAGATAACTTACATTAAAAAATCCAGCATTATTCTACAAGGGAAGACATCAATTATTTTTTTAATGACTTGTTTATTTACTTTTAGTTTACAAGATTCAGTTCTACAATCACTTGAATTTCAGATTTTTTCCCTTCCCTTCCCCCCCCCCATGGCGTGCAATCATGTATAGGATCTGCAAATACTTTGACATTGTACAACAGTCTGGTTGTATAGAAGGGTTGTAACCAATGAGTGAACAATGGGAAAAAAGAAACAAAATCAAACATGAAAAAGAACGATAGCATGTA
Organism: Pseudochirops cupreus; assembly: GCA_028627135.1. Lineage (NCBI taxonomy): Eukaryota > Metazoa > Chordata > Mammalia > Diprotodontia > Pseudocheiridae > Pseudochirops > Pseudochirops cupreus. The sequence continues at coordinate 346,559,707 of CM053581.1, forward strand.
TTGCTTCAGTCTCCATTTAAATTCTAGTCTTTCTAGATCCTACTCTGAATGTAGGTATCTCCTTCCATCCTGAGACTTGTAGAGTTGTCTTATAGCTGTGCATTGTTGAGAAGAGTCCAGTTCGTCAAGACTGGTCATCACACATACGATGTGTCTGTCCTTGTGTACAAGTTTTTCCTGGTTCTGCTCTTCTCACTCAGCATCAGTTTGTGTAAACCTCTCCAGATAATTATGAAGTCCATCTCCTTCCTATTTCTTATAACACAATAGTATTCCATTACATTCATATACCATAGCTTGTTCAGCCATTCCCCAATTGATGGGCAACCCTTATATTTCCAGTTTTTTGCCACCACAAAGAGAGCTGCTATAAATATCCTTGTACATATGGGTCCTTTTCCCACTTCTGTGATCTCTTTGGGATATAACCCCAAAAGTGGTATTACTGGGTCAAAGGGTATGCAATTATTTATAGCCCTTTGGACATAGTTTCAGATTGCTCTCCAGAATGGCTGTATCAATTCACCACTCCACCAACAGTGCATTAGTGTTCCAATTTTTCCACATCCTCTCCAGCATTTGGAAGACATCAATTATTAATAGAAGATATCTGGAATCAAGGCAAACCTAGAAAGGTAAATGCACTTGAACAACTGAAGTAACTAAATGGAGATGAATGCTTACATTTAAATTGAGAGAAGACAGAATGATCTTTCAGAATCCTAAAGCCTTCTAGGATCACAGATAAGAAAGACAGAAAAAGGGCCAAGTGGGACTGGCACTGGGTTTTGTTGTTTGGTATTTGAGAAATACAGGGGAGAAATAAGAATATAGGGTTAGCGTAGGGGGAGGGTCAGACATGTTAATGACCTAATTTTCATCTGAACTGGAAAAAGAGTTGAACCACAGAAACACAATTTTGTACAGAAATACACCAAACTCAGTGTGGGGGACAAAAAGTCCCAGAACAGAGCCCCAAGGGACACCAAAGCCTGAAGTGTAGTGATGATTCGGCAATGGAGAGTGAAGAGTGGTCAGATAAGTAGTAGAACCAGAAGGGCCTCATGAGCATTTTAGAGAACAGATTATCAATGTGACAAGAGTGACCACCAGGGTCAAAGGCTAAAGAAGTCAACAAGGGGGAAGATTAGATCCAGTCATTAAAAGATCCATGGCAACTTTGAATCAAGCCAGAAGCCAGACTGCAGATTAAGATGTTACCAAGAGAATCAGTGGAGGTGCTAGGTGACCAGGGTCTTCTTAAGTCTAGCCACAAAAGGGAAGGGAATGCTAGAAGGTAGCTGGCAGGAATGGACAAGACATAGGCATGTTTACAGGCAGGAGGGAAGGAGCCAGCAGACAGGGAGAGGAGGCAATCTGCTGGAGAAGATGGGAGAGAACAGGATCTCCTGCAAGGGATTTGTCTTGGCAAAGAGGAGGACCGCCTCTTCACGTGAAACAGGAGTGAGGGCAGAGACTATGGCAGAAGGCACCTGAGTGATGTGGGATGAGGAAAGGAGAAAAAGGAGCTTTCAGTGAACAGCCTCCATTTTTTCAATGAAATATGAGGCAAGATTCTCAGATGAGAATGTGGGAGAAAGGGGAATCTATGGGAGATCTGAAGAAAACTCGAAGGCCTAGAAAGCGGTGTGGTGAATGGGATAGTGGATCAATTAGGGAAATATAAAAGGATTGCCCTATGCAGGAAGAGCTCAATTGAGGTTATTACAATATAACAGAGAGCATAATTCTGTGACTTTCTCCAGCTTCAGTCAGCACCAAGTAGGAGGGAAGCAGCAGATGGTGGGAAGAGTCCAAGGCTGAGGCTTGGAAGGCAAGACTGGTGACAGATAGGCGCATGATGGACTCCAGAGAAGGGGCAGCACAGAGCTGAGGTGGCTCAGCCAGGAGTCACGATGGGGAAGGGAGATGAAAGAATGAGGCTAGTGCAGGGCTGATGGCCTAAGAACTGAGGAGTCAAGGGGCTGGGAGGTTACAGTGAAGGCACAACCTACACAGTGAGAGGGGCAACAACGACAGATTACAGTATTTCACTGAACTTTCTAAGTCTCGCTAGGCTTCTTTTTGATCAGAGAAGGGAATTTTATTTTTACTGCTTACTCAATAAACCTGATTGTCTTTCTTTCACTTCTAAGATCAGATATAAAATCCTCTGACACTTAAAGATGTTTACACAGAGTACCTTCTTATCTCTGTGTACTTTTCTATATAATCACACCTCTCTCTCTCTCTCTTGTAGGTGTCGCCTTCTGCAGAAGGCCTCTGCAGCTGCTCTCGGAAGGTCACCTTAGAGACACCTACATCGATGTATCCCCTATGTGAGCATTTAGTAATATGATTACTTCCTGTTCAAATGGAAGCTCCCTGAGGGCAAAGGTTTCCTTCACTTTCTGTGCATTCCTAGAGCTTAGCACAGTGCCTAGAATATAACAAGCACTTAATAAATACTTATTGATTGATTAGGATGGGGGAAAGAATGGACTTGTTGAGAAATGACAGTGATGTCAAAAAAGATAAAAAATATTTTTAGAAACCAATTATACCACGGTTGTGGACAATCGCATATATACTTTCCATGTGTAAGTCCCCAGTCAATGAAAGACCACAAACTTTGACAGGAGAAATGGACTGATAACAGCAGTAAGAGCTTGCATGTTTCTAGCTCTTTCACATTCATGATCTCATTTGATTCTCACAACAATCCTGGGAGGTAAATAATAATAACTGAATAATTAGTAAAATAATCAAATAAAATTATTTAAAAGTCAATTAAAAATAAATAACTAATTGAATAAGAGACTATACAAAATGGGAACCTTTTCCAGAGAAGGAAAGCCAGGCTCCAGGATCTTTACGAAATTACACAGTGAGCGGCCAAAATGGGATTCCCAAGCCTTCTGACTCCCAACCACCCGCTCTCAGGACTACCCCCACTCTCGCCCACTGTCGGCCGATTCCGACCTCTCAACCAAGGAGCTGTAGTCCCCGTACACTAGTGACCAAAAAGGGTTTGTAAGGCTGACAAATGAAACCAGAAGGAGCCTTAGACATAATCAGTTGAAACCTCTTACTTTCATCATGGTGAGCGCTCACATTTGTATGGAACTTTAGTTTCTAAATCTCTTTCATCAAAACGATCCCCACAGCTCTCTGCACTGGTTGGGCACATTGGTCATGAGGCTACGTGACTTGTCCAGAGCCACCCAGCTGACATCACTAGAACTCAAATGTAACAATTTTCAAAATCAGCGCACTAACAGCACAAAAAATATCATTTATTTACATAGTATTCTGTAAAAACACTTTCTTCAAGACAACCCACCGAGGCAGCTGAATAAACACCATGATCATCATTTGTGAGGGGTGGGCCTAACTCAGACTAGCACCTAAGACAAAAAGGTACGGCCCAGTCACTGACCGACTAGCAAAGAGTTTCAGAGTTGTAACACAAGAAATTACATATGTAATTCCAAAAGGATGCAGTAGTGACCCAACTGTATCCCAACGTCCTGTGAGTGGGCCTGGCCAACCAAATGCCAGTTGTGTGTGTGTGTGTGTGCGTGTATGTGAGCGTGCGTGCGCATAGTAACTCACTCAAAGTTGTTTTTACACACACTATTCTCAAACTCCCCCAACGATGTAGACAATGGGCCGGGACTGCTTACATGGACTGGGCTTCCTGGCCATTCTCTGTATTCCCCCACAGTCCCACTAACAAGACCGGCACCCACGTTTGCTCAGCAATATTCCACAAAGTCCTGCGGCAGCAAAGGATGGAGGCCGGGCCGGGAGTGGCCATCAGATGCGGTAACAGGTTTCAAGATATGAGCAAGGCCTGGAGATAATCTCTGCCTCCTAGACAGAGGCTGCTGAGAACCGCCCAGCTAGCTTTCTTTTCCAAAATCACACGAGCTCTAAGCAGCAAATTCTCAAAATTTCTGAAAAATTCTACAGCCAAAAGGAAAGCTGAGTTCTAAGGGGCCAGATCAGGGGTTCACATAAACAAAACTGCTCTTCCGCCCTTTTACCTTTCCAAAATTATGTGTAAATAAATCTAACGAAAAACAGCCCCACATCATTGTGCTATTATTTCACTTCAAATTAGCTGCCTATAAAACAAAATAAAGCTTTTCTTTTAATTAAAGAATCATTTATCAGAGTATACATTCATTATGTCTAATCTTGGTAAGGCAACAAACAGCAAAATTTATTTCAACATCTTTTTATCCACAAAATCATCCAGTTGAAATAAAAATTGGCTGTTGGGAAACATGAATACAGCTTTATATACATGAGAAACAGGGGCTAGGCCAGTGCTTTCCCTGGCAACGAGGGAAGAAAATCCTTCCACCAGTGGACACATAGCCCTTCTTGACAACCCAAGAATTTCAGAAAGTTGACTAGAGCACTGAAAGGTTACATATCTTGTCCAGGGTCAGAGAGTCATAGCAGGAGTTAGAGGCAGGACCTGAACCCAGGTCTTCCTGGCCCAGTTTCCGTACCCACCGCACCACACTTCCTAGCCCAGGGGCCCATCATGGAGACCCCAATTTAAATCTTGGCTCTGCCACTCAATACTACATGCCTCTGGTCAAACAGAAATGTGTTTTTCCTCATCTACAAAATGGGAGGGCTGAATGAGGTGACTCCTAGGCTCCCTTCCAGTTCTAAATCAAGGGTTCTAAGTGGCAAACATTCCCATTTGTTTGTCACTACTTCAACAGCAGCAGCAGCTAATAGATGGAAGAACTGGGACTCAAACCCTTCTAATCCTAGGCTGAATAATGCCCATCGTTGAGACGTCTCATGTATGCGGGTTACAGAGATTCTAGAAAGCGCCTTTTGCATGGGATCACATTTTACCACCCCCTACCCCCAGCCACCACACCCCTCACACTTACCTTCATCATCATCCTCTCTTTCTTTCTCTTCCAGGGCCTGTTTTTCCAGCTGTTTGGCTACCTCATCCACTGAAGTCCCCGATTCTCCCTCTGTTTCCTGTTGTCCTGTCGGTTAAATGATGTTGTATAAATAATGGTTGTATAAAACAAGCCTCATTAACAATAGCTTAAAAATAAAACACTTACTAGGCCTCCTAGAGAATGAATTTTCCAAAGGACCTTACTCTCAGGTTCTTAAAACAAAACATTAGAAACATGGTACAACTGGTGGGATTTTTTTAATGTCACAAATTGCCATTAGTAACATTATACTTAAAAATAAAATCACTAAGCACTTATGAAGTGATTACTCCACACCAAACACCACGCTCAGGGCTGGGGATCCAAAGACAAAAGACAAACAAGTCATGCCTTCACAAAGCTGACATTCTTTAACGTAACACATACGTTTACACTGGGCTTTGTAGGGAAGGCACTAGAGGACAGACCAGGAAAGATGGTCTGGAGAAGGAATTCCAAGAGATGGAGGTAAAAAGGAAAGCATTCCAGGCAAGCACGAGTCAGGACAGAGGTGAGCCAATGAAAACTGGAGCATCAGCGACCATCTGCGGGATGTAAAAGAGACATAGAAGTATGCTCTACACTAGGCCTGGAGAGACAGGCAGCAGGGGGAGACTGTGAAGAGCTGTATGAGCCAGGAGTCTATATGTTACCCTAGAGCAGTGAGTCAACAAAATGCACTGAGTGAACATGGTCGGACATGTGCTTCAGGAAAACTCTTTTACCAGCCATAGGGAGGGGACAGACTGGAATGAGAGAGACACGAGAAAGAGACATGTAAAGGTCCAGGCAAATGAGGGTGGCAGAGAAACAAAGGGACCTATGACTAGAGACAGACACCCTACGATCTGGAGACTGCTTGGCTCTGTAGGAGTTAAAGACGATGTCCCAAGGTTAACGAATGAACGTGAGAGAGGGGAAAGTTCCAAAGAGTGAGGGTGAGTGAGCCACGAGACATAAGACAGTCTGAAAAGTCCAAAGGGCAGTCACGATAGAGGCCTGTAGCTCAGGAGACAGGCTAAGCACAGGTAGATCGAGGAGTCACTGCAGAGAGGTGATGCCTGAACCCACAGAAGCCGGAGAAAGAAAAGGGCTCAGTACATCTCCAGGGACACAAAGTCAGGAGGAATGAGCTGGATGTTCAGAAAAGCTGCCGTGGCAAGTGAGAGGGAGAAGTGCTGCGGAATGAGGGCCTAGTTGGTCTGTTTCACAAATTGCATTAGACAGTATAATACCCAATTCAAAAAGGTTTACCAGATTCCATGTGCATAGGAGAGGGTCATTATTTTCCCTCAAGAGGTTTACGATCTAGTTAAGAAGAAAAGGATAAATAAAAATTATTTAAATAGCCATATAAATTAGTATATGGTAAAGGCCCTGATGAGTAGCTGAAGATGATAAATTGTAACAAGTTTGAAGGAAGATCAATGAAGGTGAGATTGGTCAGCAAGGAGGTGTCATTTCTGGGCCTTAAAATGAATTGGTAGGAGAATGCTTGCAGCTCATTTTTCAATTCAATTCAAAAGACATTAAGGATCACCTTGATGTTGGAAGTGGCAGAGACAAAATGGCAGAGTAACAGGAAGCAGTATAGAGAGGGCCCCCCCCCAAAAAAAACTCTAACTCCAAAGAGACCCAGAAGATGCACCAGACTGAATCCTGATGGGTAAATCCAAAAGTCACAGTGGGTTATTTGTCCTGCCACGGTCAGCATATGGAGACAATGATTGGCAGACAATGGGGCCACAGTATTAGGCTAGGAGCATTCCACCCATATGTAGTGCTACTATGCCCTAGGAGAAGATGTGGACATGGGCAAGAAGAGATACTAGACCCATACCCTGACACCATCAGACCCAAACCAAGGCACCACAAGAGGAACAGCTACCACCTGGCACCTTAGTCAGTCACTACCCAGTTCTAGGTCCCAGAGAGGGAGGCTTGAGGCCTTTCTCCACCAAGAAAAGATGAAGTTCAGAAGTAAGCACCCAAGCGAGGTGTGGCTCAGCGTCCAGCTCAGCCTAGTGGGGATAACCAAGACAGGAATCCCAAACCAAAAGTAGTCTAACAATCCTGTCAACCTGAACTGACAAAGCTTTCCGGCTGGCTGACGGCGAACCCAGCAGCACCATGCTGTTGCTTAGACCCAAGTTCAGGTCAGGAACTTGCAGAGCTTGGGGGGCAGCAATCAGACTTTGTCCAGAATCAGGGAGCACTGAAAGCCTGCCATTCGTTCCCTCTCTGTGCCCGAGATCCTAGAATAAGACAAAACCAAATACCCTAAGAAAGCAGCAATAAGACCAAGCGTGGCAGAGTCCAAACCAAATATCAAGTCCAAAGTCTAGAAGAGCAAAACAACAACAACAAAGAACCATACCATAAAGAGCTACTACAGGGCAGAGGAAGCTCCAGACACAAAACCAGAACAAGAGAATGACTCCAAAACATTCACAAGCACAGTCTCGGAGAAAAAACAGCTTGGGCACAAGCTCAACTGGAATTCCTAGAAGAGATGAAGCAAGTGTGCTTTTTTTTAAAAAGAAAGAGTTAAAAATATATTTTTTTATAAATGAAATGAGAGCACTTGAGGAAAAAACTGGAATAGAAACGAAAGCCATAGAAGAACTGGAAAGGGATTTGACAGCTTGGCACAAGAGTTGTATAAAATCTTGTCCAAGCAACAAACTCCCTGAAAATGAGAACGGATCAAATAGAAGACAATGACTCCACGAGACAAGAAATACTAAAACAAAGTCAAAAGACTAAAAAAATAGAGGGATATGTAAGGTATTTAAGGGCAAAAAGAACTGACCTAGAAAATAGATAAATTAAAATTTTAAGAAGGGCCGAGACATCAGAGAAAGGATGGTTAGGAATCCCTATTCATAATATTGGTGTGCCCAAGAAGACTTTTACACAAACAAGGAGGAAGAGGTGAACCAGCAGCTGACACTTCAACTTTTCTCATGTGACCTAGACAAAGGAAGGAATAGTTGTGCATGTTCGAGCACAGAACCGGGTACAGAACACTTCACTCAATAGGGAAAGAGGGGAGAGGCTGGATTTAGAAAGAGGGTACATTTAGTCCTAAGCAAAAAAAACTCTAAGTATGCAGAAAAATATTTGTAGCTCTTTCTAAAGTTGTAAAGAATGGGACTTTGGGAGAGTACCCGTAACTGGAGAATGAAGAATGAGTTACAGAACAGGAATATGATCCAGTACTATTGTGCTGTAAGAAGTGAGATGGTTTTAGAGAAACATAGGAAGACTTGCATAAACTGATGCTGGGTGAACAGAACCAGGAGAGCAGTTTATACAACGACAACACTTAGGTAAAAACTAACATTGAAAGAATTAGGAATTTTTAGCAGCAAGATGACTAACCACAATTCCAGTGGACTAATGACAGAATACGCTATTCAACCAACCCCTGATAGAGAGGAATGCCTGGATCACCAAATTCAGGGGGGCCTGGGCAATATGGACATTTGTTTTGCCTGACTATACATTCGTAAATGGTTTGATTTTTCTTTTGTTCTAAATGGAGGGAGGGGGAGTTTAAAAGGTGGAGTTTTGCTAATTGAAAGAATAAATTATGATTCTAAAAAGTTGTACATAGAACATTATGCTAAGTTCTAAGAGGCAGACCAAATTAAATTAAAGCAGATTTCCTGCCCTCATCGAATTATGGCATAGAAAGAAGGGAAACTATTACTGGAACAATGTTAACTTGGAATGAAGTCTACAGTGGAATGCCCCAGAAACCTTCCTCTGCCCTTGCTTGGTTCAACTGTTTTTATTAATGATTTCAATTAGAAGATAATCCTCCTTGATTTGGTGAAATACCAACATTAGCCACACTCCCTTCTATAGACTGGCTCGGTGTCTCTCTCTCCCCCCTTTGCCCACAATTTCAGACTCCACACCCCCCATCCTTCTACTACCACCTGTATGGTGTCTTCATTACTCTTCACTCCCCTTCAACTCTTTGAAGTGTTGTAGTTTTCCAACAGAATATAAGCTCCTTGAGGGCAAAGGCTTTCCTTTTGCTTGCAGTAGTATTCTCTCTGTCCAGCACAGTGGCTGGCACGTACCCAATTAGCCTTTATATAATCTAATCTAAACTGATCACCCAATCTGCAAGTGACACAAAGTTGAGAGGCTTAGCCAAACTTCTGGACAACAAAAATCATCTTCCAAACAGTACTCAGGCAAGAAAGAATGATGGACCAAGTCTAACCTGAAATTTCACAATGATAAAGGCTAGCAAGTTCCACTTTTACCAACTGCCTAAGTTGAGGATGGGAGAAAGGAAGGGCGTTATGACTTTTATCACAGTTCATCTGAAAAAGATGTGGGAATGATCTAAGCCTGATGAGAACGAACAATGTGCCTTTAGAGCATTCATTGTGAGGTGATGTCCCTGCTAAACCCTGCCTTATTCAAACTACAATCAGGAGTATCATGGTCTACTCTGAGCGTCCAACTTTAGGAATAAATGGCCATTTGGAGGGTCACAAGGGAACCTAAGATGAAACCATAAGGCTGAAGAAAGTAAGGACGGTTGTTACCCTGATGAGGAGGGAAGAACTCAGTTATCTTCAAGTATGTGAAGTGCCAAAGTACGGGGGAGAGAAATCAGATTTATTCTGTTGAACCTCTGAAATAACAACTAGGAACAATGAACAAAAGTTGCAAAGAGTCAGATTTCAACTCAAAGAAAAGCTTCCCAATAATTATAGTTATATAAAAATAAAAGAGGCTGCACCCAGAGTTAAGAGCTTCCCACCACTAAACAAAGTGTTCCGACTAAGCCAACGAGTTCGGCTACATGCTAAGAAGGAGGCAGTAGATGTGCTTGGTACAGTGGAGCCAGAGGGTCTGAATTCAAATCCCACCTCAGTCACTTATTATTTCTGTGCTACTGGGCAAGTCACCCAAGCTAAATGCCAGGGGTGGATAAGATGGCCTCTGAAACAGCCAGGTTCTGTCTGAGCCCTCTTTTGTATAACCTCATGGTTTTCTCTTGCAGAACACTCCCATCCAGATATCCAAACCCGAATGAGCCTCTCTCCAGAGCTGTAGTCTCACATCACCAAGAGCTTACTGGACGTCTCACAGCAGATACCCCACAACCAGCATAAACTTGATGTGTCCAAAAAATAACTCACTCTGCTCCCCTCCCCAACCCTTCCCTCTACAGGGGCACCACCTCAGTTGGGATTTATCCTCAACTCTGCATTCTCTGTCATCTCTCCTATTCAATTATCATCCACAACATCTTCTGCTAAGTGCTCTTCTCTCCACTCACACAGCCAACACTCTAGTGCAAACCCTGACTGCTGCAAAGGCGCACACCCTTCAGTCTGTCCTCCAAAGAACTCCCATCCCCCAGTCATAAACTCTACGTGCCCCCTACAGTCCCAGCTTTTATGAAACACCTCAACAGCCTGACCCCAACCTATCATTCCAGCCTCTTACACATTCATCACTGCCCTTCCAGCACTCTACAATCCAGCCAAATCTGTCTTCTCTGTTCCCCGGAATGGACTTCCTCCTCATGACCGCCTCATTTGATGCCCCACTTCAAGACCTAGCTTGAGGACTACTCCACTGGAAGATCTCATTCCAAATTAACATTACACCAATAACAGTGTGTCATTTTCCACCTTCTGCCCAAGGCCTTTTCTAATGCCTGCCCCCCCGTCCATTTAACCTTCCTATTTTCTACTTATTTTGCACACACTTATACATAAAAATATAAACAAGTTTCTCCATGTCTTCATAAATTTCTTAAGAGAAGGGATAATTTCGTATTTTGTCTCTGTATGCCCAGAAGCAAGCACAGTGACTGGTACAAAGCATGTTTTAGAAATGCTTGTTGATGAATTTATCTACAATGCATGATTCAACTCAAGAAAGATACTGTTCTGGGACTAACTGGACTGATGATCTAAGGTCCCTTCCAACTCAAGAAATTCTGTGTGGAAGAAAAGCTAAAGAACAAGGTGGAGCCAAGATGGCGGCGTAGCAGCAGCAACATATCGCAGCTCTCACATACCCACCCCAAAATACCCATAAAACAGGACTCTAAACCAATCCTAGAACTCCAAAAAGCACACAAAGATACTTCCCACTAAAGACAGCTCGGCTATGAGGAACCATATCAGCACTGTGAACCGAAACCAGCCTGGCCTGAAGCCGCGCCTGTGCCCCCGGGCAGCTGGACGGGAGGAGTGGAGAAGCCTCTCAGGTGAGCAGATTAGCAGCAGCTGAGTGGGGATTGTGAAAGGGGGAGATAAGCAGTCTGGCGAAAGGCCTCCAGAGCAGAAAAGCAAAAGGCAGAGGTTTTCTACCCGCCTCTGCTTTGTAGCTTCCCGCCCACGGCCAGCAGACAGCAGGAGGACTTAGCAATTGCTCTCAGGCCAGTGCTGTCGCGTTGAGCTGCCTGGATCCGGATCACCGTCTTGGGCCTCCTTCTTGGGAGTCTTCATTATCCAGTCAGCCAGAAGTAAGTAGGAAGAGTCCCAGCATCTTCCTGAGAGCTACAGCAGCTGGGAGGACCCCAGCGATTTGGGAAAGAGCTTTCCCTTCTGGAAGCAGAGCCCCACAGAGATTTAAAAAAAAAATCACGGTCTGAAGAACCATGAGTAAGAATAAGCATAAGAAGCAAAGTAAGAACAGCTCCCAAACCCTTGATTCCTTCTTTGAGGAAAAAGAAAGATCATGGGAGAGAGAGGGAGGAGGA
>CM053581.1:346571936-346597431 GCA_028627135.1 Pseudochirops cupreus
ATAGGAAGAAGGGACATGTAATCAGACTCTCACAGTGTGCTCACTATTGAGAGGTTCTGCGTAATTTCACATGTTCAGCCTGTGTTTGATTGCTTGTCCTTCCAGTGGGGATGGGTGGTGAGGGAGGAGGAGAAAGAATCTATCTATCCATCTATCTATCTATCTATATGCAATTATTATTATTATTATTGACTACATCCAACTGGAACTTGAGATACACAGGCACTGCAGTTGGGAGATCCATTCTGCCCTACCAAAAAGTGACATAGGAGAAAATAGACTGGGGGAGGGGGGGGACACACTGGGATGGCTGTTTTGGGGCAGTGGGTGGGGGAAAGACAGAAGAAAATATGTAACTCAAAATCTTGTGGAAATGAATGATGCAAACTATAATAAAATTTAAAAAAAAAAAGAAAAGCTAAAGAACAAACAGCTGGACTATTTAATACTTCAAGGATGTGTGATTTCATCTTCTCCCCACCAATCCAGATCACAACCCCCCTGGGCCTTAGCATTTTGGACTCAAAAAAAGGAAAAAAAAAGAAAGAAAGAAAAAAAGAAAAAAAATCCTCCCCCTATTCAACGTAGTGTGGCACCTCTGAGCCTCTCCTAACTAAACTGTTCCTGAGATAACAATATTCAATCCAGTACCAGACCATACTCAAAACAGGACAGGAATTTCGAGGGTCACCTCCGTGCCTTGAGGAGGTAACAGTGTAGCAATTTAGAGAAAGAACCAAATAACTATAAGAGAAAGCCAGAGTTCCTTATATCAATGCAAAGTGCTGTCTAGGAGGAGACAAGTCATTACCAACATGGGTACGGGAAGTTTTAAAAGGATTTCAGGAGAACACAGGCGACGCCTTTCATAAATATGCCTACAAACGTGGTACCTCACGGTATGGAGAGTATTATCACATCTCCATAACTGAGGAAGAGAGTCTTAAGTAACTCGATTAAGAAGTGACAGAGCCAGGACTCCAAAGGCAGGGAATTTCCCACTAAACAACACAGGAGAAATTAGAGAGAACAGTCTATCATCAGTTAGTCATTAGAAATTCACCAAGGGTCTACTACGCCCAAGAAAAATTTAAAAAATTCTCTGTCCTCAAGGAGGTTAAAGCCTACCTGGGAGAGGAGGACAACAACACCCCCCCCACACACACACACACACAGACTTTTACAGTAACAATACTAGCTAACGTGTATTAAAGTGTCAAGGGGCCGAGGGAAGAACACTGGTGTCCCAGGATATTGTAACCCCCAGTAAGGCACATGCAGCGCCTGCAATCACACGCTGACAGCAGGAAGGAACCTCGGAGATCACTGATCCGATTCCCTCATTTTACAGTTGAAAACACTAATACAAAGAAGCACTGAATGCGGTTTTTTCAGACTGAAATCACTCTTAAGAGACAGAACAGAACACCTAAAGAGACAGCTACCACACGTGATAACTGTTCAAAGGAAGAGAGGAGCAAATAAGGAAGGTGCGTTCTTGACTGGGAGATAAACTGAGGAAAACGACTGGAACCCTATCACAAAGGACTCAAGTCTGAGTCCCAGCTCAGGCTGGTGGAGCTTTAATCATCGTGATGAGTCCCCCTGGCTGGGACAAAGAGGCCACGGAAGAGGTAAGAAGAGCTGGAGTCACTCACCGGTTAACTGCCTAGTCAGGAGCCAAGACGACCAGGAAGAAGGGCTCAGTAAGAATGGCCAGGGATGTCCCTGCCTGGGTCCCTGCCCTAGACAGAACATCCTCTCTTTTCTCATAACAAACCGGTCAATCAATCAACAAACTTCAAGGGCCAATGCTTCAGTGGGAGGGGAAGAGGGGGGTCAAGACAAACACGAGACCGTCCCGGCCCTTAAGGGACTCCCGGTCCACATTTCTCTCCCTTCCACATGCTTCTTTCAACCTCTCCCTTCCCTTTTCTCATAAGGCGGGCGGGACTGACAAGAAGGAAATTATTCACTGTCTTCAAGGTTTGTCCTCCACTCTTCCAGCTAAACTAAACCCTTTCTATTTCCCTTTGGATGGGTGACCTTGGACAGACAAAAACTGGACGATCCTCAGTCCTAGCACAGGCCACGGAGAGGGGAGTCGGACCTGGCAGAGATGAAAGAGTGGCGTGAAGGATGAGCGGAAGAGGAGGAGAAAGTTAACAGTCAGGAACGTAGGGAGAGACAGAGAGGCGCTTCAGAGGTTCAGACGCAGACACCGGGATGCCTGGATGGATACTGGAGGCAGCAGAGGGAGGAGTAGGGAAGGAGCAGGGGGTCAGCTTCCATCCAGGCAGCCAGAACAGTCAAGACTCTGAGGGGAAAGGGGGAGCCAGTGAAGAATCGGTGTTTGGAGGGATGCTGCCCCACGCTGCCTGAGAAGGCAACGTGGCAACCAACCCCCCAATCCTGTACTGCCAGTCACTGAGATGAAACATAAGCGCCAACATTTATCCTTGGCGCTAAGGCACAGCCTCAGGCGGTCTCCACAAAATCCGTGAGGTGGGTGATCAGCCCACAGTCACAAAGTCAGTGGCAGTGCCCAGTGCCAAGATCAAGGGCACAATGCAACCATGGCCAGTCCCTGGGCTGTGCCACCTTCTGCGTGGTTCTGATGGTCGAATCTCCAAGTTCACAGTATGACCCTGGACAAGCAGTCCAGGGGTGGGGAACCTGCCTCCTTGAGGCCACATGTGGCCCTGTAGGGCCTCGGGACTGAATTCCTTTTGTTCTCAAGTATGGATTCGGTCCCGGCCGCACTTGAGGACCCAGAGGGCCCCAGGCGCTCGCCAGGCCCTGGGCTCCCCCTCCCAGACTAGCCAGTGACAGGCTCCCTATTTTCCAGGAGAACCTGAGGGGCGTAGAAAAGGCCAGGACCCCAGAAGGATCATTGTCCCTCCGGCCAGTTTCCTAGGGCTATACCAGCTATAACCGTCCCAGCGATCCGTCTACACACGGCAAAGACTTACTTCCAAGCACATCCCCCACTCCGGCCTTGTCCAGGGAGAAGAGGGCTTCGTTCAGAGAGGGCCCTGCAACAGGTCCGGGGGCCCCTTTACACGAGAGCCCCCAGGCTGTTAGAAAAGGGGAAGTGGAAGGGCGCAAGGCCAAGGGCACCCGCCCTCCAGGAGACCCGGCTCAGCAGGACCTCGGGATGTTGCTGGGGGCCAGGAGCCGTCATATGGCCAGGGAGAAGCCCTAACTGGGGGGGGGCACCTCTGCCCCTACAGCCTTTAGTGCAGGGTCTGCCTTGTGGGGACTTAAAGTGCACGGGAGAAGCGCGCCCCCCGCGGCGTCCAGCCGGCTCCCGGGAGCGGCGCGACAGAGGATCTGCCTGTCTCGGTTTCTTCGCCCGTCCCACGCACCGCAGCAGCAGGAGAGCCAAACCGCTAGCCAGCGGGGGCCACACAGGGTCGGGCAGCCCCGCCATGAGCCCGTCCCGGAGGAGTCCGGGGGGACCCGTGGGGGGCGCGGCCCGGGACGCCGAGTTCAGCCAGACATTCGGTGGTGGTGGCGGCCCCGGGGGCGGGGGCCCACCCAAGTCAGGACGAGGGGACGTGGCGGGACCCAACTCCCCGGCCCCGGGGCTCGGAAGACGGGCCGGGGCCTCCCGCGCTGGGGCTTCCCTCGCCGCGGCGCCCCGCTTCCCCCGCCGCGGGCCGAGGCGGCGGCCTGGCCCGGGCGCGACCCCGGGGTCCGAGGGGCCTCCCGCGCCCGGCCCGCCCCCTCACCTGCGGCCCCGGCCTTGCCCTTCTTCTTCTTGCGGCGCTTCTTCTTGGCCGTCTCTTCGGCCGTGGCGGCCGCACCGTCGTCCTTATCTTCCGGCTCCAGCTCGCCGTTCAGGTGCCGCTCCGGGGCCGCCGCCCGGGCCGCCTCCAAGCCCGCCATGTTGCTAAAGAGAGAATGAGAGCGCGAGCTAGAGAGGCCCGCGTCCGCCCCCGGCGCCCCGCCGAGCCGCTCTCGCTAGTGCGAGCGCGCGCGGGGCATGCCGGGACGGCTGGAGGACTGGGCCGCGGCCCGCCCACCCCCGCCGGAGGGGCGGGGCCGGCCGGGAGCCTGCGGCCTCGTGGCGGGCGGGGGAGGGGGAGCCGCCGAGGCGGGGGCGGGCCCTGGGGTGCGCGTGACGTCACCCAGCCGCGGCCCGGGTCTGCCGCGCGCCGAGCATCCTTTCCGTCCCGAGTTCGCTTCTCGGCGCGCTTCCGCGCGGCCCACGTGCGCCGGGAGGAGGCCGGGCCGTCCGCCCACGTGCCGCTGTGCGCCGGCTCTAGAGAGCGAACCGCCTCCACGTCCGCGCGCGAAAGTGCGCCCGGGCCGCCGCGTGCCTTGTGTCGGTGCGCCGCGAGGGGCTGTGCTTGAGCACGGGGGCCTTGTCAGGGGTGGTCGGGGTTTCACGGGGGAGGGCGGGAAGAAACGTTCGTGCTCCTGTGCTGTGGTCGCTTTAATTTCATGCGGTCACGCCCCGAGCCCCGAAAAGCCAGTGGCCTGCGGCTGGGTCTTGGGAGGGGGGAGACAGGGACGAGGGGAGGGGACAGGTTTCGATGTGCGGAAAAAGTAAAGTTTACTTACAAACTCGGTAAAGGGGCGCGGCCCGCGCCACTGCCGGCGCTTCTGATTGGCTGAGCGGGCTGCGCCGGAGCGCCGTGGCTCCGAGCGGTGGCCCCTCCCCCACCCCCCGCCGAGTTCCGCTCAGCCGGATGCCGTCCGTGGATCGCACACCGGGGCTTCCCCCGAGCCTCACGGGCGCAGTGGCCGCAGCTGATCCGGGCCCCGCCCCCAAAAAAGCGGGCGCCCCTCAGAGTGGTGAGGTCAGGTCAAAGAGCCTTTGCCCCCCGCCGCTGCCAATCTGAGGCCCGGCCCCAGCCCGGCGCCGAGCCCGCTGCGGCCCCTCCTACGGGGGGCTGGAGAGCGTTCTCGGGCAAGGGGCTTCCCCCGTGCGGTGCCCCGACACAGGCCCAAGGGTCAGGAGTGCCGCCTGGGGGGCCTCCCACAGAGGGCTCCCGCTCCCCACGCTGATCTGCCACCTTCTCCCCCGTTTAAAATCATCCGCAGGTGAAGTGACTGGTCTAGGTGCACAGAGGCACTTGACAGCTTCTTGCCTTAGTTTCCTTAAGTGTTAAATGGGGCCTCTCGGGCTTGTGCGGATCACATGGAAGCTTGTCTGTAAGGAGCTTGGCACGGGCCAGGGGCGCCGATAAACCTTCGCAGGGGTGCTTTCACCGGCAGGATTTGGGGGGAGGCTGGATCCTTACACGCCGATATCGCCCCGCCTTAGCCCGAACCCCCCCCCTCAGGTTCAGGTCGAGCAGCTCCAAGCGCCCGCTTCGTGAAACGTTTGCTTCCGTCTCCTCTTCTTGCCACGCTCTTCGGAAATTTATTTTTAACCTTCGTCTAAAAAACTTTATAAATTACAAATGCTTTCCTTCCCCGGAGCCCCCCCCACCTTTTGATGATACCCATCATACTTGTGACGTCATGCAAAACATTTCCGTATTAGCCATATTGCAAAAACCCAGGAAAATAAGGTGAAGAACAAGCAGTACGTGTGCTTCGGTCTGCCCCCCTCTCCCGCTCCCCCCTGCAGTTCATCGGCTCTCTCCCCGGGGGCAGGATTTTTCATCACGTTGCCTCACCTCAAACTTGGTAAAAAAAAAAACAATTTTTTTAAATGACCTAGTTCTGCAAGGAGTTGTACTAGGGCAGGTATACAGAAACAAAGATGAAAAAAAAAAAAAGGGACCCCTGCCTGGAAGGAGCTTACGTTGTTCTGGGGATAGTCGTGATAGGTTCCCAACTTTTAATGCTCCATCTTACTTCAGTCTGCAACGTTTGACGTTGTTGCCCAGCTAACTGTTTATTTAAAAGTTGGCATAGGGATTTACAAATATTCTCTCACTCGAGCCTTATAACAACCCTGGGAAGTCGGTGCTATTATTATTCCTATTTAACAGCTCAAGAAACTGAGGAAGGGAGGTGAAGTGACTTGCCCAGGGTCACACAGCTGCGCCTGAAGCCAAATTAGAACTCCAGGCTTCCTGACTCTAAGGACAATGCCCCATCCACTCCACCACCTAGCTGCCTCCGGCTCGTTTGTATCATTTGTCACGGCCAAACTTCGAGAGGAGATGGAGCGCCAACATATGCCTCTCCCCTTTTGTCTCTTTCGTGGAGGACTCACAGATTTTCCTGGTGACAATGTAACTTTTCCGCTGGATGCCTGGTGGTCTGGAAGCTGCATTTGCACGAGGTTTGTCCTTGGCTCCCAAAGCAAACAATGTCACTAATTGTGGCTGTTGCAAGGATGATGCTGCATCCGGATGAAGAAGCCCCAGTCCTCCCCTTCCCTGCTCTCATCCCCTCTCCAAGCAGTTCCCTCTGGGGGCTCAGCTGGCTTGTTTCATCCTCTCCACTGCCAGACACTCGCATAAATCCCTCATGCCAACCAGCTTGCTGACTTCCTACAAGCCTCGAAGGGGCGCAACCGAATCTCCCAATCGGACGTCCACAGACTTCCACTGCATCTGTTGACACGCCATTGATTGACTGATTGATTTAATGGAGATGTCTAGACCTCGTTCTCACCTCATTCATAGTCTGACTGACTGACTCCACAGATCTCTCTTCTCTCTTGGCAAAGGCGTCAGGGATCAGCGTCTCCTTGGCTGCTCTGAGATGGAGTGAGATGATTGACGGACTCTCTGAAGCATCCTCACACTTGCTAAATGCCTGACTGACAAGGCTATCCCTGTAGCCCGGATGCTGCAGGGTCTTCTAGTCCCTTTCGGGGCCTGGTGCTGTTCGCAGATACAAGAAGCAGCAGCTGCAACTGGGATACTGGGGTCTTCCTTCTGTGAGAACATCATGGACAAGGAGAGTTTTTCTCCACCAGCAGTGTTACATTGTTTTCTCAGAAGCCTATTTATTTACAACTGCTATTAATGCAGGGAGGCCAAAGAACCAACTTCAAAACTTTTATCTCACCTGTTAGAGAGCTATCTAAGCTATAAAAGACATAGGACACAATTATACTGTTCACTTGATCTCCGAATGTCTCCTCTTTCATTCCTTAAAGAAAGGACACAGGGGTGGGGAGGTGGCACACAGAATAGAGCAACGGCGGGAGTCAGCAGGACTTGAGTTCAAATGTGGCCTCAGACACTTAACACTAGCTGTGTGACCTTGGGCAAGTCACTTAACCCCAATTGTCGTGCCTTCCCCCTCCAAAAAAAAAAAAAACAAGAAGAAAGGGCACCTCATGCACCAAGCTGAAGGTCTGCAGAGGCTGGACCATAGAAATAATAACTTCAAGGGGAAAGCCCTCTGATACAACGTGAGTTCAAATCCAGCCCCAGACATTTATTACCAGCTCTGTGACCTTGGGCAAGTCACTGAATCTGTTTGCCTCAGTTTTTGCAAGTGTAAGATGGAAATACTAAAAGCCCTACCTCCTAGGGTTGTTGTGAGAGTCAAATGAGATAATATTTGTAAGTATTTAGTTGTGCCCAGCACAGAGTAGGTACTATAGAATAGGGGTAACCTGTCTTATTCTGCCCCCTCTTGCCTTCCTTATTACTGGAGAAGGGAACACCAGCCTCCCAGGCCTTCAGACTTACACCCTAGGAATCATCCTGTGTGGGGTATGGGGACCCCAAAAATCCCCTACCCAGAACAATTAAAAGAGGTATCTTGAGGAAGGAACAGGAAGTTTATTCAGTTCTCCAAGAAGAGGGCGTCCCTTCCACCAGTATGAACCAACAGAATGAGGCATGTTACAAAAGACAGAGCAAGAATTTATACCCTAACATAGTCAAGCCCCTTCCCACCATCTCTTCTCCCATTGGCAGGGAGGCAGGCTCTCAGTTTTGGCGTGAAATCTAACCCAATGGCGGATAACAAAGAAGCCCACCACTATCTCCTATTGTCTGGGAGGCAGGACAGGGAGCCAAGGTATAGCTCATGTCCTTATTTGGTGGATGCTAAAGCAAGGGAGGGAAAAAGGTGACAAGCCAGGGCCTAATGCTGATAAGGGTGTGGGTCAAAGACTCCTGAAGGGGCCAGATGCTGATGTGGCAGCAGTAAAGAGGGGGCAAGGGGGAAGCCGATATTCTGGCTTGGTCCCACAAAACTTATGGGCTGAGAAGGTTCACTTTTCCCATTCACTCCTGAATTCCTCAATATCTCTCAGTCCCCTCCCCCTAGCCCTCTCTGGGACTATACATGTTGGGGTGCATATACGCACACACATACACATACATACACACATCTGCAGTATGTTGCCAAGGCCCATGGATTTCACCTTCACGTTTCTTAAAGCTGCCCACCACTCCTCTCTGACCCTGCCAGAATGCTGGCACGAGCCCCGGCCATCTTGCATCTGGACCACGGCCCACCTCCACAGACACCTGTTTGCTGCTCTTTCCCCTATCAGAATGTAAGTTCTTTGAGAGCAAGGACTGACTTTTGCCTCTTTTTCCCCCCTCGGAGCTTAGTACAGTGCCTGGAACTTTGAAGGTGTGTAATAAATGTTTATCAACTGATTATATAATAAGTGGGACTGACTACATAGTAGGTACCATGTGCTATTATTTTTTATTACTTGTTAGAAAGGATGTAAGGCTTGAAGACCCTACTTGCATATAAAGAAGCCAGCAAAACAGTGAACTTGTCTCCAGAGCACAGATTGCAATGATATGAATATATCTTTGTCCCTAGCCATTCATTTACATAAGGTTCCCAAAGGAATAGGAGAGAGAAAAATGTTTGCATTTAAACCAAGCGCTCTAAGGAAGGCAAGGAGGAGCTGCTGAAGGGCAAAAGGAGCTTTTGAGTCGGGAAGAATTTGTCGAATATGGCAGGCAAGGCTGTTCCCTTCTCTTGGCCTCTGCTCTGAGGGAATCAGGAGAAGAAGCTTCTGCTCTTCCTAAACCAAGGGCTCTTAGTGAGCTGGAAGAGCTCTCGGACAGAGCCGTGGAGTCTGAGGAAATGCTTTGTACCTACTTTCCCTGCTGCCATTTGAGTAAATAAATGCCTTTGGTAAAGACCTAACCAGATGCCCCACAGAAAGCCCACAATGGAGAGTAGTGTTCTAGCGTTTAGGATAGCCAGCCACAGGGTTAGTCCCCAAACCCTGAGAGTACTAACAGCCACCCCTCTGCGGACCCAACTGCCAATGGCAGTTTGAGTTGGGCCAGTAACCCCAAAGACAGCTATTACATTTATTTGGTTTTTGTAAAAAAAAAGCAAGAAAGCACCTCTTCAAATGTTTGTGGTAGACACCCCTCTAACTTGCCAGGAGGTTTAAGGCCTGGTGTTTCCCTTCAGCATGGTCTAGCCCATCTGGCCAGAAGGTTTACCAGGGCATGGCCACCAGGCATGCCATGGCTTCATGGAGCCCCAGGGGAGAGCTGATTGCCCAGCAGACACCAAAGGTGTCACACCAGAGAGAGTAGGCCTCCCTGAACACTCCAAACAACCCAATGAAGTTATCTAGATCAGAGAGCTGAGCTCTAGTGAGCTCCCACAGTATTTCCAAGTAGGGGGCATTTGATTCAAATGTAATTGGTAAATATTTAACACAATAAATAAAACTACAATGACATTGCTTTTTTTTTTTTTGCTTTTTTTGGAGGAGGGAGGCTAGGGTAATTGGGGTTAAGTGACTTGCCCAAGGTCACATGGCTAGTAAGTAGTAAGTGTCTGAGGCCGCATTTGAACTCAACTCTTCTGGACTCCATGGCTGGTGCTCTATTCACTGTACCACCTAGCTTGCCCCAAGACATTGCATTCTAAAATTAAGTCAATCTGCCACCTGTAGGGATCAGTATATATGGCTCAGTGACACCCCTTCCCCAGCCCCCTTTCTAATTGAGTTTGCCACTATTCATCTAGATAATGACTCTCAAAACTTTTATGATTGCACACCCTATTAATAAAACATTTTTGTGCGTGTACCCCCAGACTGGGGCAGGTGGGTGACACAATGGATAGAGTGCTAGGCCTGGAGTCAGGAAGATTCATCTTCCTGAGTTCAAATCCAGCCTCAAACTCTTATTAGCTGTGTGACCCTGGGCAAGTCACTCAACCCAGTTTGCCTCAGTTTTTTCCTCTATAAAGGAAATTGCAAGCCACTCCAGTGTCTCTGCCAAGAAAACCCCAAATGGGGTCATGAGGAGCCAGACTCAACTGAGCAACAACAACCTCCAATCTGTTTACTTATTCATAAATTATATACATGCGCTATATGCACTAATAATTATTAACAACACAAAACACACAAGAAATAGACACTTTAAAAGAATGAGAAAAAGATGAAATAACAGTGGACCCTAAAATCAATTGAGCACCACTGGAGTTTGCTGAACAGACTGTGTGTGCAGGGTCACACCTGAACTCTAGAGAATCCCTCTGGCAGCTAAGTAGAGGCTGGATGGAGTGGGCAGAGGCATCCATTGCAGTATTACAATTGTTCCATTAGTCCTGGTGAGAGGCATTGCTGGCCTGAGCTGGGGTGGTGCCTGGATACGCTGAGAATAGGAGACATTTTCAAGAGAGGTAGAAGAAATCACAAGATTTGGTAAGTGAGGGCAGACTGTGAATCCATATCTCTGGTAGGACCATGATTCCTCAGGCTGCAACAGTGAAGGTCAGAAAGGGGTGGGTTTGGGAGAGAAAGATAACAAGATTCTGTAAAGCTGGTGGCAATCCATCCACCATTCTTATTTATTCTATGTGACTCATCTTGTCCCACCCCAAAATGAAAACTTGGTCAGGTGGGGCTCTTAGTCCCTGGTAACTGCTGTGAGAACACAGAGCCTGCCCTCCAGGGGCACCTGCTTGAGCATTAAGGTTATCTGAAGGGTAAGGGAATAGGTGTGCCTGGGAACAAAGAATTTTCCCACTTCCACCTGGGATGGGTGTTGGAGCAGAGTTTATAACCACTCTCCAGGAACCAGACTTAGAAAAGTGGAGGGTGGGAACTGGCAAAGTAGGTGGGTGTGTGGGTGTGTGTGTGTGTGTGTGTGTGTGTGGGGGGGTGTGTGTGTGTGTGTGTGTGTGTGTGTGTGTGTGTGTGTGTGTGTGTGTGTGTGTGTGTGTGGTGTGGCCGTAGGTTTAGTTGTGAGGAAACAGTATAGAATAGTGGCTAGAGCACTAGACTTAGAACAGGGACACGTCTGTTGACACTTTGTGTGACAGGTGGCATCACGCATCTTGACTCAGTTTCCTCATCTATAAAATGAGGAGTGTTGAAGACAAAATGTTCACACTGTACTGAGTTGTAGGCACATGCTTACTTGAAACAGTTTTATTAAGTTATTTTTTCAAATTCAGGAACTTTTCTAGCTAAGAAAGAAAAATTTCAGGCTCACACAGGCTTCTCACATGCCCTTGAACATCTCTCCCCACAAATCATTCTGAAGTTCAAATTCATAGGATTCTTGAGCAAGGAGATTTCACAATGTGATAAAATACGCAGTTCAGGGTAAGGCAAAAGTTAACATTTTGCTTCATTGTCCAGAAATAGTTAATCTTTCAAGCAAACCCTTAGAGAATCATTATTCTAAAACTGCTCAGTCCCTCTGTGATTCCTTCCCCCAAAGATCCTCCCCCAATCTGACCATATCATTTTAGATCTGGGTCATATTACCTCAAGTTACCAAAAAAGTGAATTCTTCCTTCTGTTAGGTAGATCCTTATCCTACCAGGGGTGGGGAACCTGTGGCCTTGAGGCCTTCTAGGCCCTTGGGTGTGGCCTTTTGACTGAATCCAAGTTTTCCAGGACAAATTCTTTTATTATGGGGATTTGTTCTATGAAGTTTGGATTCAGTCAAAGGGCCACACTTGGGGACCTAGAGGACCACAGGCTCCCCACCCCTAGTTTAGACTGAGATCATTTTTAAATGCTTCTGTAATATTTTCAAAAGGGGGAGGATAGTCATTAGCTTCCACATGGATCTGAACTCAATCACCTCTAACTCCTTCCAGCTCTAAATTCAGATGCTATCAGCCCATCCTCAGGGAATGAGATAAAAAGCATGTTCCCAACCTCCTGTGGCCTTATTATGCAGTTATCAGGGTCAGGACTAGGTCACCCAGAGAGCCCTTACTTTGGAGACCACTGGTATAGGGAAGGGGAGAAGGATAGCTTGGTTTCAAGGGAGTGGGAGTACTGTGGCCTACTGGACGGATTGCTGGACCTAGAATGCACCCGAATCCCAACTCTGACATTTATGACCTTCATGCTGGGGGCATGTCACTTAACCTTTTAGCTCCCCAGTTGACGGATATTCTTATGCCTGACAATGTGCCTGCCACATAGGGTGTTGTGGGAAGGGTCACATTGGTATAAATCCTGTTCTTCCTTAAAGGTAGTTCTATCTTCATACCTTGGCGAGGGCCCATCCAGACCAACCCAGCCCTCAGTGATTGCTCCCTTCTCTGAACTCCTGTTTTACTTGTCATTTGGGGGTCAATATGCATATCCGGCCCTAATTAATGATTTCATTTTCTGTGTCAGTATCCCGTCTCCCTCACTAGATTTTAAATCCCTAAGCCAGCCATGGGTTCTGACACCCAGCATATCCCTGAGTGCCACATGTGGTTCAAGGCTATGCAAAGGGTGGTCAGTAATTCTGAGGAGGATCATATGAAAGACTGAGTGGAAACACATTCATTCAGTACTGATCTATTAGGGGTCAGCTCTGTGATGAGCGCAGAGACTCCAGTCCTGTCTTTGACTTCATGGAATGGCGAAGCTGACATATATGGGTTAGTGCTGGCCATGAAGGAGCATTTTGGAGAAATAAAAGAAAATGGTGATTGAAGTAATTAAGGTAATTTACTGAGATTTCTTTGCTAGGAATACAGTGTTGATTTTATGGCTGTTTTCAGGGCTTCCTCCAAGTCTCAGACATGCGATTAGCTGTGTGACCCTGGGCAAGTCACTTAATCCACTCTAGCATCTCTATGAAGAAAACCCCAAACGGGGTCATGAAGATTTGAATGCGACTGAAACAACAGCTTCCGATGCAAAGACATCCTGGTTCTTCTCTCTGGAGAGTCTAACCCCCCCTGTCTAGCAGCCCGAGTCTGGTCTAAGGTTTAAAAGGTGGAGAGGAACAGCAGCAGCAACCGTTTTGAGATTTTTAGCACTAGTGGGTAGGTAAGATACGGGAGAAGCAGATTCTGAACAAGAGCGAGTTTAAGGAGAAGAAAACCATTTAAGAATGCAAAGGTTGGGCCTGTCCTTCAAGTCCTGAACCTCAAGAAATTATCAGATGCTAAAATACCCTCATTTGAAATAAATTCTGCAAGATGGGGAACCTGAACCTGGGCCAGCAGACCAAGGATGCAAACAGGGCAGAAACCAGAAATAGCTTCTTTCCTTTGGCAAAAACCAAGCTGGGGTTTAAAAGGAGACTTATCTGCTAAAGCCTCAGGCTAAGCTTGCAGCCTGAAGAAACCTTTCCTTTGCAGGCCGATTCTACCAACCAATCAACGAGAATTCATCAAAAGCTATTTATGAACAAGGCCCCCACTACTCTCTGTGGATCCAAAAAGCATCCCTCAGCTCAAGGAATTTACATTTTAGCAGGGAATGTAAACTGGGAAGTGAATGTAGTTACTTTATAAAACTCTAATGTAAGTAGTCTGTTTCCTTCAGCTCTTGAATTCACAGAGTAATTTTTGGCAGGTTATTTTTGCCTGAGATTTTTCTTTCTTTTTTTCCTTCTTTTTTGGGGAATGGGGTAGAGAGGAACCAGATACAAGATTTCATTTTTACTTATGTATATATGTGTGTGTGTGCATGTATGTATGTTCATATATACATATGTATGTGTATGTATATGTGTATGTGTATGTATGCCTGCTTCACAACTGTTGTCTTCCAAAGTTCCCTGGGTGTCCTGAGACGGTAAGTAACTGACCCAAGGTACCCTAGCAACCAGACGTCACAGTGAGCACTTGGATCCGGGTTTGTCTGACTCAGATTGGCTCCTTTATTCGAGACACCACATTGCCTATCAGTTTGGTTTTTTTTTTAACTGCAGGTTTTCCCCCAAGTTCTGTCCTGGGCCTTCTTCTCTTCTCCCTTCACACACTCTCTTTTTTTTCATTTAATATTTTATTTCCCCCAGTTACATGTAACAGCAATTGTTAATATTTGTTTTTAAAACTTTGAGTTCCAAATTCTTTCCCTCATCAAGAAGGCAAGCAATCTGATACAGGCTCTACATGCGTGCACCCTACCTTGTTAATCTCATCAGCTCTCAAGGCTTTTAACTATCATCTCTCTCTCTAGATGATGCCCATATTTATATATCCAGCACCGGAATTTCCCTGAACTTCAGGCCCACATCACCAGTTGTTCGGGGAGTTTTTTTGCATTTAACTTATTTTTCCCCCAGTTACATGTTAAAACAAATTTTTAATATTTGTTTTTGCTTTTTTTTTTTAAGTTTTGAGTTCTGAGTTCTATTCCTTCCTCCCTTCTTACCCTTCCCCACTCCCTGAGCTGGTAAACAGATATGGGCTATACATGTGCACTTATGTAAAACATTTCCATATTAGTCATTTTGTACAGGAAGCCCCCCCAAAAGAAAAAGAATAAAAGGAGGAAAAAAGGGAAAAACAATGCTTTAGTTGTCGTCCAACAATATCACTTCTTTTTCTGCAGGTGACACTGGGTATCCTGGACACATCTTCAACTCAACACGTTAAGAATGGAACTCAGGACCTTTCCACCTAAACTCTCCCTTCTTCCAACTTCCTATTTCTGTTGACGGGACCACCAGTCTCCCGGTGTCCCTGGTTCATAATCTTAGTATCTTCTTCGGTTTCTGTTTCACGCTCTTGCCACACGTTCAGTGCACTGCTGGCACTTGCTGTTTCTGTTCTGACGTTTTTTTCATCAGATACTATTTTAGCCCAGATCTTATTCACCTCTTAACTAGAAGATAATAGGAAGGACCTACATGTACAAAGATATTTCTAGCAGCTCTCTTTGTAGTGGCCAAGAACTGGAAACTGAGGGGATGCCTAACCAAGCTGTGGTATATGAATATGATGGGAATACTGTTGTGCTATAAAAAGGATGAGCAGGCAGACTTCAGAAAAACCTGGAAAGACTTCTATGAACTGATGCTGAGTGAAGTGCGCAGAACCAGGAGAACACTGTACACAGTGACAGCCACAGTGTGTGATGACTGACTTTGATAGACTTATGCAATGCAAGGACTTAACTCCAAAGGACTCATGATGGAGAATGCCATCCCCATCCAGAGAAAGAACTTGGAGTCTGAATGTAAAGAACGTAAAGTGAAGCAGACTATTGTCTTTTTTTTTTGTTTTGTTTTACTTTTTCTTTCTTTCTCATAGTTTCTTCCATTCGTTATAATTTTTCTATGCAACATGACTAATGTGCAAATATGTTTAATAGGAATGTATGTGTAGAGCCTATATCAGATGGGACACTGTCTTGTGGGGGAAGCAGGGAGAAAATTTAAAACTTAAGGAAGTGAAGATTGAAAACTACAATAAATAAATTCACCAATCAAAAAAACTAGAGGATAATAGAAGCAAAGATTTTGAGCTGAAGAGGACCCTGCCATCTAGTCTGATTGCCATTATACTATGACATCCCTCTGGTAACCTCCACAATTTGTTCTTATATTTTGGGAAGGGGGAACAACTACCCCTGGTTTAAGGTACTTTGGGACTGTGCTCTTGATATTATAGCTCATGAGCCCCCAATAATATGTTTACCTATTAATAGTCAGCCAGAGGACACAATGAGCTCCATGCAAGTGAATTTCCTAAAAAAGCAAACTATCAAAGCATCTGATATTAAAGATGGTAGTATAATGAAACTTGGTACAAGCCCATGTTACTCAGAGGCAGCTGAATGGTACAGTGGATAGAGTGCCAGCCCTGGAATCAGGAGGACCCTGGGCAAGTCACTTACCCCTGTTTGTCTCAGTTTTCTCCTCTGTGAAATGAGCTGGAGGAGGAAATGGCCAACCACTCTAGTATCTCTGCCAAGAAAACCCCAAATGGGGTCACAGGGAGTCAGGCATGACTGAAATGACTGAACAACAACAAAGTCCAGAGTCAGACGTATGGGGGCAGGGGAATGAAGCATAGCCAGCTTAGGCCTGTCCCCAAAATGGAAGGTCTCATTGAACCCCAAGCCTGGGCTCTGATCCTGCCTCTGATGCAGACCCACTGTGTATCCCTGGGCAAGTCACTTGACCTCCCTATCCCTCAGGGACAGAGCTCACATACCCAGAGCTCCCTATGCTAATGAAATACCTGGTCTAAAGTTTTAAAGAGATCTATCAGCTGACATTATCAAGTACCTGCAACGGCCTCATGCTAGGTGTTGGGATCACAAAGACAGCAACAAAACAGCATCTTCTCAGAAGATCTGGTTTAAATTCCTTATGGGTATTATTGATGTGACATTGGGCAAATGACTTTTATTCTTACTAGGCCTCAGTGACATCATCTGTGATATGAAAAGATTGGCCTAAATGGTCTCTAAGGCCCTTTCCAGTTCTAAATCTACGACCCTGTGACCATTTTACTGAGAAAAAAGAAATTTCACCAGAAAGTTTCATAAGTTAGAGATGTGATCCTCCTAGATCAGGATGAAGCTGATCAACTCGGAGGAGAGGTTTTCATGGCAATGAAGACATCATTCATTTAAAAAGCGGCCTGCTTTCACTCCAGTCCCCCTCCTCTTCTCCCCACCACCACGACTTCACTTTGGCAAGGCAAAGATGAGCTTTGCCTTAGGTTGTCAGAATTGGGCTCCAGGCCATTCTCTGGCCACCATTTCTGCACCACTTGGACTGCCCTGCCTCATCTGCCCCATTTCTAGCTCCCATTCATCTTTGGTCTTTTCTCATTGGAACAGAAATTCCTTATGGTCTTGTCTGCTTGTGATCATATGCACCCTCCCTTATACACTGTAAATACTTAATCAGTGCTCACTGTCTACCTCCTTATCTCTCCATCATCTGACTGTCCACCCATTATCTATCTATCCATCTAAATACCTACTTATCTCTCCCTCTCTCATCTATTTATCCATTATCTCTCTTCTTCTATGAAACAGAACACCAGCGAGCCATTTCAGATTGTTCACCATCTCTTCATCCTACAAAACCTTCCCTAATCACAAACACCTTTTTTTGCTTCCTAAAAGTTTATTAAATAATGACCCACTATAGAACAATGCACGTATTCTTACATTTTAAAAATGTGTCAATAGATTTGCTGATCCCTCTTCCTTTCTTGCTTTTTCTTTAAAAAAAATGACTTTATTATAAGGAATGACTCTTTGAAAGGAAGAAGCAGGAAGGGTACGGGACAAAATTTAGGCCATGTAAAAGCAAAAGACATCCATGAATATCTAGTTAAAAAATAAGGACCCAGAAGCCCGTACTTAGTCATGAGCATTTATCATGATGCTGCTGCAGTGAGTAAAGGGAGGTTCACATAAAAAAAACCAAGAGGCTGCTGGGCAAGTTCAAGCAGTCTAAATCACTGTCAGGGAACTCCTCTGGGCAAAGAGGCACCTCGGGGAACTTTTCCTCCTCTGGGCTTTGGTGCCTCAGCAGGGAGCAGCTGACTGAAAACTGGAAGGGGCAACAGACCAGCAGGGACACGGGCTCCTGGTCACTGGGGGTGGTTCTATCAGAGGCTGAGTCACTACTGTGTTAATGGCCCTTTAGAAGTCATTTTACAGAGAGAAAAAGCCAAAGACTTGGCCCAAAGGTATTTAAACAGAAAAGAAAAGTGACCACCAGCTACAGAATTTTGCAAATAGCAGCCGCAGCGGGGAAAACTGGAGCAAGCATTCTTTTTAGCTTACAGACAACTACTACTGTGTCCAGTGTCATGTAAGAGTGATCCCAAGGACTCTGTGATGTTGTTCTACTTTAAAGATCTCATACGGGGTTGGGAGACTCAGTTAATAACTGAGCCTTTCATAGTGCTCTCAATTGTTTAAACTAAATGTTATCTATTCGTTTAACATATATATAGCCAAGCAAAACAGATTTTTGCATTGGCTATGTTCAAATGTAGAGATAGAGTTCTTATATCTAATATTATGTATCTAATATATAATATATCATGTATCTAATATATCACATATAACACATTATATACATAATGTATAACATAGCATATATAACATATAACATATTATATAACACACATATATGTATGTGTATATATGTACATATATACAGAGAGAAAGAGAGAGAGAGAAAACCCAAGTCCATCATTCTCATCGGTTTGCTGGAATCCTGATTGATCCTTGCTTTAATCAGAGTTCTGTTGTCATTGTATTTTTATTTTTTAATTTGGGGGGGGGGGGAAATCATCATAAATGTTTTAGAGTTTGCAGATGGAGGGAGCTCACAGACAGTATCTCACGTAGGCCTCATGTTACAGGTTATTCCTTTTCTTGGCCTGGCCCTATGTTTTCACATAGTCTTTTGCTCACCTCCCAAGGGATTCCGTTTTCATCTTTATTCTGATGATTCTCAGATCTATTTGTCCAGCTCTAACTACTTCCCTGACATCCAGTCTCACTTCTCTAACTGCCTATTAGACATCCTGAATTGGTTGTCTCTCTAGCATCTTAAACTCAGCATCACCAAAACTGAACTCATGGTCTTTCCCCCAAACCCTCCCCTCTTCCTGTCAAGCATACTGACCAGGTCAGTCATCCAGCCTCTCCCAACTGAGGCCTGGTGCTGAAAGATGGAGGCCTTGTTCTCAGAATGGCCAGGAGGCCAGCATCATCGGACTGAAGGGCATGTGGTAGGGAGTAAAGTCTGAGAAGACTGGAAGGGTGAGAGGAGGCTAGGGCTTTGAATGCCATTCAGATCATTTTGGTTTTGGTCCTGGAGGTGATGGGGAGTCCTTGGAGTTTATTAAATATGCATGTGCGTGTGGTGGGTTTTTTTTTTTGGGGGGGGGGGGGTAGACATGGTTGGACCTGTGCTTTAGAAATGTGGCTGAATGGAGGATGGATTGGAGTGGGTAGAGACTTGAGGCCAGCAGCCCCACCAGCAGGCATTGGCTGATGGGGGCCTGCTCCAAGATGGTGGCAGCATCAGAAGAGAGAAAGGGGCAAATTCAGGAGATGTTGCAAAGGTGAAATTGGCAGGCATTCACACAAGATTGGATATGGGAGGGGAGAGATAATAAGGGGTCAAGGATGACACCTAGATTTTGAGTCTGGGGGACCAGGAGGATGGTGTTAGGGAAGGTGGGAGTCAGGGAAGAATGAGGGGAGAAGATAATGAGCTCCATTTTGGATGTGCAGAGCTTAAGATGTCCACTGGCCACTCAGTCCAAGATGAACTCCAAGGGAAAGGAGGTTGGAGATGTGAGACTGGAGGTGGGCAGAGAGGCTGGGGCAGGCTGGGCAGATCTGAGACTCATCAGCACAGAGATGGCTGCAGCTTCCTGGCTGGGTGTCTCCATGCCTGTACCTCTCTCCTTCCTCAGCCTCCAGCAGAGAGCCTTTCCCAATTCTCCTTAATTTTAGGGCCTTCCTCTGACATCGCCCCTCATTTTCCCAGAGACATCTTGTTTGCATGTCGTTGTCTCCCCTCATTAGACTGTGAACCCCTTGAGAACAGAGATTTTTCCCCTCTTTCTTTGGATGCCCAGAGCGGAGCACAGATGCTCACTAAAAGCCTTCTAACTTGGCTTCACTTGAATATGCAGGTCAGCAGCTCTGAGAGTTTTCTGGGTCTCTGAGAGGTTGTATTTTTGTCCACGGCGAGGCTAATGAGCATCAGGGCCAAACCTGAACCCTGGGCTTCCTGACTCCGAGCAGAATCTCTGCCCACTACGCCAGGTCCAGCCTGGCCTTCTTGAGAGATGGCACAGTGTAGCATAGGGGCTCTTAATCTGAAATCCAGGGGTCGGTAGCTGGATTGGGATTGTGAGGGGTCCAGGAATTTAGATAGGAAAAAAAAATTACATCTTTATTATTACTACCTTCTAACTATATCTAACATTTCCTTTAATAATTTAAAAAACATCATCCTGAGGAGGGGTCCATAGACTTCACCATACTCCCAAAGGAGTCCAAAGCACAAAAAAAACTAGGAACCCCTATATTGTTGTTGCTGTTCATTTATATCTGACATTTCATCACCCCATTTGGGGTTTTCTTGGCCAAGATACTGGAGTGGTTTGCTACTTCTTTCTCTAGCTCATTTTACAGGTGAGGAAACTGAGGCAAACAGAGTTAAGTGACTTGCCCAGAGTCACACAGCTAGTAAGTATCTGAGATGGGATTTGAATTCAAATCTTCCTGACTCCAGACATGGTACTGTATGTGCTATGATGCCACCTAGTAGCCCACGAACCCCTGTACTAGATAATAAATTCGCTGAAGCTGGAAACAGCTCTTCTCTCCCTCAGGGAACTTCAAAGTGCCCTGCACACAGGAGCAGGAGCAGGGACTTATTTAGTGAGCCCTCCTGTCAAGTTCCTGCAGGCCCTTTTCTTTGCCATCTCTCGGCTGATGTCAACAGAAAGAGCAGGCCTGCTGGCCTGTCCCTGAATAATGTTGCCAGACCCTTTGGAGGGAGGCCTTCAGTGGGCACCTGGCCAACCTGACTGCCATTAGCCTTCTTCCCTTCATCATTCACCAGATGCTCAGGCATCCTGCCACTGGATGTAAATGCTCAGTAGCTGCCCTGCCCCAGGGAGTCCTTTGGGGGCGAGCCACGATGTGGGCAGACTGGTGCTGGCCACAGCCTTGCTTTGCTTCCGAGTTCAAGGACAACACTTCATACTGATGGAATCCTTTTACACTGGGGTGATGAGATTCCAGGAAAGACACTCTGATGAGCTCAGAGAAGGCGTTCTAGGCAGAGAAAATAAAACAACCACATCCGGGGAGAACACTATTATTCAAATCAAAGATAACTTTGATAGCTTTGATCCCACTCCAGAGAAATTTAGTCATAGACTCAAAGACTGTGGAAGTGATTCCTGTGCAGATAAATAGGAAGCCTCAGAAATCATTGTGTAGAATTTATTATACTTAAAGAAACCTCAAGGACAGAGAAATGGAGAGTCACAATTTAATGTAGAACCTTCTTTTGGGTTCTGCTTTGTAGACAGAAGTTAAGCCACTACTGTGTTCACTGTGCTAAGCACTGGGGCTAAAAATAAGAGAGACAAAAGACAGTCCTGTCCTCAAGGAGACTACACTCTAACAAGGGAGACAACATGCAAATATATGTGTGTGTGTGTATACATGCATACATATTTATTAAAAAAGCTATGTACAGGATCAATAGGAAATAATTAACAGAGGTAAAGCAATAGAATCTAGAGAGGTTGGGGAAGGCTTCCTGTAGATTAAGGTGTGATATTTAAATTCAGAATAAAAAAATAACATTTTTAAAAAGCAACAGTTACACTTATAAAAAAAAGGAATTCCTCCTGGCAAAGGAATCGGTTTACGAGAACAGTCACATAGAGAGAGGGGGCCTGGATGGACTAACAGATACAGGGCTGACCCTGGAATCAGGAAGGCCTGGGTTCCAGACCTGCCTCTGACACGTAGTACTAGCCGTGTTAGGCGAGCAGCATATAGAGCTGTGGTGGTTTGTCCTTCGTTCTCAAGGAGGATCCTGACATCAGGGAGGTGATGCCACAACATGCAAGTGAACTAGATTTAAGTGAGGCAGGGCTGTGCATAGTCACCAGTCTCAGTGTGGTAGAGTAGGAAGATCCTGGCTCTTGAGTAAGAGGACCTGGGTTCAAATGTAAACTTTGATATTAATTACCTTTGTGACGTTGGATATGTCATAGCCTCTGACAGCCTCAGTTCCTCATCTGTGAAATAAAGTGGTTGGAGAAGAGGTCAGGAAGAGAACCAGGAAAGAGCTATGTCATGGAAATCTGGGAAGGAGAAAGAATCCAGGAAAAAAGCCAAGTGAGCCTTGAGTTCGAATGAAGCTTCTGCTACTTATCTGTGTGACCCTGTGGTCACTTAATGGCTTTTCTGTAAAACAGTAACGATCCCACCTGCAGTACCTGCCTTCCCAGGTTGTCATGGGGCTCAGATGAGACAAATGTGCATCAAGTGGTTTAACCCTAAGCGAGCTGTGCTTATGCTGTACCCACCTGCCCTCAGGTGACCGTCATACAGCAGAATAACACGTGGGTGACAAGGAATGTCAGTGCCATTACCTGAGATGTTCCCAACACTCTGGGCATTCTGTATTTTCTGGACTCAATGAAAAGAGCCCAGTTTTTCAGTTCCAAAGCTGTGGGTTTAATCCCTGCTTCTGATAATTACTGTGTGATTTGCAAAAGCTACTCAGTCTCCTTCAGTCTCAGCTTCCTAATCTGTTTAAAAAAAAAAAAGGGAGGGATCAGAGCAAATGGCCTCCGAGATCCCTTCCAGCCCCAGTTCCGACTCTTTCCTCAACGATGTTCTTCTCAAAGCTATTTCTCCTGTAAATATTGAATAGAAGCAATAATTAGTGATTACCATTTCAAAGTGTTTTCCCTCATAAGGGAATAGATAAAAGGGATCTAGGTGAAACAGATCAATACCCAAGAGAGTGCTCCTGCGTGAGGCTTTGTGGAGCTGTCCCTGGTATCTTTGGAGGTCCAAGGGCCGGCTGCTGGAAGACTCACTCTACTGATACATTTTAGGAAAAATAACCTTTCTCTTCCAACTTTTTTTTTAAAGATCAGATGTATTTGAATTGGCGGCATATTTCTGAATGTTGAGTTTATTTTTTTGCCTTAGGCTAGAATTCTATTTATATATTTGTAGTAAATATAATGATACTTCTTCAGGATGGACCTGTGATTTCATCCATGTGAGGACTCCCAGTGTGTCAACTCAGCCCACCAGGTCATCCCCAATAACCATGGATGTCTCCCAAGGGTCTGGCCTGGTATCTCTTCTCTTCTCCCTCTACACCAGGGATTGTTAACCTTTTTTGTGCCATAGACTCCATTGGTAGTCAGATGAAGCCTATGAACCCCTTTTCAGAAGGTTTTTAAGTGCATAGAATAAAATTCATAGCATTACAAAGGAAACAAATTATACTGAGTTATAATATATAAATTAAAAAAAACAAATCCAGGGAGCTCAGGTTAAGAACCTCAGCTCCAGACCACCTCTCTTGGCAATCTTATCAGCTCCCATGGGTTCAATTATGCTGTCCAAGGAGATGACTCCCAGCTTTCTATATCCAGCCTTAACCTCTCTCTTGACTTTCAGTTGCTGGAACCACTCACTGCCTTGTAGACATCTCAAGCTGAATATCCTCTGGACATTTTAAACCCAACACATCCAAAACAGAACTCATTCTCATCCCACCAGAAACCTTTCTCTCTTCTGAAATTCCCTATATCTGTCCCTGTCACCCAGGCTCCATGTTATCCTGGACTCATCATTCAAACTCACCCTAAACATCCAATCTATGGCCGAGCCTTCGCAATGTTGCTTCTTTAACCCCCTGTCTCTGCACTCACTCTATCCCCACCCTGGGACGGGATCATTTCAGACCTAGACTATTGCAACAGCTTGCTTGTCGGCCTTTCTGTCTCAAGTCTCTCCCCGCTGCAGTCTAGCTTCTAGTCATCCGTAAAACCCATCTCTTTAAAGTGCCCTCCTTTACACCTAATGGGCACGCCTCGAGGAGTTTCCTATCACCACCAGGACCAAAAACAAAGTATTTGGCTTGTCATTAGAAGCCTCTGCCATCTTTCCAGTCTTCTTACACTTTATACTCTTTTTTACATACTCTATGGACAACAGCCGACCGCAATCCAGCTGTTCCCATAAAATGAAAGTGTTGAATTAAGTTATTTCTAAGGTCTCTTCCAGTTCTAACATTTTTTGATTCTGCTCTTGGGGCGAAGATCCTAGAGTGTGGGCGCACACACACACACAAAAATATTAATAATAATAATAGCAGCCATTTATATAATACGTTATGTATAGAAACGCATGTGTTCCTCATAGCTTCTTGAAGCAGGTGCTATAATTATCCCCATTTGCAGATGAGGAAACTGAGGTGGTTAAGTGCAGGGGTGGGGAACCTGTGGCCTCGGAGCTGTGTGTGGCCCTCTAGGTCCTCGGGGGTGCAGCCCTTTGACTGAATTCAAACCTCACAGAACAAATCCCTCTAATTAAAGGATTTGTTCTGTAAAATGCAGACTCGGTCAAACGGCCACACCCAAGGACCTAGAAGGCCACATGTGGCCTCTAGGCTGCAGGTTCCCCACCCCTGGTTAAAAGTCACTTGTCCAATGTTACACAGTTAGCCAGGAGGCAGGATCTGAGAAGACCTGAATTCTATCCTCTTTATCCCCTACATCAAACTCTCCATTCTTTCAACTAGTCTTTTATAAGGACTTAAAAAGCGAATGAAACAATCACTTTCCTAAGAGACCCACAGAGTTGTGATCTCATCACTGTTCCAAATCAGCCCAAAGGACCCACAACCAAAAGCCAAGATACAGAATAATGTTGATTTTGTAGAAGACTTGACATTTTTTTCTATTCATATATTATGGATTCAAGCATAGAAGTAGCATTTGGAAACATAGGTATCCTACATGTAGAAGTAAGGAGACTAGATACCTGCTTCCATGAGACAAAGAACACAGAATCTGAAAATAAAATGGTTTTTCACCAAATTTCTTTGCTCTGTGTTTCAATCTTTCCAATTAAGAGCAGATGCAGATGGCAGGGGCCTTGGATAAGTGAAACATGTGGTGAGTTGATTTTCGTGATAGAGCTCTGTGACCCAGAACCAGAGACACTGGTTTTGCCACTCTCTGGCATTCTGAAGATAAGCCAAAACAAACTCATGGATAGTATTTTATGTGTCTATGCCTGGTTTGCTCATTTCATGCAAGTACAAAGTATGGCTACTTTCTCTGTTGCAATATTTCAAAGCAAATACACCGCCATGCTTTTTACTTTGAAAATGGTTTCCAAAAGAGACCAAGTGAGTGAATTTCAAGGCAAATCAGAAAAAAGCCTATCTCAGCTCAATAAACCCAAATGCCAGATCAACCTGGGAGATTCGTGACTTTCATCAGTTACTTAAGGGGGTTATGTTTTTTACCTGGTTCATCTTGCTTCTCCAGTCCATGGCAGGCGGCACTTCACCAAGGAGCACTGGCTAAGAGCATTCATTCCTTTCTTCTCCTCAAGGGTGTCAAAAGAGCTGGGTTCAAATCCAGTTCCGCTACTTACAATATTCCTTATGAGACTTGTCATGGGTATTCTTAGAGCACTGGCCAGATGTGCTGTCATAGCTTGGCACAGTTGGACCCCACTTTATTCAAACCTATGTTCTCACTGTTCTCATCTATAAAAATGATTGGATTGGATGTGATGGCTTCTCAGGACTTTCCTGACCCTAAATCAATGTATGGCCTACAGTTTTCTCTCCTCTGTAGCTACAGAGACCAT
>CM053581.1:346597931-346624405 GCA_028627135.1 Pseudochirops cupreus
ACCAGAGTTTAGGAAGACCCCAGAGGACCAAGAGGAGCCAACTGATGCTGTGCATTTGCATGTACTAGAGAAAGAAAGAGGAAAAATTCTTATTTCAAAGTGAAATTATTTTGTCTGCTTGTAATTATCTGAATTTAAAGTGCATTTCCACAGAGAGAAGAAATTGTAGTAAAAATAATAAAAACAATTCTTGTTTCAATTGATACAGTTAATGTATTAAGTACCTACTCTGTGCCAGACATTATTCTAGGTGCTGAGGATACAAGGGCAAGGACAAAAAGTCCCTGCCCTCAAAGAGCATATGTCCCCCAAGCAGGTAAATAACGTCTGCACACAGTCAGAACTGTGAAGAACATCCCTTCAGCTGCAGCTTTGTGCAGGATGCCTTGAAGAGGGAAGAGGCTACAGGCAGACAGACCAGATTAGGCTATTGCAATAGTACAGGAGCGTCGTGATTTGTACCTGAACCATGTAAATGATCAAGTAAGTAGAGGACAGAGGAAAGACATGAGTTATTGGGAAGGTAAACCTCCCAAGAGTAACTGGATCGCTGGGTTAAGGGATAGCAAAAAGCTGAGGTTGACTCTGAGACTGTGACCTGACGTTGCTTGAAGGACAGTAGCCAACTTGACAGGAATAGGGGAGTGAGTACAGGGAGTGATTTAGGTAGAAAGGACACAAGTTCTGTTCTGTATGTGTTGATGGTGAGATGTCTACACGACATCTGGGGGAGATGTCCAACATGTGGCCGGTGATTCTGGGCGGGAGCTTGGGAGTAGATGAAGTCTACATGTGTAGATGTGGGAGTCATGTGCATAGAAATAATCATGGAACTCACCAGAGTCAATGAGATCACTCATGGAAAGAGCATAGAGAGAGAAAAAAAGAAGACAGAGGGCAGGATATAGATGATGGTTCAGCAAAGAAGACACTGAAAGACATAGTCAGATGCATAGTGAGAGAATCCAGAATATGATGACAGATATCTAGAACTTACTTGATAAACAGACTTCTCTCCCCCCATTTTTTGGCTTCCTTTCATACGTTATCTTCCCCCTTTAGACTGGAAGCTCCTTGAGGGCAGGACTGTCTTTCTTCTTGTATTTCTATCGTATGCTTGGTATACAGTAAGTGCTTATTAAATGCTTGTTGATTTGGTGACTTGACTCACTATCACACCGTTAAGTATTAGGTTCAAATTAGAATTTGAACCACGGATGGATTTGACTCCAAGTCAAACATTCCATCTATAACACTAGGTTGCTTTTCCAGGACCTGATCTTAATATTAGGATCATAATGAGCTCTAGAAGGGATCTAAAGGGTCATTTTACAGATGGCGCAGTGGACAGACTGCTACGCCTTTAGTGTTGATCTTCCTCAGGTGCTTACTAACTCTGTGATCCTGGGCAAGCTAGCCTCAGTTTCCCCATCTGTAAAATGAGAGGGTTGGACTCAGTGGCCTCTAAGGTCCCTTCCATGATCTTAGAATCCTTAGAATAGATCTTAGAATTGATTTTTTGTGCCTTTTTTCCAAAGGGTTTTTCCTATTACTTTATAGAAACTTTGTGGCATTGAACTGGATGGTACCCTGGCCTCCAGCCAGGTCCTTTGAGCAGGGATGGGGAAGACATTCCCATCTGCATAAGAAGCATCTCCTGGGTCATTTTGCTGTGGATCAGGAGCATTTGGATGTAATTAACATTTTTACTAAATATCTGTGTATCTCTTGAGGTTCCTCAGAAAATTATTCCTGCTGTATTCATTTCCTCAGCCGTCAGAGAGATTCACGTGGGGATTTAGTAACTGTCAGGTCAGCTGAGGTGAGGGAAACGGTTTTGTCATAAACTCATACAAATTATAAGTGAAAATTTAATATTCTCCACCGTCATTCACTCAAAGGTTGGCATAAGACGTGTTCTACACATCAGATCTAACTGTCCACACACATAATTGTCTGACCTGTTCAAATAAGGGGGGACATTCTACACATCATATCTAACTGTCCACACACATAATTGTCTGACCTGTTCGAATAAGGGGGGACATTCTACACATTGGATCTAACTGTCCACACACATAATTGTCTGACCTGTTCAAATAAGGGGGACAGGATGTCATAAAGGGAAAGGAATAAGCATTTATTAAGCCCCTTCTGTGTGCCAAGCACCATACCAAGCACTTCACAAACATCTCATTTGATCCTTACAACTCTAGGAAGCAGTTGAGGAAACTGAGGCAAAGAAGATTAAGTGCCATGTCCAGGGTCACACAGCTAGTAAGTGTCTGAGGCTGGATTTGAATTCAGGTCTTCCTGACTCTGGACCCCACGCTCTATCCACGACATCCCCTGGCTCCCTGGCACAATGAGAGGCTGAAATACAATAGGTTCCAAACCCAGCTATCCTGTGAGACCTTGGGCAAGTCATGTAATTATTACTCTTAGCTTCTTCTTCTGCTAAATAAAGGTAATAATAGTAGCAGTGAGGTGGTACAGTGGAGAGAGTGCTGGCTCTGGAGGTGGGAAGATCTGGGCTCAAATCCAGCTTCAGACACTTCTTAGCCAGGTGGCTGTGGGCAAGTCAGACCCCAGGCGTGGGGCCCAGCACACAGCAGGTGCCTCAGAAAGGCTGAGACTGGCAGAAGTCTGAGCTGCAGTGACTGCTCCAGCTCATAGGACATCTGCGCTAATATGACGAGCCCCTGGGAACAGCCTCCAGAGAGATAAACTGACCTGAGGCTAAGAAACAGACCGGACACAGCTTTCCTGCCCATCAGGAGGAGAGGACAGAGTGCTTCCAGCCTGGGCAAGACAGGGAGATCCAGGCTCCATAATGATACTTGTAATAAGCCAACAGTTATGATAACACTGGTAACATCAAAATAGCATTTATCATAAGCTAGCATTTAGGGCAGGTGAGGCTAGCATGTGGTGCAGTGGATGGAGTGCTGGGCCTGGAGTCAGGAAGACTCATCATGTTCACATCCAGCCTTGGACATTTACTAGCTATGTTATCCTGGGCAAGTCACTTCACCCTGTTTGCCTCAGTTTCCTCATCTGTAAAATGAATTGGAGAAAGAACTGTCAAACCCCTCCAGTGTCTCTGCCAAGAGAACCCCAAATGGGGTCATAAAGAGTCAGACACGACTGAAAAACAACTGAACAGCATGGGGTTGTTGGAAAGATTAAATGAGACATTTGTACAATGGGGACACAGAGATTTGGACATGACTGAAATGGCTGAACAACAACAATAACGCTTAGCACTTGGAGGTTTACAAAGCACTTTACACAGTTTGTCTCACTTGATACTTATAACAACCCTGTGAAGTAGGTGTTTTTATTATTCTCATGTTCTAACTGAAGAAGACAAGACAAACAGAGGTTAAGTGACTTGCTCAGGGTCACATAGCTAGTAAGACTCTGAAGCAGGATTCTAACTCAAACTTTTCAACTTTAAAGTCTACCACTTTACCCACAATAACTAGACTGCCTTTCATAGATCTATACACAGATGATAACTGAATCCACAGAGGCTGATGAGAAGAAAAGAGGGGCCAGGACAGACCCCTGGGAGACACACATCGTTAAAAGGTATCTAACAACAGAGACCAATGAGTATCCAACAGACCTTGGGGAGAAGAACCTAGATGGGAGCCATGTCCCAAGAGCCAAGGGAAGAGAGAATATTAGGGAGAGGGGAATGGTTAACAATGTCAAAAGCTGGGGAAAAGTCAGCCAACATGAGCCCTGAGAGCAGGTCACTGGATTTGCCAGTTGAGAAAGTAATTTAGTCAAGACAGAACCGTAATTGTAAAGGGTTGGGAAGCAAGTGATAAGGAGGAGGTAGAGGCAGTATTTTGTGGTGATGATGGTGGTGGTGATGGTAGTGATGATGGTGATGGTGGTGGTGATGATGGTGATGGTGGTGGTGGTGGTGATGCTGGTGATGACAGTGATGGTGGTAATGGTGGTGGTGGTGATGGTAGTGATGATAGTGGTGATGGTGATGATGGTGATGGTGGTGGTGATGACAGTGATGATGGTGATGATGGTGATGGTGGTGATGATAATGGTGATGATGGTGGTGATGACAGTGGTGGTGGTGATGATGACAACAGTGGTGGTGATAATGGTGATGATGGTGGTAGTGATGGTAGTGATGATAGTGGTGGTGGTGATGATGGTGATGGTGGTGGTGGTGGTGATGATGGTGACGATGGTAGTGGTGGTGATGCTGGTGATGACAGTGGTAGTGGTGGTGGTGATGATGGTGATGATGGTGATGATGGTGGTGATGGTGGTGATGACAGTGATGATGGTGATGATGGTGGCGGTGGTGCTGGTGGTGATGCTGGTGATGACGGTGATGGTGGTGGTGGTGGTAGTGAATCAACAAGTTATTTATCATGCACCTGTTATGTATCAGGCCCTGCACTAAGCATTCACGTGAGTACAGAGGAGGCTCAGCCTAGGAGACAGTCATCCTGGTATTCAGCTTCTTGAGAAAGAAGCAAATGATCTGGTCTGCTCCCAGCAGGCAACAAGGACCCCACCTCAGTGATCTCCTCCCCCTTAACATGATGGGTTGCTTGTTCTTTCTTTGCTTAAGGTGGCCACGTGTCCTGGATTTCCCAGCACATCCCTGATTTCAAGAAAAGAAATTTGGCGCACTTGTTGTTTAACAGCTAAAATGTTTATTTGGAGGTATTTGTATTTTTAAACCAATTTTGTTGGTATCTTTCATTTTTACATTCCCTACTTTCCCTAATGCATCCCTCTTCCCTCTCTTCCCCTATGACAAAGGATAAAAAAAGAGGAAGAAAAATCACTTCAGCAAAACTAGCCAAGATAAAAAAAAAGTTTCTGACGTTATATGTACTTCCATACTCATAATCTCCCCCTCTAAAAAAAAGAAAAAGCAAAGAAAATACTTATTTTTAAGGATAACTTACTGGACTGCTTTCTTCTTCCTTGGGCTATATCCTTTTTTTAAAAAAAGTATAAACTTAACAACTATCAACGCAACAATTAAACAAAATGACAAAACAAGAGGCTAAAAGCTTCCCCCAAACTCTGCTCCCCCAGCGCGTACCTTGCCACCTCTTTTTAGCTTTCCACATTTTGGTTCTATTCCTTCAGCAGTTTAATTTCCATTGGTATGATTCATATATAAAACCCTCTGGGAACAGGCTTCAGCTTCTGAGAAATGTGTTACAGGTATATAAATCTAACACATAAAAAAAGATGCGTGGGAAAACCTGGTAAAAGAGCTATGATCTTGTTTGAAAAAAAAATAAAGGCTTTCGGTTAGACGGAGGTGGAGGAAACTATTGGCAGGGCTGTTTTGGCGGTTGGGGTTTTTGGCGAGCCCTTGGGAGGCACTGTGCCAAATGGCTAGGCTGTAGAAGATGATAACTATCTATAGAATGCATGGACACCTGTACGTCTTGTCTTCTGTTCCCCATGAGTCTCTTGACTTCATAAGGAACACCATGGGGAATCACAAGGCCCTGGTTCAGAAGAACCATCCATCTGGAAAGGGTCCTGGCACAGAAGGGTCATCCATCTAAGAAAGGGTCCTGGTACAGGAGAACCACGCTCCTAGAAAGAGTTATCTGATCCAAGCCTCTCATGTTAAAGATGAGAAAACTCAGTCAGCAAAGTAAACTGACCTGCCCAAAGTCGCTAGCCAGAATCTCTCTAACACACTGTGATATCCCAGTGAGTGTATTATAGGATCATGGATTTAGAGCTGGAAGGTCATTAGAAGTTGGCCATCTAGTCCCATTCCTCATTTTACAGATGAGGAAACTGAGGTAAGAAAGGTATTAAATGACTTGCTGAAGGTCACCCAGGTCAGAGTTGGAACTGGAATCCAGGTCCTCCGACTTCAGAACGAGTTTTCTTTCGCCTGAATATGACACCTTAACAGTCAGGAGATCCTGAGTGCGAGACATGTTTTCTAAACATTCTTACTGATGAGCTTTGTTGTGATTTTGTTGTGCAAAGCCATCCGGATGCCCCCTCCGAGCCTGCTTATCCAGCCCCACCTCATCCTCCCCCTTCACTGGCTCTTACAGATGGAGGACCATTGGCTTCTTTAGGCAGCATTCCCACAACTTGTCAGGTCAGCAAAACGAAACAAGAAATGAGAAGCTAGCGTTGGCCTCCCTGCAGAGGGTGGCACAGGTGGGCAGCCAGAGAGCTGAAGGCTGCAGGACACACCTGGGGAAGATGTGTGCCTGCCTGCCAGACTGGGACAACGCCCAACGCCTACTTTCAGCTTTGATGTGCAACTCCGAGGAGATGACTGAAGCTGGTGTTCAGGAAGCTAGGAATCTTTGACAGTTTAGGAAAGCATCTATTTCTTTTTCAAAATAATTTTTATTGCGATCTCTTTCCTTCTCTCCCTCCCCTTTCTGCCTCTGTCTCTCTCTCCCTCTCTCTCTGTCTCTGTCTCTCTTTGTCTCTGTCTCTCTTTATATCTCCCTCTATCTCTGTCTCTCCCTCTCTGTCTCTCCCTCTCTTCTCTCTCTTTGTCTCTGTCTCTCTCTGTCTCTGTCTCTCTGTCTCTCTCTCTCTCTCCCTCTGTCTCTCTCTGTCTCTCTCCCTCTCTGTCTCTCTGTCTGTCTGTCTCTCCCTCCCCCCTTCCCCCTTTATTCCCTCCCCTCCCTCCTTCTCTGCCTGTCTCTCAGCATCATCTTTATTTCCAAATATATCCCTTTCCTTTCCTACCCAGTGATGGAGGCCTTGTAACAAAGCTTAACAAAGGAAGAAGAGCCAAGTTCAGCAGGACTGAGGGACCCCTCGCCATCAGAGCGTGCCAGTCCGTGTAAGGCTCAACAACCCCATCTCTGTAAGAAATCTCTCCTCTTCTTTGGGACCCAGCTTGGTCCTTACAGCTGTGCAGCATTCAGCTTCTTTCTTTTTAATTTGTAAAACAACTGCTTCTTTTCAAAATGTGTTTATTTTTATTCTGAACTTAAACACCAAATGAAGAGAGCATCTCCACATAACAATCTCTAGCACTAAGTAATATTGTAAAGTCTATAAAGTGCTCTCCGTGTTGTCTCACTTGAGATTCACAACAACCCTGGGAAGCAGGTGCACTTACTGTCCCCATTTCACAGATGTGGAAACTGAGGCTGACAAAGGATAAATGACTTCCCCAAGGTCACACCGTTAGTGTGTTTCTGAGATAGGACTCAAACTCAGGTATTTCTAAACTCAGGACAAATACTTTTTCATTGCACCATCCAGCTTTGCAGGAAAAAAAGGGGTAGATTCAATAAGGAACGCTGTAGTACATCTCTATCCTGTACAGCTTGCTTTATTTTAATATATAATATGTGACTTTCAAAGCTTTCCTACGTGTCTGTGATTCTTCCTGGCCTTCCTTCTATTATATTCTGTGCATTTTTTTAAAAATAAGTTTTTACAGATATCTTGTGTTTTTTTATATTGTTAGAATTTATTCTAGGATCCCCCCTCCCAAAGAGTCATCTCATACAACAAATAATATTTTTACAGAAAAAATAAAAAAGAGAAAGAAGGGGGGAAAATCAGCAAAACTGATCAAAACATGAAAAAAGTAAAAGAAATTACCCAACGTATCACATCTGTATACCTGCCAGCTCCGCAGAGGAGGCCTGTTGAGTGGTCTCCTCCTATCAGAAGACAAGCTCCTTGAGAGTAGAGACTCTCTCTCTTTTAAAGAAAGAAAAGAAAAAAAGAAAAAAATATTTGTCCCTTTCAAGTTAAGCACAAT
Source organism: Pseudochirops cupreus (assembly GCA_028627135.1). Classification (NCBI taxonomy): domain Eukaryota; kingdom Metazoa; phylum Chordata; class Mammalia; order Diprotodontia; family Pseudocheiridae; genus Pseudochirops; species Pseudochirops cupreus. Next base: position 346,605,703 of record CM053581.1, read on the forward strand.
TCCTGGCAAATAGTAAGAGCTTAACATATTTTTAAAATATTTCCTTATTGCTCATTTATTTATTAATTCATGCACATATACTGACATATACAACATATACAAAGGAGATGAATCTTGGCAGAGGTAGAAGAGAGGAGGAATGCCTGCTTGGAGGAACAAGAGAGTCTTTATGCAAAAAGGTGCCACCTGAGTACCATCTTGAAGGAAATCGAGTGACTCCATTCCAAGAGGCATAGGATTTCAGAGCAGGGGAGGGAGTGCATTCTAGGCACGGAGACCAGCCTATTCAGATGGGAATGGAATGGCCATGGCACGTGGTAGAACAGCAAGGCCACTTTGGCTAAACTTGTAAAAGCCAAGGAGTCATATGTAGTAAGGCCAGAAAGGTAGGAAGAGGGCAGGTTAAGAAGAACTTAAAGTCAAACAAGAATTAATTGATTCTCGATGTAATAGGAAGCTACTGGAGTTTACTGAGTGAGCTGAGGGTTAGATCTGAGCTTTAGAAAAATCACTGTAGCTGTTGTGTATAAGAGGGACTGGTGAGGGGAGAGTCTTGAGACAGGGAAGGAACTTTTAGGAAAAGTCCAGGACGAGATAGCCAAGAGAACAGTATGACGAGAGAGGAAGAACAAGTCTCGGAACCCAACAATCTCTGAACAATTAAATGGGTGTCACACAGAGAATGATGATAGGTGGGAACAAATGCAACCAGTGAAGATGAACTGAAATCAATGGGATTATAAGCCCATTCGAGCCCTGTAAATTAAGATAATTCTAACTGGCCACATGCCTTACTCTTTGTAGTCACACAACAGCAGCATCGTTTAATCAGGACATGTGAAAGAAGGGATATGGACTTGAGGGGGAGAACTTGGTGGTCCAGTTGGAAGCCAGGTGACATTTCATGGGTTATCATTCTAATTGCTTTGTTATGGTCAACTGAGATACCAACCAAGATGATATCTGTAATAGTAATATTGGCACAGTGCCGGGCATTCAGTAGGTGCTTAGCAAATGCTTAGCCTCGCATATGGGCCTAAGATTTGTTCCCCTTAGGATTAGTTCTTTTTTCTCTTGGTAGGGAAAGGGAAATTGAAGGTCTGAGCCAAACGCTGTCTCCGTTGCCTCAGTTCCCGGGGCTATATTTGACGACCTTCTCTTCCGTGGGCTGACTCTGCTGGAGGGAGCTCACTTTTTCTATCCTGCAGTTATTCACCCTGAGAAGCTACTTCAAACACCACCACTGGCATGAGCTGGGCAAGTGAAGAGATGATAAGGAAGCCCAGTACTTTGATGCCATCGACTAGATTAGCTTTTGGGAGATTTTCCTGGCAACCCGAAGCTGAGTCTTGCTTGGCAGTTTACAGGACCGATGCCTTAAGGGAGCATTGGCAGAGGGGAAGAGCACTGGCTGCCATTGGGACGCCATTGTTCAGTTCACATCATATCAGTTGGCAACCTCCACGATGAGTGAGTGCGTGATAGGGCACTGATTGGCTTCAGTAATTATTTTAATTAGTATTTCTTCTATATAGAGCTTCATTATCTAGCTCAGAATTTTACAAAGCTTTGGAGGATCTCTCAAAGTTTCTTGTTGTTCATACCACGATTCTTCTCTCTTACAAAATGTCTAGAACTTTCATTAATTCCAGAGTCATCCTTAGTACTAGTATATAGCTTCTAAATATCAAAGGATTTGAGAGCTCTTCATTAATATTCCCAAAGTCCTCATGCAGGACAAACAACAACAAGGAGGATTCTGAAGGAAAGCACTCGGTTTGCCCAGGCCGTTGAGAGAGATGATTTTCTAGATCTGGATCTTGGTTTCAGGAACACCTCTTTTTTCCAGCTGTTTTCTCAGTCTAAATCATATTTGACTGATGATTACATATCTAGAGCAGGTCGTCTGGTTCAATCCCCCTCATTTTCCAGATGGGGGAACTGAGCTCAAGAGAACTGGGGTGATTTGTTCAAGATCACACAGGGAGGAAGTGGTAGAGTCTGGATTCAAATTCAGGTCGAAGATTTGGAACTATAAGGGACCTAGGAGGATCAGAGGATCCAGCCTGGCCAGGTAGATTATGGGAATGTATGATGACAGTAGATTTATCAAAATCTGCTTCTGCTTGACTCCTAAATTAGACTCCAAGCTCATCGAATCATAGATTTAGAGCTGCAAGGGACCAAGGGCCATCTGTCCAGTCTCTCCATTTTATAGTTGAGGAGGCCTAGCCCTTTGGATTATCATGTGATACTAAATTAGTTGGAAATCAGCTCTCTCCTCCCCTCCTCTGCCCTCCCCTCCCTTTTCCTCTCTCTCTCTTTCTCTCTCTCTCTCTCTGTCTCTCCATCTCTCTTCCCCCCTCCCTTACTCACCCCACCCCAACTTGTTTCATTGGCATCAGTAATCATAGCAATACTTGAGAATCAGCTGCGCCCAGACTCCAAACACTTTCCTGGTTTCACTGCAGCTTACTGGGGATGTCAGTGTCAGATTTCCTACCTTGGCCTTTCAGATTCCCAGTGATGTGGCAGGATTAGAAGAAGAATGAGGAGCCTGTGCAGAACATGGCTGTCTGCTTCTGTTGCCCCAGGTTAATGAATGTGTCATCGAGAGGATGGCTGGATGCCATTTGGTCTACAAGCAACAAGTTGAAAATCGAGAGGCTGTGTCTGACACCAGTACAAGGCTGGGGAGGGAGCCCTCCAAACTTGAAAAGCATTTAATTTTCAGAGGCCCCTTTGCAGGTCCTTTAAACCACATTTTAATACCCCACAGATGGACCAGCTTGAGCACTTACTTGTCTGTTGGTCTCACCCAGTTAGTACAACAAACAGGTTAGAAACTTGATTAAGAATCCCACTGTGTGTGTGACCCTGGGCAAGTCACTTAACCCCAACTACATCACAAAAAAAAGAAAAAAAAGAATCCCACTTGGAATGTCAAAGGCTTTTAAGTGAATATAATTGAAAAATCTCTCTACATATTCCTTTGGGTAACTGTATCCCTCAGAAGTTTGTGTGAAGCTCTGAAGCTTTCAGCACACCAATTTGTTTATTATTGGTGATTTTTGTAAATGGGTTTTTGCTTGGTTGGTTAGGTTTTTAATTTTGTTTTTAAAATTCTGAACTTAAAACGCCAAATAAAACAAGAAATAACAAATAAGAATGGTCGAGCAAACCAATCTCCCACATTGGCCTTGTCCAGAAACCGTGAGTGCCCCTCACTTTTCTGTCTGCAGGGGAGTAACAGGCATTATCCCCAGGCCTCTGAAATCCCAACCGGGCACTGCATCGATTAGACTGCCCAAGGGCTTCAAAGGGACGTGTCCCTTCCATATTGCTAACGTTAAATAGCTTCCTGGTCCTGCCCACTTTACTTTGCGCCAGTCCACACTTGGCTCTCCCAAGTGTCTTTGAAACTGTCCTTTCCAGCCCTTCTTACAGTCCAGGGGTGTTCCTATGGCATATCCAGATGCCATCATTTGTTCAGCCATTTCCTATTTAAGGGGCATCACTCCTTTACAATTCTTTCCAGCTAGGAAAAGAGATGCCATAGATAGTTTTGTACCCATAAGTCTTTTCCTCCTTTTCATTGGCTTCTTTCAGGCATAGGCTGGTTCAAAGGAGATCTGCGGTTGAGAAACTTTCTGGGCATTGTTCCAAATTGCTTTCCAGAATGGCTGGAGTGATTCACAACTCCAACAACAACGCAATAAAGCGCCTACACCTACACAGGCCTTTCTGATCCAGAGCTTCCCAGCCTCAGGGAAGCTGCAGGACTACTATCATTTGAGTTTACATCATATAATCTACTAGCTTTTATACATGTGGAACTGATCTTTCTTCCTGGCATCATAGGAGTCAGATGTCTTTTTCAGAGGGTAAGTGACTTTCCTTAGGTCGCACTGGTAGAAAAGAGCAGAGCCCTTCATAAGCTGGCCTTTTCCCACCTCTCCAGTCTTCTCACCTCTTCCCTCCCTCCACACCCTCCACACCCTAGTGATGCTGGTCTCTTTGCTGTTTCTCAAACACAACATGCCGCCTTCCAACGCTGAGTGTTTTCACTGGCTGCCCCCATGCCTAGAAATCTCTCCTTCCTCCCCTAGGCCTTCTGACTCCCTTGGCTTCCTACAAGTCTCAGCCAACATCTCACTTTCTGCAAGACGCTTTCCCAGTTCTCTGTAATTTTAGTGCCTTCCCATGGAGATTACCAGGGGGCAGCTAGGTTGTGCCATAGAGGACAGAGTGCTGGGCCTGGAGTCAGGAAGACTCATCTTCCGCAGATCAAATCCAGTCTCAGACACTTTCCAGCTGTGTGACCCTGGGCAAGTCACTTAACTCTGTTGGATTCAGTTTCCTCATTCGTAAAATGAGCTGGAGAAGGAAATGGCAAACCCCTCCAGTATCTTTGGCAAGAAAACCCCAAATGGACAAAGAGTCAAATGTGGCTCAACAACAAATCTGAGATTACTATTAACGGATCCTGTCTATAACTAGTTTGGAAGTGGCTCGAGTACTGTCTCCCCCATTGGATGACGGAGCTCCTGGAGGTCAAGGACTGGTTTTGTTTTGTTTTTAATCTATCTTTGTGTCTGAAGCAGTGTTTGGCCCATAGAAAGACCTTAATGGATGCTAGCTGACTGACTCAGAATTTGAACTTCCGTCCTCTGATTACAAATCGAATGCTCTTCCCGCCGTGGCGTGCTAGATCACTCCAGATATACAGGGGTGTGTGTGTGTGTGTGTGTGTGTGTATATGCATATATGTATATATGTATATGTGTACATATCTATTTCAACATCTATATGACAGCGTAGACTCTCTTTTTAACCTTTTCTCTCCTTTCCCTCAAACTCATAGGGCAGCAAAATGTGAACGCCTTCCGTTGTTTTCTGTCTCTAGTGAGAAGGACAAATCCAACCTATTCAACAAATGTGCACTGGGCCCATGTCAACTCATGGAACCAGCCTGGGATCCAGAGGGGCAGAAGCTTGGACCTTCAGGCAGCTGTAACCCCTTCACGAGCTGCAGAAGGTGATGCAGCTGTCACCCGTCACTTGGATGATTAAAAACAACAACAATGAAACACTTTAAATAAACTCTTGCTTATAGTGCACTGACCACTTAAAATTTAGGAAGCAGAGAGAAAAGGACATGCAGGACTGGAATTACCTCAAGGAATTTGATGCAAAAGGAGTTACCTAATGCTATTCTCCAGAAATGTCATGAGAGGAGTCAGACTTTACAGAAAGAAAGAAGGAAGGAAGGAAGGAAGAAAAGAAGCAAAGGAAGAAAGAAGAAAAGGAAGGAAAGAAAGAAAGCCAAGGCCAGAGGCATCAGACATCTAAGAAGCCAATGAGAGGAGGCACAAACCACATGGTCTGTGATTGTGCTCCCAGGAGCAGGCAGAGGTGACCCTGGGAAAAGACGCTTAGCTGCAGGCCTATGGGTGCCAGTCCAAGAAGCTCCTGAAGAAGGGATTTGCTTGGGGTCAGCAGGGAGAGCCCAGGAAATGAACACAGATGGTACTAAGCTGAAAGAGTCCTTTAATTTGAAAACCAAAAAACATTTGGGGAAGGGGTGAGATTATCATCAACAAGAAGAAGAAACATTTGTTAAGTGCCTGCCATATACCACATGCTAACTGTTGGAGATAAAGAAGTAAAAACGCCCATTCTGGGGAAGCAAACAACTGTCTACGCACAAGGCACGCACAGTATAAACCGGAGATAATCTCAGGGGGAAGGGACTGGCAGCCGGCCATGTGAGTCTTTTCTGTTCCGTCATGTCTGACTCTCCATGACCCCATTTGAGGTTTTCTTGGCAGACACACTGGAGTGGTTTGTCATTTCCTTCTCCAGCTCATTTTACAGATGAGGAAACTGAAGCAAGCAGGGTGAAGTGACTTGCCCAGGGTCACACAGCTAGTATGTGTCTGAGGTCAGATTTCAACTCACAAAGATGAGTTACTGACTCCAGGCCCATGCACTATTGAGCTCCCTAGCTGCCTCAGTAGGACCTTTGGGTGCCCTTATTTCAGAGGAGGAAGTGAGAGACAGGTCAGAAGAGGATGGGAAAGGTCCCTGGCACAAAAGGCTGTGCCTCACTCTAGCACCAGCGGACTTCAAAGACTAAACCTTTTGCTTTTGAGTCCCCTTCGGTAAACGTAATCTGTATTTTAAGTGAGTAATCTTTTGGGACAAATGATGAAATGGGAAAGAGATTATGATCCTATGGGAATCAGAACTAGAGCCTTTTGCTATGATTTTGAAGGAATTTAAATAACTCAATTAGATGAGAACCCAGGAAAGGCAAAAAAGGATGACAGAGACCTGAGCGAGCTCAGTAGAGGTAGCAGGCAGGCAGCTCACAGCTGGGACCTAGATGCTGCTCTCATATGAATGGGGAGGTTCTCAGAGTATCACCTGATGTTTTGCCTAGTGTTTCCATCAAGTAAACCACCATGCTTAATGACATCACAGAGTATCTGGTCCACTGTGTGTGGACACATGTGCTCACACAGACTTTTAGCTCTTTACAAAGAGCAGCAATCGGTTTTCAAAATGCCAACAAGCCCTTTTCCCAAATCACTGGAGTCTAGGTGTTCTCATTGATAAAATGAGCTTTGGGGTAGGTAGGTGGCACAGTGAATAGAGCACTGGCCCTGGAGTCAGGAAGACTCAAGTTCAAATCTGGTCTCAGACACTTCACATTTACTAGCCCTGTGACCTTGGGCAAGTCACTTAACCCCAATTGCTCTGCATTCACTCCTCTGAAAAGAAAAAAAAAGAGGTCATTGGGCTCTATCGTGTCCAATGTCCTTTCCAGCTCTAAATCTGTGAACTTCAGCATAACCTTTTATTTATGAACAAACAGACATTCAATGAATTCCAACTTTAAATTTTTTTTAAAAACTTGCAGGAAATTTAAAGATGCTTGAGGCAGAGAGTATATTATTGAACCCCTTACAACAAGCAACCTATTATCTATGAAGCTGTATGAATGAGGGAAACATTTTTTAAGAAAACTAGTTTCATTCTGGCAACGAAAACACATCCATATTTAATATTCTTTTGTTATGCTTTCTGAGGTTTTTTTTTGGTCACTACTGATTGAATTTTCTTCTTCCAATATGACCGTTTTACAGCTATATGAAGACTCCTGCCTTTGACTTGAAACCTTCACCCACTCATATTCCTCCTTCATACAAGTCAGTGAGAAAGGAGGATGCCCCTCTTTTTAAATCTTTTTTGCTTTTACTGTTTTACTGTGATAATGGTAATTTAACTAAAAGTTTAGTCTACTTATTCATGAAGGCTTGATCAATAGGAGGGGACTAGAAAGAAAATCAGTGTAGTAACAATAAGTTTTAGGGACTCAGTAAGAGAGCTGGAATAAGTTTATCAATTTAGTGTAAGTCACAGTCCAGTGAGGATAACCTCTATGACCTCAACAAAGACAATGGAAGTTTGGGACCTTAGCCCAATGGGCTCCATTTTGTTTTAAGCCTCTATTTTGTGATTATGTGGTTTTCCTGTAAGTTGTTTTTGAATAACTGTTTAGTAGCTTGTAGGAAACAACATGTGATTTTCCTTAAAAAGAACTGATAAACATATGCAGACCCTCCAATAAGACAGATCACCAATCAGAAAATAGTGCCAACAACTTAATCAGGAATTTTGAAGCAAGCCATCAATCAAATGATGTGGTAAACAAGGTTAGCTAAAAATAGAAAACACACCTGAGTCCTCAGCCATCGGCCTGCTCCCACAGAGGGCTTTCGCCTGCATTCCCCACACTTGAGGCTCAGCAGTTTCTCTGAGGTCAAGGATGGTACAGATGGGTCACTGGATATTTGTGGGAGGGCCACCCTGAGGGAGACTCTTGGCCTTCCAAAGGGCAGAGACAGCACACTGTGAAAGAAACCTATTGCTCTTGGAACCTCTCAAATGTCAGGGAGGTGACGTCTGTTCTAGAAGAAATTGTTAACATACTTTGATGGAAAAGCTTGATTGACTGCACCAGGAGTCTAATTAGTGGTCCCTACCCCCAATCAATATAAGTAACTAAATCAGAGACATGTGCACTATATTCTAGGGGTAGCGATTTTCCTAGGGTAGGAGATGGAAAAACAAGCCATAGTCTGATTGGTTATCCACCCCAAGTCCTACCTTGACTTCACACACACAGGGGTAGAATCAAAGGGAGTGTGTGGGTCAGTTCTCTGGGGGTCAGAGGGGCTCCCCTGTGGGCTCCTCACCCCTGGTTTAGTGTTTACTCCAGAGCACCCTCTGGTGTCTGATGGTACACATTAAAAGAATAAGTTGTACCTCAACCACTTGGTCCCAAACTCTTTCCACATGGATCCCATCAGCCTCTTCTCTTCCCAAAATGCACCTTAAGAATCCTATCTGTGATGTCCCCCCACAGAGAATCTGAGTTCCTCGTGAGTAAGATCTGGCTGGCAATTCTGTTTGTATCCCCAGCATTTAACAAAGTGCTTGGCAAACAATAATTGATTAATAAATGCTCAGCACCTGCTCTGTTTCAGGCACTACTTCACGGTGCTGCTTGTTTCTGAATCAAAGAATCATAGAATTTGAGTATTACAAGGGACCTCGGTGCCTTCTGATTCAATTCTTTACAAAAATAAATAAATGTATTAAAAAAAATAACCCCCCACATGAAAAGAATCCCCACTCTATTGGGTGTAGAATCCAAAAGAGAGTCTGCTGGGAAACTTCCCAGGAGGGAGAAGCCAGCACCTTCCATGCAGATGGAAGAGTAAGGAAGTCTTCCTGACATCCCATCAGTGCCCCCAGGTACAGGCATTAACTGGGACTCGAGGACACCAGCCCAGACAAACCACCCCTCTGCCTTATCCGTCCATGCTTAGTTTTCGCTAACACCAGCTGGGGTGTCCCGCCCGTCCAGCCACTGGAGGCAGCTGTGGGGGAATAAACCCCAGTCACACAATCAGAAGAACCAGCTCCCGGCCTGAACAGTTATTGGCTGAATTGAGTCTGAGCATTTCATGTGACTCCTCTCCCCCAGCTTCCTTGTCTGTAAAGTGGAGATGATAACACTTCCCTGCCCATCTTAACGGGTTATTGTGAGAGAAGCACCCTAAAATCTTAAAGACCGAGGCAGGGACAGCACGAGCTGGGTATGCCCTGGTGCGCTAGTGCATCCTGGGGCAAGTATTGCCACTGAACTTAGGAAGACCTGAGTTCTAATTCAGCCTCAGACAATTATGGCCGTGTTTCTGGGCAAGTCACTTAGCCACTATCTGCCTTAGTTTCCCCACCTGTAAAATCTAATAATAATAATAACAACAACAACAATACCCACCTTCCGGGGTTGTTCTGAGGACCCAACGAGTTAACTTATGTAAAGTACCTGCCGATCCACTGGCTGTTACTACACGAAGGAGCCGCGGCAAAGCGCAAAGAATCCTGCCTAAGGCCCCTGCTAGCTGTGACCCCCCAGCAAGTCACTCAGCCTCTCTGGGCCTCAGCTTCCTCATCTTTCGTATGGGGATAATAACAGCTCTTATCTCACAGGCTGTTGTGAGGATAAAACGAGATCATCGCTGTAACGTTTTGCAAACCGTGGAGCCTTTTCATAGAGCCTGCACTCTCCTTTGTGGGTATACTCCCTTCCTGGTGGCGGCTCCCTCTGAGCGCAAAAGGTCTCCGTGCTTTGCCGCACCGGGCGCTTAATTTCTCCTGACCGTACCTCTTCAACACGAGCCACTTCTCGAAGTGACTTACCTATCTCAGAAGACAATGCATAGGTGTGGAAAACTCTGTACCCCCGTAGTCTTGTGTGCAGAGCCGAATCCCCTTTGGTCAAATCCTCAAAAATAATTGTGTTGATATCATCACCTACGTCTCTCTCTGTCCTCCACCTCCTTCCCGAGAGTCATCCCTGTTCATGAATAGCTAATCAGAATATCCCCAAAAGTCTGATCTGGTTTACAGCCTTCCACACCCATAGGGCCCCCGTATCTACAAGGAACACCATTTCTCACCATAGAATCCAAGAATCAAATACTGAGAGAACGATCTCTGCTGAGGGCACCACCGCGCTGGTCACACAGGGATCATAACCCCAACCAATCAGTCATTAAGCCGGAGATGCAAGCAAAGTGAATAAAATAACCCCAATTCAACAGGGAGCTTACACTCTGATGGAAGAGACGACGACACACACACAAATATATACACACATACACACGTACGCACAGACGTGATAGAAGATTCCTGAAGTAATGAAACTTCTTGAACAAGAGAGTGACACGTCCCGACCTTTGTTTGGGGAATGTTGTCCCGGTAGCCGTTCAGGATGTCTGGAGAGACAGCAGCTGCTCCAAGTGTCCTGGCAAGCAGCTGACAAGGGACTGGGCTAAGGTGATGCCTGCTGGGGAGAGAGGAGGGCACAGAAGCAAGAGATGTGGGGACAGAACTTGTTTTACACACATATGCTATGGCAAAAAAAAAGAAGTAACTATGTTGTATACAATACATTGTATATAACAATACAATATACAATATAACAGTTATAATATTATGCAATAATACAGCCAACATAATATAAAATACATTAAGCTATATTGTAGGTGATAAGATCACATATGTGTAATATATATAATGTATTATGGATGCAATAAACATCTTCCTGTGTATTTGTGTCTATGGGGGAAGAAGGGAAAGCTGGGGGGAGGGAACGGGCTTTTATACAGTGCTAAGCTCTGCGATATATACCCGTATATTTGATAGATACAGGTATATTAATGCCTGACTCACAGATCCCAATACAATATGCATACATCACGACTCTGCGGGGCTGGAGATGTGATTCCTGACTGGCTGAGAGTCTTTGGGAAGCAGAAAAGAGGAGTTGGAGAGAGACAGAAAAGGGGAGCAGGCAAAGCTCTGGCATGGCCAAAAGGATACATTTCTCCCAGAATCCCGTTTCTGGATTCTCAGAGATGACTAAGAACAGGCTTTTGGGTGAGATCTGGCTTTAGGTGAGGAGGGATTTCAGCTCACTCCGGAATCTCAGAGTCCACTGACTTCTCTGTCCAGTTACCTAACCTAATTTGAACAGTTTCCTTGAGCACAATTCCCCTGCCTGCTTTAATAAATGCTTGCTAGAACCTTGTCTTTTGGTAAGAGGGGAACAGAGCCAACCCACATTAAGGTACCTGCTACCCTCCTAGTCTGGGAGGGAACACCTGGAGTAACTAGGGAAACTGGCTTATATCCTGAACCCCCAAAGAGCATCACAGCCTTAGATTGAAAACACCTGATAGATGGAAATCCAAGGCAATACTCCCTAGGAGACAGAAGAGCTAAAGGGCATCCCGTCTACTTCCCTAGCCACCTTCCTACCCTTCGTGAAGGCAGAAATAAGAATCTCCCTTGGAGAGGTAAAGGGAGGCATTCCAGCTCTACCTATTAATAAGTGCTAAACACACCCTAGGGGCAGCTAGCTGATGCAGTAGATAGAATGCTAGGCCTGGAGTCTGGAGGACCTGAGTTCAAATCCAGCCTCAGATACTTACTTAGCTGTGTGACCCTGGACAAATCACTTAACCTTTATTGGCTTTAGTTCCTCAACTGTAAGACAGGGATAATAATGATACCTATCTCCTAGGGTTGGTGAGAAGATCAAATGAGATATTTGTGAAATGCTTAGCTCAGTATGTAATAGGCCCCAAACAAACATTTCTTCCCTCTTTTCTTTATTGGATATTTATCCTGTGGCCTCTGAGCATAAAGGAATATTTATAAAGGTATTTTTACAATAAAAGACGCCTATAAAAAGAAATAGAATTGGCTAAGTCAGAGGAAAAGAGGCACGGGCCCCCAACTCTGTCTGTGCTCTCTGCATTTTGAATTCCTCCTAGAGAGCAAATTGTTGCAACAGGTCTGCGGTGAAGGATTATGATAGAGCCAGGAAAACAGTCATTTCACATCTACAGAAGGCTGGGCAATGCCCAAAGGATGCTGGGGAAGGGAAGTATCCAATCAGTGACGGCCCGTTAGGGCTGTTTCCCGGGCACCCATTGCCATGGACACCAGAAAGGAGAATCAATGTATTGAATCTAGAACTCTCCTCCCTGAAGTGAAAGACAGTTACTGTAGGTCATGACTACTAGCTCTCATAACCTCAGGTAACAAATGGATTCTGTGTGAGTTTGACTAACCCCTCTTAAGCCTTGCCGGAGGCTTATGTTCCCTGGGTCTCCAAATTTCTCATCAAATTTCACTCTGTGAAATGGAAGTGTCCTTGGAGTCGGAGCTTCATCCTACCCTGGGGTCTGAGGAATTTGAAAGGATCCAGCCCTTGGAAACAGGCCAAATCACCTCCCTATCAATTTGCGTTATTGGATTAAGCATCATTGACTTGATTCAAATTGAGCTACCTTTTCCCTTCCAGATTATACCTGGTTTGATGGTTTTAGCTCCTACTGAGTCTCCCTCCCCCACTTCTATATATGTTGTTTTTATTTTTATATCTCTCATGCTTCCAGGCACTTCATCAGTTTCTTCAGCCAGTTTATTTGTTGGTCCTCTTTCTACATTGGGATTAGACCTATGACTTCATTGCTATAAAGAATTCCTGATGGGGAAATTCCCTTCATCAGGCAGAGAAGCAGCTGATAGCTCCTTAGGAGACCCTGAGTGCTTGGGGAACTCATGGAAGGTGGCTGAGGTGAAATTTGAACTCGGGTCTTCCTGACACCAAAGACAGCTTTCTGGTTGCTCTGCCTCTATCATATTTCTAATAAAAAGAATTAGATTTGCAGTATTATAATAGAAAAAAGTTCTTCCCCCTTCCCCATATTTCCTTCCCTCCCCTCCCAATACAACCATCTTTTCTAAAAAGATAAAATCCAGCACTGTCAGGTTGTTGTTTGGGGAAAGGCACTCCTGCCTTGTTGATGGGACTCAGGGAGGTAACTAGACACTCCCATGCCTGCCTGGGGCTAACTCAGCTGGAGTGGGATACCTGGGATTTCAAGACACAAAGCCTCAGTTGTTGGGATGGTCAGGAGACAGATCCTAGAACTAACCCAAGCTTTTGACTTGGTCCCCACTTTAAGACAGGACTGGCAAGTAGCTGCAAGTCTGTCTGTCTGTAGTTGGTCTGGAGAAAGGGTGGCCCATTCCTCAGAATGGATGTTGCACAACTGACAGCTTCCTATTCCCATTCTCCCCAGGGAAGTTAAGGCACCAGATGGAGTGCGTGAAAACAGAGGAAGCTAGTTGGCACAGTGGACAGCAGGGGACTCAGACTAGGGAAGATCTGAGTTCAAATTTAGCCCATGTTAGCTGTGTGACCTTGGACAAGTCACTTCACCTTTGTTTACCTCAGTTTCTCCACTATAGAATGGGGATAACAGCACTTACTTGGCAGGGTAGGATCAAATAAGATAATATTTGTAAGGTGCTTAGCACAATGCCTGGTGTGGCCCTTCCCCTCTTGCTAGGGGGTCTGTCCTCAAAAAAAGATCATGAAAAGGACCTATTGACACAAAAATATTCATAGGTGCCCTGTCTGTAACGGGGAAAAAGGGGAAAGCTTCTATGTCCAATAGTTCCTGAATGAATGAATCGTGGCATATTAATGTGACAGAATTAAAGACAGAAATATGGATAAAAATGCCTGGCAGTGATCTATAATTAGCAGATACTTTACATAACTCTCACCGAGTCTCACAACAACCTTCTGAAGTGGATATTGGAGGCAAGTTTCTTGTTTTTCAATTGTTTTTCAATTCGTGTCTGACTCTTCATGGCCCCATTTGGGATTTTCTTGGCAAAGATACTGGAGTGTTTTGTCATTTCCTTCTTCAGCTGATTTTACAGATGAAGAAACTGAGGCAAGCTGGGTGAAGTGACTTGCCCAGGGTCACACAGCTAGGCAGCATCTGAGATTGGATTGAACTCAGAAAGATGAGTCTTCCCAAATCCAGACCTGGTGCTCTGTGAACTGCAGCACCACCTACCAACCATTGTAGGTATTAGTATCCCTCTATTATAAGGGGAAAGACAGGATCATAGCAGATGGAGACCCAATGTCAGAGTCACATATATCTGAGTTTAAGAGTCTTTTCCGACACTCAGTAATTGAATGACTGGCAAGCCAACTGATCTCTTGCCATGAAATTTTCTAAGACCATATGTTTCAGAACACACACACAGTCTGTCTTGGTGGGGAGATTTTTCCTCACCAGGGACTCAGGACCCCTTTATTCTCATAAAAATTACTGAGGATCCCAAAGAACTTTTGTTTCAGTGGTTATATCTACCAGTAATTACATATTAGAAAATAAAATGGGTAAATGTTTAAAATATTCATTTGAAATGACAATAATAAATCCATTATATGTTCATCTTAATAATAATGTAGCTTTCACATAGCTCCTGTCCATGTGCCAGGCACTATGCTAAGCGCTCTACCATTATCTCATTTGATCTTTGCAACTCTAAGAGGTAGGTACTGTTTTTAGCTCCATTTTTCAGGTGAAGAAACCGAGGTAAACACAAATTAAGTGACTGGACTAGAGTCACCCAGCTAATAAGTGTCTGAGACCGGCATTTGAACTCAAGTCTTAGCCTGGCACTCCATCAACTGTGCTACCTAACACAGTTTAAAAAAAGAGAGAGAGGGAGAAAGAGAAATAATTGTATTTTCAAAAACAGAAAGAATTAATGAGAAGAGGGGCATTGTTCCACATATTTCTGCAAGCTTCTTCAATGTCTGGCTTAGTAAAAGGCAGCAGGATGGTCCTACCTGCTTCTGGACTTAATCTGTTGCAATATGCTTTTAGTTGAAGTGCATGAAGACAATTCAGCCTCATGGAAGACATATTTTAATAGGCAAATGACATCTTTGTATTATTACAAAAATTGTTTTGAGCGTGCACAACACTGTCTTCTCCCGACACCCACAGGCCCAGACAAAAAGAACTAACGTTCACGTTGCACTTTGTTTTTCTAACAATAGAGACGTTAATAGATCTTATTTCTTTCAGGAATTTAAATCCCAAGAAAAATACGTTGAAGCGAAGCTGCCGGAGTCTGGCTCAGACATGCTTCACCAAGTTTCCATCACAGGTTTCGAAAACCCGGGGCTCTGGGTAAGGAAACACGGGGAATTCGGGAATATTTAAATAAATAAAAGCTCTGTGAGCTCTCCCTTCAGGAAGGCAAGTCTGACTTCAAAGCCTCAAAGACCTGGGCCACAGTCCAGCCCACGGACCTGGGGATACATTGTTTAATCTCGGTGCCCCAGTTACTTGGTCAATCAACAAACTTTTACTAGACAGCGACTATGTGCAGGGCACTAAGACTGCAAAGGTAAAAAGGCAATTGGAAGTTGCTATGATCTGCATCACTGGAGGGAGTTTCCTTACTGGGAGTCCTTCTTATTGGTGAAATCATTGGTCTGTTTACAAAAGTTAGAAGAACAAATTAATAAAAGAAAATCTAATTGACATGTTGACTGTGGGCAAATCACTTAACCTCTTAGCTCCCCCTGGCAGGTCTCTAGGATTGTAAATTGGAAAATGGTTGCCAGTCTACATGGGTAGAAAGAAGGAGTTTTCTCACCAGAATTTCCTTAATACTGATGAAATCACAGGTGCAGAGCTAGCCCACTAGACAAACAAATAAAAAAGATAGTGACTTCTCTAGAGAGAGTCACAAACACTCCCAGCCGGCCAACACACGGAAGGTCGGTTTGGACCGAGTTTCAGAAATCACATGAGAACTAACAGTGTTATTTGTGAAAATTCGCAAAGCAGAATCAGTAAACGTGCCTGTGGAACACGGGCATTTAATTTCTGTTTGGAAGGTCTGTGGAAGCAGCAGCTAACTCCTGCTGTCCAGATGGGAGATGGGGAGATGAGGCACCCAGAAGGACGTGCAGCCACGAGGCGGACAGGGGGCAGGTGGGACCCTGCCTTCAGAATCCCGCTTCTCTGCAACTTTCTGCCGGAGGCGCTTCCTGGTGCCCCTTCCAGGAGCTGGTCGCATCTCTCCCCCCTCCCCTAATTATTTTGTACATATTTTTCACACACATACATCTGTGTATGTACGTATGTACATGTGTGTAGGGCAGCTGTGTGACTCAGTAGATACAGCCACGGGCCCAGAGTCAGAAGAATGTGTCTTCCTGAATTCAAATCCAGCCTTAGCTACTTACTGGCTGTGTGACCCTGGGCAAGTCATTTGACCCTGTCTGCCCATTTCTTCACCTGTAAAATGAGTTGTAGAAGGAAATGGCGAACCCCTCCAGGATCTTTGCTAAGAGAACCCCACATGGGGTCACAAAGAGCTGGACACAATTGAAGAATGGCTAAACAGCAACAGATATGTGTGTGCGTGTGCGTGTGTGCACACTCAACATCCGGCTGTGCCACCTGAGAGCTGAACCTGAAATTAGGAAGACCTGAGTTCTAATCCAGCCTCAGAGAGTTATCAAGCCGTGTATCTCTGGGCAAGTCACTTCTATTTGCCTCAGTTTCCTCAACTACAATGGAGATGTTACCCCTGCTGTCAGGACCAAATGTGTAAGGAAGTGCCTAGCACAGTGACCAGCTGTGAGCAGGCACCACATACAAGTGCTCATTCCCTTCTCCTTCCCTTCCCATCCCTTGTGCACACATTTTTGTTGTGTGTGTGTGTGTTTTGTTGTTGTGGCACTGTTGTCTTTTGTCCCCAGACCTGTGAGTCCATCTGATGAGTGATGCGGATCCCTCTCCCCATGCAGACCATTGAGGCTTGAGGGAATTTAGGGGGATGCACAAGCTGTGCCTGTCTCAAATGACCCCACAGAGACATAGGGGCAGTGGCCCCCCCTCCCCCCCTGCTGGCCCCTGCAAAAAGGGTGATTAGGGAATGCTGTAGGAGTTGGTGCTCCTGTTATCAGCAACCATTGTGAGAAAACTAGACTAGTATAGAGTAAGATTATTAATCCCTTCAAAGCCGTCTTTGTGTCTTTCCTGTCTGACCAGATCAAGAGTGAACCTGTGCTAGCAGTGCTTTTGGGTTGCTGTACTGTATCTGTGTTACAAAAGTTAACTTGAAAATTTACATGCAATTTAAAATTTAAATGTAATTTAAAATTTAGATTAAATAAGATGTAATTTACAATTCAAATTTAAAAGTTAAATTTAATTTTAAATTAAAGCAAAAATTTAAATTCACATACACTTTAAATTAAATTTTAAATAACATTTAAATTAAATTTAATTTTAGATAAAATTTAAATTAAATTAAATTTTAAATGAAAACAAAATTTAAATTCAGATTAGATTTTAATTTTAAAATTTAAAATTTAAATTTAAAATGTAAACATTTACATTTAATTTTAAATTGAACATTTTAATTTTAAATTTAAATTTGAAACCCCAGATTTAAAACCCCTATATGGCTAGACCATGTGGCCCCACAACAGAATTCCTTTTACAGGCACCCTGGCAAGTGGCCAGTCATTCTCTGCTTGAATACTTTCACTGATGGGGAACTCACTACTTGCTAGGCAGTCCATTCTCCCTTTGAAATGCTGTCATCATCATTCACATTCCTGATTTCCCCCAAACACCCTTTTCTTTCTACTCATATGTTAGAGTTTTCCATCTTAGCCTGCCCTCTTCTCTCATTTTCCAGGTTGCCTTTTTCCATCCACAATGAGAACATCTGGTTCGTCTCCCAGCTGGTGTGTCCCGTGGTTCTGCGGAATAAAATGAGGGGCGAGGATTTAAGGCTCTGCCGGTGCAGCAGCCATTCCATCCCTCATGTGACTGACCTGGAATTTGATTTTCTCATCAACAATCAGATATCCTGCTCAGACCAAATCACAGTGATTTGTGTGTACGACTCTTCTGTGGTGGAAGACGGCACACTGCAGGACATAGAGGAGTTATATGCCCACAAGAACAGGACGAGAAACATGCCTTGCATCCAGGTGAGTGGTGGGTATGGCCCCATCCTGCAGCAGTCACCAAGGGAATCAGGCCACTGGAGGTGGATATCTGGGAGCTCCTCAGAGGTCATGGAATGCACTGGGGACAGGCCACTGGAGGTGGACATCTGGGAGCTCCTCAGAGGTCATGGAGTGCACTGGGGACAGGACACTGGACTTGCAAAGACCTAGGCTCAAGTCCCACTCTCAGACACTAGCTATGTCATAGTGGACACTGGTCATTTAATTCCTAGGGGATTCAGTTTGTTCATCATCTTGTCCAGCTCCAAATCATATTGTGAGATTAAGGCCCAGAGAGGCCCACAGGCTCACAGGCAGCTTCTTGGGGGGCAGGGGAAAGAGCATGCATTTTTTCTAAGCACCTACCATGTGCCAGGCAGGCACTGTTCTAAGCTCTTTATAAATATTAATTCATTTGATCTTCACGACAGCTCTGGGTGGCAGGTGCTATTATTAGCCTCACTTTACAGATGAGGAAACTGAGGCAGGTAGGTTAAGTATTTTGTCACTATGCTAACTTACCTCTTGCTAGGACCATTGCCATAGTCTGCATTAAAGAAAAAACAGGGGGTGGAGCCAAGATGGCGGTGTAGCAGCAGCAATATATCGCAGCTCTCACATAGCCACCCCAAAATACCCATAAAATAGGACTCTAAACCAATCCTAGAACTCCAAAAAGCACACAAAGATACTTCC
>CM053581.1:346624905-346668069 GCA_028627135.1 Pseudochirops cupreus
ACTCTTCCTGACTTCATACTCTTCCTCATGGCATGTGGGGTATGGTCGTGTTCAATATGGTAGGTCCTATTACTGTCACTGCCAACAAATGTTTACACTAGAAACACTTCCTCCTTTGCAAAAATAGAAGCAGAATTCACAGAATCATAAATTTAGATGTGGAAGGGACCATAAGAGGTCATCTGGTCCAACTTCCTTAGTTTACAAATGAGGAAGCTGAGACTCAGAGAGGCTAAGAGACTTATTCCAAGTCACACAGAGTAAGGGGTGGGATTTGAACTTGGGACCTCTGACTCCAGAGCCAGAGCTTTTCCTGCTGCAGTCTCTTGCCTGTCTTCAATCCAATCCACCAAATAACATTAAATGTTCTCTGCCCAGTTCTTGATCGCTCTGGTGGGCATGCCGCCCGCTGAAGAGGCCTATCGGATCAATATTTTCTCTGGTTTTGTTGCAGATTCAACTTCCTTTCACATGAAGAGTCAAAGATTTTGCTCCTAGGAGTCTTCATTTGTTATGGATGCATTTTAATTTGCTTCACTGCCTTTTGCAGATGTACATCCAGGGAAAGCTGCTGTTTGCCAATTATGTATTAAATGGGTACAGCACATCAGCTAAAGACCTCCAGAAGCAAATTGTGAAGACCAGGAATGATTACCACATGGGTTACCATCTCCCGAATGACTTCAGAGTTAGGTACGGTGACTTTACCTACACGAACTGTTCTTATGTGCCATCCTGTAACACAGAGATCTAAAACTGACTAAGTAACAAGGGCAGACTGATGTATCAGCACCCAACTATGCCTTCCATGAACATGGCAGCTCAGTTGTCAGCACTGGGTTTTAGCTGGTTCTTGAACCCCTTCCAAGAATAAGAGGGTGACATGTGCTCTCACTCCATCATTCACTGATTCAGATTAAAACATATTCTACCTAGTGGAGACTGAGGCTCTTCTTAAACTTCACTGCTGGTCAACTATGCCATTATGGCAAGCCTAAAAATTGAAGAATGTGAGCCTCTTTGATAGCTGGTCAGGGCAAAGAAGGGGGTGGAAAAAGTGTAATTTAACCCAAGTCACTGTTTTTATTTCATTATGGATAAATAATTTCTGAGTCACCAGATGGGAAAACATACACAAATGTGCATGCCATATATGTGCACACACACACATACAGACACACACAGAAACACACACACCCAGATACACACACGCACATACGCACACAGACACACACCCAGACATACACACTGAGACTTACACAGCTAAGCAAAGCCTAGCAAACAACAAGTGTGCTTTTTGAATGTAGAAAAACACTTTTGTGGGGGAAGAAAAGGGGAGTGAAGGGAAGAGGAAGAGAGAACATTTAGCAGCTTGCATTAAAACTCTCAATCTGATGCATGAGTTCCTGTTGGAAACAGAGTAAAGAATGAGCACAAACAAAAGGAATAAGGCATTACAGATTTTAATGCAAAATGAGAAATATCGGAATACCATAAAGTAGAACCTTAGAAACACAAATACTGTACCTTATTAAATTAAAGGAAAAAAAAACCCTTCATAAAATAATACTCAATGCCCCCCATACGATAAAATCCAGAAAATGATTTTTAAAAACACTATTTTGTTTTAAAAGAAAATTTTAAATTTTCAAAGATACACATTCTCAATGAAGATAGGGATGGTATAGTTATTACATATAAAACACTTAAGGATCAAAAAGGTATAAATAGCCTCTGAAAGAACACTCTCGAATGATATTTATAAAGAACAGTCCAGCAGCTCAGCACCCAAATTAGTCTTTGAAGTGAAAACTTCCAGGGCCTACCGTGTAAACAAGCTTGAACTCTCTGAGCTGGCACACATCTCCACACAGCCCCCTTTTTCTGAGACTGGGTCCTCCTACCTTGCCCAAGCCAGGCAGGCAGCGGGCACTCACAGGCCCGATGATCTTCAACTCTGAGCCACACGGAAAATGCTCCATCTTCCCACTCCGGGCCGGTTCCGCCCACCTTAGGCATCCTGGTGGCCTTCCACTTCCAGGGCTCAACCATATTGGTGGCAGCCTCAGTACAGACTCTCAATTAACGTCAGCCCAACTTCACCCTGGAATCACTCACTCACGAGAGCCGCCAGCCTCGGCCTCTTCTAGTAGAAGGGGTTACAGGCTGCGCCGTCACAACAGGCTATGCCACGTTCATAATCAGCAGTGCCAAAAGACACAAGAGAAGCAAAGGAGAGACTCCAACAGGAACTCAGTCAGAAACACATATTGTACATAAACACAATATAATTTCACTCACTTTAGGTTAAGCAAACAATTTAAGTTCTTCATTACTTAAATGTGCATGGATTAGTGAGCTAATATCATCTAGCATTTGAGATTGTATTCTGATAGTCTGACATTCAGAAAAAAAATAAAATAAACAAACTATAAAGCTGGATAAGCATCTGGTCTTTGCCTTTTCTTTCTGCAAAACACAAATGAATTGAAGTATGCCCTGGTTGCCATCAGTTCACTCTGCAGGAAAGATGCTGTTAGGCAAAATGACCTACGAGGGATTTCATTCCATAGGAACAATGTTATCAATGGGTGGTTGAAGTTAATTGGGGAGATAGCTTTGCAGCAAGTTTCTCTGATAAAGGTCTCATAACTTTATTTGGGATAGCTAGGTAATAAAATGAAGAGAGTGCTGAACCTGGAAACAAGATCTGAATTAAAATCCTGCCTCAGACACTTACTAGCTGTGTGAACCTGGACAAATCACTTACCTCAACTTTAAAAATGCAGACGATAATAAGTCCCTACCTACCATGACCATTGTGAGGATCAAATGAGATGATCATTTGTAAAGCACTTTGTAAACCTTAAAATGCTATGTAAATACTAGACGTTATCATCACTATGATAGCCAAGAGATATAGGAACTAATTTCAATATATAACAACAAGGACCATTCCCCAATAGATAAACCATCACAGGACACAAGCAGGCAGTTCGCAAGAGAAACATAAGCTATTAATGGCTACATGAAAAAATATTCCAAATCATTAATAAGAGAACTGCAAGTTGAAACAACTCTGAGGTTCCACCTCATTCAGATAAGACTGATTTTTAAAAAGAAAATGATAAACGTTGAAGGGGCTATGAAAAAGAGAGGCACACTAGTAATGCACAGTTGGTGGAGATGTCAAAGGCAGAGTCATTCTGGAAAGCAATATGGAACTAAAGTTCCATAAAGAACCAAAGAGCTAATGACTAACGTGTATGTACACTTTGATCCAGGAATAGCACTAATATGCCTATAATCCAAAGAGGTAAAGGAAAAAGAGCAAAAGGACTTATGTATAAAAATATCCATAGCAGCAATTTTATCATAGCAGAGAACTAGGAAGAAAAGGGGTACCTAGCCACTGGGAAACATTTGAACAAATTATGGTATGTGAATGTAATGAAATATTATTCTGCTGTAAAATTCTTTTTAAAAAAGGACAAAATCAGAGAAACTGGGGAAGACTTGTATGAACTGATATAGAGGGAAGTGAGCAGAACCTAGAGAACACCTGGTACAATGATTACATCTTAAAGAAAGTAACTCTGATCAGCGCATTGATTCCAGAAGACCAATGAAATACACTTTCTGTATCTTGACCAAAGGATAGGGAAGTCTAGAGGTGCAGAATAAGAGTGAAATTTTCAGACATGACCACTGAGTAGATTTCTTTTGAATTACTAAAGTTATTTGTTACAATGAAGGACTTTTTTGGGGGAGTGAAGTGAAAATGATACAAAAAGAGAACATCACTAAAAATTCTTCCAAAATGCACAGGAAAGAACAGAAGGAAGTTCCGAGGGTAAAGCAGGCTGGCTTTGGGGCTGTTCTGCTGAATTTATTATATAGTTAAAAACCCGATTCTGAGTTTTATGTGCAGTCCGCCCTTTCACTTCTTCATACATGAAAATATTCACATTTGTTGTCAATAGCAATAACAACAGAAATTGAAATTAAAATCTTGAAAAAAATGAATGAGTAGTTGGCCAAAGGCCACTGTGGAAGGTTTGCGTGACTTTTTTGTGGGGTTTGATTAAATTAACGAAATTGTATATTAATAATTATTACAAAACACCATGGGCTGCTCCTCAACAGTACCCACACAGCTGATTTCAAGTGAAACAGGAAAACTTCATGTATCTTCGGAGATTAAAAAAAAGAATTGGGTGGTTATCTAGGTATAAGGTAAAGTCATTCAAAGGACATTAGGAAACATCTTTCAAGTGACTAACCTTTTTGTTTCCAACAGGAATCAGAATCCAAACTGGACTGTTAATGGACACTGGTAAGGCAATCTATATTATCTTAATAACCACACAAGTGAATTTCCGTATGACAAGAAAACCTCAGCTTTGCCACGTTCAGAGATATTTAATATCAGAAGGGCGGTTCCCAGGTGATAGAGTTTTTCACCCAGAGCAACCACCTATGAAGACAAGCTCTACATGGATGGAGGCTTTACCTATGTCCATGAAATCATGATGCTTTAAGTTCTCACCCCTAAGTACTGATGAAAAACAATAAGGAAAAGACAAACTGGGGAATGGAGGGAAGAAAAAAGAAACAGGAGAGCTCAGCATGCAATAGCTTCACTGCTACTGAGACAGAGAAGGGACGGGTTGTGAACTATTCAGGATCAATATGGGGGATCAAACCATCCAATAACGCAAACTAATGCGTTATTCAATATCAGTCATAAACTGCAGGTAATTCCCATGGACCTAAGTGGGATTCATTTCACATGCTCTGATTAGTCTTGCTCAATCGTCACAACATAGTGCAGCCATACTGAGTGCACATCATTACCACAGATCATGTTTTATTTGTCTGACTTGAACCCTGTGAAAGGCTGTCCTTTTTGACTCATAACCAATTAACAAACACATGTAAGCCTATGGGAATTTATCACCAAGAAAGACTGAGGCATGAGGTCACGTAATTAATCAGTAACAATAAACTATGCCACGTAATGATGATTTTAAAACAAACCTAGAACAGCAAAGGAAGAAAACAGAAGTATGTGACTAAGTTTTCTTTATGCCACAAAATGCTGAACTGACATGTGAGGACAGTGGCCATTTGGCGCAAAGATTAATTTCTAACCCTGTCGACCTAGGTATGATACCTTTGGGGGGAAGTTTGCCTTCACCAATCACGGTAGATTCTAAAATTAACGTTCCATAAATATGGACAAAAATAAAATGCTACAAGTAGACTTAAGAGGCAACAAAAGTCAGCTTAGCGATGGGTTAAAGAAGGTGTTAAGAATTCTGCAGATTCAAGAGGTTTAAAATAAATTAACATCTGGAATAGGGGCAAAGACTAAATAACGTTCAGCGACAACACCCAAGCTTCATGCTTTAAGACTGAGCTAGGATACTGTTTAACAGCAAGTCTTGTATCACTGAAGTTCATGAATTATGGACCTGCAAGGCAGGAATATCCGAGTTCCACTCTAGCCTCTGAGATTACTAGCTGTGGTATTCTAGGCCTATGAGCCTCAGTTTCTTCATCCATAAAATGGGGGTGATAACAGAACCTACCTTCCAAGGTGTTTGGATAAGATCCTTGTAAAGT
The DNA here is from genome assembly GCA_028627135.1 of Pseudochirops cupreus. Lineage (NCBI taxonomy): Eukaryota > Metazoa > Chordata > Mammalia > Diprotodontia > Pseudocheiridae > Pseudochirops > Pseudochirops cupreus. The sequence continues at coordinate 346,630,534 of CM053581.1, forward strand.
GCTTTCCAAACCTTAAAGTACTATATATGTGTATATTATCATACATTGCCTCAGCGATAAAGATTTGATACTGACCATCAGAAGAACGTATCTGCTTATCAGCAAACGCCTACTTTCCAGTGAGGTGAATGCTATAATGCTATGAATTGCATGCCTGGGCAAACACTGTCACTTCCCATCATACCTGTTCCCTTCATCCCAGAAAGTGAATTAGTTTGAGCCAGCAGATTTAGAGATACAGACTGGAATCTTGGTGAACCTAGGTGATGAAGCCAGTCTGTAATTCATTTTCAGTCCTGAGGACTGGTTCTAAGACTTATCTGGGAATTGGGGGCGGTTCTAAAGATGGGCCCAGGGACCTAATTTAGTCCAGCATTCCTGGACCATATTTCAAATATCCCATTATCCTACCCAAATCCTTAATGACATTCCCTGACCAGCCTCTGGGGGATGGAATATGGCATTTTTTTTTTTTAGAGCGGACACCACTCTCACACTTGACCAAGTACTAACAGCTGGTGTTCAAGAGATCACTCAGGCTGCACTCTAAGGATGAGAAGAACAGGAAATCTTGTTATTTTAAAATGAACTGAATTCTTTTAAGAATCTTCTTGGCAAAGACTCCATTTTGCAGAGAGCATAAAAATTATCATGATGTCATTCAGTAGTTTAAATAATTTCCAGACAGACACATGCCAGTCAGAATAAAATAAACTACAGAGGTCAAGGGTACCATGATTAAAAAGAAATAAGAACCATCTCCTTCCTTCTATCAACACTCATTCTCCAGAGTTCAAGTAGGAAGGAAAATACATATTTTCAGACTGTGCTCAGTGTTAAAGACTGGCAAACCAATGCACTCAATTTGGAAAAATGAACGCCAAAAAACCCCAAAACCACAACTGAATCAAACAATTTCATTTTTAAAGATGGACATGATTTCAGTTAGGCTATAGTCTGCCAGTCGATAAACACTGTGCCAGGCACAGTGCTAAGTGTATTAGAGAAATTGCTTAAAGTATGCAAACTGGGCTGTTTTGTCATGTGTGGTTTAAAGATACTGACTTGACCACTCACTGGCTAACACATTAAGATGATGTAACTACTGCAAAAATGTAGCTGGAAACCAGGCATTTCGGATTCTATTTCTGGATCTTAACTTTCCCCCTTCTGTATAGTTAACTTCCAGTTCTCTTTATAAAGGCTGCCTGCTCTCTGGGTCACCTGTGTGGATCCTGGAAGTCTATCCTCCCTCTGCCTCATCTACCATCCTCTTAGGCAGGATTTTCCAGGCCAGGCAGCTAAGTTATGTTGTTTTTTTTCCACCTGCCATGGCTGCAAATGCGCTGAACTGGGCAACTTTTTTCCAGACACGAGGGCAGATGTGGAGACAGACTTTGTGCCATTTCCCTGATCGATTACTTTGAGGACTCAAAACTCTAGGCTTGGCTGCCCTGTTGGATCATCAGCAAAGACAAGAGATTTTTTTAGTCACTGTTTTCTATTTTGAATCCCTTTTCAAGATCTTTAAATGTAGTTGAAGTGACCTATTTTCTCCCTGCCCCTATCCCTATCTATGCCATGGTTGCCCCATAGATAACTGACTTATTTGTATTAGCTGTGATTTTGAGTAATGAGATTGCAGCCAGGTGACTTCTGCAGAGTCCTGAAAGACACAGAGTATATGGGGTGGGGTGGGGTGGGTAGATAGAAGCCTGAATTGGCAAATAGTTACTGAGATACAGAAATGAATTTACAAAACCCCACTGCTTGGGGGCTTTTACACACCAGGGATGTGAATTTCCATTTAAAATACACACTAAATCAAATTTGTCAAATTTCATTTTTCTCAAATAAAATAATGCCATCTCTGATAATTCCATAGGCTAAATCTGAATGAAATAAAATTTTATAAGAAGTAGAGTTAATGTAGGTAAAAATGAAACAAATGTTTGACAACACCATCAGGTTTATAATGGTACAATCACTGAGCTCTGATAAATGGGATTTTCTTTAAGTGATAAAGCTACTTCTCTAAAAATTTCATGATTATCTATAGGATAAGGACTGGACTTGTGATTTCCTGGCGTAGGGAACTTTGACGTAAAGAGACTGTCTCTACTAATGCAGTTCAACATGTTCTCTGAAATTCATAATATCAGAACCCGAAGTTCAGAGGTTTGCGGATGGATTTCAAGGAGTTTCTGAACTTGAATGAGATAAAAAAGCAAACCCACATCTTTGTTTTCACTAACCTCTAAATTAAATTAGAGGAAGTTAGGTGGCTTAGTGGATATAATGCTGGGCTTGGACACAGGAAGACCTGAGTTCAAATCCTGCCTCTGACACTTACTAGTTGTGTGACCTTAGGCAAGTCACTTAACCTCTGTTAACTAAATCCACTGAAGGAGGAAATGGCGAACCATTTCGGTATCTTTGCCAAGAAAATGCTATGGACTGTACTGTCTACTGGGTCACAGAGAACTGGACACAACTTGATTATGAACTTATTTTTCTTTTTTTTTCTGAGGAGGGGTCCATAGGCTTCACCAGTCTGCCAAAGGGTATCCATGACACATATAGGAGAGTTGCCCAGAGCAATGAAAAGTTAAGTGATTTGCTTAGGCTTACAGAGTACAGTATATGTTAAGAGAAGGACTTAACCTTTTTTGTGACATGGACCCTTTTGATAGGCTGGTAAAATCTATAGATCCCCTTCTCTGAGTATTGTTTGTTTCAAATACACACACACACACACACACACTCACACACACACACACAAAATAGGATTGCAAAGGAAGCCAACTGTATTGAAATATAATTATCAAATATTTAAAAAGTTCATAAACCGCAAGGTAAAGACTTCTCCATCCAAAAACTTCTTCTCTCTTGTTTTTTTAAAGGCCCAGACACACTGCACAGTTTGCTAGAGGAGTAACTGGGACGTCTAAGACTCCTCTCTGAAGAATCTGGTGTCTGATCCAGAGAGAAAATGCTGTGGGTAAAACCGTCAGCTTCCAGCATACATGTATGAATGGTCTAAGTTTTAATTACAGCAAAGAGATCCTCCCAACAGAAATCAAAACTCATTGGAAGGAAAAGCAATGCAGTTTTTCTGTACTCAATGAGAAACTCAATTATCTGACAACCTGGAACAGCCAAGACCCATAATTAAAAAAACAACCCCCAAATCAACAATCTGAGCAGACAAAATAAATGCCACAAAAATTCATTTGTGAACTTTACTCCAAGAAGGCGGCCTTGCCTGCATGACCTTTTTTTTTTAAATTTTATATCCATTAATCCCATTGAGCTTGGTTATCGCCACATAAGCAGCATTAAAACTGAAGGAAGAAAAATGAAATACTGATATTCACAAGAAAAGACATCAACATTCTGGCATCGACAGACACAAAACTTAAACAAAACCCAGTGGTCATTTAATGCAGGCTGCGCACATGGTCCTATTCACTTTATCGGGCCCCAAGGCAAGCAGTACAATGGAGAGACATGATCAGAGGCAATGGGGGATCGCAGGGGGGTTGGACTTGTTAGGGACCTGCTTCCAACTTGAGCTGGGAAAACCCTTTAGCCTCCCTCTGTAGACCTCGGCTTCCTCATCTCTTAAGATGAGGGTGACAACCACTATCCAGAGCACCTCCTTCAGAGAGCTGTGAAGCCTGAAAGAGGTAATCCATGCAAAGTGCTCCGAAAACTTGAAAGGACCACACAAATCTTAGGTACTGATAGCCAGCTATATTTTGAGAAGGTAGGGAAGTATATAATATATTTGAGAAAAAACTTCCATTTAAAATGGTTAAAAAAAAAATCTGTGATTAAGGCAAGACCTCAGCTGCATGGAATATTTGGCCGCCTGGAACGACTCATTATTTTAGGCTCCCATTAGACACATAATTCACTATATCATGCTTGCATTATGATCCGTCGGTGAACACTAAGTAGAGGCACATGACTTACTCAATCAGAGAAGCTTGTGGTCTCCCTCATTAAGAACAAAGCATCTGTCAAGGTTGAAATGTATTTGGATATGTTTCTAAAAGACACAGATATACATACATACATATTATATAAGGAAATGCTGGAAAGCTGTTAGTTAAGAATCTAATTCTAAAAGTCCCGAGTTCTGGAACCTTGTTTTCACATTGCACTTGGGAATTTATAGACCTCCTTCCTTCAGAAGTCACTTGTCCAAAAGAGGGGACAGTGAGATGGCCTTTGAACCTGTGGTGCGTGCGTGCGGTCTCTATGCTCCAGGCAGGTCTCTAAGATCATGCGAAGGTACCACCCTGTACTGGTGGAGGGAATTTCCTCACTCAGGAGCTCCCTACGCCAATGACATCATAAGCCTAATCCCTAACCATACCCCTTATCCAGATATCTCACCTGCCTAGATCTCATGAGACAATGAGAAAGGGAGCAGAAAAGGGCCAGAATACCCCAAAATCAACAGTAGGAAGGCCAAAATCTCTTCTTTATTCAGTAGCACTCACATCCAGCATAGCTAATTTTTGCTTAATACACAATCCCAGCAAGGTCAGTGATGTGGCTTCTGGTTTCACAGAGGAGCAAAAGCAACATACAGGTATGTCATGTGGGTGGACTCTGCTAAGAGCGAGCGACAACCATGTCACAAGCTGTGAGAAGGGAGAGCTGAGAGCAGCTTGGGATTCATGACCAGCCACAAGAAGCAGAGATGCGTCCTCAGGAAGGACACAGGTCCTTCTGTGTTGGAACAACCACTAGGCATCCCTCATTAGCCTCCAACCCTACATTACAGCACATTACAGGAGCAGATGCCCCAAGTGATGGATAAGAGAAAGGTTTAACAAAGTGGGAGACACGTGTAATACGTCTCAGAGTTATCAAAAATAGCTCAACAGATCTGATGCTTCAAAAGTCAACTGTCAATTATCTGAACGCTTTCCGTAAATACGGATGACCTCATTCTCCAGTGACTTAGGATAAGTGAGGAATTACTGAACTTAAGACAGGGAGAAGACATGTAATTTCTGCAAAACCCGTGAGGTGTGGCTTCACTGTAATGGTGAAATTATTTTGTGGGCCTCTAGTGACTTAAGTAAACCCTACCCGGCACAGAATCTATGTGTATACTTACAGAAGAAGCAAAAGAGCAAACTGAGCTCATTTTCTATGACTACCTCTCAGCTGTCACCCATGGTATGAGGCCTCTATCTAATCCCCCAAAATGTGACTGCATTCAAATTAAAGCATTTTCTCTGGTTTTCTAATGTAGCAATAGTGGCTTTAACATTTTTGAGTTTAAGTATTTCAACAAATGTCACCTTAAATTGGATTCAGAAGTGGTATTTCACCGACTAGTTCATGCAACTCTCTCCCTTTTCATTAGGGGATAATTGATTAATTTACCTTGAATTGCTTTAAATACAAAGAAACCTTTGTGATTTCTTTTGGAGGCATATGTGCATGTGTATATATATATATATATATATATATATACACACACACATACACAAATGTGTGGATAGAGAGGTAAATACATCTATGCACACGTGTGTTTTTGAAAATCAGTCTTTTTAGTCTATTTCAGTAACATCTGTATGCTAGATGTCCAGTCATACTGTTAAAGGTTCTACTTCCTACAAACTACATTCTGATAAAGTGAGATGCCATATACTATCATAACTCAAGTTTGAGAAAAGGAACTTAACCATGAAGAATTTATCCCAATGTTGGAAAATAGTAGAGACATCAAGAAAAATCCTTTGGTGGGAATGAAATTTCAAATCTGTAATTTTTAAGTGCCTGAAAGAACCATTAGTAATTTTTATATATTTTTTATCACTGGAGACATCGGCTTAGTTCCAACGTTTAGTTCTTACAGAAACAGTAAGAGATGTAATCATTAACACTTAAGATTAACGACTTCTCATTCTAGAATTCCTACTTAAGAAATAAAGTGACTAGTCAAAGAACATAGGGTCATAAACTCAGGGCCTAAGAAAATCTAGCTGTGGGCATGCTCACTGACTCCAGATTTGTTCTTTATAATGACTTTCTAATCATGGAAAATGTAATGAAAACTTAGTGGGGCAAGAATATTTTTGAAACTGAGTAGAACAAGTTATCTAAATCATTTCTCCAATCAGAATCACATAAATTAAAGAGGATAAATGGCTATTTTTTTGACAGTACAACCATGGATTGTGTGATGGAATGGAAGTGGTGGCTCTGGAGTCTAGGGATCTGGGTCTGGCTCTGTCTCTTACTTTCTGGGTGACCTTGGGTAAATTACCCAACCACTATGGGCACCAGTATCCTCAATACCAAACCGAGGGGGTTGGTCTAGAGGAGCCTGAAGAGTCCTTTCCATCTTTTGGTCTTAAGGGACTTCTACTGCATGAGACTAGAAGAAAATCTACTGCCCTTCCTGATGAATATACTTATAAAAAGATCTGCAAATAATTAGGACGTATACTATTAGAGAAAAATCCAATTTATTAAAAGAATCATTTATACTGAGACAAAGATGCCACTGATTCTAATGAAGTTATTGTATAATCTAACCATCTGCCCACTTTGTTTACAGTGTGGTATAGACACATTCTGTGGTCAAGATTTGTCTTTAGTTTTAGGGACACTGAAGAAATGCCACGTCTCCAAAAATTGCTGAGATGTCTTCTGGAGTGGAGGAGTCACCTTGCCAAGGCAGGAGGGGTAGAAGCACAAATTCTTTTCCTTCTACCCCCCTCTCCCAACCTAGGCAAATAATCACTGGAGAATGGATGATGGTCTAATGTTCCTGATCAATAATTTTAGCAGCTAATGGACTCATGGGGAACCACATAACGAATGCAAATGAACACAGATAACGAGCCAAAATATTTCTACTGTTCTCGTCTACGTGGTCTAGGTAGGGGATATATGGTAAAGTGAAGCAGCATTAATATTAAATGGGAGAAGCATAATCAAGAATTACTATCAGAGAAGATGACATTCACATGTAATTGAAATTATTTCAAAAAATGAAAGATCAATCTTGGAAATTGTGCAGAAGAATAAAAATAAAATAACTTTCCAAGATCATAGTTGCAACAAAAAACATCTTCGTATGAAAATCTTTAAGGGTGAATAAGAAGGGCCAGGTAGGAGAGTTTGAAACCCTGATTATTTTCTGAGAATATTCCACACTGAAAACCAGACCATGTCTCGACAAACATCGGAGGAAACAGGGACAGTAATATTAAGGATGTTTTTCCTGAAGTTACACTTTTCTAACGTCTTGTACCACAAGGAAACAAATGCTGCTAATAAAGAGAATGACAAATATTGAAAACCAAGAGAGAAAAGCAAATAATTTATATAAGAACACGTGATGACACAATACATAGATGACATTTTTCTCTTAAATTTCAATAAATATTTTTAAGAAAATAAAGCAGGCTCCCAGATCCACACTCATATTACTTTCCTAAAGGGTCCCAGAATTCTGGCCAAAGCAAACATTTACTCTTCCTGAAAGTGTAAAGGATCTCAACCATCCATGCAGAATAGTATGCCAACTTCTGAAAACAATCACCTTGGCACAGATGATTTCTTCACTTAAACAGTTAAGATACCAGAATCTGAAGTGATTTCTCGAAACCCAAAGATAATCCATACTATATGAAAATACCTTTAAACCTTGGGAAGAACCAGACTGGATGGTCAACAGAAAGCAAATTTGATAGCCAATAGAAAGCAGATTAAAGAGAGATTACCAAGAGAAAAATCAAAAGATTTTTCAATCAAATGTTACATTAAAAAACCCACCAATGGTCATTAACTCATCTGAAAAATTTGATAATCAATATACACATGTCTAAAGCACAAAGGTGGCACTCTAGTTATCTTGGGACTACTCTCCAACCCCAACCCTTAGGACACATAAATTACATGAATAGTTGAAGATTTTTATTTAAGCCTATACTTTTGTTTCAGGACTGTAACGAACTAAAGAAATTACAGATGACTTGCCATGAACACACATATACTACAGTCACTAAGTGCAAAGGTAGTAGTAATGTGGCAAAGAAGGCGTCAGAGCAAATACTCGTGTTCTTTCAATGTGATTCCAATTACCTTTTTCAACAGCAAATTCAGGCCAGAAATGGGAAATACACATCGTGTACTCTAAGAGATAAACTGACAAAATCTTGAAATCATCTCCGCAGTATCAGTCAATGTCATAATAATAGAACAGCCGTTTCCTCTAGGGAGACATTGCGCGTAAGAAGACGGAAACGCTCTCTCAGTGCGCCATTGAAGAATGAATAATTTAGAATCATTTTTCCAACTATGATCTTCTCCACAAAGCCTTATAGTGTGAGCCCCTGACATTCCTCATCCCTTTTAAGGGAACCCTTTGAACTTCTTCATCCATCTGAGCAGCTGAGACAAATGAGAATTATACTTCTTTGTCTTCTACATTTTTTTCTTTGTTCTTGCTTTCTTCTGCCTGTTCATCTTCTTCACCTTCCTCCTCTGTCTCACTGGCTTCAAAAGTCTGTTCCTCCATTTTGGTAAATGTGAGAGACCTCGCAGCTGCTTGTGTGGCAAGCCCAGAGGTGATGCTGAAATCTGGTGCCGGGTGGAGGCGCGCCAGCCTCTCCCGGATGGAGGCCTGTACGGAGTCACCGAGCGCCGGCTGAAGAGTCTCCGCGCCAGCCTCGCCGACGTGCTCGGACCCACCCTCGCTCTCACCCTGGTAACAGGTTTTCTCTTGAGCCTCTGCTGAGAAGCCTTCCTTCACAGCACTGTCTTGACTCTGACAGTCCAAAGGGCCGTCACATACAAACTCAGTCCTACTTATCTCACTGCCGTTTGGGTAGGGATTTAGTTCACTATTTCCCTCTTCAGGGTCACCTTCACTTTTATGACTGTCCTTTTCCTTATTTGAATTCACAGATGATTCTGATTTATTTATAGGTTCCATTGGTTCTACAGGAGACAAGGGTTTCATCACAGCTTAAAAGGAAAAAAAAAAGAAAAAATAACTAGGCAATCTCTTAATGACTGAGGGATTGGGTATACTAAACACAAGATTTGAGTCTGATTCAGAACAAATTTCTCTTAAACAACAAAAAATTCAAGTTAAGCAAAACCAATATTTGGTGAAATGGTGAAAATTATAAAGCCAGAAACCTTTATAAGCAACGTATAGAAAAATAAATGAATTAAGAGGATGACTTGGATTTTAGAGAGATTAGAGATATGATGTTGTTCAATTCTGAAAATATCTGAAACTATGTTCTCTTTGTTTAAAAAAAAATAGCACGGCTTTTCCTAATTATGTATCAGAAATAGGCCTGATACAATAATTTGGAAAACACTAATCTCTCAAATTAACATATATTTTGTGTATTAAAACACAATGTGGTAAAGATGCAAACAGATAAGCCAGTGGGTGACCTAACAAATTCCTGGTGAAAACAAGGCATGCCTAAGCAAAGCGCTAAATCCTACCCTGCTCATTCTAAACCAATGAAAAACAGAAATAGTAATGAAATAAAATCTGCATTCAAGATCAGCCACTGTACAAAGCACAATGCATAGATGTGATGGATATCCATACGGCAGGAGAAGTTGTCCTTGCAAGGGAAATGGAGTGTTTTTTTAGCCCCTCTCGATGTTAGTAGGTTGTGGGTCCCATTGCCAGCACCAGGGAGCTGGCCAGGCAGTCTCTCCTCCCAGCGGGAGGGGGTTAGTACAATACAGTCTAACGGAGCATGGCTGAAGACAAAAACAATGTGCTTCTCGAAGAACTGGAGTCTAGTAACTTTTTGTTTTTTTGTGCAAAGCAAGTGTCCACTTCCACAAAACATCCCTAAGCTGCAGTCGTTTCACTAGAGCGGCAGCAACAACACAGACAAAAATGGCAACAGCGGGCTCCCGGCTGGACTTTCCCTCTCTAATTCCACTCGGACTTTGCGCCTGTAAGCAGAGATGAGAATCACTCTGGAAGATGCGCAGACATTTTTCATGGAAAGCAATCTACAGCACTAGCAGGTTTTTTTCCCTGTCTCCATTATTCTCTGTCTCCATATGCTAAACAAAAGGATGTTATACTTTCAAATGCAAATAAACATCAACAGCACATGCTTAAAAATGACAGTTTTACTGCTACGGCTTTTACTGTTATGGTAGCAAGAAAGTACAAGCTAAAAATGTTTCAAAATGCCCCAGGAGCGGCTGATGTGAAGTGATGCGGTAAGCCATTCTGGGACTTCATGGAGGTTTTCGTGGCACACCTGAATGAACAATTTTAATACTGTACCATTTTACTAGGCTCCTGAACTGTTTGTTAACTGTGATTTTTTCCATCGTATGAGGGTGAGGAATCAGGAAGAAGCGGGGACAGGAAGAGCTGCAGATCACGTTCTACATTACCCAGAAGATGTCTCCCCTTACAGTCTCTCCCTTCTTCCTTCCTCGTGGCCAAGGCTGACCTTCTCACCTGAGCTGTGACCCTCTCTAGTGCTTTCCAGGACCCACCTTCACCAATCACTCCTCTATCCTTAACCTCTCTCTGTGGGATCTTTTATTTACTAAATAAATGTTCAGGTTGCTTTTCCACAAAACTCCTCCTGCTAGCCCTGCCAGTCACCCCCTTAAATGGCCATTCTCCCCAATCAAATCTCTTGGAAAGTATGAGCAGCCAGCACAGAATGTTCCTGTTGTATCCACTCGTTTTTCAAAGCCAGCCTCTATCCCCACTTCAATCCTGGCTCTATCTGCTCTCTCAAAAGTCACTGGCCATCACCTCATGGACCAACCCAGTGGTCCTCAAAGTGTAGCTCTGCAAGATCAAAGCTGTTTATTTACTTTAATACTGAGGCATTTTAATTTTGGGTATAGCCTGTATTGGTAGACACAATCTACACAAACAGAAGCTCTTTGGGAAGTCTTCAAACATTTTAGAGAGCATAAAGGGATGCCAAGGCCAGAAAGTCTGGGGGCTGCTAGACCAGCCCAATAACTTTCCACAGACTTCATTTTCCTCTCCTGTTCTGGACTAGCACTGCCGCCCACCCTTCTTTTTGAACCCTTCCTCCTTGAATCTATGGGGATAAGCATTTCTCGTGCTTCTCCTATCCCTTTGAGCTTACTTCCTGCTGCAGGCTCTTCTTCACCCCTAGCAACAGGTGCTCTCACACATTCAGAACTCAGTGATCTTCTCTTCTCTCTCATCTATTCCTATGGTTTCAACTCTCACGTCAGGAGAAATGATTCCACAATCTCTATCTCCAGCCTGAACCTCACTACATTTTCAATGGCGTGCTGGACAACTCCACTTGGATGTCCCACCAGTAAGTCCTTCAGTCTCAACTTAGCCCAAACTGAACTGCATCCCATTTCCGTAAAACCTGCTTCCTCTCCTAAGAGAAGGAACTCTTTTTGTTCTTGGCACCCAAATTCTCCAGGTCACAAAGCTTGAATCTTAGAAATTTATCAGACCGTAAATTTGTTTTTTAGTCATCTCAGGACCTAGTAAAGTGCCTTGTACGTAACCTGTCCTCCGACAAGGTCCACTGTGATAACAAGTGATCAGGCATCTCTGATTCCTCCAGTTTCCTGGCAACATCTTCCCTGGATCCGTTCTTTCCTCACTGGTCCCAAAGCCACCCCCTTCTTCAGGCCTCCTCTAGTCTCATTAATCTTCCTTCTGGTAGGGTCTCCCAATTCAGTCAGAGTCACATGTGTTTTTTTTTTTGGAGGGGGGAAGGCAAGGCAATTGGAGTTAAGTGACTTGCCCAACGTCATACAGCTAGTAAATGTATCAAGTGTCTGGGGCCAGATTTGAACTCAGGTCCTTCTGATTCCAGGGCAGGTGCTATATTCACTGTGCCACCTAGCTGCCCCTAGAGTCACATGTCACAGCTAGAGTAATCACAGCTCTGGCCATGCTGTTCTCAGGCTCAAACACGTTCAATGGTTTCCTATTACCTAAAGATCAAGCACAATAAGGTCTTCCCAAATATGGCCCTACCATCTCTATCTAGCCTTCTCTCCCGAGGCTCTCCCACACTTCTGCCAAACCGGGCTATTCACTGTTCCCCAAACAGACTCCAGATACTCCCTGCTGTGCCATTTGCTCCTGTCTTCCCTCTGAATGGCCAGGGAAGAAGAAGAGTGCCAACTCCCCCTGACTTCTAGTTCTGGTCCCTGAGTTCCTATTTCTCTAGGAGGACCCATCTTAAAAGCTATTTCATGTATGGAGCCTTCCACCAGGAGATGTCCTCTCTCCTTACTCTGAAGGCTTCTCATAAGTGCTCTGGGTCTTCAGTCTCCTAAAACAGTTATCTGTATACCTGTCTCACCCCCTCTATGGAGTGTAGGTGCCTTCCTTGAAGGCAGGAACAATGGGCCTTAATCATGTTGTATCTCCAGCAGCACCTAGCACACAGCACTTTACCCTTCAGTGCCTGGAAAATACATGAACTGAATTACAAAGGTGATAATCTGTACTAAAAAGGTGACTAGAAGTGGATCCTGAGGATGTGAGTTAGGAGTCTGGTTCTAAGATCCATGACTCGAGTCTTTTTGGTGAAGTCACACAACTTGTCTAGTGGCCAGAGAAGAACCAGATGATCTGGGGTTTCTTTCCAGTTCTACAGTTTCTGATGCTACAAATGATGGAGGAGAACCAGGGAAGAGCTGAAGATTTTGGAGCCGGGGCATGAAACGGTGAACGAGCCGTTTGAGGAGGGGAAGTCTGGTGACAGGATGCATAGTGGGCACAAGTTAATCAGGACCTGGTCTAGGGCAGGGGAGAATAGGAACAGGAAGCCATGATACAAGAGGTACTTCAGGAGGAAAACTCATTTGCTTTGGTTACTGCAGGTGGAAAAAGAAGGAGGCAGGAAGGAGGAAAAGATGATGGGATCCCAGAATCAGATGACTCCCAAGGTTTTGAGCCTGGGAAATTGGAAAAATGGTAGTGTTATCGGTGGACACAAAAAATTCAGGAGGGGGATTTCAGTGGACTTTCCATTCAGTCTGAGGAATCTCCATGATTCAGAAAAAGGTTAAAAGGTAGTAGTTTTCAGACTTTTCATAGCTATTCTAAAGTGGCAAGGAAGTATCATTTCTGTCTCTGCAATTCACAGGAAAGTCTCAGCTGTAGACAGGATACTCTCATCTGTTACGAGGTTATATGAATAAATTTCTTCATAGTTTTGATTGGGGAAGAAAAAAATTATATTTAAGTCAATTCTCTTGCAGCTCCAGCTTGCAAATGAGGGTGTGTAGATGGCATGAATAGAGTCCTCTCACTACAGGCTGCTGTCATTAATCACACATGTGACTTCAGAGATCTGATCTCAACTCTTTTTGTTTCAATGGTAAACTGGATTAACATGCATCTAATATCACAGATAAATTACCTTAACACTTGGAAGCTATAGAGGATTCAAGACCTCATACTCATGCCTATACCTGAAAACTAAGTTATAGCATTTATAAATCTACAATTCAAGCCTGACTCATCAACAAGATCAGTTCTTAAGAATGAGAGCAATTGGTGAAAACGTGTCAACTTGGATTCCACAGATTCATACAATCACTTTTTCTTTACTGTATTATGACAGGGCTTATGTCTGTACTTACCGTAAGATCACCAAACTAAGGTCACAAATCACCCAAGAGACTATAGCTAAGTAAAGAGAATATGGCGCAGGAAAAAGTGCCCGCCAAAGCTGACTAACTTTTAAGACGGACAGCTCACCGTGATCACTGAAGAGAAGCTGCTTCCACTTTTGCCTCTCGGACTCCGAGGCTTTGAACCCCAGCACTGACTTTAACTCTTGTAACACTCTTTTCGATTCCTCCCGTTCCCGCTCCCGCCTCTCTCTGTCTTCGTGCGACAAACAATAGAAGTCATCTCTTCGGAAATCACTGTCCGTGTCTGCATCATCCACATACGCTTCCAATTCCTGCAAATACACACAGACGCACTTTACGTTGAGGAAACGATATTCTGTACTCATGTCAGGCCCACTTCACTGCAAAGCGTATACCCCCCACCGCACATGAGGGTTTGTTCTATAGTTCTGATCGTTAAGGAACAATCTGGAGGAGGATGGTATTCAGCAGCGCAGGATCACAGACTTTCTTCTGGAATACTTAGTGGGCAAGAGTCTTGCCTTTTACTATCATTATCCCTTTATTTAAGGGATTTATTCTGTGAAGCTTGGATTCAGTCAAATGGCTACCCTTGAGGACCTACAGGGCCACAGGTTCCCCACCCCTGGGCAAGACCAGACAGAACATGAGGTGTGGGAGACATTGGGTAACCCTCGGCTTTGATGTTGTTCTGCCTAGAGGCTTGCTGAAAGTCATCCAAACTAAATGTATAGGCACCAAGCAGCATGACCACAGCCAGAGCTGGGAAGCACCTGGGGCATTAGCTACCTCTGGGGAATGGACAGCTTTCCCCCCTTAGCCCATCTTCAAAGTTTTAGAGATTCATTAGGAGGAAATAAAGGTGAACACCAAATCACACTCACACACACAAAACTCATCTCTTTTACCCTTAACATTGACTGCAACTATAGATATATCTTTATCTGATGATGTTTCATTCATTATTTTTGAGGGCTTCTTTGAAAAAGAAATATCTGCTGAGCTGAGGACTTAGCTTCAAAACCATAACTGTTAATTATACTGGTCCCAGTGGGAATTCTGGAGCTCAAAAAGCAAAGCAATTGGGCCCGGCTCATGCTGCTGCAGGAGCCCTGCTGTGGGGTCCTGAGTTCATCTGCTTGCCCATGGCCACTGAGCCACAGACAGACAAAGGGGCTGCACCCTGGTGGTCCTGCCTCCAGAGGCAGCGGTTGCACAGGACACCCCAGTGCCTCTGGGGTAACAATATGCTTTAACAGCTGTGCTGGGGCAGAAATAGAGTCAGTCTCTTCATGAGCACAGATGTCTCTGTTTCTTACCTGCTCCTCAGGTATCGGGTCCTTGTCCTCAATATGTAGAGCAGGCTGTGGCAAAGGAACCGTGGCACAGTGTGGGATTTCACATGCTACTTCAGGTTTGCCTTCAGAAGGGCAAATGAGGAAAAGAAATAGGTCACTTGGAATCTGGGGTGCCACTGATGACAGACAGTCTTGGGGCAATTCTACGGAACAAAATTCATCTTTGCAAAAAGACCAAGGATATGGAAACTCAACCACATGGCATGCATTGTGTATGGGAGCTTTTCTCTCTTTCCCATTTGCTGGAATACCTACAACCTCAAACATTCAACACTTTAGAACAATCACGGGCATAATAACATTCTAAAACATTTACTCCGACTGGACCAAAATGCTAGGACAAAGGATTCTGCTTCATGTCCCTGCACAGAGGCCCACGCTCCCTTCTTCCAATAGCTGTGATGAACTGGTGATTTCAGGAGCACCCTCTCATCTGTGTCTTCTCATCTGCACGCTTCTGGCCCATAAGGTAATATATCTGAAAAGTGCTCAGCATAAGTGTTCGGTATATAGTAGGTGCTTAATAAATGCATGTTCCCTTCACCCATTTCCATCGTCTCAGAGGCTAAAGCCAAACTGCTGGGGAACATCTGATCCCTTATCCAGAGACTGAATAGCGTGTTCAGAAGCTTTACTGATGAATGCCTTCCAGATAGCAGCTCGGTGTGCCTGCGCTGACTAAACGAGCTTAATTAATCCTTACTGCAGGGTCCAGTGTTCTATCAGAAGGTGGTTTCAAAAGTGTTTGTTACTACGCGTCATTAGTAGTTACATACGCTTTCCATAAAAAGGCGACAAATTCCCATCTCTCTACTGTGCTTTCACAAGAGTGAGGAAGCAGAGCTGGGGAGAAGCTTTTAGGAAACATTCAAGACCATCTTGTTGACCTGGAGTGTAGATAACTAGCTGACCCAAAGCAACAGGCAACGCTATGAGATTCGCTTGGCCTCAGTTTGGTTTTCTGTGTTCCATTTCCAATGTTTATGGACTGAGCTAGGATCATCTGAGCTTTCTTAAAGACGTAACAGAGATCAGAGGTATGGTGACACGGTTCAAGATGAAATTTTAATTTCCTTCTGCCGGCATTAACTGGTTGCTCTAGCACTTCTTAAAACACCTGGTTGTTTCCCATGTGTTTTGAGAGTGACCAAACAGGGAGTTTATTCTCCTAAACTTTTTGGCGATGAGAAATATGCCACTCCCTGGGGAAATTTTGATGGCAAATCACCTTCAAGGGAAATCCAAACCAAAATTTCCAAATGAGCTCATTCAGAGATAAGAGAAGCAGGAGGAAAGAAAAGGGTAACAAGGGGCTCTAGGGATGCTTTTTGGTAGTGCTAGAAGTGCTTTGTCTCAGTAACAAAATGCTGAATCATTTCATGCATCACATTTGAGTTATTCATTATGAGCCAAATGGGTTATTTCCAACATTGGGCAAAACCTTTTGCTCCACTGCTGAGTTACATATAGATTTTGTAGAAATTACCAATAAAAAGCAAGCAATGAAAAAATGGCAATGTGGAAAAAGTGTGTAAGTTATAAATGCGGCAGAAAAAAGTTTTAAACATAAACTGTCTACCTCCATAAAATGACTGGAGACCATCAGAGTAAAGAGAAGCTCTTCCTATACTGACTGAAAGGTAGATGCAAAATGGAAAACTACTGCCATCCAAAAGAGCTCTCCTGTACTAGACATGACTGAAGAACATTGCCATTTTTCTAGTAATAACCTTTAAATATATAAGAATATCTTAGCGATAAAAACATCTGACGTTTTTGGCGTGACATGGTAAAACAGAGCAGGGCAGCTTCTCGGGGCAGGGGCCACTCTTTATTCATCTTTGCTGGCAGGAGAACACCTTGCTTTCAGAGCACAGGTGTTAAGGAGACACTCGCCGATGCAGGGTGAATCTAGTAGCACAAACTCAGTGTGTTTACTGAAGTAGGAGACCCATGCGCATGATAAGTGCACAGGGTAACATGTTAAGCAGGAAGAGGAGGAGAGTTTTTATTGACTGCTGTAAGGAATGGGGAAATAGGAGAAACCAGCATGTCTGACCATGAAAGCACTAAAAAGGTTACCTATCATCCAAACTGCCAAGTCTTCAATTTAGAAGACAGCAAAATATATGAGGCAGTAATTAAAACTAACCCAAGTACTTAAACACGTTATTTGTTCCAAAACTCTAAGATCAGATTGTCCTAAGAGAGTGAAAAAAACGTGTGCTGGGCTCCCAGGTTTATAGCTTGGGGATAAAATGTGTACCCATGTGAATGGAAATAAATACTCTATAAAAATATATGAAAGAACATTCTATAAAAGCTGCAATCCATTTATTAAACCACCTTTCGACTGTTCACCTTGGCAGTACTGGGAACTACGCTGAAAATAAGAATTAAATGTCTCAAACATATAAGTGTATATTTTCTGGGCATCAAAGTTTAGCACATAAAATAAGTTACATCCATTCATAACAAATGATTTCTGAGGGCTGACGGTATCACTCCATAATTATAGTCTCTTCACTACTATATGATTTCAGGCGTCCTTTAGCTCCCACCTACCACCAAACCTCTCCCCTAGGTCCTAGAAATCCTATCGTGACTCAGTGAACCTTTAATAAGCACTTAGGTACTGCGGATATGACCAAAAACCAAGTCTTTCCTTAACCAATAAGAGAAGCCACCTTTTAAGATTGTGGCATCTTTTTCTTCCCAGCCTTCCCCCCTCTCCACAGAGCAAAATGCTAACATTCCCATGAAAACACATGCACCCATTATCACATGAGCAGAAAAATGAGCTTTACAAGAGGGGACCATGGCCTGGCAAAATGTGAAGGTGACCACAAGGAACCACAGCCCAAGATGCTGGGGGGCGAGGCACCTGAGAGTCTAAAGGGGAGAAGGTTACAAGGGTAGAGGACAGGTATTCCCTGTGCTCACAATTCTGCTTAGGAATGGCTGTGGGTCAAATTTTGGGAAAGAAAAGATGAAGTGTCAAATTAACTTACTGAAGATAACAAAAGGTTAGAGTAGAGGTAAAAAATAATTTCCTAGTGTTGAATGATAGAGCAATGTCATGGTAACAGTGCTTGTTGACATGAAGATGAAAAGAGGGATCAGCCTAGGAAACTCACGGCTGTATTCCACTCTGCGTTATCTATTTAATTCAATAAGCAGCTAGGTGACACAGTGGATAGAGGGCCAGGCTTGGAGTCAGGAAGACTCCTCTTTCTGAGTTCAAATCCAGCCTTACTAGCTGTGTGACACTGGGCAAGTCACTTCACCCTGTTTGCCTCAGTTTATCATCTGTAAAATGAGCTGGAGAAGGAAATGGCAAACCACTCCAGTATCTCAGCCAAGAAAACTCCAGATGGGGCCATGAAGAGTCAGGTATGACTGAACAGCAACATGATGACAAAAATGTTCTTCACTTATTATATTACATATGCATATTATATATATTATATTATGTATCTTATATTACATATTTGTACCGCAGAAGTAAAATGAACAAAAATGTCTTTCCAAAGAGAAACGTAAAGGTTCCAATGTTATCTTCGGCCATGTGCCGATCGATGAATGAGTATATTGATTAAAGACAACAAAGGCTTCTCTAAAATGTAATCAAAAGCTCTAGCACTAGGGCAAATAAATACAACCAACAGCGAAAATTTTTAGGCATGCTCTGAGCAAATGACAAACTTGTGCCTCAGGGGAAAAATGGTTTATTAATTATGTTTTGGATGTTAACTAAAACAGCAATGCTTCTGAAATAAGTCCCGATACTAGTTTCCTGTGACAAATCCATAAAAGTCTTTCTGACTAAAAGCTTATTCAGTTTGGTGAAACATTAAGCCTAGCGACACTGAATTACCTTCAGACAAACTGATGATTAGTAGGAGGAAGATAAAATCCTGACTAGTCTTAACGAGCCATCAGGGGTCTGACGTGAGTCAGAGCAGAATTCCGTGCCAACCAAATACAAAAGACAAAATCTTGGTGAGTCATGCTAGCAGGCACTGCTTAGAAGAAAAAGTTCTTTGTTAAGTACAATCAATCACATTTAAAGAAGAAAACGGTCAAATTTAAAAGGAGAGACCTCAGTATGTTAATGGGTCCATGATCTTGTCTGTGTGGCTATTCTCTCCACAGATGCAGACTGCAACCCTTCAATGCCCTCCTTCCCTTTCTCTGCTTCTTGTCCGGGTCTTTTTGTAAATACTTCACAGGATATCCATGTAACACATGCTAGTGGGCTTCACTGGGTTCTTTTTACTATTTTATGGGTCCCTCACTCTTATTATGTGACCAACCTGGCTCCTTTCCTATTAAAAAAAAATCCAAAACATTGGAACCTTTACATTTCTCTTTGGAAAACCGTTTTTATTCATTTTACTTCTGCAGTACAAATATATAAGATACATAATATATATATATAATATGCACATGTAATATAATAAATGAAAAACATTTTTGCTATCATGTTGCTGTTTGGTCATATCTGACTCTTCATGGCCCCATTTTGGGGTTTTCTTGGCTGAGATACTGGAGTGGTTCACCATTTCCTTCTCCAGCTCATTTTACAGATGAGAAACTGAGGCAGACAGGGTAAAGTGACTTGCCCAGGGTCATACAGCTAGTAAGGCTAGATTTGATAGTGCTATAGAAAACAGCACTATGTATGGATTAGATTTGAGTAGATGTAGTCTAGGAATATTGTCTTATGCTCTTTTTTCCCCTTTAAAATAATGTTTCTTTTTTTTTTTACCAAGGGGAGATAAAGAGATCATAAGCCTACACAATACAACCATTTAGACTCCTACGAGGCATTTCTAGCAATTCCTTTCTTTTAAAAATTTTTTATTAAGTTAATTTATTCATTTTTAGTTTTCAATGTTTGCTTCCAAAAGTTTTCAATTTTCTCCCCCTCCCTCCCCAAGATGGCATGCAATCTGACATAGGCTTACATACACATTCCTCTTAAAATTCCTATTTTCACATCAGTCATGTTGTATCAAAGAATTATAATGAATGGGAGAAATCATGAGAAAGAAAAACCAAACCAAACAACAACAAAAGGAAAGTCTGCTTCGCTCTGCATTCAGATGCGAGGTTCTTTCTCTGGATGTGGATGGCACTTTCCATAGTGAGTCCTTTGGCATTATTGTAGGGCCCTGCATTAGTCATTCCCTTCTTAGACACCATTTAAAATAGTCAAAGTTAACCTATATCCAAAGAAAAACTTCACTCATAAAGCCTTCTGTCTCTAAATATTAAGCCTTCTACATCAGACTCATTAGGTAACTCAAAATCTCTGAGAACACTATAAGCATGTCAGGAGAACCCTGTGCTTTCCTTCTTAAGTCTGGAGAGGCTCATTTATCATCAGGAGGCTGGGCATTAAGTGATGAATTTGTTTTTGGACAACTGAACCTAAAGAACTGAGAAGTTATAATCTGTGTCAATGGAGAGCTGTTAGTGAAATCACGGATCACTTAAAGTACTGATGATGTGTACACACACACAGTACACACACACGTGTACACACATGTACACACACATGCACTCTTTCCATACCCCTAAGACAAAGACAGAAACATGCACTACCCCCTTCATATGTGGACATTTTCGTTGCAGAAGGGGTGAGAGAAAAACCATGACTCATGTTAGAAAGCAGCTTGAGACTGTTCTAAAGATAGAAAAGGATCCTCAGACAATTATACCAGGAGGACCTGTTTCAAAACACAGCAAAGGCACAGGTGGGGATGGGTGTGAAGCAGCCTTGTCCATTCATTCACTATTCACAAACAAATTTTTTCAGGGTTTTGAGGGCTAGAGCTCAGAAATGATAAATCATATAAGCTTTGGGAATATGGGGAAATTACATATTGCTTGTGTTATACCTGACTTAAAAATGAACTTTGGCTTTTTAATCCTGAGCTTTAATCCTGAGTACTCTTGAGGAGACCTTGATTTGAGGTTATTAAGAGATTTGAGAGGAGGAGAAAAGAAATTAGAGATTAGAAGAATGAGAAGACACAGGAGCTGCCTGGACAGACCGATGGTAGAGATTATCTCCTGCTGACCCAAAGAAACAGGTCAGAGGAGAATCAGAAGACAAGGACAGAGAGAGACAGAGACAGAGAGAGAGAGAGACAGAGAGACAAGAGAGACAGACAGAGAGATAGAGACAGAGAGACAGACAGAGACAGAGACGGAGAGACAGACAGACAGAGAGAGACAGAGAGACAGAGAGAGAGACAGAGACAGAGAGACAGACAGAGACAGAGAGACAGAGAGAGACAGACAGACAGAGAGAGACAGACAGAGACAGAGAGACAGAGAGACAGAGACAGAGAGAGAAATAGAGAGAGAGGGGGGGAGAGGGGGAGAGAGAGAGGGAGGCCTGAAACCTGGTAGAGTCTGTGGGTGCTTGGAGCTCATTGGAGTAGAGTTCTGCTGTGGGGGGAAGAGCTGGCTGGACTTACTGACCTTTAGTCACCTCTGGTGTCAAAGAGAAGGGAAACCCCTCCGAGACTTGAGTGCATTGCTCTCTATCAGCCTTTCTACCTTGCGGGAGAAACTCCTTTGAGCCTCATAGAGCAGACCTAAGTTAGGTAACTGCTTGTAATTGAAAAAGCTTAACTTCAGCACTTACCCAAGGAAATAGCCAGGGAAAACTGGAGCCCCCAGCTCAGGGCTGCTGCTACTGCTCTATTAAAGCAGTTCAACACTGCTTCAATCGCCCAAGAAGAGAAGAGAAGTAGCTTTGTCCAGCAGGAGAGTGGAGAGGTTTAGAAGAGGAACAAGTGACACAGACTGAAAGAGACAGCTGACAGCCAGGCTTGCCACCCAGAGCTGCGAGTGGCCCCAGGCAGAGGGGCTTCCCTATTCGTGATGGACTCATTATCCTTCACAGATACGATGTGAATTGGTAGGACAGTGCGATGGAGGTTTATGAATGCCTTGTTTAATTTCATCATTCTTGCTTTTGTCTTTTATTTAGTGTATGATATGTCACTAATTATTGATTTTACCTTCTTTTTTCAGTCAGTGTTTTATGTCTAAGAGCTAATGGTGTTATTCTGACTGCTCTGTTAAATAAGCATGCTGATGGGGACTCAGGAGCCACAGGGGCAAGTAGGAAGAACCTATCTCCTGTCCCCCAACAAAGATTAGCCTCAGTACATCAGAGAGGAGTTGGAGAAGTGCAGCCTTGCCTGTAGCTGGTCTCCAACTCTGGGAAAGTCCCTGAGACCTGACCACATGAATGTGTGTTGGGGTGAACTGACCAGCCTGAAGAGAGAGAAGGTTGATCCAGGTGCCACCATTAGACATGACATCACGTCCAAAGGCTAAGCTGCCAAAGAGAGTGGGCCAGTACCACACCCAGGCTACGCATGTATATGTGAACGTGTACACAGATGTACTCTACATACTGTCTGTATATACTCTATCTACAAAAGAAGGTAATGGGTCTACTGGCCCCGGCATTTCTGAATGCCTACTTGTAGGGCAGAAGGCAAAGAAGACACCATCGCGTGTTCTGATTGGTTATCTCATAACTGGTACATTCTAAGTGCTCAATAATGTTAAGTGAGGCTCTTACCTTAGCCTAGGGCTATGTAGAGCCCTTACTCCGTTCTTTATCTGCACAAACGACATCACATACATCCATATGGTAAATTCAGTACTGGAAAATCTATAAAGCCAGTTTCTAGCTGAATCCAGTAAGCTAAACTACATATCTAAGGAATGAAACCACCATTAAATAAACAAGAAGGCCTGATGGCCAAGTGTCTGCCAGGGCACCTCTCAAACATACCTTTTTTATCTGAGTTTCTTCGTACCAGTTTATCTACTTGGGAAAGAGCCTCTTTCCAGCAACTGTTGCTAGCCTCAACTCGAGGCTGGAGTAACTTTAATTTCTGCTCCAAGATTTGATAGGCCTCTGATGCCAGCATATTTGCCTCCTTAGTACCAATAAGCTTTTCAAGTTCATCCTCAAGAATTATAACCCTGGGCAAGAAAAGAAAGCAGAAACAGGTCTGAAAATGTAAGCTGTAAAAGTTTACAAACAGGTGAAGGTTGTTCAGAAAGTCTCCTGACAAGGTTAAGCACATGGCATCACGTATGACAGTCACAGCTGCAATACAATCCTGAGTTAGCATTGTACAGCCACGACACAGCTGACTGGTCATAACTCTGGGCGATTCAGGGCGCCCTTCATTAAGAATGCCTACTTTCTTAGAGACGTGGTTCCCAAATACTGTGTGTGCACTGGCATCTGAATTTTTTTTAAAAAAGGAAGAATGTTTCTCTGTCTTGAGACAGAGTTTTATTGCTCAACTTTAAGTTTATGAAGGTTTTCAGTTAATAAAGTGCATATATAAAGGACGTACAAAGTTCACTACGAATGCCAGTGTACCAGTGTTTCTCTGCTAAGCAGAAGAGCAGCAAATGCCAACTAGGGGTCCCATGCCTCATTTAACCTTTAAGTATCTGAAATCATGTGGGTACCTTTGGAGAAAAGTAGTGAAAAGTTGTGAAATGCTTGAAATAATTCCTTGTTTTGTAATAAAATCTGTCCCTTTAAAATGCTGGGATGGCTTTTTTTCCCCATAATTTGCAATTTCAAGTCACTGTGCCACAGTAAATTGTTCTCTGAAACTGTGGGTTCCAATTTAATGGGGTGGATTTAAAACAGCTAGAAGTATGCTGATTCATCAATGTTTCCCCTTTTTGCTTTTACCTGGTGCAAATTCTCCAGTACCATGTCATCTGTATTATTTGCCATTGTCCTATGTTCCCTCCTGCTCTGTCCGTTAAAATTAGGAAAGGCAAACACTGCTGACGACCCAAAACATAACAAGATGATATCTCCCCTCCTGCTTCTGAGATCACAAACCATCTTTCAGGAGCCTCTGTACTCCTTTCTTATCTAGCTCCTAAGACAAAGCCTGTAACTCTTGATCAGTTCTCCCCACTCCCCCTCCCACCCTGTACTCACTCATTCAGCAATGCTTTCAGATGGAGCTGGAGGCTGCGCACCGCTGTGTGAAGGCTGTTCAGTTCTCTTGATTTCTGTTTGGTTTTGGACAAGCGCTGTGCCTCTGACCGATGCTGAGTTTCAAAGTATCTATAGAACTCATAGCTGCGCTTAAGCTCTTCCAAACAGGCGGCATGTGTGTGAGGTAGACCTTGAGTCACATCATACAGGACATGATGAGAGGAAAGAGCAGGTGTGAGAAAGGGACCCCGGGGTGCGTTCACAGTGGACAGGAGCAGCGCCAGCCGCCGGAAAAACTCAGAACTCTGTCCTACCCACAGCTGGAACAAAACCTAAGAAAAAGACAAAGGGGTTGTGTCAGATTTTTTCAAGTGCTCGGGGACCACAGCAAGCCTGAACCCAGTTAGCCTTTAGTAGGGCAGTCAACATTGTCCCATCTCTATAAAGACGACAACTGTACAACTAGCCCTAAAATGGGGCAAGCCAGTGTTAGAGTGAATTCCATAACCATGGCAATTGGCAATTGGCACTGCAGGTACCAAGATCATCTCTGGATACAGGCCATCATGGAATGTAGCTTTTAAGCCAATCAGGGGAAGTGGGAGCCATAATGGTCCACCAGAAAGCCACAAGATTTCTCTAAAAGGCATTCAAAGACATTGCTACAAAGACACCTGTATAATCCCTGGGTGAAACTCTCTTCAGGGGAAGCAGGGATGATAAATGAAGGGACAGGAGAAGCAAGCACGTTGGATGAGAATGTCTTTATTACTTCCTCAGCTGTGGCCGCCATCACACATTTTCATTCATACGTTAATATGGATATTCTGGAAAGAGAAGGTCTAAGGAAAGGAGAAAGGAAGGAGGCATGAAGAATGTCCTTGTTCATTACCCCCAAAATGTCTGGGATAAAATGAATTTTAATTTCTTTTGGTTCAACTCAGCCATCATCCTAAGCAACATTCATGTTAACTATACCACTTCCACAGGTACAAATGCTATCAGGCCTGGAAGGGCAGAAAGGAAATCCAAGATAACTGATGGCAAGTCAGAGGGGCAGGGATCCAGAGACCAGAGAAGTAACATACATAGGCCACAGTGAACAAGGAGCAAGCTGGCGAGAAGCATGGGCTCAAGTACTTGTGAAGAGCATTGGAGTTAATGTCAGGAAACAGAAGGGACAGTTGTTCCGACATCTGGGCAGAGTGAAGAATTCTGCGGACTACGGAAGCACAATTCAGAAGTGAAAGATCACAGGACCACAGACTTAAAAGTAGGAAGGGGCCCCTCAAATAACATCAAGCCCAATCCCTTCATTTTACGCATGAGGAAACTGAGGCCTAGGAAGGGGATGGAACGTGCCTGATGTCTCAAAGGTAGTTAAGTAGCAGAGCCAGGGTTTGAACCCAAGGCCTATGACTTGATAACAAATTCTTCTGCATGGCATAGGGCCCAAGACATAAAATAACCGTGGAACCGGAGGTTTGGAGAGATAATTAGGACTAAGAGGAATAGAAAAAGCACCAGGAAAACTAACAGTGAGTGGTATGATGCATGCTGAGAACGGAGTAAATCACAGAGGGTCTCAGAAAGGAATATAAAAAGTCATGAGTGAAAGTCTGTGGGTGCTGGCAAAGGCTCCTTGGAGGCTGGAGAAGGAATTAGGACTGGACACGTAGAAGAAGAAACTGGAGGGTTTAATTTATTGGCTTGTTCTTATATTACCTGATGCCTAAAAAGGAACGGATGAATCACTGGGTTAAGGGATCATGGTGACAGCTATTAACGGATAACTTACCCAGAATAGCTCCCTGTTAACGCCACTACCCTTAAAGGCTTGGGTAAACAATCCCAGGAGAAGTCCTAAAGGTTTTAAATAACTATAGGTCTCAGTATTCTTCTAAATCCTCCTGCCAACTGAACCACCACAATATTTCAACTTCAAAAAAGAATGGAAGAAATATTGCAGACAGGGAAGTTAACAGGCCTTAATGGACTAGCAAGGGGAGGGAGAGAGGTGCCAACTGCAATGAGCGAGGAGAGATCAATGTAGCTGAAACGTGGAATGTGTGAAGAGCCTCTAAAAAGGCAGGCTGGGGCTTTCTGGGGCCTAGAGGAGTTAGCATGTCATCTCAGAGGTAAGAGGGAGCCACTAGAGATGCCTAGCGGTGAGACACGCTACGTACAAGTCTGCCACATGACATGATAAGGAAACACAGAGACTGGGGGATAAAAGGGGACCAGGAATCCCAGGATCCCAGAGCTGGACAGAAGCTGAGGCACCATGGAGTCCAACCAGGGCTCCCACATTCTGCAAAGCCAAGACAAGTGGATACCCTCACGAACACGTGTCACATTTATCAGGTAGGATTTTGTCAAATGATTTTGAAGAGAAAAGAATGACACAAAGCCTCCTGTTTATTGTGCTCAAGAGCAAGAGTTTACAAGTTAGAAGAGAAAGGGGAGGTAAGAGATGTGCAGCTGGACACCAGAAGCCATGCCAAGAGCCTGCCACAGGCTTTCCTGAGAAGAAACATGGGACCCGTAACATAAAAAAAGGAAAAAGTTCAGGCCATGCAGGTATTGGAGGTCCACCTCTAGGCTAAAAAAAAGGAACCTTTGCCATTTCTACTTGTCGAGCACCAGATGCTTGCGTCTAAAGTTTTCCATTTCAATCCTGGCAAATCTTCTGAGGGAAAGATTTCCTTGTAAAGATGTCAATGGTGGAGGTCCCACACATTCTGGATATGGCCAATGTCACCAGCAGCTCACAAACTCTACTTGCCTGCTGTGGATAATTGATTCTTTTGGTGTAGTCTTTTACAACACATTATCAGAGCTTAGTTTTAGCCCATAAAGAGGAGGGTAAAAGATATGGACATCATTAAAGTGAACTTGGCCCAAAACATGATTAAAAATAGGTGACGTGAGGAGAGCATGGTAACAAGGGAGGGATGTAGATACCTGAGACATCACAGTCCAAACATGAGATGCTGACCAAGTAAAGATGGGCAAGCCTAATGTTGCGGCAAGTCAGATGAAAGGGGAGGCTAACAGGCAAAAACAAAAAGTGAGGAGTCTAAATTCTTTATTTACATCAAAGGCAGGAAGTGAAGAAGAGAATTGGGGGACCATTTGATGATCAAAATCTGAAAGGGATTCAGGGATAAAAGAGGGACAGTTAATGAAATATTTTCTTTGATTTTTTTTTAAACTACAGAAGTGGTGAGGACAATCCTTCCTCATCTGGCTCCCTTTTCTTTTGATATTAGGGGCATTAGATCAAACCTAGGCAAAATTCTGTTTTAATGATGGGACAGCTAGGTGGCACAGTGGATAGAATGATGGGCCTGGAGTCGGGAAAATCCAAGATCAAATCCAGGCTCAGACACGAATGTCCTAGCAGTGTGATCCTGGGCAAGTCACTTAACCTGTTTCCTCAGCTTCCTCCTCTGTAAAATGAGCTGGAGAAGGAGATGGCAAACCACTCCAATGTCTCTGCCAAGAAAATCCCAAATGGGGTCACAGGGAGTCAGGCATGACTGAAAAACAACTGAAAATTATAAATGCGCGTGGATTTGATTTTTATAAAACCCCAAAACCCCAGTGCTGGCTGTTGACGCTGAGCTGTAAAATCACAACACAGGGTGATGATCTTTACAGAGTGTCTCAAGTCACATTTAAATACAATTAGAGCAGAAAGGCAGATCAGGTGACTCAAGTGCCAAGGCTTTAGGGCTGCTAAATATTCTCCAGCTGCACAGGGGTCCCTCTCTACCCCCAGTCTATGCCATGGGATGTGCTCTTTGTCACACACAACCAAAGCAGCAGACCTTCTCCAGGCTACGCAAACAGGCTTCTTCCATTCTGATTACGTATGGACATGATATAGCAATTATGTCCATTTCAAAAGCACAGGAAAATGAAATTCTTCCTGTAGTGGAAAAATATGTAAGACTTAGATTTAACTGACATGTTATACATGAGGTGTGTGAGTATTAAAATTACGTCTACGAATAAATTCAGAAGTGAGGCAGCAAGGTCATTGGTTGAAATACACAACTGATGATTCCAAACAGTAATTCTGTTAGGACGACTGATTCCAAAGAAGAGCGGCAGAAGGGAACCAGGGACTGTCCTTGTTATGCCTCTGGACCCTCTCGTACCATCTGCCCTCCCCCAAATCTGAGCTCGCAAGCCTTTCCTGTGTCAGGTGGGCAGAACTGAGGGCGAAGGCAGCAGAGTATATGGATAGTATCGCTCTGGGTACGTGCCTAACGAATGTATGTTTCCTTTTAAATTATTTCAACTGTGAGAAATAAGGGTTAAAATTGTACGTGTTGTTAAAAACCATAGATGTGGCTCTGTAAAAGCATACAGATCATGGGCATTTCTAGGAATTTTCTGGAAAATGACTCCCCCTTGCACGTAGATCTAGTGTTGTGGCTACCAATGCTTCCTGGGTAAAAACAAACTCCTCTGCCTGGCATTCCAGGCCCACCACAGTGTGGCACCATCCAAACTCTGCAGTCTTTTCATGATATTCCCTGTTTCCCGGACTCCAGTGCCCAGACAAGTCAGGCTGTGTCCTTGTGGGTACAAGGCCGGCCCTGGGCTGGCATCTGGGTCTTTGCCCAAGCTGTCCTCTGCCTGACGACTTCCTACAGCCCCCCTGGAAGCTCAGCTTACATGTCACTTCTTCCACGGAGCTTTCCCTGATACCTTTACTCAGTCATGTTTCCCCAATCACCCAGAGCTCACCTAACAGGTGGTTTATAGCTCTCTGACAGAAAATACCATATGTTAGTTTGTATTATAGCATTTGTACATGCAGATCGCCCTCTCCAAGAGGGCAGACTGCCTCATCTAAGCTTTCCCAAGCTAGGACAGCACTAGGTACACAGAGGACATTTAATGTCTGATGACCTGAATGAACGTGTTCAACTCTGTCTTACATTTTATTTGCTAATGATAAAATCGTATTCTACTGCCTGACCATGGTAGGGAGGTGACCCTCAGTTCTCACAGAGTATGCCAGCAGAATGAAGGCTGCAGCAGATCCAAGCAACACAGGAAGGCTTCAACTACAGGCCTGATGATGGGCTGACTCTGAGTCTGCTAAGTCGTCACCCCAAGTCTGGCCCCAAGATGATCAATCAGACTACTGAGCCCATGAGCGTCTCTCCCTTCTCTGGACCACGGCAATGACAAGGTATTGTGGGCAACTTAATTGCTGAATGGGGCAGAAAAAGGACAGGCTGTGTGAAGCCCGGAAAGCCTGACATACAGGTGGCCCTGCATCAAGGCATACTCCTTCTCCCTCTTCCTTCCTTCATGTGGTAAATGGGAAGAACAAAAGTGGGGGCTGAAGAGCTATTGTGCTAAGTAGCAGGGGCGCATTCCCACGGCGCTGGGCTCATCGAGGGCGCTGACAGGGAGGTGTCCCCATATGGTTCTAAGCCTGATCTGCAGGAGCAGGGAAGGGCAGGGTGAGGGGACCAGCTCTGCCCAGGAGAGGGCTGGGGAAGGGGGGAAAGGCAAAGAGCCATACTCTCTACACCCACCACAGCCAATGTCCTCACCCTTCACTTAGCAATCAATGGGTTCCCGTGTCCTTGTGCTTGTGATGTTTCCTGTATTGCCATTTAATGTGCTTGTCATGTATTAGCTGGACTGTAAGCTCCCTGAGGGCCAAATCTATGTCCTGTATTTCTACACTTCCAACAGAGAGCAGCACATTAATTAATGTATTAATCTGTGTATGCTCGACAGATAATGAGAAAAATAAACACTGGCCACACACAGATTAGTTTAGACAAGTTACAGCCACCCCACTAGCAGCTTCTGCAAGACACATGAAGCGAGGCTACTGATGGACCCTGAAGAAAGAGGGAAGGAAGGGAAAAGTCACGGGGTTTGTTTTGTGCTCACAGAGAGGTGAGATGCCCCAGCTGGCCACCTAGACAGTTACTTCTCTATGGCCACCAAGGGAAAAAGACAAAGAAGAGGCAGGAACAGGCAGAAAAGCAGAGAAGGCAGTGCCTCTTCCTTCTTACTGATCAGATCTTCCTCAGGCACGTGAAAAAGCCACAAAAAACTGAGGGAAACAGTAGAGAGCAGCCACACTACCAAGTCAGTCTAAAATCCGGATAGCCGGCATAAGACAGTGTTAACTGGGGTAGGCACCTCCTCACCCAAACCTCCGGAAAGACTGGTGTTGGGGTAAGCTGGCAAGGTCAGACTGGGCTTACTGAGGGAGGCATCAAATAGGCTTTTACTCTGAACACTGTGTTGTGGAGCCATCTTTAAAGGTGTTTTTGTTTTTTTTAAGAGAAGAAAAATAATCTTACTCGCTCCAACATCTCTATAAAGTGGAGCCTCACTAGCTAAACTGAGCTGCTGTGATGAAGACACGCAAAATGCAGGTTCAACTATTAGCAGCAAAAAATGTTAATATTTGGATAGAGAAACAAGGTCATTGTCCTGACAAACTATTGAGACCAATGACGTCATTTCACCCCAAAAGTGGACATTTTATCGTTACATATCTGAGGTACTTCTATCTAAAAAGGCTTCACTAACCTCGTCCTCAACACGAAGGGAGGCCTCAGGCATTTAAGGAGAAGATCTCTATCATAAGACCATGGACAAATTTTGTTTTGCTGCAAGAATCTGACTGAATTTTGCTCCTTTTTCCAGATTTTTAAGCTCCTGGAAGGCAGAGATCACCTCCATTCAAAAAAAACCCAATTCTACTAAAGGTCATGCATTGCTGATCACATTACTGGGAAACACTGGCTTGCCGATAAAGAAAATGGGTTCAAGTCAGAGGTCAGTAAGGTATTGGGTAAGTGAGTCCCTTTGCCTCTCTGGCCTCAGCCACGTGAAGGGATTGCAATAAATGAGTGGTTCCTAAATTTTTGGCATGGGCAGAGTACAGTATTATTCTCCATCATACAGAACCCAAGGAAAGAATGGCGGGAGAGAGAGGGAGAGACTCATACATGCACATGGGATTTCCAATGATAAGTTTCACACTGTTTGTAACACACCCTTTGAGAACCACTGCCCTACATGAGTTCTAAGGTGTGTTCCAATGAAGAGTTTTACAATTTCTAGGGAAATAGTTGGATCTGTTAAGTTCTTATTGCTCTTAGAGCTGGGTTCATATGATTTCTCTCTCGCTCAAACTCCTTAATGTTACATGGGTATTTTGCTTCTCAGATAAGACAGTGGCACAGAGAAGGCACAGAAACTCCCACATTAGTGGCAGGTAGTGTGGCACCATGTACAGAGTAGACTTGGAATCAGGAAGGTTCATCTTCCCAAGTTCAAATCTGGCCCCAGACAATTACTAGCTTTGTGACCCTGAGCAAGTCACTTAAAGCTGGTTGCCTCAGTTTCCTCATCTGTAAAGTGAGCTAGAGAAGGAAACGGCAAACCACTTCAGCATCTTTGCCAAGAAAACCCCAAATAGGGTCGTGAAGAGCTGGACACGACTGAAACTACTGAACAACAACAAAGTGTGGTGGCAAGGCGGACCAGTCAGAAAACTTGGAGCAAGAACAGCTAGGTTTGAGCCCTAGCACTCATGTGACCTTGGCCAAGTCACTGAAACTCTCTATTCCTCTGTTTTCTCAATTGTAAAATAAAAGGGTTGAACTAGAGGGCCCCTGGGGTTCCTTTCAGCTCTAGAACCATGAATTATGAAATACAAGTCACAGACCCTGTAGGCATGAATCCTTCCCCTCATTACTAGGAATTATGCAAATGATCTTTTAGGATTAGGAGCTTGGATTAAATGACTTTAAGATCTCTTTCAACTGTAAGAGTCTATGGTGTTATTATGGTTTATCCTTAAAACTAGAGAAGGGTAAAAATATATGAGGGAGGAAATACCAAGAACAAATGCAGTAAAACCTATTTCTAAGCCACCCCTCCTCAAATGAAAGGGTCTTTCTAAGATCTCAAGGTTTGCTGATATAGAGAACTTAAGCTACCATAAAGTGCAGCAACATTAAAGTAAATTTTAAAAAGCAAAATAAAAGGGTTGGGGGGAAAGGGAGAGTGAGATTTAGAGTGCTTTTTTAAAGTACAAAAAGGAAACAGAACTTTAAATGTACATAGCGAGAGTACTGAGCTATGAAAACATTTTCTGGATGTCAAAAAGTTTTCTAAATCCTCTGCTGCTCCTTGTTCTGGGTTTGTTAGGTTATTACAGTGGCGGCGTTTAAAAGGGGAGCAGGTGCCACCCTTCTGTCTGCCAGGCCCAGTGGCAGCCCGTGTGCACAGAGCCACCTGCCCAGCACACATCTCGTCCACACCAAATTACCTTCAATGCTGGCAGGCTGAAGCCATCTGTCAGGTGATGTTCCTCTTCCTCTGACACCTGCTCTTCACTCAGGCCCAGGCCCAGCTCCTTAAAAGGTATCACACAGATGTAGTTGGTCACGTTGTCACTCTCCGAATTCAGAGGGTAGGTTAAGTGGGAGTTAAGGCAAACACCAACTGAGTTTTTGGTACCAAGAGAACAGAAGAGGCGATGAAAGATCTTGTCCCAAATTACCTTTAGCAACTGGCATTTTTGACACGTTTTTAGAATGGCAGTCTAATTTGAATAGATATTAGTCTGTAATACTGGTAGTTACTTGGAGTCTACGTAATAAGCAGAAAGGTCATATAATTCACATGTCTATCCGGGTAAACACTGAACCCTCTCCTTTGGTCCCTTCCAGGGGAAATCTTTCTAAGAGGCATGGAATGTGATCCTGGCCCAATGAACATGAGAAGTGATGTAGACTCAGTAGGACAGAGCCAAGGAGACACCCTGACACTGGGTTTCTTGAAGAGTCCATGACAACAGCATGATTTGGGAGCATTTGCATCTCCAACTAAAGCAAGTGAAGGAGATGCAGCTGTATGATTGTCAGGGCAGTCATGTGACACGGCTGGCTGGAGAAAATCCTAAATTAATGCTGAAGCATTCTTTCCTACCCTCTCCTGAAGGGGTTATTCAACCTTCATGAAAATTATTCTCCTCTTCTCTGTTAAAAATATCCTCTAACTTAGCAGGAACATTAAAATAATATCTTATTAAGGCATTGCTAACACAGAGTCCCTCAGGAACATGGCCGGCTTCTGACCACTGGACCAGTTAATTCTGTGAGGGATAAAGAAGGATCCTCTTCATTTCAAGAACACAAGCCTATATGACCTCATTCCAATATTCATACTGAGGAGCGATAGTGGGTACTGCATTGAGTGAGCTTTGGAGTCAAGAAACGTGGGGCTGAAGTCCAGCCTCTGACCCATACAAGCTGGACTGAAAGGAGATTTCATCAACACTTCCCAGCACCAAGGAAATCACAGATCCAGACCCAATGAAAATTCCCAATGTCTACACTTCCTTTACCCCTTGTCACCACCAGAACACACTTTTGCTGACACCACCAATTTTTTCCAAGCCTTTTACTATTTGGTTTAACACAATTCCAAGGTCCAGTAACATTTAAGGCATTTAAATACTTAATGTCACAGTCACATTTGTATATAGTACCTGAATGTTAGATCAATGATGTAGCCTCTGCCCTTGGTCCAAGGACCACCTCGATGAGGCAGCACTGTCAGGGAGAAAGACCATGAAACCATCAATAAAGCACGCCATCCTTCCTTGCAACTGTACATCGAGGAAAGAGCTTTACTATCATCCAGCCTGTGGCTCTAAAATGGCTTTTCACTGAAAGGTACAGAAAGTGATAAAAGCAGTCAGAGAAAATGGATTTATTCATTGACAGAATACCTAAATGAATATGGAATCCGTATCAAGAGCTTGTATGGTGTGAGTCAAATGTGCAATATTTTTTAAAGTTCTTAAGTGATTAAATTTTTTAATCCTTGTCACTCTCTTTTATCTTATAATAAAATTTATTGAGTATATTAATTTTACTATAAAATACCTTTGCTAAAGTCTCCTTTGCTATTCTCCCAAAGGGCCATCCCAACAATGGGAAGAAAAAGAAAGGAAAAATACTTCAGCAAAACTGAACAGCACACAGAAAAGCATGAAGTGCTCTGCAGTGCTCCCCACCCACAAGCGGCCTCCTCTGCCAAGGGACAGCGCCGTCTTCTCATGTGTCTCTCTTCTTTGCCGCCATGCTGGTCATGACAATTTCAAAGCATTCAGTGTGGATTATTTTGTAGTTGCTTTTTCCATTCAGAACATCACCATGTACCCTGTTTTCTGGATGCTGCTTCCTTCACTATGCATCAGTTCACTTAAGTCTTTCCATGCTTTTCGGTATTCATCCTTTCCTATGCTAAGGAAATATTCTACTGCATCTGGGTACCTGCTTGGTCATTCCCCAATCAAGTGGCACTCATTCTGCTCTAGAAACACTCTGATGGACGTGGCTTCTTTCTTTTGGTCACTGACCTCCTGGAGGTCAAAGTATAACAGGGATTTCTGGGTCAAACTGAACAGAGACTTTCTAACCGTAATTCTAAAGTCCTTTCCAGAATAGTCTGGCAGAATCATAATTCTACTAACAGGGAGTTAGTGAGCCTTTCCTTCCACAAATTTCATTGGAAGGAACAAAAGATCTAGAATATCAAGGGAAATGATGGAAAAAAGGAGGAATGAAAGAACTTTAGCAGTTGAAGATCTCTGGCTAAAAGTCATTTTGTAAATGTCAAACTGCTTGGTCCCGTCAGAAAATACTGATCAGTAGAACAGACTAGACAAGGAAGAACCAGAAATAATTCAGTGATGCAGTTCACAATGAACCTGTAAATACTATAGAGGAAAGAACTCACTAATTTATAAGAATTTCTGGGAAGGCTGGAAAGTCATCTAGCCAGAATTAGGGTTAGGCCAGTACCTGGAGTTAGAAACACCTGAGTTCAAATCTGGCCTCAGAGACTTAACGGCGGTCTAATTCTAGCAGCCATTTAACCTCTGATTGTCTCTGTCCCCTCATCTGTAAAATGGAGATAACAACAGTGCCTATCAGGACTGTCACAAGGACAAATGCTGTGATATTTGTAAAGTGCTTAGCATTGCTCCTGGCACGGAGCAAGTGCTCTACAAATGTTAGCTATGACGGTTATATTCTACAATATATTCAAAATGGGCATGTGATCTGAGCACTGAAGATCATATAAAAAAATGAGAGGAGAAAGAGATCAGGCCCCTTTCACAGCTATGGTCAGGGGTGAATTCTTAGCCAAAGGACAGAGATGATCACAAAAGATGAAATACTTCAGATTACATGACACTGAAAAGCTTTTCCATGAACAAAATCAATGCAACAGACATAAGAAGGGAAAGAGTTGATAGGATAAAAACTGTTGTGCCAAGTAAGTGTCTGATAAAGAAATAGAAAGCCATAAAACAAAAGCCGTTTTTCAACAGATAAAGGGTCAATGGATACTAACAGAGAGTTTTCAAAGGAACTGCAAAATATTAACAACTATACAGAAGACTGCTCCTAATAACTAACAAAAGAAATGGAAATAAAAACAGTCATGCAAAACCGGCAAAGATAACTACAGAAGTAGAGAGTCAGCGCTGGAGGGACTGTGGAAAGATGGGTGCACCGAGGTACTGCTGGCCACAGTTCTATTTCATTAGTCTGTGGATCAGCATGGACAAGAATGAAAATCAAACACC
The DNA here is from genome assembly GCA_028627135.1 of Pseudochirops cupreus. NCBI lineage: Eukaryota > Metazoa > Chordata > Mammalia > Diprotodontia > Pseudocheiridae > Pseudochirops > Pseudochirops cupreus. Next base: position 346,666,235 of record CM053581.1, read on the forward strand.
CTGGATAAATCCTAGGCCTCAATTTACCATCTGTGATGGGAATTACGCAAGCCTTGTCAAATTTAGCAAACATAGTTTCAGCAGCTGTGTAAAACTCCTTAGGAGTCACTGGACGATAAATTTTCTGTGGCCATGAGACTTTTCAGCAGCATCGGAATTTGCCAACACACTCTCTTTCTTTTACTAGTTATATCTAGCCTTCCATACTGTATCTTACTTCCAAAGACCAAAGTCACTGTTCAGAAAATACATTGGATTCAGTCAAGCACATTTATTGGCAAAAATCTCTGCAACTGCGCCAGAAATTTGGAGCATTCTCTGTTCTTTTTGTGGAGAAATTATCTATGGTCCAGGCTGGACTATCTGCATGAGGATGGGAAATGGGGGCATACAACTTTATGTGATTCAATCTGTAAAGATTATCTGTGGGTGTCCTTACAACATCTTAACATAAGAGAACCACAACATCCCAGAGTCTAGTGTTAGGAGATACCTTACATCATCTGGTTCAATCTGCTGCTCTGTGACTGAATTCCTGTTATAAATCACCTCTAAGTGTTACTAACACATCAAAACTGTTTTTCTTTTCATGTTGTACACTGATCTCCATTTTCACTTTCATGCACATCTTTCCTATACTTTGTCTTTTGTTAATGGAAAGCTGGGGTGGATACCATAGGCTGACTTCTAGAACACATGGCTGGCTCTCCATAGCTGCCTATGGCTACTCTGAGTCTACTGAAGGAGACTGCTGTATGCAGGGTTGGGTCTACAGGACTCTGATCCATTGTGGCCCATCTTGTCATGGTACAATGATTTGGAAGCTCCTTGGCTTTATTCATGATGGGTCTACTTTATTGGAGGGTGTGCCATATCTAACATTGCACCACCTGAAACAACGTGAATATTCTCAAAGGCTATTTACTGAACAGAGGTAGTCTTGGCTTGCCTTTGCCCTGAATTACTCAAACTACGATACTAGCATGTCTTGTATTCCTTTCTTTTCCATATTTGTCATCTATTACGGGACCTGCTTCTTGCTGCCCCAACAAATGATTCAATTGGTAATGGTTGCTTCCATCATCTCCTTGTCACTTGGATTCTCACAGTCAAGTCAGTGCCAAACAGCTGGGACACAGCTCTTCTTTTACTGGCTAAACCAAGCAATCACATGTTTGGATGTTCTCAAAGAAAATAGTCACTAAGAAGCACAAACTTGGCATGGGCTTCAGCTCCAAACAATTCCAATACCTGTAAAAAAAATGACTCTAAACAAATTCTAAAGCTACAGAAACTACAAAGCGAGAGAGAGAAACAAATCTCTTGCTGAAGACAGCCCAGCAGGCCACCAGGAAAGGTCTATCACTGTGCGCTGGGAGCTGGTCAACAAGAAAATACTGCAAGCTGTCAGGAAGAAACAACTTGAGTATTGTGGAAACACAATCAGGATAACACAAGACCTAGCAGCTTCTACATTAAGGGACTGAAGGGCTTGGAATATGATATTCCAGAGATCAAAGGAGCCAGGACTAAAACCAAGAATCACCTACCCAGCAAAACTGAGTATAATGATTCAGGGAGAAATATGGTCATTCAATGAAATAGAGGATTTTCAAGCATTCTTGATGAAAAAACCAGAGCTGAACAGAAAATTTGACTTTCAAATACAAGAAGCAAGAGAAGCATGAGAAGGTAAACAGGAAAAGGAAATCATAAGGAACTTATTAAAGTTGGACTATTTACATTCCTACATGAAAAAACAATTGTAACTCGTAAGACTTTTCTCAGTATGAAGATAGTTGAAGGGAGTATCTATGTATATATATAAAGAGATA
>CM053581.1:346668169-346704526 GCA_028627135.1 Pseudochirops cupreus
GTGTGCGCATATGTATGTTCATGTATACACAGACAGAGGGCACAGGATGAGTTGAATATGGAGGGATGATATCTAAAAAAATAAAATAAACAGGTGAGAGGAGAATATATTGGGAGAAGGAGAAAGGGAGAGATAGATTAGGGTAAATTATCTCATATAAAAGAGGCAAGAGAAAACTTACAAAGGAGAGGAAGGGCAAGAAGGTGAGAGGGAATGGGTCAACCTTACTCTCATTGAATTTGGCTTAAGGAGGGAATAACATACACACTCAATTGGGTATCTCACCCTACAGGAAAACAGGTGGGTAGGGGATAAGAGGGGGGATGATAAAAGGGAGGGCAGATTGGGGGAAAGGGTGGTTAGAAGGAAACATTTTTGAAAAGGGACAGGGTCAAAGGAAAAAAATAGAATAAGTGGGGGGGTGGGATAGGATGGAGGGAAGTACAGTTGGTCTTTCACAATATAACAATTATGGAAATGATCTGGGTAACTACATATGTACAACCTATATTGAATTGCTTATCTTCCCAGTGGGGGTGGATGAGGAGGGAAAAAGGGAAAAAAATCTGGAGCTCAAAGTTTTAAAAACACAAATGTTTAAAAAAAATTTGTTTTCTACATGTAACTGGGAAACACGATATATAGGTACTGGGGTATAGGAATCCATCTTGCCCTATTAGAAAGTTAGGGGGAGGACAGGGGAGGAAATATGAGAGAACAGATTGGGGGAAGGAATATTCAGTAGGCTCGCTATTTTGGAGTAGGGGAGGTAGGGGAAAGATGGGGAGAAAAAATTGTAACTCAAAATTTTGTGGAAACGAATGCTGAAAACTAAAAATAAATAAATTAATTAAAAAAAAAAACACCAGTCACTGCTCATGCTCAAAAGGCCATTACTTTCGTGTTGTGGTTTTCATTCTTTCTCATCCCTGTTTTGCTGATGTTCTTTCCTTTTAAAATCACTCACTTCCTAGTAATTCCCTCCGCAGAAGGACAGATAAAGACAATCAGTCAACACAAATCATCCCATGGCCCATGTCTGAAAATGATGTTTCACGCCACGCCTACGGTTCTGTGGGGTTTTTCCCTGCTGGCTGAGGATGAAGAGAGTGGGCATATGTGAGAGATGAGGGTGAGACTGTGATACTATAGAAGCCTACAATAGAAATGTGCAGTAACTTTTTATACTGAATTCCTGTTTTTAAGCTTATTGTCTTTTTCTATGCTGACTGAAGGTAATGTGATACAGCAGAAAGGGAACTGAGCTTGCAGTCACGGGACGTGGGCTCAAGTTTCCCTTCTACTATGCAGATGACCTTCAGGAAGCCACTGGCCTCAGTTTCCTCCTCTGTAAACTGAGGGGTCAGACTAGATGACCTATGTGCCTTCCAGCCACAGATCTGTGATCCTATGCATCACCTTTCCCTAACTTTGCTCCTCCTGTCCATTCCCATAATTCAGTATTTAGAAAACATCCTCATGCTCAACATTATCAATGTCCTCATTCCTCTGCTTTGCTTATGGGGAATGGACCCCAATGTGGGCAATCCTTGTCCCTTGGTTCTCCTAACCTCGTCCTTGGAATTCAGTGGTGTCCTGGGAGTCATACGAAGCACCTTACTTCCCATTCTTCCTTGATTTATGGCAGCTAAGACGTGAAAAAACTACAGGAAAAAAGCCCAAATTATTTATTTATTGAGTTACTGCGCGCAATCAAGACTCATCAACCACCTTTACTGTCATCAAAACTTTGAGAAGAAGCCTTTGAAATGAGAAATGGAGGAATTAAGAAAAAATCTCTTTGTTGTAATGCTCTGAAAAACGTATACTCTGTGTGTATGAGCAAATTATCTCCCATAGGATGTTGCTGTAGTTTCTCTGACGGATTACAATCAGACAAGAAGATACATGCCAAACTACCAATGAGAGCAGGTATCTTTTTAGGACTGAATTCTATCAGACGTGAGGTTATTAAGAAAACCTCGCAGAAGGGTTACCTACACAGCAGTGATGCTAAGTCCAACTCTGGCTTTAAAGAAAAGCTAATTCTAGCCAATCGGATACACCAGTCTCTGCCAAAATGAGGATGAGCTTAGTGGTACCTAAATTATTATTACTTTTCCTAGATAAGTATCTCCATTTTGATGGGAGCCTTTTGGAGACACCATCCCTTACTACAGATGTCGGTATTTCAGCCCGGTAATATTAAAGATGTGTAGCTTTCTTTTTTTCTTTCTTCCTTCCTTTTTTCCTTTCTTCTTTCCCTCCTTCCTTCCTTCCCCAACCATAAAAAGGCAAAAGTTCCAACTATTGTACCCTTTAAAAGTGTTTGTTTATCTCCAAATTCACAGCCTCAATTCAAGTGAAGGCAAAACTGATGTGCTATATGCCATGATGTCTTTCCCATTCTTTTTCTCAGGATGTCCCAACAAATCAACCATCTGATTTAATTTTAGTTTTGCCTATTACAATGTATGAATGTCTCAAAAATAAACCATAGTACAAAACTGCTGAAAAAAAAAAAGAAAGCTAATTGGGGTAAGCAGTATGCCAACAGGCATATATTAAAAATCCCAAAGTACCCTGGGAAAAAACAAAAAGGGTTTAACAATTTTCTCTCCAAGGTTACACAGTCCACATGGTATGTCTTCCTTCTGGATATGAAGTCATACATAGAGTGAAATCTTCATCAATAGGTTCTGGCTAAATGGGTTCCAAGAATTTAACTCTTTCTCTCTCTATATATATGTATATACACCATTTTTAGGACAGAGACAGATTTCAGGAAAATGAGCTGAAAATAAGATCAAACAAAACAGAAACTTGCACCACTGATGCAGGAGTCAGGGCACCTTTAGACCAAGCTGTTACACCTAGAGCTACAGTACTTAAAATTATCTTCATGATGATGGTGACTCTAAAAGCACTGCGAGATCTTTAAGTGTCAAAGAAACATTCCACCGTGTTTACTACTACTACACTGTAAGCTTCATTAAAGAAGAATGTTTCCTACTGAAACTTCTGTCTCTCCTACAAGGGCAAACACAGTGTCCAGCACAGTTTGTTGCACTGAAGATACTCTGGAAAGAAGGTGAGCATTCCATACATTCCAATGAAGTTTGACTCTATATTTCATCTGAAGCATGCATACATGGTACCATTAAAAAAATTCCCTTTGACAGTTACCTGATAAAGTCCTAATTTTGCAAAATTATACATGTCCCAAACCAACTCGGTTTATGACAATGATAAAAGTGATGATTCAGATAAAAGACTCTTGCCTATATCTATAACCATGCAAGATTTCATAAATTTCTATTTTCTGACAATGTGATTTACTGATTGTATAATCATGAAATACAGCATATTTTATGGCTACACAGACTGTAAAAGAGAAGCTGATTTCTTAATATCACCTTCTCAATCACCATGATATCAGTTCTGTAAGTTTGCCAAGAACGCCAAGTACCAAGGCCTTTCTGTCCTAGTCCCAGTCACTGCAAGCATTGAGAGAGGCAAGATTTTCTTCCTTCTAAAGCTGAATTTGGTAGAGAGGGCAGAAAGAAGGTGGATCCGGTCTTTAGACTTTGCTTCTCCTGCCAGCTCACCTTAGAATTCATTTTTAATTTTATAATAATCAATGTGAAAATAAAGTTCAATCTCTAATTATTTATATATTACATGTGTATGTGTATATAATACATAAGTATATATTATACATGTGTGTATATGCAGACGTGTGTGTATACACAATTATATATACACACACACTTTCACTTAGGCTAACCTCTAGAGGACACACCTGACTCACATATCTAAAGAATACTGAAACATACGCTGATGTCTACTCATCTGACCACAGCTGGAAAAGGATATTTTTTCAGCATATAGAGGGTGGCCAGCCTTGCTGCTCGGAAGTTGGTCCTAACGGTTCGGTAGACAGCTTTCCGAAGGCCGATGAGATGCTGGCTAGGATGCTGTCCAGCTTTGTTGAATGGGCAAGCAGCACTGACCCTGTCAAGCAAACTTGAAAAGTAAAATGTGATACCACTGTACAGATGTCCTAAAGGTTTTGTTCTAAATCTACAACAAATTTATTTTTTTAAAAAATTCTCTTTAGTGATCTCATTTGAAACATAATTACGAATTCCTCCCCGTCCCAATGGGGTGAAAAAAACTGCTAAAAACCCATTTCATCAGCAAACATGTCTAGAAAAGAAACAGGACAGAAAATTAACCCCCTTGCACCTGGTTCAGTCTCCTTCATGACCACAATAAAGGCACCCTGGCGGGTGTACAGTGGGCATTACTAACACACGTTTAGAAATATCTTTTTCCGCATGCAATCTCACCACCTGCAAGATGCAGGCACATGTCTATGAGTATCTAGCACAGGTTCTCAGGCTCAATCTATTGTCTGCAATGTTTCCAAACTTTTCCATATTGAGAATAATTTCTGTGCTGCTTCAGCGCTTCAGTAACTCAAGTGTAAAGAAAGACTCAGAAATGTAAATGAATAAAGAATACAGAAGTCACTGATGGTCCCCACGAAAGCTAAGAATTCTCAAAGAAAACAGACCCGACACTGTGAAAGCCTTAAGCATATGTAGCACATTTTTACCTCTCTCCACATTTATATTAGTATGTAATTTTGGTCCCCTGAAAAGTGAAACACACTAGAGAAATTTTCATTGAAAAAAATAAAAGAAATGCCAAGTGGCGGGATAAATGCTGGCTTTAAAGGTAACGCTGAAATATATGCCAACATGTTTCAGCTGGCACTGGCCTTCTCAAAACGACACAGGGGCAGGATAACACAAGAGGAATGCATTGTAAAGACATGGCACGTATCCCACAATATCTCTAATACTCCCCCAAATGCTCAGAGGGAAAAACACCCAATACCCCATGGAATTGAACACAGTTTAACACTAGAACAGACCCTCCCCACCAATGTGTAACAACGGTATATACTGCACTAGCTGAATGTACTTCTACTGAAATCTTTCCTTTTCAGGTCACTTCACCTCTGCCTGCCCTAGTTTCTCCAACTGTGAAAGGTGAATAATGATGATAATGTCTACTTTCCAGGGTTGTTATGAGGATCGAATGTGTTAGCATATGTAAAGCACCTTCAAACTCTGTATAAGTACCGGCTACTATTACCTGAGGCAGCTGGGGGCCCCTAGGCGTTAAATGCTGCCTCAGGCACCTCCTTGCTGTGTGATCCCAAGTCAACACTGAACCTCACTGGGTCAGTTTCGGCATCCCTGAAATGGAGATAATTACAGCACTTATCTCACAAGGTAGGTGTGAAGGACAAATGAGACAATAACTGTAAAGCCCTCACACACAAGAAGCGTTAGCTTTGATGAGAATGGCATTGCTGCAGTGGAAACTTCCTGGTTCTGGAGTCAGAGGATCTGGTTTAAAATTTCCCTTCTGACATTTACTCTCTGTGTGACCTAAACCTCTGTGAACCTCAGTTTCCTCCTGTGTAACATGAAAGGGCTGGCCTAGATGGCCTCTGAAGTCCCACAGAGTCTCATCCATGATCCTATGAAGTTTAGTCACAAATGGTGACCTGAGGTCCCAAGTTCATTTGTATTTTTCCAAAAGATCTTGACAGAGTAGCCATTTTATGCACTCACATCAATAAACTAATATTCAAATTTGGAATAAAGGTAAAGCCACGCAAACATATTCTTGGTGCCATCTTCAAGAACAAGAGAATACGAAATGGAATTAAATGGTTAAAGATAATTGTTTGAGAAGACGAAGCTTAACTGCCCTGGAATCTGCTAGATCCTGAACTGGTTTGTAAGGAAAGTTACAGCATCTTCTTCCCAAGAGACCAATAGTAGCAGAGAAATTGCCTCATTCAGGTTAGCCTCAATATAGGCACTCTGTAAATGTATCTGTTGAATGGTATCTAGAGATTTCTTCTCTTCATGGGCTTCTATGATTTTATACATCTAACTTAAAATAGCAAGAAGTGCCATATTTCGCATAATACTGTTCCTTTCCCTAAATGAGATAACCAAATGAAATAATGCTGTGTCTGGTGCAGAACTGGTGCCATATGAATACTTGCTCCCTCCTCCCTTACCTACACTATGACAATGACATTGTTAATTAGGGATATTTTAGCACACAGCCTGGTGAATAAGCAGCCCACAGCCTCTGGAGCTTCTAGCAGGGTAGTAAATGCTTAGCTAGTCATCCACATGCTGACCTTCAATGAAAAGGTATTATTTGGTGTGCTGACAGAGGATGTTGGCCAGATCTTGTCCATCAATATTTGGAAAGGATGATTTCTAACGTATCTTTTACAAGGAACAGAAGGTACGTGACCAAGACAGTGAATCACACTGACTAAGTGTCCTAGAGCGAGGGAGAAGGTCTCTTAAGACTACAGGTGAGCAAACGTCATCCAGATTTTCCAAAGCAAGAAGATACCAAAAGTGTGAATACTATGGTCCTGGTGGTGTAACTTGGATTCTTGGGCAGAAAACAGCAAAACTCTAGAAGAGAGTAATAAAGAAACAGTGGGAAATATGTAGAAAGAAAAGCAAAAATCACAAAGAACTTCTAGGTTTCATCAAGAACTAGGCATGTAGACCCACACTGTCTTTCTGTCCTGGAAAGGTGATACTCAGTCATTAGATGCTTGAGATACTCTTTACCTGGATTTCAGCAAAGTACGGGATGAAGTATCCTGGCGTTCTTCAGGGAGAAGCAGAGATAAGCACCATGAGACGGATCCAGGCCTGGCTGAATGGTCAGACCACAGGAGGGTGATGCAAGAATGGGCCTGTTGCCCTGTTCTGTTTAACAATTTTTTTAATCAATGACTTGAATAAATGCATAGAGGGCATGCTTATAAAACCTGAAGATGGCAGAAAGTTGGGAGGGATACCTAATACAACGGCTGTCATAGTCAGGTTCCAAAAAGATCTGAAGAAGCAGGAATTAGGGGCTTAATTTAACAGGGATAGATGTAAAATTCTGCACTTGGGCTTATAAAAGTCAGTGAGTAAACTAACACTTATCAGGCAGCTACTTCGGGCCAAGTGATATGCTAAGCCCTGGATCTACAAAGAAAGGCCAAAGACAGCCTCTGCTTTCAATGAGTTCACAGCCCGTGGGGGAGAGAGCAGGCAAACAGTTCTGTACCAACAAGATGCAGACAGCACAAGGTAGGGTTAGCTCTAGGGGGAGGAGGTCTGGGACAGGCTTCTTGCAGATGGTAGGATTTCAGGAAGCCAGAAGGCAGGGATGAGGAGGCTGGGGAGGCAGGAGGTGGAGTGGCACATTTGAGAAGCAGCCAGCTGAGTGTCACTAGATCACAGGGTATCAGAGGGGAGCAAGTTATGAGGGGCTTTGAAAGTCCAACAGTGATTTTATATTTGACCCTGGAGGTGACCGGAGGCCACTGGAATTTACTGACTAGGGGGATGACATGGTCACACTTGCACTTTGGGAAGATCACTTTGTCTGATGAGTGGAAGGTGGGATGGGGTGGGGAGAGAACTGAGGCAGGACACCAGCCTGCAGATGCAACAGTGCAGGTATCAGGTGCTGGAGGTCTGCACCAGGGGGGTAAATGCCTGAACAAGATCTGGAGGTATTAAAGGACTGAACTTCTACATATGGCAATGATATGATACAGCGGCCAAAATCACTGCTACCGTGGGTAGCTTTACGGGGCAGTCGTCCTGCTGTGCTCCCTGCTGGCTGCCAGAGTCTAAGACTGACCCTGATAAGCTGGAGCACATCCAGAGGAGGTAAATGTCCTGGTGAAGGGTCTCGATTCTATGCCATGTGATGTCAGCTGAAGAAGCTGGAGAAGTCAAGACTCCAGAAGGACAGTGTCACAGGCTCAAAGATCTGAAGGGCTATCATAGAGACGAGAGGGTGGATTGGTTCTGGTTCTGTTGGGCCCAGAGGGGTAGAAGTAGGAGTGATGGGGGAAATAGCAAAGAGGGAGATGCAGTTTCACTGTAAGCAAACTGAGAAATAAAGAGTGGAGGAGGCCGCTCTGTGCTCTGCCTCCCTGCACGTCTGGGATGGACAGCATGGCCACTGGCCTGGTGAGCCACAGGGAGCGCCTGCCTGGGCTAAACAGCTGCTCAGGTCTCTTTCCACTCAAAAATGCTACGATTTTCCCTCGATAAAGCAGTAATCATAGTGATGATCTTATTCCCCCAAATCCAATCAGGTAACATTCATACAACATTCTAGATCCTCAAATGAAATACTATGCATACAGATGCAAAATATCATCTGAAAATATAATTAAATTTCACATTTAGCATATTCACAGTGTTTCTGACGTCCAAGGGTAGGTTCCTTCACTGTGAAATTTATGGAGTTAATTCAGTAACTGATCAAAACATCTCTTATTTTCTTGTAAATTATACAGGTTCTACTGTCACTGTAATGGAACACAGAAATGAATAGCCTTTGCAGATTGTGTGACAAATATTCATATTTATCTCTAAATGATCCAAAAGAATCATTTATAAAAGGAAACGAAAAATGGACTCACAGGGTAAATCCTCTAGAAATGACTTCAGTCTCTTGAATGAGGCGTAAAGACTTTCTCACAAGGTTGGTAAAAGCGCGGCTATTGGCTACTGTGTCTTCCAGCTGGACATTGTACTTTCTTAGTGTCATTTGTAATCTGGCTGTCCTCCACCAGCCGGAAGCTCTTATAGCCAAGTACACAATGAGAATTAGTCCCCACAGTGGCCAGGAAGATATATTCCACCAAGCAGGAATCATAATGAAGAAACTAACGTAGCCTAGCAGCATCGAGATATCCCTAGGAATGGGCACAGAGGAAGGGAAAGGTGTTAGGGAAAAGGACCCATAACGCTGCCATTGAAATGGATAAAGATAACAGTACAAGTTACTAAGTAGAGAAGAATGTCTGCCTGCTCTTTTAAATAACAAATAGGAGATAGCACACTGGTCAAAAAAGCGAAATATTTAGAATCAAACAAGGGTAGCTGGGCACCAAAACACCTGCTTTTTTAAGGTCGGCAAAAGGACAGCAGGAACATCATTCCTGAGTAACTGTTTAGTTCTTTAAAGATCTGGATTCATCTTGAAAAGTGCAGCATTAGCTTTAAAAACTAATTTCATAATTTTAAAAATGAAAATGCTGGGCCAGGGAGGCTAACTTTCTCTTTCCTAATTTAGGTTAAATTATTTTCCTATTGCATTTACTTAGAACAAATTTGCTTTATAAAATAACATTTTTTTTAGTTAGAAATTATTTTCTTCAACCAAATCATCTGGTTTTAAATAACTACTATAAGTATTCAAATTTTCCATTTTGGAGTCATCCTTCTCTATTTTCTACTCCGGTGTTAATTTTTCATTTCCATTTTGTTACAAATCAAAGTAGATTCTGTATAGACTCTTCTGTGTAGAAGACATATCATCCTTTGGACTAATCCCAGATTAAGTCAAAGAAAGGCAGGACTGAAAGTATATCAGAAAACATATAAAGAAAAATGACCCCAAAGATTGCTGGGAGTGAATTATACTGTCCAGTCACACTTAAAAACCATTCTGAATAAATACATAACTCCAGTTTTCCCTCTTCACTTTCAACAATTAGTAACTCTCATAATGATCCGAAAATGATCACCAAACAAACCAGTGCCATTTGCAGCATCAGGTTTAAATTGTGTGTCAAAGTCAGAGTTCCCTAATCACATTCTGACTAAAGAGAGTCTGAAGAACATTTTTAAAGTCTGAGTTTCTGGCAAGCAGTTCCCTGAAGGAAGAGAGCTGTTATCTATCTGTGATCATGTCAGAGACACTAAGCATGGAATCTGGGATTGGCATCTTAACGAAGGCCTCAGGAGTATCCACCGAAGGGAGATAAAACCCGTACACTGAGGCAGGGGAACGGGAATGCCATTTGACTTGCAGGTGCTCCTACTTAAATAAGAGCAACGTAACCAAGACAGTTTCTTAAAAGCCACCTTCAGTTTTAATGTAGGCACTTTTGTGGGTTTTCTCAAAAATCCCATTTCCGCAAGGGAGCAAACGTAGAAATTCTGTTTAATGCCCCTTACAATGAAGAGCACGGTGACAGCTTCCTCTGACAGCATCATATATGTAAACAGGCAGAGGCTAGAGGGCTTTGCTTGACAGTACCAAATATTAGGAGTTGCTAGGGAGCGAAGTGTTGGAAGGTGCCCATCTTCCTGTTGCTGAGGCTGCCCCGTAGACAGGATGCTGGGGTCAAGGAGCTCAATCAGTTCGACATCCTCTTGCAGCAGGACTTCCTGTTGCAGGATGGTACGGAGGGAGTCGAGTCGGAATCCCACATCCTTGTTATGGAGAGAACGGAAGACAGATAGCAATACTCGTGTGCGCAATTTTCAAACTGAGTGTTAGATTTCCCCACTTATTTGGGAGGCAGTACTTATTTTCCCCAAAGATTTCAACATTTAAAAAACCTCAGAGTTTACCATATCTTCAATATATTTTTGTGATTAAAAAAAAAAAGCCACACAAACTTGGATCATAAACATGAACCAAGGAAGACTGACTTGGCAAGATATTTTTTTTTGTCTTTTTTGGAGGGGGCAAGGCAGTGCAACTGGGGTTAAGTGACTTGTCTAAGGTCACACAGCTAGTAAGTGTTAAGTGCCTAAGGCTGGATTTGAACTTAGGTCCTCCTGACTCCAGGGCCAGTGCTCGGACTTACTGCACTACCTAGCTGCCACTTGGCAAGATATTTTGTGAATGTAAAAAATATTGCTAACTGGCACAAATTACCATTGTTACAAGAAGATTTTGACAGCTATAACCATAAATGAATGTCTGTTTAAATTCAATCAAGGATGTTTCTGTAACATAATACAGAAAAACCACAATTAAGTGATTTGCCAAGAGCTGAGTGCAGGTAAATCCAGTGATCTTTCATAGCATCCTAAGAACGTACCAGTAAGACCTACAGTGCCCGCCCTCATTCTACAATTTTATAATGCTGAAATGAATTTTCAAGTTTGATTCTGATTATATTTAGGAGGTAGAGAAATCACTGGCATGACAAAAATTCAATTTTTAATAAAACAAACAAAAAAAGCCCTTAGAGATTAAAGTTATAACCAAAGTTAGGTTTTTAGCAAACCTAGGTTCTGAGTTTCCTTCCATATACAGACTGTTTAGTTTTTCACAGTGAAAAAAACCCTGCTCCAAGGGTCACAGATTGAACCCTTACAAAGGGAAAGCAGGTAACATTTAGATGCCAGTTTAAGTAGAGTAAAATGCTTTCCTCACCACAAACCTCTGAGGCAGGTACTGCAAGCATTTCTACCCATTTTACAGATGGGGACACTGAAACTACAGAAAGGTTATGTCACTGCTTATGGTCACAGTTAACTCAAATTCAAGTCTTTCTGTTACAAGTGCAATAGTCTTTTGCTATACCACCCTGCCTTAATGCAGACTTGGAAGCATTGCTATCAGCTCTGAGTTAATGCCCAGTGTGAAGGAGTCACTGTCATCTTTCTGTAAGTACATTTTTACAACTGGGTATATTTAGCAGATACAGGAAAGACAAAATGCTTCATCATAGCCTGGGGGAACAGTGGGTGTCAAAGGCTTGAAAGCTTCCCCCACTGGAAAGGCCTGGACAGTAGTGTGGGGTCTGATAGTGCATCCGTGCCGGGGGAGCAGCCTGGCTAAGTGCAGAGAGGCTGAGCCCCTGGAGGTGGCCAACATATATGGGCACTTCTGTCAAAATGACTTGTGAAAAGTGTAGGGGCTGCAACCTGCACTGGTGAATGGAGTACCCACACTATTGAAAGTAGAGGTGTTTCAAGGCAAAGTTATTTGTCTTTCTTTCCAGTTTCCCAGAAGGGAATTTCCCATTTTGTGGACTTGTGGGAAACTCAGCCCTAATCTGACTTCTTCACCTCATGCTACCTCCTTCAGCACACGGCCCCAACCTCTGCTCTCTCAACTAAATTCAGACATCAAGAAAGGCATTTAAAGAAAACAAAATTATCTCCACATGGAGAGAAGTGAGCAGGCATTGAGGGTGGCTCATGTCTGGAAATGACACCATCTCTCCTCAGCAGAGAAGAGCTAAGCACTGGGTGGGGCAGGACGTTGGAACTGTATCATTAAACAGAACTAGCAAACACTATCGCTGCTGCCCCCTTCATTCCCACGGACAATCAAAGGGTGGACTGCTGAGGGAGAACAGCCTATCTCATTAAGGCTGACGTACAAGGTGAAGGCTCTGTCTGAATAAACATGGTAAAACTTCTCTCTTTTTCTTGGAATGAAAAGTGTTAACTAATGAAATGATTAATTTATGGCATTTCTAAACCCTTTCCTAATACATCCACTGATAGAAATTCTCCCTTTTTCCTCCTTAATCCCCTAACTCACTCAGGGACACCTGTAATGTTCTGGGGGGCTTTCAATTCAAATTGAGGCAGCTAGGTGGCACAGCGGATAGGGCAGGCCTGCGGTCTAGAAGACTCATCTTCATGAGCAGAATCTGGTCTCAGACACTTATTATCTGTGTGACCCTGTTTGCCTCAGCTTCCTCATCTGTGAAATGAGCTGAAGAAGAAAGGGCAAACCTCTCCAGTATCTCTGCCAAGAAAACCCCAGAGGGGGTCAGGAAGAGTCGGGCACAACAACAATGGGGGCTTCCAATAAGGACAAAGTGCTAAACATCAAACCTCACAGTACACTGGTGGCTTATGCCCCAATAACCAGTGTGCCAAGCAGGTCTATAATTGTCAATGGAATGTTAGGGATGCACAAGGAACATGATGTCATGAAACTGATCCTGCAAAAGCAGAACCTACAGAATATTAAGGCAATTGTAAGCAGGTGTGATGGTGAGTAAAGGGCTGGTGGACATCATATCACTGGATGCATTTCTAATGACATTCTGGAAGCTATAGGCTCCAAAGGAAGCACCAAATCACCTGGAAAATGCAATCATTTATGAGGAACTTTGTAAAACCATCACAACACCCCTCCCGGGCTCTCGAAACCCTGGGCATAATGGACCAACCGCTGAGAAATTGATACATGTCCTCTTGTAATTCAACTGAGAATAAAAATAATGGGCACCTACTGTGTTGCTTAGGTTTTGATTTAGTCCTGGTTCTCAAAGAAAAATGAAAGACAAAGCAACATGAATACAAAGTACAAAAACATTATACAGAAAGTAAGGGCTGTAGGTCAAGAAGAGGAAAATTAGTTTTAGACAGAGCTTCTAGGAAAACCTTAGCAAAGCAACCGAGACTTGAAGGAAGTTTAAAACCATGTCAAAAGTAAGGACAAAGGGGCAGCTGGTGACACAATGGATAGAGCACCGGCCATGGAATCAGGAGGACTGGAGTTCAGATCTGGCCTCAGACACTTGACACTTACTAGACATGTGACCCTGGGCAAGTCACTTAACCCCAACTGCCTGGGGGGGACGCAAGAGTATGGATAATAAAGCATGCCACTCATTTTCTCAGAGAGAGAAGCAAAATTAGATAGACATTTTTGGACAAGGTCAACATAGTGATCTGTTTTGCTTAACTTTGCAAACCTGTAACTATGACTTATTCTTTTTTTTTTCTTTTTTCCAGTGGAAAGGGGAAGTGGGAGAGGGAAGAAAGACAGGGTAGCAAAAAAAAAAAAGGCAAAAAAGATCACTGAAGCATTTTTTCAAAAAATGCAGAGAAGAGATGGCTAGAGAGAATCACGGACAAGCAGACCGCTTCTGAGACTGGTGTGTTTAGCTTATATATATATATATATATATATATATATATGTATGTATATGTACATATGTGTGTATGTCTGTGCGTGTGTACATATGTGTGTATGTCTGTGCGTGTGTAGCAAAGCAGAAGTAATATAAACCACGGTTTCATGTACAATCTTCTTTTCTGTTTTATTCTCAAAAATGTTCATTTTATTTGGTGCTTAAGTTTAGAATAAAAACATTTAAAGTGGGGAGAAGGGAGAAAAGGGGTGACGACTTCAGGAGTGCTGGGCTTAGACTCAGGAAGACTCATCTTTCCAAGTTCAAATCTGGTCTCAGGCACTTACTAGCTGGGTGATCCTGGGCAAGTCACTTCACCCTGTTTACCTCAGTTTCCTTACCTGTAAAGTAAGCTGGAGAAGGAAATGGCCAACCATTTCAGGTATCTTTGCCAAGAAAACTCCAAACGGGTTCATGATGAGTTAGACACTAGGAAAAACAGCTGGAAATTTCAGGAGCAGTGTGAAGAAGAGTATAAGTATTTGAGTGAATTGAGGGTATTTCATCTTTCACCTGCCACATGTTCAAGGGAAAAGACTAAGTTATGCTGTCCTGGAAGGTGTGACTGGATGGATGGAGACCAGATTATGGAGAATACTATACACCAGCATGAGAAGTTTGGACTTGAAAGAGGAGACGATAGGAACAGTGTACGTAGCTCGGTCTATCAGCTGTGTCCAGGATGGATTAGAGAAGGGTGGGAGGGAGAAGGAACGCTGGGAGACCAGCTGGCATTGCTCAGCTAAAGATACGCTTATTCTCACCAAGGAGGGATAAAGGGACTCCTGGCAGTCCAAGAACTAATGGGATCTCAGGCTGCACTAAGAGAGGCAGAGCAGGCAGAACAGAGGCGATAGTTCTGACAGTTTCCTTTAAGGGGGAACACTGAGAAGCCAAAAAGAATCCAGAAGATGGTACTGAAAGGTCTTGAGATTTTGCCATATCAGACTACAGTGAAGGAACAAGGAATGTAGCGTCCATAAGGCAGTCAATCACACATAAGAAGGATATTTGCTTCCCAGAGGGCAGAACTAGCAATGATGGATGGACGGACATTGGTGAAAAGCAGGTTTCCACTCAATTTAAGCTATCTGATTGGAGGATCAATTAAAGCCTATCAATTAGAGCTATGCAAAAGCGGAGTGGCCTTTCATGAGAAAGCAACTGTGTTTGTCTACACTACCGGTCTTCAGGCCAAGACTAGATGACCACTTGTCAGGTGCACTGTTTGACTAGGTGGTCTCTGAGGTCCCTTCCACCTCACATCATACGCTACATGCAGACGGCAAGACACTGCAGCCATTTGTCGATCTTTCACACTCTTGGATCAGGCCATAAAGAGAAACTGGCATGAGATGATGCTTAGAAAATTTCATCTTTCAAAAAAAAGACTCCCCAACTCATGGCACACCTCCAGACACTTCCAGGAAAGAAGGCAGGGTCTATTTTGATAGACTATAGAGGAAATACCATGGGATTTCAAAGCTGGCACCACTATCACACAAGAAAGGCAAGAAATCCAACTTTGCAAAAAAGAATTTCTTTTATCTTCACTGATGAGACATCTGTTAGAACTTTCTGAGGTGCTCATGACTCAGGCCATACAATCAACCCCAACCATCAGTAGTACACTGCAAGTTCCTCTCTTTGCAATTAAGTACCAACTAAAGTTCGAGGCATTTGACCTCAGAGGAGAGATGACTGACCATAAAGCATGTCATGTAACACTGTGACCAATGGTGGCAGGGCTAACTGGAAGAGATCCCAGAGTTAAACTGAAGCTTGGACAGACTCATCATTTCACCCACTCCAGGCTTAGCATCACTGAAAAGCAACTAGAGTTCTACTTACTTCACAGATAGAGGTTATATTCTAAGTCAGGAAGAGCCTTCTACAATATTACCAGTATGACTTTACCAAAGGATAAAACCTTATCATTTATCTGCCAATAGATACTGCCAAAAATGATCTCCAATTAGTCACAAATAGTGAGCAAGCTCCAATTAAGTAGGCAGAAAAACAAAGTATGTTCATCTGTAAAACAGGTTCTTCATTGTTCTAAGTCTTGCTGATTCTTTTTTTTCAGAGTCAAAGAAAATCCATTGTGTTTGGCCATTTAGAAACATATTTTGAAAACTGTACTAGTACAGAGACACGGAGCTGAGGATTCTTTGGGTAAAGGTCCCTAAGCATGTAGGTCTAAGAGAAACATCATGACAAGAAAGGACAAGTAACCGATAGCAGGAGAGCCTCGATACGGAGTAGCTGCAAGTCTTTGGGAAATATATACGTTCTGTGCCTTATTGATTGCATTGGATTGAAATTAATTTTTGAAAAGAATTTGTGAACCAGGGAAAAACAACCTTTTCTTTTCTCAAGAGCCTTAGGGTCTTGAGAGAGGGGGGAAAAGTGGGAAAAGAAAGGAAGGTGCCAGGGTGATGGTGCTGATATATGGCCTGACACTCCAGAATTATGGGAAATTACAGCTCAAAGGGATTCCAGACCTCCTGGAGTTCAAAGTCCTCACTTTATAGCAGAGACAACAGGCCTAGGGAAATAAAATTATCTGCTCAGTGTTGAAAATAAGGCTTTAAGACCTGGAGAGATTTCTGGCAAGAGCTGTGTTTAACGTTCAGAGAATTAGTTCCATGGCATTTTTCAGTCAATCAGAGTCAATTTACCCTCTGAAAATTCAGAAAGTATTTAGTATCCTAAATCAGATTCCTAGCCCTCCTTCCATTACACCAATCTGTAATGTAAAAAGTGATCCAAAAGTAATTTCACTCTGACCAGTTTTCAGCTTGGAAAAGGGATCTAAAAAGATCTCAAGGAGAGAAACTCACCAATTTGCGGAGCAAGTCATCATTCCTACAGCACTGAAACAGTGAGGTCCACCTGGTGAAGCTTTCAGCCAAATTTAACAGGATACCCTGGGAAGGGAGGGAAAGAGCACGGAATTAACACTGAGTACCACCCTCCACTCAAGCTATACTCCAAGGCCTCAGCGTGGAGAGCAAATGATGTTGGGCTCTTCCTGGAGCAATCAAAGTGCAGTGCTGGCCCAGGCAGGAAAGGCTTTGAGGGTTGGTCACTCTCAGGCTGACAGCAGGGAAATGAGTTTTCTGGACCCCACTCTTGAAGACTGCCTATGAAATTACAGAGGAGCTGCATTCTTTAGTGGTGGAAAGAATACACCAATAAAAACGGAGATGCTGACATAGTTAGCTCCACCCACACTGAAGTAAAACTTCAATTAAGCAAAATGCTCAAGTGACTGGAATTGTTATTTCTGAACTGTGTCAGGTTTTTTGTTTTGTTTTGGTTACAAAGGAGGCCAATAGCAAAGTAAGCAAACATCAAAGATTAGGAGAAATGTTACAGGATGTATGTCAGAGTCAGTATTTGATCAGCCCCAAAGCTTGCACCCGAGATCCACAGTACTGGGTAATAACTGACTTTGGCAGTGATTTTAAAAATTCTGTACATCAGAGATTCCACTTTGAACGCTCTTCTACATTTATATAGCCAGGAAAGCAGTATAACGCCTTCTGGGGGGAAAAAAGAATAACAAAGGAGAAATGAAACAAGATTTATCAGGTGAGCTGAAAAAAAAGCAATTCCTTAGACTTTGTAATATGCTGAGCATTCCACTTCATCAAGATTTTACTCTACCATTCCTTCTATTTTTTTGCCTTTCGCTCCCTGTTACCCTTCATTCTTTTCTCTTCACTGCCAAACTTTTTGAAAGAATGCTCTACTCTCACAATCTTGTCTGGCTGGAACTCTCATCTACTCTAAGTCATACTTGAATAGGAATCCTTTCTATAGCATCTCTACCAATTGGTCTTCCAGTCTCTGCGTGAAGACTTCCGGTCACCTCTGGGTCAACCCATTTTTCCCTGGGATCTTCCTAAGTGTTAGCCAGTTTCTTCTTATGTGAGCCAAAATCCAAAACTTCCACCTCTCTGAGACTTCCTAGTTTTGCCCTCTGGGATGAGGGCAAAAAAGTCCAAGCTCTTTTCTACAGGGTGGCCCTAAAGACAGCTCCCATGTCCTGCTTTCCTCTCTAGTCTCCTCTTTTCCAGGCCAAATATCACCTGATCTTTGTTTGGCACCGTCTTATCCATCACCCAATACTTTACCTAATGAAAGTTGGATTCTGCAGCACCCCACTGCCACTATTATTTCAGCAGTTGCAGGTGAACCTTCTTTCAAATCCCAAAGCTCCTTCTCAGTAACTTGATGAAACATATGACACTATCCTTGTCAGCCTATCTTTGACGCCTACTATGGTTTAGGTTTCTATTATACTGTACTTTACTGGTACTGATCTTCTCTCTTATATCGGGGGTTTTGTAGCCTAGGGTCTTGGGAATTGCTTTTTAAATATTTTGATCAATTTCCCCATATAATTGGTCTCCTTTGTATTTCTCTGTATTTTACTTACTGCATTTAAAAACATTCTTCTGAGAAGAGGTCTATAGGTTTCACTGCCCAGGGGCCCATAGCCCAAAAAGGTTAAAAATCCCAGGGTGGGTTCTCTGCCAGCCTCCGATGGCTCTTTTAATTTTTCAACCTTATTAAGAAGGTATTCCTCACAGCTTTGTCTTCTCTCTTGGTAGCGGTATTGACCTACATAGTTCTATCGCTTCTCAGTTTTATATCTCTGGGACCTCTCTCCTCCTGCCAGCTATCTCAATCTCTTAAATTAAAAAAAAAAATTCACTTTCATTTTCATTTCCAAATTCTCTCCTTCCTTGCTTCATTGAGGAAGCAAGAAAAACAGAAGCCATTGCAAATATAAAGATGCACACAAAACACATCTCCTCATTAACCATATTCCCTAATTCCTCCCCTCACCCCTAAAGCAAGAACAAGAAGGACATGTGCTTCAGTCTGCATTCCGAGCCCACTGGTTCTCTTTCAGGAGGAGGGTAGTGTTTTCTCATGAGTCTTTTAGAACTGTGGGTGGTCACTGTGTGAATCAATTACCAAGTCGTTCAGAATTGATGATTTTTACAATATTGCTGTTATCGTATAAATTGTATTCCTGCTTCTAATCATTTCATCTTGCTCTGGTTCATACAAGTCTTCCCAGGCTTTTCTGAAAGCATCCTTTTCACCATTTCTTGCAGGATAAAAGTATTTCATTACAATCACGTATCACAATTTGTTCAACCATTGCCCAACTGATGGGCATCCCCTTAATTTCTAATTCCTTGCCATCAGAAAAAGAGTTGCAAAAATGTTTTTGTACATATGGGTCCTCTTTTTCCTTCCTTAATGTCTTTAAGATATGGATCTAGTAGTGGTATTGCTGGGTCCATACAATTCAATAGCTTTTGGGGCCCAGTACACCTCAATCTCAACATATTCAAAGCTAGACTCATCTTTCCTCCTCCCCCAAACCATTAATGGGCCCTTCTCCTGCTGACTCATGCTTATGCTCTTGGGGTCATCTTTGACTTCTCCTTCCCCTCACCATTCCCTTCCAATCACTCTCCCGTTCCATCTGGTCTTCACTGCAACCTCCTTCAACTGCCCTGCTTTAGCCCTCATGAGCTCTTGCCTGGGTAACTAACTGCACGAGTCTCAGGAATGTCCTGCTCCAACATAGCCTAAACACTGCTGTCAGATTAATCTTTTCTCATAAAGATCTGACCATGTGGCTCTACTGCTCCAGAAGCCTTCTGCAGCTCCCCATTTTATTTACCAAATAAAACAGAAACACCTCAGCCTGGAATTCAAGGCCCTTCCCTCTTTCTCCCATACTGCACTGGACAATTCACTGCTCCGTAAATATGCCCATGTGTTCCCACTATTTATCCCCTCTCCCACATCCATGTCATATTTCTGCCTAATTTTCCCTGTTATAAGCCCATGTCTTGGGATTCTTCACTAGGTATCATCTTTCAGGAGTCAGTCCAAATGCCACAAGCCTTCCCTGACACTACTTTTTTTTAGTCCTCATCTTCTCACATCTTCTTCTTCCCAAGTACTTTTTCACCTGAATTCTTACAACAACACAGCTGTGCTTTTCTTCTGCCATTATGTCTAGTTTGCATTATGCACTGTTTGCACATCCCACCTGCCCACATCTAGAGGGCAAGGCCCAGATTTGATTCCTCTTTCCATCTAGTGCACCCACTACAGTTTCCTGTATGGGTAGGCGCTTAATAAAAGTTTGCAAATCAACAATTCATCCACAATTGCAAACTGTGCTATGCCCTTTAGCATCCATGTTAATAGGTTGAAATAAAGGTTGCGTAAATCTTCCTTCAGCATAACGTCCCATTACATATTTGGTGCTCAAGAAATATTTACGGACAATGATTCCAAACGCCCAATAAGTTCTGCTGCAACTCTGGTGCCATGGAGGAGGTGATCCTGAGCTTTTAAAGGCTCATTCTGCAATAACTGCGGGGATTCTTCAAGTCTGGGCCTGGTTAACGGTTATGTGTTTGTTATCATGGTCAGCCAACTAGGGGTCAAGAGGCCGAGTGGCAGAAGGCTGGTTGCAGCCATCTGGGGATCTGCAGTGATGGAGGGAACCTTCATTTAAATGGAGAGGTAGAAGAACCAAAGCTAAAACAGAACCACTGTAAAGAGCAGCAGCTGGTGGTCTGACAAAGGTGACAGAGACTTAAGTAAAACAGGAAATAGTTGAAGTCTGTAGTGGACACTACTCTCCCACTGCAGTTCTAGTTGACAATTAAGGAATGATCTGATAAGATGTGGGCCTTCCTAAGAATATTCATATTTTCAAACAAAACAGAGACAGAGAGATACAGATGCTGCTTACTCTGGTCCTGTGTCTGGGATGGGCCCTACGCTATTGCTGACCAGCTGAGAGATAAAGAAGCCCCAGTAGAAACTGAGACAAAGCTGGTAATTCCCAACCCTGTGGTTGGCTCCGGAAAGCCCTCTGCTAGCAAAGCGCCCACCGTGATGAGGATGGGGAAAGCAATCTCGTCACCACACCATAAATGCCCAGCGTTCATTATGCAGTTAGCTCTTCTCTCTCGAAGCCAGTTCGACACAGCAGCACTTTTAGCAGTGGCTAGAATTCTTCTCGCTGGGTTTCTTCCACTTCCCTTCTCTAAAACCAGGGTGGGGGAACCTGTGGCCTTGAGGCCACATGTGGCCCTCTAGGTCCTCAATTGTGGTCCACACTGTGAAGCGGACTGAGGACCTAGAGGGTCACATGTGGCCTTGAGGCTGCAGGTTCCCCACCTTGGTCTAAAACTATCTATTTGGTTCCAGGTCAGCAAAGGTCAGTTCTTGGAATATCTTTACAGATCCATCAGAAACAAAGGCTGGAAAAGGAACAAAAGACCAGTATTCACAGCTTCCCTTCACTCACCAGATCTATTATCATACTTTCCACCCTTACAAAGTCCAGGCCTACCTCTTCAACCCAGACTTCCTGCTAGCCTATGGCCTTGACGCGCGGCTACAAAGGAAGCTCAATATTTAAGTATATGTAGCCTCATTTCATCACTTTATACAAACCATTTTTATATTAGGTTTTGATGAAATAACAGTATGTGGGAGTCTAAGTATCAAAAATCTGTACCAAACAATGAGTGATAAAATCAGAATCAAATCCTTAAATTTTTTGGTGTTTGTTATTGGGGGACAGGGCAGTCTGTAGTGGCGTTTAGGGACTGGAAGGAATAAAAAAAAGTATTCATTAATGTGAATAGATTTTTTTTTGGCTTTTTTGGAGGGGGAAGGCAGAGCAATTGGGGTTAAGTAACTTGCCCAAGGTCACATGGCTAGTAAGTGTTAAGTGTCTGAGGCTGGATTTGAACTCAGGTCCTCCTGACTCTAGGGCCTGTGATCTATTCACTGTGCCACCTAGCCATCCCTGTGAATAGATTTTTACAAAAAAATCCAGGGAGGTGATTCTTCAGTAGGTGAGAGCTCTTATCAGCATGCAGCTCCTTACATTTGATGGCATCTTGGTAGAATTCTCTTGCTGTCCTTCCTCGGAGGTGCATTGTTCTGCTTTTGGTGACACGGAAGAACATATTTCAAAGTCAGTCTGTCCCAAATCTTGCAAGTACTGGTAAAGTGGAGAATTCTGAAACAGATAAAAAGAGAAAGTGGCATTAAAGCATGTTCCAAGGTTTTGTTATTTCCCAAAAAAGACTGAGAATGTACAAGAATCAATACAACTGCAATCTTCAGCTGCCGGCAACAAATGATTCAGGAAGAAACGGTTAAGAAAACCCACCAAATGAAAGCTAGAACAAAGAAGCTGTACCAGTAAAAAGGCTTGGCTTCATCCTAGTGAAGGCAAACATTAAGAGTTCTGGGGTCCCAGGCACAGAGGCGTCATTAGGTCAGGTGGAAAGAAGCCTCGCTGTATGGGGAATCGGGCGACCCGGCACGTGCAAGGTCTGACACTTCCTTAGCTTGGCTACTGTCTGTAAGAGCGCTGAAATAGGAAAAAAGACACCACTGCCCCTAAGCTTTGTAAGAATCAAATGAGGCAACTGCTCTGTCAACTATGGAGCGTTTCATTGTGTTATCCATTCAACTTTGCTGTTTGTTCTTATGTGCCCAAGCTCCTCGTTTAGAGAAGTCTTTTCTGTCAAGAACTCTACTGTTTCCAAAAATCCCCCTGCAGAATTTAAGAAGTTAAAGCTCCGGGAGAACAAGGAATCGCTCCTGAACACTGCACTGAAGACTGATCTGGGAGTCCTAAAGGGAATTTTCACCTTAGCAGCAGGCTGGGTTTTTTCTGTTTAAAGGCCTTGTGTCCCTGAAGATACAATCTTTTTTTTTTCTTCTTTGCTCCCCAGATTTTGCTCCCAACATAATACATCTGGTAAGAATGTGTATCAATCTTCTTGGGCTTAAAAACTGTACATAATACTATATATGCATATGCATGTACATACACACATACACATGTATGGTATCATTTGAGAAAATGTAAAACTTCCTGTGAAAGCTTATGGAACTAAAATGAAGAGCTCATTATTATTGTTTCAGCATACATCTGAAGATATGGATACACACCCCATTCAAATAGCATTTTAAAATTAGCTTTTGGACTTCTTTATGCCTCAGACTTAACAGCAGAGTCACAAATGCCCTCCACCACCTGCCCGGGCATCTGCTCTGCACTCCTATATCAACTTCATTAGGGGGCGTGGAATGGGGTGGTGAGCAGACTAGTTCCTATCCTTTTTATTTCCAAATGATAATTTAGTGTGAATCCAGCCTAGGACAGGCCACAGGGACCATGGGGCATAAGATTTGAGTCTTATTTTATACCTGATTCTGAGGAACAAGAGAAAATAGGTTAGTTTTGGAGCTAGAGCCTTCAGATTTAGCTAAGTCCAAAGGTAAGTCATTTTTTGGAGATGCCACTAACTGAACCAAAGCAGGCTACCTGATCAAACTGCCAACTCCTTTCTTCAGTGAACTCCATTTCACATCAGACTGGCATCTGATACTCATGGGCTCTCCTCTTATTGAAGGTAGCCTTACATTATGGAGCATTCTAATGGCCTAATCTTTTCCTATTCAAGTCATTCTGCCTTCTCTTAGATACAAAGCCTGGTAGCTTACAATGCTGAATGTAGCGTTCAGGGTTGCAAAGCATCTGGTACAATTAGGTAGTGAGAGAAGAAAAGCTATTAGTGAAAACATCTTACTGAAATCCTGGCGCCTCAGTGCCTCCGCACTGGGCCTTCCTTTGCAAATCTAAGCCAAGAACAATGGTTCTCTCACTTAGCCTACTGAACCGGACCTGGACATTTTGGGAAGCGGACAGTGCGGCTTTAGTGGAGTCTTCCTTACAGGACAGAACTGGGATGTTCCACTTAACTCTGAAGCCACTCCTTCGGCTTCCAAATCACTCGAGAACCTTGTGCACCTTTTTCGGGCTAGAGTTGGCACAAGGAGTTTCCTCAAAGCGCTGCTTCTGCAAAGTTTTGGATTTCCTGTTGGACATGGCTGATTTTTCTCCTAAACAAATTATTTCACCCATCAGGGGAGTCTCCGTGCACTTGAAGGCACCTGGCCAGTTCATGATCCAGATGGGTTTTGTCATTTTCTGGTACTCTCCTCTGTATTCTGTATGTCTTCTCTCAGCTGAGACTTACAGGAATAGGAATAGTGAGCCACAAGGATTTCCTGAGAAGCTCCCACATGCTAGGGATAAGCTTTCTTGTATTTCTTTTGGCTGAAGAGGCTTCTCCAATTCTACCAAATTATATTTTGACTCTAGTGCTCATTTCTCAAAACAGCTTTAACTAACATCTGCGGTTCTGCTCTTTGTGGACTTCAAAACCATCACTAGCTACCAAAAGACAGAAACCACCGAGGCAGGTCGTCTCCTCGCTCCAACCCCCTCAATCATTCCTCCACTTGTCTACTGAAAACATAAAATGTTTAAGCGCTTCAGTACTTCCCTGAGTAGCTGAAGTCCTGCTACCCTTCCTCCCGTACCACCTCCTCTGTCTATCCCTCTCCTCTTCTCCCCACACACTTCCCCACTCTTCTATCCATCCTTCTTACTGCTGTAAGACTCATCTTTATTATGCACAGATATCAGTTAAGCTACACCAGTTCAAAAAATTCCAGGACTTCTTCATTTCCTCCGTGCCTGGCATTTTATGGCCCATCATATCCCAGGACCACTCATTTCCCACCACTCCCCTTCTGCACACTTCAGATCACAGCCAGATTCAATGGATCTCTAAAAGCCCTGAACACCAGTACCCATTTTTCGTCTCCTTGCCTTTGTTCAGACTTTGTCTTGTGTCCTTTAAAGCTCCTCCAGGAAGCCTTCCCTGGCTCTCCCTTGGGCCCTCCAACCTTACCTATCACTTTACTTGGGTTCTTCTGCACTTCTGTAACACTGTGCATAACAGCTGTGTTTGTCTCCTCTCTCTTGGCTAGCCTAAGCTTCAGGAGGGCACAGACTGTGTCTCTGAGAAGTTCTATCAATGCCAGTGCTCAGCAGAGTTCTCTGCTGGCAGGAGATGCCCACTGGTTCTTAAATGTTGTTGAAGGTTTGCATTCTTTTAAAAATCAACATCCCCCAGTACACTGAAAAGTGATGTGAGGTATGACAATGTAAGTCACATATGTGTTAGGACACATGCACAAAGGCATACTTGGAGCAATCACAATACTCATAAGCCTCTGCCTTCCCTTTTATTTGGGATTTCTCATTAGTAAGGGCTACGTAGCCGACTTTATAAAATAGTAATTGTGCAAGGTTTTCTGGGGAGTCTTCTTGGAAAAAGTGATAGAAAAGGTTGAATAATGTAGAGTTCTTTGACTAACAAAGTCATTTCCAGGCCAGTTTCTGAACACAAGACATTAAGCATAAATAGCAAAATCCAACTGCTGACTCCAGGTTGTTGATAGTGATGCTTTTGTGCATTTTCTATGGCAAAACTTCACCCTTAAACTTTAATCCTAGAGCAAACACAGATAAAGCTCACATTTTAATCAGCAAATATTTATTAAATACCTATGTATGAGTTATGTATGAGTATGAGCTGATGGGGCAAAGATGGAAAATTAATACAATTCCTATCTCTGAGGCATCTACACTCAAGGGGGGGAATAAGACACATAAGAAAAAGCCATAATACAAATCAGAAAATGATCAAATGCATCAAAGCAATCGGAGAGACTCAAGGAAGGTGGAACCACTTGTGTGGTAGGAGTGGGAGGGTGGTGGAATCAAGTTGGACATCCTGGTGGAACTGACACCTGAAGTGGGGCCTGAAGGAGAAGTATCCGAGGGGGCAGAGTTGGTCTACTTCTAGATTCAGTAGGTCAAGAGCTCCTCTAGGGGAGGAACTGTCTGATGCTTCTTTAGTATCCTCAGTGGCTTAGTACATGCTGACAGACTAGGAGAGCAATAAACACAAAGGAACACAGAGAGGAAAGGGCAGGATGAGATTAGAACAAAGTGAGCAGACTGAAAGGAATAGTGTAGGAAAGCAAAGAACTATGCCACGAGGCTTGAGAGGGAGGCTGGGCTGCAGCCAGATTGTAGGGGGCCTTCAATTAGAGTCTCAAGAGTTCACCTGCACATCATGGCATCACCTCCCTGATGAACGCAGGACAAAAAAACCTCTGTGAGTAGAAAGAGGAGCTGCCCATTGGGCAATACAGTTCTTTTCTTTTCTCTGTCCACAAAGAACAGGCCTGCCCAACCTGCAGCCCTTGGGCAGAAGTTCATGACACCACCAAAGGATTTCCACATTTTTTTGCAGGTCACCTCAAATCCTTAGGCATGCCACAAGGGGGCCACAGGACTGTAAGCACAGTTGTGCTTACAAGGTTGTGCAGGCCTGACATAGAGTATCATACTCTTACCTGAGGGTGTATTGCACAAAGGAATATAAATTTTGATCTCTGAACTGTTTTTTTTTTCTCTTAAGGACAAAGTCTCTTAAGGACAAAGTCTCTTAAGGACAAAACACTCTTGTTCTCATAGATTGGTCAACAATAGATAGGTCTAGGTCAAACCCTACCAGGTCACCGTTTGGGTTGTGACTGGTTCAGAGTGAATGTCAACAGAAATTGCTTCTACTTTGGCCAGAAACACTCAGGGTCTTCCCCTCCTGGACTGATGTATTTTTCTTTAACCTAGGTAAAGAGGCCATTCTCAGCCTCATTTCTTTCCTAGTCTTAGTCAATCAATGGGCGCTGCCTCAGTCAAACTGAGAGCTACTAAAGAGCTTAGCTCAAAAAGGCCAAAGCCTCCCCTTGCATCCAGGGCCATCTCCAGTCACCCTGATCTGTATCTCAGCACATGGACCCAGCTGGCTCTGGAGGAGAGAGTGAGGCTGGGGACTGCACACTCCTCCCTCAGTGAACTCCAACTCATGTGCATGTCACGGCATCAGCTCCCTGATGTCACGGTCCCTCTTCAAGAATGAAGGACAGACAACAATGGTTTGTATTTAAAGCCAACACGGCTTCACCAAGAGCAGATCAGGACGGATCAACCTCATTTCCTTTTCTGACAGGATTATTAAAGTACTAAAGGAGGGGAATGCTGTGGATATAATTTGCCTGGATTTTAGCAAAGCTTCTCATAAAGTATTTTATGCTAATCCTGTGGTTCAGGAGATGGGGAGATAGATTAGAGTAGAAGTGTGAATCTCCCAACATGGCTGGATCAGTGGCCTGCAAAACTTCAGAGTGAAGGTAGAACCAGATTAAAATGTAATTGGGAAATGTTTAACAAAATAAAAATATGACACAACATAGGTAATGTTAATTTGTGGTTTTCTAAGTCAATATGCCTGAGGGATCTATTTCCATTTGAGTTTGACACCTTTGGATTAGACAATAAACACATAAGATGAATTTTTAAAAAAAGAGTTTGCATTTTATTTGGTAGAGAAGGAACTGAAAAGTGTGTGTGTTTGTGTGTGCGAGCGCGTGAGTTAACATCCACCAACAGCAAGCAGAAGCCACTGAAAAAGCACAATGGTACAGAATCTGGGTCAAACCTCAACTGCCCAGACTAGCCTCGGGTCTCTTGTTTGATCTAAGCCTCTAAACAGTTTCTCAAAGCTCAGGGTTTGTGGTTTGCCTGCAGTAAAGAAAGGGTGGGGGGTTTGGACCTGGACTTTACAGATTATGTGGTCTAGGAGGACACATCCTACAAATTTACATTTTTATTCCTTTCATACAAAATAGCAAGGTTTTTCCTCAGCAGAGCACAGCACTATGAACCAAGAAGCTGATTGGATATGGGGCCACCTCTGGCCCTGTGACTTTATCTTCTGATTGGTTGACCCTCCCAGAACCTCCATATGAAGAAGGAAGCCCAGGTCAAAGATGTCTTCCTACCTCTCTAGGCTTCTCTGTGGACTCATCTCCTATGGGCCTTTCTCTACTGTTCTCCATTCTCCCACCCCACCTCCCCTTTCCAGGTCCTATAATAAAATAAGGGTTTAGGGTTCTATTTGCATTCCCAGCACTTAGCACAGGAGCAGGTACCAACTAACCACTTAATAAATGCTTCTTGACTGGCTGACACCAAATCCTTGGAAATCTAGGTCATCATCACCCATAAAGGGCAGAGCCCATGTGGTGAGTCACAGCAGCTCCCAGAGACAGAGAGTGGCCCTAGACATGTGGCTATATTTCAGAGCATCCTCTGGTGCTGGGTGGTGCATTTGACAATCTACTTGTTGGCACAAGCCCCTGCCTTCTTTGCTGGATGAAATGGGGCCCTGGTCACAGTCAGACCCTACCTGGAACAGTGTGTTCAGTCGTGGGCGCCATATTTCACTAGGGGCACAAACTGATGGAAAGATGGCTAAAAGGAAGCCAACTTCTGAGTTAACTATAGACCACTAATGATCCTAGAGAACAGATAACACACGTGTTCTTCATGGCAGAATGCTGCAGATGCATACACTGTCAGACACCATCCTGTTTCTGCTTAGTTGCTTTTATTACGAGGAAAATTTCATTCTGTGAGAATTTTAAAAAAAATTTAAATTAAAAAAGGATATTGACAAACTGGGGTGCATCTGGGGAGAGCAATCAGAAGGGTAAGAGAATCCAACCATGTTATATAAGTCTGAATGGGGAGTTCGGGAGTCAGAGGCAAGAGAGCAGCTTTGCTTTTCTATTTGATGGTTCATAACGTCCAAGAGGGATTAGATTTGGTCTTTTCAGGAGTAACAGGTGGGATGTGCAGAGGGCCAGATTTGGGCTCTTCATAAAGAAAAGCAGCAAGATTAGTTGGGAGAGCAGAGAAGGGATAGGAAAAGCTGAAAAGTAACTGGATTCTGCTTGAGGGCCCCTCACAGTCAACAGCTCAGGATAGCTTCTGTTCACATCAGAGCTTGTGCAGGAAGTTACTAATTGACAAAGGCATTTATGCAACCTAATAATAATAAGCTGTTCTAAGAAGAAAAAGCAGGAAGCCTGTGAATAAATAAAATCTTACTCAGGAACCCCATTGACTGAGTCACCCACACTACAAAGAGGGATGGCGGGTGGCCAGGGCAGTTAGCCATGAAAATCCGGCACAAGAGCTACTGAGAATAATGGCAGAATACTGAGGATCTCACTTCCAGCTAATGTGCAGGCTGAAAGCCAGTGAGTACCAGGTAACCACTGCACATCTCCCAAGGTGCTTTCTTAAGAGAAGCTCAAAGGGCTGTAGGATTGCTTGAAAGAATGGCTGGTGTGCTTCAAGGTAAAAACAGGAAAAGAGAATCTGCAGAGGTGGCAGTCTGGGATTCTGAAGATTCTGATAACTGGGAGAGAGGAAAGGCCCAGTACACATTTGGAGTTAAGCGTCTGGTCTGAGGCTCTGTCTTCTGGGAAAGAGGGAATGGAGGAGTGGATCCAGAAGGGCCTGTCATGGGGGAATGGTCAGAAGAGGTGAGCAGTGGTAGGTGGGAGCTCCCTGCAGGTTCCAGAGGCAGCCACTTGTTGATAAATCACTGTCTTTCCAGGGAATGGAGTCAGAATGTGATGTAGACTCTCCAGAGATTTGTCAAATGTGTGGGTCTGAATGATGCTAACAGAAGAAACCTAGGGAGTAGTGCTACAGATGCTGAGGCCCCCAAAAGAAAGGCAGGCAGTTATCTCATCTCTGAAGGTAGGTGCTCTGAAAGAGGAAGAAGGAAGAAGATGAAGGAAATGAACATTTTGTGAAAAGGGGGCCACAACCATGCATTACTCAGAGTTAAGACACTGGATGAAGGAAGGGAGTTTGAACCCTCATACTTCTTTGGGATGAATGAAGGAAGGTAAGGGTGGGGGAAAAGAAGAGGTATAAAATGGGGCTGAAGATTTCTCATCTGTGAGATGGGGATACTAATAGCACCTACTTCCCAGGGTTGTTGTGAGGATCAAAGATGGTAATAAAATCATAAAGATGGCACAGTGGCCCGTCCATGGTAAGTGCTCCAGACAATTCAGCTATTTTTTAATGGCTTAAGTAAAATCAATGAACTTGGAATAAGGTAAAGAGAAGGAGGAGGGGAGCATCTGTGGAAAATTCAGGGATCATTCCAGAGGAAGCAAACCTAATCACTGGGAGCAAGTGCTGACTTAGAAGAGGAAGGAATGAAAAAATAAACAACAAGGAAGGAAAGTGGAAAAGGGAGGTGGATTAAACTCCTCCAGAAAACGGAAGCAAAAGGCAGAACCAGAAGCAAACAAACCCGAACGATTTGCTGCAAACAGGAGTTTTTTTTAAAAATTGACAACTTATAACATTATATTAGGAAAAAAACTTATGACTCTGAATATGAGATGCCAGAGTAAAATTTACTCTCTCAGGAAATTTCAAAAAGTACAAGCAGCAGTCAAGATCCACAATGTCCAGACAGACAACAGAGGGAGCAAGGAGAAGGCCAGAGAGCTGGAAGGGGACCCCGGAAGACCAGATACGAGGCAGGGCACCTGACCTCTCCTACTCTCCATGCTCTCATCTGTAAAATGAGGGGGCTGCACTTCACGGCCTTTACATTTACAGCGGGACAAATCTAACAAAAGGATGAGTAAAAAGAAAACCACAGACCCGAACAGACTTCTAGATAAGTTAGGTTAATTTTCTTAGCATATTTTTTATGAATGTTTGATAGAATTCCTTAAAAATCTGTCACCACCTGGAGTTTTTACTTCGTTCATATGTGGCTTGCCAAATCTCTCTTTCTGATAGTTATTTAAGGTCCCTCTTTCTTGATTTATTAATCTGAGTATTTCATACTGTTTTTTGGGTAATCATCCACTTCCTTTAAATCTCAGTTTTGTTAGAATATTAGGAAATAGAATTCTATCATATTTAAATAATAATTGATACTTAGCCTAAAAAAACCTATTCACAATAATCGAGAAAGAAGGAACTCTATCAAACTCCTTTTCATGAGACAAACATGGTACTGATTTGGTTCTGATAGAAAGGCAGGGTGGAGCAGCGGCTAACGAATCAACCTCAGTATCACAACGACTTGGGTTCAAGTCCTATCTGTGACAATATGGGTTGTGTGGCCCCAAGCACATCATTTAGCCTCTCACTATCCAAAATACCTCAATAAAACTAGAAGTTGGAGAACATGCACAATATGTACTACTTCCTTAAAAGGAGCCTCTTATATGACTGAAGGCAGAAGTCCAGACCAACAGTCATGACACTCAAGCTAGGAATGGATAAAGCTGAAAAAGAATTAGAGATAAATCTCACCAATGAACATGGATGTAAAATATTTTTAGCAGAATACTAGCAAAAAAAAGTACAGTAATAATAAAAAAAATTCACCAAGGCCTTGATTTATGATGGTTCACTACTAGAAAAATAACAAAATGAATCACATAAAGATGAAAAACAAAAACCATATGATTAAATCAATAGCTCCAGAATAAGTATTTGACACAAGATAGCATTTATTTTTAAAAAAAGATATGGAATGACTCTTTTTCATATTCTAAAAATGAATATATCTAAAACAAATGCTAGTATTATTTGCAATGGAAAAAGTGCCTGAAGCTTTCCCAGTAACTGGGGGTGTGTGAGGTGTGTGTGTGTGTGTCAAGGTATCACGCTTCTTCTTCCCACAATTACCTGACACAGCTCTAGAAACGTTACTGATAACAATGTGATGAAAGAGATATTAAATACTTGATAGTGTCAAAGAGCAAAGTTATCCTTATTTGCACATGGCATAATGGATATCAGAGAAGACACTTATCAAGACAAGAGCTTCAATGAAGCAGCAGGATACAAAATAAATGGTGTGTGTGTGTGTGTGTGTGTGTGTGTGTGTGTGTGTGTGTGTGTGGTCTCTCCCCGTTTAAATGTCATCTCTCCAAGAACAGGAACTGTCACTTCTTCGTCTCACCAGTACCTAAGTACAGTGTCTACCACAGTGTACATGGCAGGCCTTTAATAAATGCTTACTCAATGTCTGATAAATGCACAAATTGTTGTTGTTGTGGTTTGTCTTTTGTTCCTGAATATTAAAAAACCACAAAGGGATGATGGGAAGAAATGATATTCAAAACAGCTACAGAGGTAAAAACTACCCGGGATTCAACCTACCAAGACACACTCAAAACTCATCATACAAACACCACCACAAAGCACTCGCCAGGATCAAAGGAAGACAAACCACTGGAAGGGCATGGTTCGTGCTTGAGTTGCACTAATACAACAGACATTTCTGAGCTATGCTCCCACCAACAAAGAAAAGCCCTGCTGTGCTTAGGGTCACCCCATCATGTTTCATGGAGAGTGCTCTCCCAAACTCAAATAGCAACACCATGCAGAGAGAGCTCTGAGTAAACATGAGATCTGGTACCTTTTGCACCTTCTCTGGAGTGAGACATGGCTTAGTTCTGGTTTGGCAGCTTCAGAAGTAAAATGCTACAGGTAAGATGGAATGGTTGGAGTTTAGGAGCACTGGGATCCTGAAATAGTGACATATGGGTCCTGCCCCAATGAATTCAACCCAAACCTTCTTTCAGCCAAAAAAACAAGGTTGGGGGGTGGCTAGGTGGTGAAGCAAATGGAGCACCAGCCCTGGAATCAGGAGGACCTGAGTTCAAATCCGACCTCAGACACTTAACATACACACAAAAAAGTAGCCATGTGACCTTGGGCAAGTCAACTTATCCCCAACTGCCCTACCTTCTCCCCTCCAAAAAGCAAAAAAAATTAAAAAAAAAAAGGAAAAAAACCAAGGTTTATTAAAATACCAATAAATGGGCATGATTCTAAAAATCTACCATATTCCTTTTAAGGAATCTCAGCATTTGTATCACTAACGCAAGCAGGCCAGACTGAATCTAAGCACATCCATGGAGGCAAGACAGATCTTTTATACAGAACTGTGGGAGGGATCTAAGAATGGTCAAGTATTCTGGGGTAAATGAGATAAGGGAATTAGGGAAGATCCGGATAGGGTAATTGAGGTAACACAGAAGGGCCTGAAACTCTGGGGATCTGGACCTTGGCCAAGGGAGAATGGGGTCTAGAAAGGATCTTAGGATGGGAAGTAGCCAGGGGAGATCTAGAGAATGGAGGGCTGGGAACAGAGAATTGCCAGTTGAGAAGATTACTGTAATGGGTAGATGCCCCAGGGAGTACCAGAGACTTGACCTGTAGGACAGTTCAAGGACAGTTGGGGGGTGGGGTGGGCCTTTCTAGAATCTGTACCCCATCAAAACTGTTTCCTCCACAAATCTTCATTAAATAGCTACTGAGTCAGGCAGAGGCAGTAGAACTTAGTAGATAGAGAGCTGGCTTTGGAGTCACTTGTAGAGCTCCTAACACTTTGATGGTTTAAAAAAAAAAGTGCCAGAGGCAGGGGATAGAAAGACAAACTTGAAAGCTTCTGCCTTCAAGAGGTATATGCTACATATGTCTACATGTAGACAACACATAGATATAAGTATGTTCAAGACACACGTACTATGAATTCAAAGAGTGGGGAAGGAAGTAACGAAAAGCTGGAGGAGAGATTAGGAAGAAATTTCTGTACAAGGTGAAGTTTACACCGACTTCTGAAAGAAACGGAGGCTGAGGTGAACAAGGGAATGCGCAGCACCTATGGGAGACAGCACGTGTAAAGGCCTGGAGGTGGTCGTCTTATAGAGTATCCTGTGTGAAGAAGAGCAAGATGGTGAGTCCACAGCACCACTGAGAAGTCAACATTCAAATAAGCCTTTTTCAGGGCCAGGATCTGTCCCTATGACTTCAGTTTATAGGGACCTGCCAGCCGAGGCACTCCTCCAGAGGTCGGTCTCTGCCTCTGACTTAACAGTAACATGACAGAGTAATAACATAAGAACAATAAATAATAGTTAACGTACTAGGAAATTCTATATAGTCAGAAGCACCTAGAAGGTGAGGCCTTAACAACGGCCAAACTCTAAGTTGTTTCTTTTTCTTGCAAGTCTCAGATCAAAGGGTTTTCAGGTCTTGTTATGTCTCTTTCTAAGCTTGGCCCTATACAGCGGAGCCTGGATTCCCGTGTGGGCCTTAAGGCCTGAGCCTCAGGCTGACCGCCAGGTTGAGGGCTTAACTTCAGGCTCCTATACTCCCTTACAGAAAGGCTAATTCAGTGCCATACCAAATTACCAAAGGCTTGTTTTAGAGAATTCTACAAAAATAACCACAAAAATCAGTTGGAGTAAAAAAGGTCTGGAACCTTAAGAGAGATAATGGAGGAAAAGGAAATGAAGACGCTGCTTGACACTTCTAGGCCTCAAACTCTATTATGACAAAAAGACCAAAATAATGGGGCCTTGGTTAAAACTCTTTTCAAGAAGATTGGTGAGCTGGACTACATAAGAAAAGCCCGGATACAAGAGACCACCGCGTGTTCTATGAACCTGAGATTCTAGCCACATCTATGGATTTTCCTGTCTGTAAGGGATGATAATTTGTTTCCACAGAAATTATATGGAACATAATTTGTGAAACCTAGGGAGTCATACTTGTTGTTAATGTAAAAGATAAACTGATTGCAGAAGAAAGGAGTGGGGGATGTTAGTCTGCTTATTAATCAGTGTATCTAAAGTACAGACTCCCTTTCTTTGCTTATCAAAAAAACCTGCCAGCCCACGTGTGGCTCACCAAGCACCAGGTCCACTGACCCAGGCTCTGCCCTAGATAACGGGACTCTTCTTATGGACATCCTGGGCTGAATCTTCAACTCACAACTTTTGTCAATTTTCTCAGCAATTGAGAAAATTCCTTTTCCATGCTATGGAGAGCATAAAACCTGATGTAGACAACCTGAGATGAGGCTAGAAACATTTTATGGCCTGGCCATTTCCTTTATTAAATAAAGTATAAAGAAAATGAGGATGAAAAGGGGGAGGTGGGAATTGAAATGGGGAAGTGGGAGATGTAAGAGAGGGCAAAGATCCCCGTGGGGGGGGGGGTCTGGGTGTTTTCAGATAGGCTGTGAACCTTGGAATGTCTGGCCAATGGAATACAAGGAGGAAATTTGAATCAGAAAGAGTCTTAAAAGGCTTTGTAATTGTCTGAAAGGGTGTGTCTCCTCCTGGGTCACCTGGGCTCTTGCCATCTTTGGCAAGAGAATGATTAATAAAATCTTTCCTTAATTCACTGAGGGCCATGTGGAGTTTTTGGTAAGATGATTATTTCTCACTATCTGACAAGAACTGCTGGGAAATCTAAGTCAGGTTGGCAGGTTTGGGTTCAAAACAACCCCTTATGACATATTTCAAAATGTATGAGAACACCACATTTTATATATATCTATATATATGTATCTATATCTATCTATCTATCTATAAAAGATGATATGTAATATTATATATATAATAGGAAGTGTTATAAGAAAATGAGAGAAAAGTAGAGGTACTTTTCATAAGGAGGGGATGGAAAACCAGGGCAGATTGTTGTTTGTCCTTCATTCTCAGAGAGAACCATGACATCAGAGAGGGGATGCCATGGCAAAGGGAACTGGATTTAAGAGACGGAGGGCCATACTCACTTTCCCCTCCAGAGCCACCAGGGTCCAGTGGTGAGATATAGATCAGGATAACTGGAGATGGCCCAGGATGCAAGGGGAGGCCTTGGCCTTTTTCAGGTTTCAGTTCCAGAGGGATTCTGGCCAAAACAGAAACAACTTCTGTTTACATTCACTCTGAGCCAATCAAGATCCAAACAATGACCTAATGGGGCCTGGCCTGGGACCCGTTGTTGGCCAATCAAGAGTCAAAGTGAGCTAGTTTAAGGCATAGTGATTAAGAAAAAAATCTAGCTCATAAACCCCAAGATAGCTAGTGAGGTTTTTACACTTTTCTGGGCAGAGCACCAGCAGGTAAGGGTATGATACCCTTTGTGGACAGAGGGAAAGGGAGAAGAGAAGAGAACAGGAGAGGGTGGGGGAGTAAGCTTAGGGATGCCGTAGGAGACCTAGGCCTTTTTTAAGCTAAGGTATTTAACAGATTTCAATTTGACTGAGGCAACACCATTCAGTGATTAAGGTTAGAGGCAGAGAATGGGGAGGGGAAGACCCTCAGGGTTTCTGGCCAAAACAAAAACAATTCCTATGTACATTCGATCTGAGCCAATCAGGACTCAAAGAATGAACAAGTAGGACTTCCCCTGGGACAATCAATGAGAGCCAGAATGGTTTATGTTTAAGGGAAGGTCCTTGAGATACTCAATCAAACCAGGGATAAGAGGTCATCACAAAAGAGAAAACAGACAAATCTGGTTACAGAGAACTAAGAGGCTTCTGCACTAAGAAAATCAGACAAGCCGGGATGACAAGAAGAAGGTTTTAGTTGGAAGAAAAAAATCTTTGCATTAAATATCTCTGACAAATTCTGATTCTGCCACTTACTACCTGTGTGACTTAATTTGTTGTTTGAGATGAAAATATCCTTCATCCTTAATTTAGTGAAAAGAAATAAACACAGAGATCTATTAGGATAAAAACAGGACTTTATTCTCTTCCCCGGGATAAGAGGGTGGTCTTCCCTATGATTCATCATGGAGAAGAGGCAAGTTACAAAAGATAGTGCTGGAATTTATTTTTTTT
>CM053581.1:346705026-346731003 GCA_028627135.1 Pseudochirops cupreus
GAGCCCTGGCCTGAGTACAATCGCTCAGTCCCCCTGCTGTCTACAGGCCAGGGCGGGAAGCTGCAACGCCGAGGCGGTGCAAAACCTCTGCCTTTAGCTTTTCCACTCTGGAGGCCTTCTGGCTGGACTGCTTACTTCCCCCTTTCACAATTCCCACTTGCAGCTGCCGCTAATCTGCTCACCTGAAGCTCCTCCGCTCCTCCCGTCCAGCCGCCCCTGGGGCACAGCCGGGGCTCCAAGCTAGGCTGGTTTCAGTTCGCAGTGCTGATATGGTTCCTCGTAGCCGAGCTAACTTTAGTGGGAAGTATCTTTGTGTGCGTTTTGGAGTCCTAGGATTGGTTTAGAGTCCCGTTTTATGGGTATTTTGGGGTGGCTATGTGAGAGCTGCGATATGTTGCTGCTGCTATGCCGCCATCTTGGCTCCGCCCCCAGTGCTGGAATTTATAACCTAAGTTAGTTAAGACCCCTCCCCAACTGTTTCCCCTCTCATTGGTGGAGAGGCATACTTCACCAAATACTTTCCCAACTGGGACAGCAAGGAAAGATAAGGGGAGGGTCCCACCAAGGCGGGAAAACAGATAAAGGAAGATAAAAGTGATTGACAGAAGCAACTTGAAAAGTTAACTACACCAAATTGAGAAGTTTTCACTCATTCCATACAGTCCCCAGTTTTTTGGTTTTTTTTTACTCTGAAAACTTCTCATGAAATGGCTCACTCTCCCAAGATGGGGTTTCCAGGAAAGACTCAATCTAGATAAAGGCCAGGTCCAAACTCTTGGGAAAGCTGACAGCATCTGATGTCTGTCGTCTTCTTCAGATCCCTTGGCTTAGAGGAGAGGTAGTCTTCAGATGCCTAGAATTCATATACATCAGCCAGCATGACCAACCAGACCTAACAGGGTTCTCAGAAACGTGATTTGACATCAAGGGTACATATAAAGGTCCAAACAGTGCAATTTAATAGTCCAGTTTTTCTTAGCCACTCAGGGCTAGGCTCAGGCAATACAATAAGGCTTTCTCACAATTTTACAAAGTTGCGTGCTTACATTAAGTCAGGTAGAAATTAAATTACTTAGATGGCTCACAGTATACTAGTTTTTAGAAAGGTGATTACATGTCGCCAAGGTAATCAAGAAAACTTAGACACAAACCATACCAATTAACAGATTCATTGTTACCAATGTCTATGAACATCCAATTCCTTGCCAGTCTAGGGGTTACCAGATAATTCTGACTTGATAAAAGTTGGTACAGTCATTTAAAATTAGTTCCACATTTGCAAAGATCTTAAAAAAAATGATTTCATCTGCCCTTTAAAAGTTTTAATTTTTTTTTTCAGAATGGGGAAACTTCACTGTAAATTATCCTTCACATTGTCTGGGTTCAGTTTTCTCATCAGATTACTTCTAACTCTATGATGCTATGCCTGTATTTCAGCTATGTAGGAAAAACTATAAGAAGAAGAGGCATTCCTCAATAGACAAGTGGAGAAAAGAGATGAACAAATAGTTTAAAAGAAAAATTGCTGGCTATCAATAAACATGATAAAAGATGGAAATAAAGGAGGAGCTGTGGAAGGAGAGGTACATGAATATACTGCTGGAACTATGAATTATTCCAAATATTCTGGAAAGAGTTGGAATTATGCAAGAAAAGTAATTAAACTGTTTAAACTCTCTTGACTCAGCAATTCTACTCTGTGAAGCATATTCCCAAAAGTCAAAAAGAGAGTACAAAAAGAGACATACAAAATATCTACCAAAATATTCAAAGCATCAGTTTTTGTGTGAGCAAAAATCTGAACAAAAAAAGTATGGATACCAATCAACTGAAGAACGGCTGAATAAATGGTATTACAGAAATATGATAGTCTAAATAAGAGATAAAAGATAAGAAACAGTGCAGATGAGGAATTCAGAAAAAGGTGGGAAGATTTATATGAGCTGATTCAGAATGAAGTAAACAGAAACCAAGAGAATGATACATACAATGACTACAATAATGCAGAATAAGTAGAATCAAGAGGGACTTTTAGATGGGGGAAATTCCCATTTCATTGTATATTTCATACACACACACACACACACACACACACACACATACATACACATATATGAACACTGAGGACAGTCTGACATATAGCCTAGATTTGGGGAAAAAAGATTTCAGAGTGTTCAAGGAAAAGAAGGTTCAGTCTAATAAAATTTGACAAAGTAAGCTGGCCCCAAAGTGATGGAAAGCTCTCAATTACAAAATTCTGCAGACATAAGTCAAAGTTGTGATCAGAAAGAAATGGGAGAATTGCCTAAAAATATAGACAGAAAAATCAGACCAACCTACATTTTAAAAAGAGATACGTATTGAAAATGGAAGCATGGGTGAGTAACCAAGAATATATATAAACAAGTTGTATGATACCGTAATAAAAGAGTCAGGACCACTAAAGTTCAAGAAGAATCATTGAAATCAACCGACAAGTATTTATTAAATAAGTGCTTATAAGATATCAAGCATTGTGCTGGGAATAAAAAGATAAAAGGAAATCAAGAGTCATGTGAAAAACTGCTCTAAATCATTAATAATTAGAGGAATGCAAATTAAAACAATTCTTTCGGGTCCCACCTCACACCTCTCAGATTGGCTAAGATGACAGAAAAGGAGAATGACAAATGGAGCAGCTGTGGGAGAAGAGGAACACTAATGCGGTGTTGCTGGAATTGTGAACTGGTCCAACCATTCTGGCGCGCAATCTGGAACTATGCCTAAATTGCTATTAAACTGTACATACTTTTTGATCCAGCTACCAGGTTTATATCCCAAAGAGATCAAAGAAAAAGAAAAAGACCCATATGTACAAAAATATTTACAGAAGCTCTTTTGTTATAATGACAAAGAACTGGAAACTGAGGTGATGTCCATCAAGTGGGGAAAGGCTGAACAAGTTAAGATATATGATTGTGACGGAATACTTTTGTGCTGTATGAAATGAAGGGGATGGTTTCAGAAAAAACCTGGGAAGATTTGAATGAACTGATGCAAAGTGAAGAGAGCAGAACCAGGAAAACATTTTATACAGTAACAGTAATATTGTAAAAATAATCAACTTTGAAAGACTTAGTAAGTCTCTCCAACACAATGACTAATCACAATTTCAAAGGACTTATGACAAAACATGCTGTCCATCTCCAAAGGGAGAACTGATGGAATCAGAGTGCAATTTGAAGCATATTTTCTTTTCTTGCCTTTAAAAAACCCCCACAAAAACATGGCTAATGCATAATTTTGTTTTGCATGACTCTACAATAATGGATTTTACTTTTTTTGCCTTTAAATGAGTTGAAGGGGGTGGTAAGTAGAGAATTTGGAAATGAAAATGAAGTTGAATTTAAAAAAATATATAAAAGCAAAACATTCCCTACCCTCAATGAGCTTAACTTACCATCACTCAAATTTTTTCCTAACCCTGGATGCTACTGCGCAAAACTGAAGGCGTCAATTTCTAATAAATTATAATAAACCACTGAATTTTAAACATCTTAAACAGCTTTTTAAAAAATCACTACACAGAATATTAATCTTACTCCAAATACTGAGAGGTAAAATGGGGAAATAGAGAGACCATAGGACTTGAGTTCAAAGCTTAGCTCTGCTAATTCCCAGGA
Organism: Pseudochirops cupreus; assembly: GCA_028627135.1. Taxonomy (NCBI): domain Eukaryota; kingdom Metazoa; phylum Chordata; class Mammalia; order Diprotodontia; family Pseudocheiridae; genus Pseudochirops; species Pseudochirops cupreus. The sequence goes on from CM053581.1 coordinate 346,708,689, forward strand.
CCCTCCTGCGGGTGATCTTGAAAAAGGCACTTAATGTCTGTGGGTCTCAGTTTCCTCACATGTAAAATGAGATTAGCATTCGAAGGTCTCTGCTAGTTATGATCTATGATTCTATAATTAAAGGCTTCTGTATTCCTTCTCAGCCAAGAAAAATCTAAACATGGAATCACAAATCTTCTACCTAGAAGGGCCCATAATAACTGGTCCAAGTAAAAGTCTTAAGAAAATAAAATCTAACATTCACAGAGAGCTAATTCCTACTCTGCCCACTTGCTGAAGATAATAAATTCACTGCCTCCTGGCCATATTCTTTTTTGGGTCCACACACATTTTCCTCTCTTCTTGACAGTTTCCACTTGATTCTCCAGAATCACTGACAACACAGTAAATAAATCAGTGAAATTGTACTCCTGTAATTACAAGACATTTTCCTGTCAGCACCAGAAACAGCTCTTTTGTGAAATATCAGGCCATAATTTCTATAATGGTTTTATACTAAACGATTACATAAGAAGGGACTATGCCAAAGTGTTTTTTTAAAAAAGGCTTTCAAAGGATTATTTCATGTCCTGACCATGCTATTTCAAAGTTCTTTAAACACTTCTATTGTCAACATCAGCAGGTGGTTTCATAATGTTTTTGGCTAGCAACTTAATTTTTCAGACTTGCATGTACCCTATCTTATGATACCACATAATATTATTAACAAAGTGGTGTGGGGGAGGAAGTCCATCTAATGACTGACTTTCAAAAAATTAAACAAATCTACCTAAAATATACATAATGAGTTAAAATTAATTCCAGCACTGATGATCTCCAAAACATATATGTATCAATCTCTAAACTGAGTCTGTCGTTTGGTCCTAGGTGAGGAACATGTTTTACCCTAGGAACTTTGTAATCATGGTTCTTAAATATGACTGACTTAAAAAAAAGCACTAAGGTAACACATATTCAACGGATTTATGGCAAGAAAATAACAGTAAAGAACTTAAGAAGTTCTTTCATCTCTGCTCTGTTCTTATACTGTCCATTTCTGTCCATTAGATTTAGGGTCACAGGATTTACAAATGGAAGAGGCCTTAGCAGGTCTAATCTAACTTCCTTACTTTACAAATAAGAAATTCAGAGCACTAGTTTGTTAGTATCACACTGGTAGCAAAGTCAAGATTCAAACTCAGGTCCTCTGACTCCAAATTTAATGTGCTTTCTACTATTCTACACTGCTTATCAAGCATCATCTAGTGAGAGCATAATATGAACACAACAAAAATACATAGAGGAAGTAATATGATCAATTTCCTTCTAAAATTCCTCTGGGGGCAGAGAGCACCAATCCTGGAGTCAGGAGGTCCCTGAGTTCAAATTGGGCCTCAGACACTTAACACTTACTAGCCCTGTTGACCTTGGGCAAGTCACTTAATCCCAATTGTCCTGCCCTCCTCCCTCCAAAAAGCAAAAGGTAAAAAAACAAATTAAATTTCTCCGGTAAAACATCTGCTGAGAAATCATGATTGATATCTCACATATAGTAACCTTTCTATGACCATATATCAAAAACTGATAGCCTTACTACATGGCTAACTGGAAGAGAGATCTCTCATGATTTCCTTCTTCTACTCTCAGAAAGTCAAAGTCTAGTGGAGGGTTACTAAGTCAAGAAAGGGAAACAGGCTAATGGACAAAAACGATGACGGAAAATTTCTTCTGATGTGGTTGTTGGTGAGACTCATGATAGATGACTCTAAATTGCAATACCAAAGTTGTGACAAGCTACACAATCAGAGGTGGCTGGCTGAAATCTGCTGTTGTTGAGTTGTTTCAGTCAAGTCCACCTTTGGGACCCCATTCGATGTTTTCTCAGCAAAGATCCTGGAGTGGTTTGCCCTTTCCTTCTCCAGCTCATTTTGCAGATGAGGAAACTGAAGCAAACAGGGTTGAGTGACTTGCCCAGAGGTACACAGCCAAGACTTGCTTGAGGTCACATCTGAATTCAGGTCTTCCTGACTCGCGGCCCAGTGCTTTACTCACTGTGTCACCTAGAATGTCAGCTGGAAGGATCTTCTGGTGATAACTAGGAAGAATGAGGAAAGATTTCATCTAGAGGAGGGTATTAAACACAGCTCTGAAGGAGGTTAGGGGCTTTAAGAGGCAGGTGAGGAGGGAATACATTCCAGGCAGAGGCCTGGGATGGAACCTGTATATAGGCTCAGAGACAAGAGACAGAGTCCTGTATGCACAAGGCCAATTTGGCTAGAATATAGCCCATGAGAAAGATTTTAATAAGCCTAGAATGGTAAGCTGGAGCCAGGTTGTGAAGGGCTTTACAAATCAGAGGAGTTCATATTTTTATCTTAAATAGGGAGGCTCCTGGAGCTTTAAACAGGGGTGTGGGCATATTCAGATCTGTGGTTTACAGAACAGAGGTTCCCGAATTTATGTGGCCAACTGGTCCCTTAAAAAAACCAAAAACTTACTCAGCATCCCCCTTCCTCCTGGAAATCTACTTTCTTTAACCCTTTAACATTTTTTAAATAATCTGCATCTTAAATTTAATATTTTATTGTAAGTTTGTGTTTTTTTTCCCTGCACTGAAATTCTGAGGATGCAATACTGTATCATGTAACTGTATTGTATGGCATTGTATTGTAAAGAAGTCATCACACACATATATTGTTGCCAAAGCATGCTGGGCTTTCAGACAACGTGCAACTTGGCTGCCTGCCAACACTGGCTTTTTAAGACCTGTCAGTGAGTTTGATCACTGATTGATTGTAACTTGCATTTTGTGGTTATTTGGAAAATAATGTAATCACTATGACTTTAACTCTGTTACACAACAGATGAAACATGTATGATTGGTTTTACAAAATTTTCTTCCCCTTTCTTTATGCTGCCCTCTCATTTTTATTCAATGCCCTCCCCTCAATTGCACTTGAGACTCTACTGCTCCCCCCCCCAATAGTTCCAGCGCCCAAGAGGGGGCGGTATTGCTCACCTTGGGAACCTGTGAATGATCACTTTTAAGTGAGCAGAACTGGGAGAACATCATAAACAGTAACAGCAACATTGTGCGATAATCAGCTATGATTAGACTTGCGCTTGTTAGCAATACAACGATCCAAATGATACAATTCCAGAAGACTCATGATGGAAAATGTTATTCATGTTCAGAGAAAGAACTGATGGACTCTGAGTGCAGATGGAAGCATGATATTTTTGCTTTATTTTTTTTCATAGTTTTTCCTTTTGTTGTTTCTTCTTTCACAACATGAGTAATATGGAAATGTTTTGCGTGACTGCACATATGTAACCTGTATCAAACTGCTTACCGTCTTAGGGAGGGTGAAATTTGGAATTTAAAACTTTATTTAAGAAATGAATGTTATAAATCATCTTTACATGTAATTGGAAAAAATAAAATATTAAATAAAATTTAAAAACAGAATAATCACTTTGGCAGCTGGGTAGAGACTGGAATGGGGATGGGGGAGGGAGGGTAAAGAAATCCTTTTAAGTGCCTTCCAGGTAATGGAAGCTTCTTTATGAGATGCTTCACTTTGGACTCAGCCTCCTACATGGTCTAGGGAATAGCATATAATCAGGGTTTCCAATGTGTAGAGGATGCATGGTTGAGAATAGCCCCCTTATACATGACGCTAGAAGCCATATGAAATCACCTCTCAATGTCTATCACACCATTCATTAGGTCACTGGTATGCTTCAGAGTTAACACCAGACTAGATGCATTTGGTGAAATGGAAAAGCAATTTGCAATTCAAATCTAGTAGGATTAACAAAACAACTATATTCCAAGCCCAGTTAATTAATCTGCTAGGAAGCAAAATCACAAGTTCTAACGGTACTAATCTGCTAGTATTCCCCCCAAAACATAATACTTCTAGCCATACCAATAATGCCTAACATAAAGTCCTAGGAAGGATATTCACACTACTTAGTTTTGTAAAATATTAATCTATGAAGTTAAATTTAACTGATTTCTTTCAGTACTTCTGCTTCTCCCTTCCCCCTTCCCATGGTACAAAAGAAGCCAAAAAAAGATTAAAAAATAGTTTATTTTTTCCCAATATGTGGCCCTAATAAGAAATCTTTTAATATAAGAAAAATTAGTTTGGCATAAAATGTGAAGAGAGCAGATGGGTACTCTTTAGCATTTAAAGCTTTAAAAAGAATTTAATATCAACATTGGTGTGAACAATATAGTAGATATGATCTAGAATATAACAAAGCCACTGCCTACAATCATAAGATACTGCTTCCTACTCAATGAAATACATGAAAGAATATGTAAGAAAACAATACAAAAAAGAGGTTTAATACCCTGTGGAATATCAGGATAAAAAATTTATCAATTCAAGCATTTCATCAATGCCCTGAAGAAAATAACTGGAAATGGAAGACATGAAAAAAATAACTCCTCATTTCAAAAAGCAATGCCAAGTCGCATTCATACAGACTTTGCGCCAAAGAAAACATAAATTAAATCTGTAATTTTATGCTGAATTTTGGGAGATGAAGTGCTCATGCTTAGCAGTCTAGTACTTATGTTAGCAACAGGGTTCTGATGACTGGAGAGACTCCATTAATAAATGGGGAATGTAATATCCCTCCAACTAGACAGGTTTTATTAAAGCCATCCTTGAATCCAAGTATCATTTTTCTGGGCTTTTTCTTGGATTCGAATAATGAAGAAAATAACGTAATTTTTAAAAAAGCAGCCACATGTATAGCTTCTTAAAGAAAAACTTAAAGCCTTCCAAAAATGTGCAACTTCTTTAGCATGGCCCCTTCTTCCACTGAGGCCCCTTATTTAACCTTTACCATGACCCTCAAGCCTCTGAACTTGGCTGGTCTGTCCTTCTGATAACGTGCAGACAAGTGTTCCTGCTCAGGCTCCACGTTAAGCCTTCCCAACTTGGCTGGACTGGCTAGGGCTCACCTCTGTAGCACAGTCTTTAAGAACCCAGGTTCTCACTGCACGTCTTCAGACAGTAGAGAGGACTGTAGTAGAAGGAAGTATCTCCATCTTCCTCCAGTAAAGCAATTAAACTTGACACTTATAATCATTTGATTAGAGACAACAAAATAAAGCCTTGAAGGCTCTCAATGGATCACCAAATATTCATTAAGTACCTACTGTATACTGGGTACTGGGCAACATGCAGCTGATACATGAAATGACATTCATCACGATGCAAGACAATGAAAAGTGTGACCAGAAAACTGCAAAGATTTAACTTCGTGAATACAAAAAACATCAAACAAGAAAACACACGTTCAAAGGTGTTCACTACTGTCAAATTAAAATCCTGTCTAACTCCAGGGTAGGAAAAGGCTTTCCCAGTGATGGTGAAACTCTCTGAGGACGTACTTCCCCATTCAAGAAACACTCTCCTGACTGCACTGTATGAAGCAAAGGCTCCAAGACAAGAGGCAGCACACTGAGTTTGGGCAACAGCTCATGAGCCAGTTCTGTCAATGCTGAAAGGGTTTGATGGGACAGTGGTAAATAAATCTGGGAAGGCAAGCTGGAGGCGACTGCCATGAGCTTTAAATGCCAAGCTGAGGAACCTGCAAAAATTTTGGTTTACAAGCAATAAGGAATCACTGAGGACTCTCAAGGAGGGTATTCTAATAGGGTTTGGGGCAGGTGGGTTATTTCCAGAAAGGCCTATGTTAAAACAGAAGACATCCCTAAAACATGAAGCACATTTCCAAGTAGCTGGAGCTTTTACTCTTACGGCATTAATTTGATATTAAATCAATTAAAAAGTGATTTAAGAAACATTTATGAAACATCAGCAATGTTCAAAGGTATTGCTCTGGGCCCTGGGGTACAAAGATGGTTATATAACTTGCACTTCGAGTTTACAATCTAATGCAATAAAAAACATGCGCGTGCACCCGCACAGACACATACACACGCTCACACACCCTAATACAAGGGAGAGCTTAATAGGTTCAAGGGAGACATCCAGGAAAAAAAAAACTGGAGAATACTGGAGAGGGAAAATTCATGTTCAACTAGTGAGACCCAGGAAGGCAAAGCACCAGCTTTGGGACCTGAAGGACCAGAAGAACTCTGACAAGGGCACTGAGTACTTGGGGCTAGAGAGTAGCTCAACTTGGCTGATTCTTCACGATACCTCATCATAGCAGAGAAGGGATCTAGAAGGTTCCTAGAAGACCACACCAGGGAAGCAGCACCAAGCCTGGTGCCGGAGAACATGCATAAATGCTTAATGAATGCTTCTTGTAGTGTACTGGCTTCTAAGACCTTCCTCCTGGCAGACAGCAACTGTTATCTCAAATGATGGATAGTCTCATCACTTGTAAACCTAATCCCTCTTGCACAGGAGAGCCCTTCAAATAACTGTCTTCATGTGCCACAATCCCCTACCCCAACTTTCCCAAGTCTCTGCTTCCTCAGGATAAATATCCAGTTCCTTCAGCCCATCCTCATCCATCATGGCCTCCAGACCCTTCTCTAGCCTGGTAAAGCTCATATGGACTCTCACTAGCTTATCTATATCCTTCCTAACATGTGATATCCCAAAGTGAACAGAGTGCCACATCCGTGATCTGGCCAGGGCACTGCCCAGCAGGCCCAACTCCTTATTTCTGGAAACAATGCCTCTGAATGACGATGAAGATGACATTTTTTTTTCTTGGCTGCTATAACCCAATGCTGACGCATCATCATACTGAGCTTCTTTTCCCTCTCTACATGTGCAGTTGATCCCATTCCTCATCTTCTCTGGGAAGTACATCCTCATTCATCCTAGCCTTTTTCTCAATGAACAGGTTCCTTCCTTCATCTTCAAAAATACCTTCACTCTACACTGCCATCCCCTCAAGCTGTTGCCCTAGGCTTCTCCTCCATTTCTCAGCCAAACTCCTGCAAAACGTTACCCTACATTTGCTACTTTCATTTCTTCTCCTTTCAGTCCTCAACCCTTTGCAATCTGGCTTCTGATTTTGCCACTCAACTAAAAATGCTTTATCTCAAGCTATCAATGATCTCTTAACGGTCAGCTCTGATGGTCTCTTCTCAGTCTTCATCCTTCTAGATCACTGTGCGGCATTTGGCAGTATTCACTACTTTCCCTGCCCATTTAATTTTCCCACTCTGGGTTTTCCAGACATTGCTGAGAATGGTTTGTTGGCCATCTGACTCCACCAACCGTCGATAGTATCCAGCCTACGTTGTTCCATTCTGACCCCAAGAAGAGGACAAAAAACCATCACATGTTTTAATAAAACCAGGCAGTCAGTTGGTAAGCGTTTATTAAGTGCAAGGTAAAAGACCCTTGCCTCGAGAGTTCACAACTTAGTGGAGAAACAACATGCAAAGAACTCAGTACAGGCGAGGCATGGACATGATAAACTGGAGATGATCAACAGAGGGCAGATACTAGAAACAGGGGGATGGGCAAAGTTTCTTGTAGGAGGTGAGATTTTAGCTGGGACTTGCAAGAAGCCAGGGATGGCTGGAGGTAGAAGTGAGAAGGGAGAGAATATTCTAGGCATGGTGGACAGTCAGCAAAAATGGCCAGAGTCAAGAGATGGACTTTCCTTTCTGAGGAACAGCAAAGAGGCCAGAGTAACCGGATCACAGAGTAGAGTGGAGGGGGAATATATTAGGGCTAAAGCAGACTGGGGGAGCAGCTCTAGCTTAGAAAGGCATTCTTGATGTATCAGTTGAGTAGTCAAAAAGGGAAATCAGGCTTGTCTGACATGATTTCTTGATGAAGGCATGCTGGTATTTTGGTGGTCATCATTTCTTTTTCTAGACACTCCTTTGAGAATACTTCACCAGCCTCCAGTTTCCAAGCTCCATTCTCCTCCCTTCTGGTGAAGACTGTGCACCCCCATTCTATTCTCTCAGCAACAACTCAGTTCTTTCGGGAGCCTAGGAGCAGGTTCTCCTGAGCTTGGTAACACGAACACTTCCTGGGCAGCTCGGTGTTCCTTTATTATAGCCCTTCTTAGCCTGTGCCTTGGCTATTTTTGTTCTGCACTCTCATCCTGTGTGGTTCTGGTTACTACTCTAGCTCCAACACTACCCTGATGACCCTGGGTTCATTAAAAATTCAAGATGGAGTCACTCCCGTCAAAAGTACTCCTATGTCCCAAGGGCAAGTCCCTCAACCTCCCCGGATCTCAGTTTTGTTATCTGTAAAATGAGTGGGCCAGAGTAGATGATCTCTAATATCCCTTCCCACCCTGAATCTATTCAAGAAAACCTCCATGCAGCAACCACCCAAAGCACTGAGTCTTTCCATAATTTAAAAAAAATGCATATAAAGGGGGTACTCAAACTCTTAATCTGTCACCTGAGATAAGTGACCAGCCCACTTTTTTTTCCTCAGACAGGTAGATCCTGGATAATGTCCTTCTGACCTCCAGAGAAGTACTATTTGGCTGCCTCATTGTGGGGGTGGAAATGACCCTGGATTCTCAAAGGCTAGACCAACACAATACAAACCTTGACAGGTTCTAAAAGAAAAACAGCATGATATCTTCAATCAATGGTTTAATCTAGCCAAGTACAGAGAGAATGATAACCATAATACTGCCCATGTATCAAACTGTGCATACTCTTTGATTCTGCAATACCACTACTAGGTCTGTATCTCAAAGATACCAAAGAAAAAAAGAAAAAGACCTATATATACAAAAATATTTTAGCAGCTCTTTTTGTGGTGGCAAAGAATTGGAAATTGAGGGGATGCCCATCAACTGGGGAATGGCTGAACAGGCTGTGTTATGTGATTGTGATGGAATATTTCTGTGCTATAAATAATGAAAAAGGGGATGGTTTCAGAAAAACTTGGGAAGACTTCCATGAACTGATGCAAAGTGAAGTGAGCAGAACCAGAAGAACACTGTACAGAGTAATAGCAATATGCCAATAGCACAAACAAGTCTTACTGTTCTCTACCAGTTTTGTCTATCTTCTCCAGCTAACATTCCCAATTTCTGACTCCTTTCATCACAGGTTTAACTTTCTAAATTCTAATTATTCTTAGTGGTTCTCTGAAATTTCTCCAAGTTCTTCATATCTTTAAAATTGTGTATCCTTGAACAGAACATAAACAAGTTTAAAGGCCAGTCTCGGTGAAGCCAGTGAATGAATGAATATCCTTGAGTGGAAATGCTTAGGAGCCTCTTTCTACAGCCTACATATTCAGAACCAATTCTGATAAAAGAATGTCCTTTAAACCACAACAAACAAATTTAACTTTGCTAAATGCAAGCAGTTAGAAGATATTAAGCTATGCACTCACGCACTCACACACACGTAGAGGTTAAAACTTGACGTTTAATCTCATTCATTACTCATATCTGTGAGAAATAAATCCAGGAGTGCTTCTGCTGTACTGTAAATGGTAGTTATATAACAAGCACACACTCATCAACTGTCTTACTGACTCATTGGAAAATAAACAAGATAAGACACTATGAAAAACTGCCTTATTAGCATTAGTGCTCCACTGTCAGAGCTGACATCCTTTAATAGTTAGAGGAAGAACATCCCTTACTCAGTGGGGTCATTAATAAAGCTTAAAACCCGTCCACCTACCATCTGGCTCTAAGGAACCTTGGGGCCTGCCTTCGTTCGTTTGGTGGCAAACTGGCAATAGGACATTGCCTCCAATTTTCTTCCTTTATTCCATCAGCGATGCCTTCATGAAGTTCGCTCCCAGGGAACCGAGAGGCTCGGTACAGACGGCCCTGGTCCCCCTTTCCCATGGGTCACTCGCAATGGATTTTTTTAAACAAGTGGATCCAAGAAGCCAAGACTTCAGAGACTCTGCCCGCAGTACTACTTCCTAAGCAAACTTCCAAGGCCACAGGCAGAAGCAGCCCCAGCAGCCCCGACATCCCCTGCAGCCCTGGAGCTTTCCAGTAGAACTGAGGGTCCCCGAGGTCAGGCACCTTTTCTTTTCGTATTAGTAGCAGCAGAGGTTTTTTTAGCTGCCACTCCCTGCCTCAGCCCCAGATAGTGGCTGGAAGGCGTGCACAGGGAGGCTCCCGGGCCGCACAGGGGAGTCCTGAGGGCAGAACGGCTTGTGGGTTCGGGGTCCTCTCCGAGGCCTTGGCACAGACCCGGGGCCCACTACACCCAGGGGCTCTGCCTCAGACAACCCCACGTTGGTGTCCGCAATCTCCTGTATCTTTATTTACCTCACTAAACACTTCCCAATGACGTGCTCATCCGGCCGGGCATGTCTACAGGGGCTCCCCACCACGGTGGCCTCCGGGCACGGAGCATCCTCGGGCTGGGACACTGGGGACAATCCCGGGACTTGTGGGCAGCCGGAGCTGGGGGAAGCTCCGGGGGCGCGCCAAGCCGGAGGGCCTGGGGGCTCCCAGGGAAGCGCCAGGTTTGGAGGGAATCCCGGGGGCGCGCACAGCAGAGGGCCCAGAATGGCGGGGAAGCCCCGGGGACGTGCACAGCAGGGGGTGGGCTGAGGTGCAAGCTCCGGGGCTGCGCACAGTAGGGGGCCCAAAAGGGGGGAAGCCCCGGGCCGCGCACAGCAAGGGGCCCAGAATGGCGCGCACAGCAAGTGGTGGGCTAGGGCACCCAGAGCCCGGCGAGGGCCAGGAGGCACGGAGGGCGGGGCTCCCGGGGGCGCGCATGGCCGGGGTGGTCTAGGGCGCCCGGGGCCGGCGGGGCGCGTGGGGCCGGGGTCGCGCTGGGGAAGCGCCGGCCTGGGGTCCCCGCCCCGCGTCCCCTCGGGCGAGGCGGAGGAAAGGAGAGAGGCGCGCCGCCCTCCCCTCACACCTGTCAGCCCAGCCCTCCCCGCCCCGCCCCGCCCGGCCCCGCCCGGACGCCAGGGGGGCCCTCCAGCCCCGCAGCCCCTTCCGTACCGACCCCAGGGCAAGCCGTGGCTCGGGCGGCGGTGCCTCCTCCATCATCTTCCTACCTCAAACACCACTTCTTCGTCAAACTCCGGTGTCATCCTTCTCCGCCATGCCACCCGCCCCGGCACGATGGGAAATGAAGTCCGTCAGCCCGGGGGGCGGGACGTGCGGGCCCGGAGCCTGGCTCCGGAGCGACGCCGAACTACAGCTCCCAGCACGCCCCGCAGCTCGCGCTCCCTCTCTTCCGGCCAGCCGTGGGGCGGGGGCGGGGACAAAGGAATGATTGAAATCCTGAGATTTCCCCAGGGCGGGACGTTTAGGTGTTGTCGCTACGGCCCTTAGGGGGCGCTCAGAGGCCCGGGATTCGCGGTTGGAGCGCGTGCCGGGAGGAGGGGGGCGCGCTCGCTCCTGGGAACGCCTCCGTCGGAGCCCGGCCAGCCGGAGCCCGCAAGCGCCGGGGGTAGGGGTCGGGGGAGGACGCACTAGCGCTCGGGGCATCTCCTCCGGGAGCCCTCGGCACCTTCCCCGGGAGCTGGGCTCGGGGGCGTTCGCGCGGCGGGGAGCGGCGGACGTGATGCGGCGGCCGGGACCCTGCCTCCTGCAGCCCCCGGACTGAGAACGATGCGTTAGAGGAGAGTGAAGGGGGCGGCGGGAGGGGAGAAGGGGGAGAGAGAGAAGAGAGAAGAGAGCGAGTGAGCCCGCATGGGAGCGATCATGGACCCCGGCGCCGGTGAGTGACGGGCGGGCGCCCCCGAAACGCAGCACGAGCCACCCCCCGGATCCTGGGCGCCGGGGGGGGGGGCGCACGGTGCGGGCACCGCGGGGCGTCCGTAAGTGCCGAGCCGGCCGGCGAACCGCCCCCCCGGGGCATCGCCTAAAGGTTCGGGGGTGCACCTAGAACTCTCGGGGCTCCCCTTGGAAGTGGGGTAGCGTCACCCTCCGAGCGCGGCCAGAAAGCGCGTTATTCTAGGGAGGACGGTGCGGGGCGGCGCGCTGAGGTATGCGGACAGAAGGGTCCACTTTGTATCCGGAGCGGCCCCTGTTTGACCCGGGAGCTTGGGCCAGTGACTGGAGCTTTTCATCCCAGCGTCTTTGGGCCGCCTTTCTTCCTGGCGCCCCTCGGACTCTTCCCGGTCACAATAATGCGCTCACTCTGGCTCCCGTGGAGGGACCTCGCACTAAAGGGAGTGTCCCGGCTCCTCTGGGGTTGTTTCCCTTTCCCTAAACGTTAACTTTTTAATCACTAGCTTCTGGGATCTTCCCTTCTTAGACACTTCATCTGCAAGTCCGCGGCCTCTGCGGGTGATCCGGGCAAAAGTTTCCCCTTGGCTGGAGGCTTTCATTAATCTTGGGCATTGTTTGAAAAGAATTTCTAGAAATGAGCCCAAAGGACACCTGCAGCTTGATGAGAAAATGGGGATTTGTTCAAGTTAATTTTGAAAACCGCAGTTGCGACCCTGTACCTGACCCCTTCCCAAACAAGTGGCCGTGCTCTGCCGAAGATCGGCTTTCAGTTTAGCGACAAGACTGCGCTTTCCAAGTTCAGCAAACGCTCCCAGCCCCTTTCCTCTGCAGAGACTTTCAAAGGCGTCCCCATTTCCAAAGCCAACCCCAAAGGACCAGGTGAAAAGCTGCTCTCGTCCCCCAGGCTTTTGTTTAAAATCGGGAAATTGAAACCACCGCACAGCCCTGTTGTGTGTTATCTCCGAAGTGGTTCAGCGCTGCCAGGTGTAGTTGGGGTGTCTAGAAAAAATCTGAGTTTACATAGGAACGTTCTTTTTTAATCAGCTAATGGCGTGCATGAAGTCACAGCCCTTTAACATTGCTCAGCGTGTAGCTTGTTGCTGTGGAAGGTCTCTCGGACATTTCCTCTTTGATACTTTGTAACATGGCACACTGTTGGGGCACAGAGTGGATGTATGTCGCTATCCTGGCCTTGACTCCTGCCCTCATGGAGGACTTGGCTTTTTCCATCGTCTTAACGACCATAAGTACTTAAGCCTTAGGTCATTAAAAAATTACTGTTCCAGTAAAACTGATTTAAAACCATAATGATTGGGAATCAAGAGTCACCCAACTCTTTTTTTGGTCCTCTTTTTCAATAATGCCAAATGTAAAACATTAATGTTTTTGCGGGTGTTTATTTACATTTTCGTCTAGGTAAGGTAATAGCTAAATATAGAGCAGACACAGAATTTAAACCTTAAAGATATAAAAGCTTTTTTTATATGATATTCTCACTGATGGTAGTTTGAATCCCATTGAAATGATTACTGACATTTTGTGTGTACGTGTTTTTTTAAAATGTTATCAGCTTTATAAACAGAAAATCCACAAGCATTTTTGTGGTGTTGAAAACAGGAAGGTTTCCTGTGTTTAACTTAGTTATTACTCAGTCATTTTGTATGGTGATAGAGAGAAGCTTTGAGACTCCTTTTTGTTCAGCCCATCTGTTGGGTCAGGAGGCTTCCTTCATTGTGCTGAAGGAGGAACATGGAAGAGAGTTAGTTAACCCCTTCCCCCCCCCCATTATTTCTATAGACAGCTGCTTTGTGCTGCATTTTAGAAGAGCAACAAAATTTGTTAAAACCTTTAAAAAGTTATTTCCTCTGTTGACAAATGGGTGTTTCACCTAGATCTATTTATAGGCATTGTTGGGGGGTGTGTGTGTGTGTGTTTTATTTTGGTAAGAAAAATACACAGAAACCCAGTACTATGGTAGATAGTTGTGAGGTGTTTACCAATAGGCTGAGTCTCCTTTTGACCTGGATTTAGAATAACGTTTAGCCGTGTTCTTTTTAAAAAGAAAATGCATTGTATTAAAAGCAAAGGATCATGGTGATACTGTACATGGGAGCAATTCTGTTTTATTGCTTTCTGTTCTTATTTATTTATCAGTGTTTGCCAGGAACATCTGGTTTCAAACAATAGTAGGGGAACCTGTGAACAGACAGTGAGTGGCTCACTTGATCAAGGTACAGAGCTGGGGCTTACTACATACATGTGGATGGATTGCTTAGGTCCCTGCCTCAAAACTTTATTAGCTGTGGGACTGCAGACAAGTTACCTGACCTTTCAGAGGCTCAGTTTCCTCATCTGGAAAAGGGGATTAATAATATTAATCTATAAGCCAAAATTTAATAAGCACCAGGCTAAATCCAAGAGATAGAGACAGAAAGGAAACCATCCCTGCCCTGTTGCTGAGTTGTTTCAGTCGTGTCTGGCTCTTTGTGAACCCATTTGGGGTTTTCTTGGCAAGGATACTGGAGTGGTTTGCCATTTCCTCTTCTAGCTCATTTGGAAGAGGAAGAAACTGAGGCAAACATGGTTAAGTGACTTGCCCAGGGTCACACAGCTAATAACAGTCTGAGGTCACAGACTCAGAACTCAGGTCTTTCTGACTCCAGGCCTGACTCTATCCACAGAATGACCTGGCTTCCTCTAGTAATAGAGACCACATGTGTAGATGTATACCCTTGGTGTATGCAAAGTGAGTACAATGCTGTTTGGAGGGCTAAGAAGACTGAGCCATTACAACCCCACTTAACTCAGTGCTTAACTCAGGCTACTTGTTAGGAGCAAATTAGCTCAACCTACACGGTCTTGTTACTCAGTTTTTTCCTACTCTTTGTGGGAAAACCCCTATTTGGGGTTATCTTGGCAAAGATACTGGAGGGGTTTGCCATTTCCTTCTCCAGCTCATTTGACAGATGAGGAAACTAAGGCAAACAGGGTTAAGTGATCTACCCAGGGTCACACAACAATAAGTGTCTGAGGTCGCACTTGAACTCGGGTCTGCCTGACTCTATGCCTGGCCCCCCATCCGCTGAGCTGCTTATTACATACTCCTTGACGGATTGCTCAGATCTCTACCTCCCAGCTTTATGAACTGTGTGGTTGTAGGCCAGAAGCACTGGCAAGTCATGGATATGTCCAACTAAAATCACGGAACAGCTGGACGCTGAGTCACCACCACTGGGATGGCCACCCCAGCCATCTGCAGAGTGTCTCAGTACAGTTGCTGACGGGTCCATTTGTCCTGTTTGCTTATATATTTCTGGTGTTCTTAGTTTCCTACCTCATTTTCCCTCAGAGTTAATAAGCAGCTGTACAAACAAAAGGTTTGCAGCATCGCTTTCAGAAGATGCCATAGAACTGAATCCAGAATTGGAGGTCCCAGGCCTGGCTGACGTTCAGACACTGATGATCAGTCATTGCAAGTGTTTTGGACTTGAGAGCATGCACCCTATACTCTTGATGGTTTGTTGTCCTTTGAACACTGGTGCTCAGGAAAAAGACTTCAAAGGCTCCCTCCCTGTGACTCTGGGTCTGAGCACTGGAGAGGAAAGCCCTGCCCATTCTGCTAACCCAGTTACTGTTGTAGGGAACATAGTTATTAAAAAAAAAAGCCTATTTTTCAGTTACAAAGGGATAAACCCAGTGCTATTAAAAGTAATGTCCCCTGCTGACTTTTCAAAATATTCTACACTTTAGAAATGTGATTTATGCCCCCTCCATTCACCCTTACCAAGGTATAATTTGTTGTGATTTAGTTGTTTTCAGTCATGCCCTGCTCTGTGACCCTGTATTGGGTTTTCTTGGCATAAATCCTGGAGTGGTTTGCCTTTTCCTTCTGCAGCTCATTTCATAGATGAGGAAATTGAGGCAAATAGGGTGAGGTGACTTACCCAGGGTCACAGTGTCTGAGGCCAGGTCTTTCTGTATACTCACTGTCCCCCCTAGCTGCCCCTCTGAACGGGTATTTGGGCCTGCCCCCAGTCTGCTTCTTCTCTAATACAGACATAAAAAAACAGCATCACTGGCCTGCTCCCCAGGAGCCTACACTTTAATGGAGGAGACAGCATGTATACTTAAATGCATATGCATGCACATATGTGTGTGTACATAAACTATATGTATTTAGTATAAGTAAATGTATTACTGAACACACGCAAAATGAATGCAGAGGAGCGTTTCCTTTGTACCTTTTAGATTGGGTTACTCCTTTGACCACAAGCCTTAGTCTGAATTCTCCTGGCCCTAGCAGGCATTCTGTCCAGATTATCTTTCCAGCCTTCTTTCATGTGATTCCCTTTCACATGCTCCATGTTCCACCAAAACTGTCTCTGCCCTCTGGCCGCTCAGAGTCTTTGTTCACACTTTCCCCCTTGCCCAGATCAATGCCTTGCCCTAGGAGGCACTTAGTTAAATGTTTGTGAAATCGAATGCCTTGGATGGCCTGGCACTGATCTACTTTTCCAAACTCATCCCTCTCTGTGGTTCGGGCAGACTGGCCTTGTTGCTTTTCACGTGATGCTCCGTCTTCTGCCTCTCTACCTTTGTGCTGGCCATCCCTGCCCCCTTCCTGTAATAGTACCTGGCTCTTCATCTGTCCTGGATAGATACTTGTTGAGTGAATGAATGGGGGCATGTCCTTACTGCCTCCTCTTAGAATGCCACACTTCCTTCAAAGCATCTTTCTCCATGATACCGTTCCTAATCTCCCTCACCGCTAGTGCTTCCCCTCCCATCAGGCATTTGTCATCTCTTCTGTGTCATCTGTTAGTGTATTTATGTTTGTGTATGTTTTATTTAAATTTACAGTATAGATGTCCATATTGTGTCTTTGCATAGATTTGAAGCTCCTTGAGGGCTCCTCCCCTTCATATTCTTGGTGCCTTGCATGGTGCCTGTCACTTAATTTTTCTTCCTATTCTGTCCATGAAACCCTCAGTGGAAGAGTTTTCTTTGTCTTCATACTTGTCCCTTGACAAGTCTCTTCCTCCTGTCTCTTCCTCCCCCAACCTCCTTGTTCTTTCTGCACGTCCCTCCATAAACCAGGAGCTTTGGGCCAGGGTCATAATTTATTTTTGTATTCCTGCTGCCTGGCACAGTGTATGTCCTTAGCTCTTAATATTTGTTCAATTGAACATGACTTTGTCTTTCAGATTTCTTTGTCTCTGGTGAGGGGTGAGTAGAAGGGGGAAAAGGGGCCTAGAGCTTTTGGGAGGTGGCCGAAAGTAGCTTGACAAGAGCAGCCCCTGAGCTGATTTGGAAAATATTGGATTCTTCACTCGAGAGCCAGAAAGGCTCTAAGAGGCCAATTCCCTTTTACAGCTGAGGAAACGGAGACCCAGTCAGAGTCAGTTAGGAAATAAGCATCCCAGGCAGCGTGGTTCCAGAGTCTTGGACTCCAGGGCAAATCATTGCTCAGCCTTAGCCCATTGCCTTCGTTGGCTTCCTGACATTTTAATGAAGAATATGAATAATGCCGTATATATGCACTTATACAATGTACAATGTAATGTATTTTATATGCACGCACACACACGTGTACACAATGCACATCTACACACAACTCATGCATACACAGACACAGCACACCAAGACACATGTATACATAAGCGTATGTGTACATGTATGCATAGGTGTATGTGTACGTGTATTTATATGCATTTGTACATACATATGTGTGTATCTGCAATACACATTCGTGTTATTTATTTTTTATATGTTTATTTAAGTTTATATGCTTATATTTACATATATTTTTAAAGCTGACTTTGGAAACTCTTATGAAGATCTTTTGCAAATAATGGCTTCCCTTGCATTTGGTAAAGCAGCTAGATTGAGTGACGCATCACCTCATATTTGACTCCTTTTCTTAAGCACGTGGATTCTTGGTTGACTTGAGAAAGAAAAGGGCAATATTCTACCTCCCCCTGTTTTCTCTAAATAGCTAAGTGCAGTGGTAAGAGCTCTGGCCCGGAGTCAGGAAAAACTGAATTCGGATATGCCCTTGCTGTGAGACCCTGGCCAAGTCACCTAACATCTGCCTGCCTCTGTTTTCTCAAGTGTAAACTAGAGATCGTAATAGCACCTACATGCTAAGGTTGTTGGGGGCAGGTAGGTGGCGTAGTGGATAGAGTGCTGAACCTGGAGTCAGGTAGAACTGAGTTCAAAACTTCAAACTCAAATACTTGCTAGCTGCGTGACCCTGGCCAAGTCACTTAACTCTGTCTGCCTCAGTTTCCTCATCCATAAAATGAGTTGGAGAAGGAAATGGTGAACCCCTCCATTATCTCTGCCAAGAAAACCCTGAATAGAGTCCTGGAAAGTTGACCATGACTGAAAAACAGCTGAACAACCTAGTGCTGTTGTGAGGATTAAATGGAAGGACATTTGTCAAGCGCTTAGACTCATATGAGGCTCTTAATAGAAGCCTGTCCCCTTGCTCTCTTCCGCTACGGCGTGGGCCAGACTTTGGTCTGAGACTTGCTCTTTGTGATCAGGGAGCCCTGATGTGAGAATCCTCTTGACTAACATGCAGCGTCTGTTATCTGTCTCTGAGTCTAGCAGGAGATATGTAGAAATACTCGTCCAGGGCCAGATGGCAGATGACCGTCAAAGGGGGTGTTGGACCATTCATCTTTTTCACGCTCAGCTTAATAGTCGGTCCGTGTACTTCTTCCAGAGCATGATCACTGATTTCCCTTCCTCAGAAAGAAAATCATCAGCCGAAGGCCCCTAAGGCAGGCCGAGAGGGTGGTTGTTTCTAACTGGTGGCAGTCATGTCCTTTTTAATGACAGATGTATTATTGTGGGAGGCAAAAAGGAGCACAAGCTGACCTGGGGCCTTTACCCTCAAGAACTTGGGGTGGTGGTCCTCAGCACAAAGGAAGCCCAACACCTGACTCTGAACCACTTAATGAGTGGGTGTTGGTTGGTGGGATTCTGTTGATGGGATGGTAGTCACAGTGCTGATCACTGGCGATTCTTCACTCACTTTATCGGCCTTACCCAGTGTTTTCCTGGCGAGTTGTAAGTTTCTACAAGGTCTACTTAATTATAACCGCTCAAGACAATTTGTTGTTTAGTAACTGCTTTAGAGAATTCGTAATTCAAATTCAGTCAGTGTGTAAGGGCCTTCTACAGGCTACCCTGGCGATAGAATCAGACTTTGGCTTTGCCCTTAGGAGCTTGGAATCAAGGCTGTTCATGAAGATTTGCTGAATTGGAAGTTATGGTTATTGTGTTAATGCACCATGGTTATAGGTGTATACACTGCATTGAACATAAAGTGAAAATCAAAAATGAATTTTCAGTTTAGGGGAAAAATTTGTTTCTTTATATTTTAAAAATGTTTAGTCATTTCAGCTTTTTAACAATTTAAAGGTATTTTATTTTTTCCACTTACATGCAAAGACATTTTTCATCATTTATTTTTTGGAAAGATTTTGAGCTGCAAATTTTTCTTCTTCCCTTCCCCCCTCCCCCCGCCAAGATAGTAAGCAATCTGATGTAGTTATACATGTGCATCATGTAAAACATTTCCACATTAGTCATGTTGTGAAAGAAGAAATAGAACAAAAGGAAAAAAAGACACAAAAACACCCCCCAGAATGAAAATAGTCTGCTTCAGTCTCCATTCCGACTCCATCAGCTCCTTCTCTGGATGTGGGCAGCATTTTCTCTTCATACTTTTGAAAGTTAAAAGGTTGTCAGGGTGATGGAAATGTCTCTTAAGAGAATTTGGCTGCTGTTTTATTGATGAATGTCATGAACAACCATGAGCACAATATTAAGGCTGTTGATAAGAAAGAACTGTTCTGGAAAATCAGAACGCTAGAAAATTTCATTTTCTGTCATTTTGTGCTGTGGTGGTTTGACCTGGATTAAGTGAAGCCCTCACTAACTGTATAGTGCTGGGCATGCCTGGGGCTTGTGCCAGGGAAGTAAGACAGTCTTGCTAGGAGCTTACATTCTTTTAAAAACATTTATCTATTTACTTTTAGTTTATAAGATTCAGTTCCACAGTCCCTTGAGTTTCAAATTTTATCCCCCTCTCTCTCCTTCCCCTCCCCCCATGGCGGCATGCAATCAAATATAAGATCTACAAATACCTTCACATTAAACATTAGTCAAGTTGTAAAGAAGGATGATAACCAACGGAGTGAAGAATGGGAAAGAAGGAATGAAACAAAACACAAGAGAGAGAGCAAGTACGTTGCTTCCATCAGCTTTCAGACTCTGCAGCTCTTTCTCTGGATGTGGGCATCTCTTTCCGTCATGAGTCTTTTGGAATTGTCTTATAACCTTGCATTGCTGAGAGGATCCCAGTCCATCATAGTTGGTCGTCACACATACTTTGTGTCTGAAGTTGTGTACAAATTTCTCCTGGTTCTGCTCTCCTCACTCAGCATCAGTTTGTATAAATATCTTCAGGTTATTATGAAGTCCATCCACTCCTCATTTCTTATAGCACAATAGTATTCCATTACATTCATATACCACAGTTTGTTTAGCCATTCCCCAATTGATGCGCATCCCCTTGATTTCCAGTTCTTTGCCACCACCAAAAAGAGCTGCTATAAATATTTTTGTACATGTGGGTCCTTTTCCTTTGATCTCTTTGGGATACAGACCTAATGGTGGTATTGCTAGATCAAAGAGTATGCACTTATCTATAGCCCTTTGGGCATAGTTCTAGATTGCTCTCCAGAATGGTTGTATCAGTTCATAGCTCCACCAACAATGCATTAGCGTTCCAATTTTTCCACATCCTCTCCAGCATTTATCATTTTCCTGTTTTGACATCTTAGCCAATCTGACAGGTGAAATGTGGTACCTCAGAGTTGTTTTGATTTGCATTTCTCTAATCAGTAGTGATTTAGAGCATTTTTTCATATGCTTATAGATATCTTTAATTTCTTCCTCTGAAAACTGCCTGTTCATATCCTTTGACCATTTATCAATTGGGGAATGACCTGTATTCTTATAGATTTTTACTTAATTCCCTGTGTATTTTAGGAATGAGGACTTTATCAGAGACTCTGGTTGTAAAAATTCTTTCCCGATTTCCCACTTCCCTCTTAATCTTGGTTACATTGATGTACAGAAACTTTTCAATTTAATGTAATCAGGATTATCCATTTTGCATTTTATAATGCTCTCTAACTCTTGTTTGGTCATAAAATCTTTTCCATAAATCTGACAGGTAAACTATTCCTTGCTCTAGGAGCTTACATTCTAATGGGAGAGACAACAATGATGTATGGAATGTTTAGGTTGAAGGTCAATATGCTTGCCTGCTTTCCTTCCTACTTTCCTTTTTCCCTCCCTCCCTTCTTTGCTTCCTTCCTTCCTTTTTTCCTTCCTTCAATCAGGATTAAGTTACTCTTCCACAGTCACACAGCTAGTAAGTGTCAAAGGCTAGATTTGAACTCAGGTCCTCCAGACTCCAGACTCCACTATGCCACCTCTTGGTCATATACTTTAAAAAAATTTTTTATGTTTATTTTTAGTTTACAACATTTATTTCCACAAGGTTTTGAGTTACAAATTTTCTCCCCGTCTTTCCCTTACCCACCACCCCAGAACAGTGATCCCACTGAATACCACCTCCCCAATTCTGTTCTCTCCTATATCATCCCCCATTCTCCCTCCAACTTTCCAGTAGGGAAAGATGGATCTCCATACCCCAGTGCCTGTATATCTTATTTCCCAGTGCATGTCAAATAATAATAATAATAATAATGATTTTTTTAAAGATTTGATTTTAAAACTTTGAGTTCCAGATTCTTTCCCTCTTCCCTCACCACCCACTCTTACTGGGAAGATAAGCAATTCAATATAGGTTGTACATGTGTATTACGCAAAACATTTCCATAGTGGATATATTGTGAAAGACTGACTCTATTTCCCTCCGTGCTATCCTGCCTCCCACTTGTTCTGTTTTCTACTTTGACCCTGCCCCTTTTCAAAATTATGTGCTTCCAACTACCCTCCCTCATGATCTGTCCTCCCTTCTATCATCCCGCCTCTTGTCTCCTTCCACACTACTTTGCTGTAGGATAAGATACCCAAATGAGTGTGTATGTTATTCCCTCCTTAAGCCAAATTCAGTGAGAGTAAGGTTGACCCATTCCCTTTTGCCTTCCTGTTCTTCCCCTTCATTGTAACAGAGTCTCCTTGCCTCTTTTATATGAGATAATTTATCCTTTTCTTTCTCTCCCTATTTCCTCTCATTATATTCCTCTCTCACGTCTTAATTTTATTTTTAAAATCTCATCCCTTCCGATTCAGTTGTTCTTCTGCCCTCTGTCTATGTATACCTGTACACATATATACACACACTCACATATGTATTCATATGTATATGTACCCTCCTATATAGACATATATATGTATACATATACACACACACACACACACTCATTCTGAGAAAAGTTTCTTAAGTTACAATTGTTGTTTTTCCATGTTGGCATGTAAATAGTTCAACTTTGATAAGTTCCTTATGATTTCTTTTCCCTGTTTACCTTCTCATGCTTCTCTTGCTTCTTGTATTTGAATGTCAGATTTTCTATTCGACTCTGGTTTTTTCATCAAGAATGCTTGAAAGTCCTCTATTTCATTGAATGAC
>CM053581.1:346731503-346763010 GCA_028627135.1 Pseudochirops cupreus
AGAGACAGGAGCTCTAATTTGTAGGTGGAGAAGCCCCCCCCCCCCCCATCAAAGCAGAGCAGCACTTTCTCTGTAACTGAATTGCTTGGGACAGTTTTTTGTCAGAGACTGGCCTTGAACTCCGGTCTTCCTGACTCCAGCCCATGGGCATGGCCGCTTTTCATTATTTTCGTGCTTGACTTTGTTGTTGTTGTCTGAAATGCAGCGTGAGTGTTAGGCAACAGGGAGGGACCCTGTAAACTCAAGGTGTCTCCCACATACAACACGATGTAGTAAGTTGGCGATTTGTGATTTGGTGGGTACATCACCACCTCAGAGCATAAGCCATTTATGACTACAGTCAGAGATTTAGACCCACTGAGTGCCACTGGGTTCAGCCCCCTCATCTTACCAGTGAAAAATCAGAGGCACCAAAGAGGGTAAATGTTTTGCCCCGTAGGGCTGACGCTTCTCGGCGTCTGAAGTGGGATCTGAGCCCGCGTGTTCTGGGCTCCCGGCTCAGCTCTCTGTGCACTGCACAGAAACAGTCAGAATGTGGGCCTTTCCTGGGGACAGCCTAAACCAGGTGAGAGTGTACCTGGGAAGTATTTAAAAGCAAATAAAAACACAATAAAACAGGGCCAACCGTGGAATATCTGGAGGTTTGAATCTTTTATTAAATGTATTCTTTTTTCAGTATCACTGATTTGTCGCCCCTTCTGTCTGTTTTCCCTGAAGACGTCAGCTGTGGGTATAGCTCTCTGCCCCCAGAGTGGAGTTCCTGTGTGGGGAGTCAGCATGTTTGTGTGGTAGCAGACCCTAAGTAGGGAGAGAGGTCTGGCATCTTGGATTGCCCCCCGTGGGTGTTCCTTCCACTGACAGAGATAACAGTTGTCTCTTTGCCTTAGTGTGGGGGGTTCTTAGTCAGGGGCCTGTGAGCTTGTTTTAAAAATGTTTTTATAACCACGTTTCATTGTGATTGGCTTCCATCGTAATCTTCATGTTTTACTTTGTGTATTTAAAAACATGATTCTGAGAAGGCTTCACCAGACATGACGCCCCCAATGATTAAGAAATCCCTGCCCTGGCCTGTTGCCTTGGCCCCTAGCTGCTCACACAGCTATCCCACCCCTTCTCCTAAGGCCCTGCTCCTTGCCCCTCCTCCCCCCGGGATGGGTGGTTCTGACCCTGGAGGAGAAGCTGAGACGAGTGCTTGTGTCCATTCCTGTTGTTGGTTGTCGAGACAGTGTTTCCCAAGGCTTTGCTGCTGCATCTCCACAGGTATTATTCCATTTTGAAATGGAAATGATATGAGAGTCTGTGTTTGGAAAGCCCAGGAGGAAAGCATCTCCAGATGGGGTGGGGCTTTTTAATGTCATCATTCATCAAAAAGGCAGCTGTTAATAGTAGTTCTTGCATTGTGGTTCAAGCTTGACTTTTTTTTTTAATGCTAAATTGGTTCTTTTTGTTTATCTTTAAGACTGGATAATGGGACCACTACAGGCGAGTCCCACTACTGATCTCTTGGCCCTTCTTAGGCAGCCTGGGGTCCCCCCTCCTCCTCAGGGTCCCACCATCGTGGCCCCTGATCAGCTTAGCCCCACCGGGGCTCCCGGGAATCCATCAGCCTTCGCCTCCGCAGCAGTGGGGATTACCCGCTTGGGTTTCTAACGGGGCTTATTAGTGTACTAATTAACTCTGTCAGCCTCCATCCCATCCAGCACAGCCCCTGTGGTCTCCCAGCACACACGGCCCCACAAGCTTTGGAGACCAGGCTACTGAAAAGTGGGCGAGGTGGCATGGAAGAGAATGAGTATGTGGGGGAAAGACTGTGTTTATGCTCCTACTTTGCATCAGGCACTGTATGAAGCACTAGGAATGTACATTGAAGCAGTAATGGTGATAGCTAGTATTTTATGGTGTAAATATTAGTGTTTTTGTTTTATAGCTTCATGGTTGGCAAAGTGTTTTTTTTTTACAAATATTAATCTCACAATCTCCACAACAACTGTGTGAGGTAGGTGCTGTTAATATTCTCATTTCACTTATGGGGAAACGGAGGCACAGACTGGGTGAGTGACAGGGCCAAGGTCACCCAGCTAGTGTCTGAAGCCAGATTTGAACTCAGATCTTCCTGACAAGCCACCTAACTGCCTGTTAAGCCAGACAGTCCCTGTTCCTCTCCATAGGTGAAGACAATCCACATAAGGAATCTAGAGTTGGAACAGAGAGTACGGTGTGCTGAGCCGTGGACAGGGTGATGGGGCGAAAGCCCAGGATCGAGTCCCACTTCTGGTGGGAAGAGGAGGAGACAGGTCAGAACCTTCTGATTTAGAGCTGGCTTTGGATTTGGGATCAGAGGACTTGAGTTCTAATCCTGCCTCCGAGATTTCCCTCTCTGACTTTGGACAAGTCACCTATATAATGGTGGAGGGGGGCTTACAGATCCTTAGGAGGAACATTCCCCTGGCTGTTGTGTTTGGTGGACAGTGCCTCGGCGTCTCCTCAAGTCTTGGCAGGCTGTGGAACTAGAATGTTCAAGGCATGAGTTCAAACCTAGCCTCAGACCCTAGCTGTGTGACCCAGGGCAGATCCCTCGACCTCATTTTGCCTGTGTTTCCTCATGTGTAAAGTGGGGATAATAGTAGCACCTACTTCCCTGGATGGCTGTGAAGATAAAAGGAAATAATATTTGCAAGACACTTAGCACAGTGCTGATATGTAATAGGCGCTTGTAAGTGCTGGCCAGTGCCCTTAAATTAAAGTGGGTGCAATGATAGCACTTAGTGCAGGGCTTGGCATGAAGTCATTGCTGTGTAACTGTTAGCCGTTCTGTGCTTTTTTAAAAAAACTTTCAATTTTTACTTTTTAATGAGACAACGGGGGTTACGTGACTTGCCCAGGGTCACATAGCTAGTAGTTGTCCGATGTCTGAGGCCGGATTTGAACTTGGGTCCTCCTGCTTCCAGGGCCAGCACTACCCACTGCACTATCTAGCTACACCTCAATGTTTGCTATTAATATCATGATCATTGAAAGGGTAGGGGCACTTACCTCCCAGGGGGGTGGGGAGAATCCAGTGGGATATTGTTAATAATTATTAAAATGAGGAGAAGGATCGCAGGATTGGCCTCAGTTTCCTGCCTCCCAGCATCGTTAAAGGCTCAGATGAGATGTTCCTAAAGCACTCAGCCCAGCGCCCAGCACCTGGGAGGCCCAGTATCTGTGGGAGCTATTCTTGTTGTTGTTAGCAGAGTAAGGATTCTAGAATGGGGGGCAGCGGGCTCCTGTGCTCCCCGCCATCTGCAGATGAGACAGCTAAAAGGGGGGGACACTGAAAGGATGGTTGAGAAAGACTACTCGATTTGGCAGGTGCCTCCTAGTGGGGATTGTCATAACAGGGGATCAGGTCCCCCGAGGGTTGATCCAGAAGTGGCCCGAGGTCTCCTCCAGCTCTGGTGTCCTGCGATCTTGTGCCGTTGATCCTATGTGGTGTGATAGACCCTCAAGGGGAGAACAAGAGGACGGAAGGAACATTGGCAAGGCACCTCCTGTGTGCCCGGCCCTGTGCGAAGGGCTTTACAGATGTTCAAGCCTTTACTTTTTTAGAAGGGCAATGAACCGATTTGCTCCTGGATCACACAGGGAATGTGTCAGAGGCAAGATTTGTACCCAAATCTTCACCCCTCCCAGCCTTCTCTCTGGAGTTCTTTAAAAAAAAAAAGGGATATCAGCAACTTAAATCAAAATATTCTTGCTCATGAAACAAAACTCTGCAGTTCTTATCACTTTGACCCAATTTCTGGACTACATAAGTGGAAAGTCCATCTGTTAATCTCTTTGGAGGGTGGTCTCCTGATTATCTAAGGACTTCTTTGGAATTAAAAACGGCTGTGGTTTGAGCTGATGATGAGTCCTGGAGTACTGCTTTGCTTGGGGCCCAACAGGGCCATATGTATTTAATGAATTCTCTCGTAGTAATTGGTGCATCCTGTCCTCTTGCTTGAGGCTTTCAGCATTCTGCCTGTCATTGAGATGGCTTCTTCACCCAAGCCTGGGGATACTCGCTCTCTTCTTCCCATAGTTTCTTCACACAGAAACGAGAATCACCAGTTGTTTTCTGAATTGTACAAAATCATACAAAAGGATGGAAAGCTTGTAGAAAAGCTTGTAGAAAGCTTTAGAGATGGAGGGGACCTCAGAGCCCACCTGGTCCAATGGCCTCCAATGGTGGTGGGGGTGGAGGTGGTCCTCCTTCCTTCTTGAAGATGACCAATGACATCATGAGGTGATGTCTTGACTGAGTCCAGGGGCAAGACAAGCATTAAGATGACTGGAGATGACCCAGGTCCCCTCTCACCCTTTACAGGTGAAGAAACTGAGGCCTTAATAGATGAAATTACTCGTCCCAAATTACACAAGTAATGAACTACTGCAGAGCCAGTATTTTAAAAATGTTTCCTGATTCCGAATACAGCAGCCTTTCCATGTTGACCCAGAATTATGAATGATCACTTATGTTCCAGGCTGTGTGTGTGTGTGTGTGTGTGTGTGTGTGTGTGTGTGTGTGTGTGTGTGTGTGTAAAAATCTGTGAGCATTTACTAAGCACCTTTTATGTTCTAGGCACTATGTTAAGTGCTGGGGATCAAAAAAGAGACAAGAGACAGGCCTTGCCCTCAAGGACCTTACAATCTAATGAGAGAGACCGCTTGCAAATACAGACAACAAAATCTATGCAGAGAATTAATAGGAAATAATTAACAGGGAAGGGAGCAGAATCAAGCTGGGGTGAAAGGTAGGATTTTAGTTGTACCTTAAAGGAAACCTCCCCCCCTCTCTCCAGACGTGCACACACACACACACACACACACACACACACACACACACACACACACACATATTTCTATATATTATCTATAGATAGAATTTTATATATCTTATACATAGATATATCTTTTATATAGCCTATATCTCTAAATAGTTATACAGGGTGTCCGTAAAGTCTGGACACATAGGACATCTCATTAACTCTGCATATTTTCAAGAAATGAAATGAATGACATTTCCAACAACATTTCATTTAATTAGCATAAATTTTAGCCATGACAATTTCATATGGAATTAAAGCTTACATTAGCTGTTGGGAACTATTTTCCATATTAATGAGATTAAATTAATTAATTAATGAGATTTCCTATGTGTCTCCTATGTCTTCCTATGAAATCTTATTTATGCTAATTAAACAAAATGTTGTTGGAAATTTCATTCATTTCAAATCTTGAAAATACGCAGAGTTAATGAGATGTTCTATGTGTGCAGACTTTGGGGACACCCTGGACCCCTCTCTCTCTCTCTCTCTTTCTCCATCTCTGTATATATAAATATCTGGATACAGACTTGTTATCTAATATGCTTGTAGTCTGCATCTATAGATTTATTTATGTATAATTGTATATCTACAGATATAAATATTTTATATACATATATATATACATATAGTCTGACTGTGTAGCCTCTTTCAGTATTTATAGATGTCGGTAGACGTGCGTATGTTTCTGTTTCGAAATTGACCCAGGCATCTTACGTCTCTGTAATCCATACAGATACAGACGTGCTTATCTGTAGTTAGAGCTGTGCACATTTACAGTTCCATTTACATTTAGATCTTTACTGACAGACACTTGTATGTACGTATCTCTAGCTTGTAGCTGGAGCTAGCGGCTTCCTTTAAGGTCCAGCTAAAGTCCTACATTTTACAGGAAGCCTCCCAAGCCCCGCTTAATTCCAGTGTCTTCCCTCTGTGTATTAGATCCCTATCTGTAGATTCATACCCGTCGGCAGTTTCATCCATGTTGGTAACTCCACTGTCTTCCGTGTTGCCTGGAGCACTGAGGGTCTGGTGACCTGGGAAGGGTCACCGGGCTGGTCCATGGCCTTCTGGCCTTCAGGCCACCTCTCTGGCCACCGTACTATGGCTGACTCTTGTACAAAATATACCCCAAGTAAGTATAAAGTGACAAGGGACAGCAAGGTGGCCCAATGGACGGAGCACTAGACCCGGAGTCAGGAAAATTCCAGTTCTGATCTTCCCTGGGATGTTTAATGACTGTTGTGTGCCTGGGCAAGTCACTTAGCCTCTGCCTACTTCAGTTTCCTAGGGTTTGGAGAGGATAAAATGTGATCACTTTTATAAAGTGCTAAACACCCTATAATGCCAGCTGCCATTACTATCCTGCCTGGGAAGGAGAGGAAGATCTGTTGGTGTTGCATGCCCCAAATCCTGCATCTAAGCCTTAACTTTGTTAGGTTGTATTGGCCACTTTGTTACCCTGTTGGGGGTTTTCTTGGCAGAGATACTGAAGGGCTTTGCCATTTCCTTCTCCAGCTCATTTTACAGATGAGGAAACTGAGGCTAACAGGGTTAAGTGACTTGCCCAGGGTCACTCAGCTAGTTCGTGTCTGAGACTGGATTTGAATTCAGGTAGAAGAGTCTTCCTGACATCAGACCTGGTACTCTCTCCACTGTGCCTTGACTCCCCAGGCTTTTCAGATAATGTTCACGATTGTGGCCAGGCCCTCCAGCCTGGTTGAGGGACCTGTGGAATTCTGTCTGCTCAGTGGGGAAAGGAGGGAGATGAGATGGGTTTGAGGAGCTTCAATCCGTCAGCCAGCCAGAGCGGCTGAAAGGGGTTTGAATTTAGCACCCTTGCTGAGGTGGTGGCAAGCAGAGGGAAGGACAGGGTAGGCGCTGTTGTCAAGTCCGCCACCCTGGGAGAGGGTAAATGGCTTTTGTTCTTATGCTTGGACTTTTCCCAAGATAATCCCCAAAGTTGCACTGGGGAAAACAGTCCATACAAGACGGTTTTCAGTCTCCTGAAACATGGATGTTAGATTAGGAGAATTTAGGCATGTGGTCTGGCTGAAAGGTTGTGAGAGCCAGTTCCTGTGATAAAACCAGCAAATACTTAATTAGAAATCAGCGTGTTTAAGGCCAGAGAAGGGCAGAGGAAATTCACCTCCGTCTTTCCTTCATCGGTGGGTAATTGGATGGTTGGAACATGCTGTCTGCTGGGATCTGTATCCGGCTGGTTGTGCTAAATGGGGTCTCTTCAGCCTCTTCTTCTGGGCCAAAAGGAAGATGACCTCACTTAGGGGTGCCGAGAGGGAGGGAGGTATTGGGAAGTAGCGTGCTATAAAAATGAAAGGCGTCATGTGTGGATTTTTAAAAAGCAGAATTGGCTGGCCAGGAGGGTGAGATTCAGGAGCTGTTTTGATTTGTTTCTCTTATGAGTGATTTGGAGGCTTGATGTTGCAGGGCTTTAAAAGGTGCATGAATAGAGTATTCCAGCTGTATCAGGGATTTGGGAACCTACTTATCCTTTGTAACATTCCTTTAAAAAATATATCCTCAATACCTTGTATTTATGTTGAATGAATTTGTGACTGTATCTCTCCCTTCTTACTAGAAAACCTTCCCTTACAGTAATGATAAAAAAAGGAAGAGAGGAGAACAGTGAGTTCGGCAGAACACGCACGTCCTGTGTGTCAGGCAGGGTCTGCCACACTCCTCGTCCCTGGCCCCCTGCCGATGCCAAGAAGGAAGGATGGGCCTTTTCTCCGCTTTTCTCTGTCGGTTTGAGCTTGGCCATTATACTTACACATAACATTCAGCTTGGCTTTATTTCTCTTTCCACATCACATTATTTCTGTGGGAAATACTGATTTTGAATTTCCAGCGACCACATACAGTTGACTCATGAGGATCCAACCTGTCTGTGCCCTGGGGACTGACCCTTTACAGTTCTCGGTAACTGGAAAAAGCATTTTCGGATCCCCTCAGGACGACTGGCAGTCATTGCAAATGCGGTCTGTGATCAGTTCCCTGTTCCTTATTTTTAAAACACTTTGAGTCTGTTGTCCTTTTGGGAAGGGAGCTCAAACTTTTGAATCACCATACTATGATCTGAAGAGGAGTGGTTCTGATTTTAAACATCAAACAGAATTGCAAAGACATGGGTTGACTTTATGTCAGGAAACACATTAGGCCGCTGACGGATGTCTGAATGCTGGATCCTGTGGCTTGGGTCCAGGCATCATGCATGCACATGCATATATACACCCCCACACACACCACACACATGTACGTATATGTTAATGTGAGCAAGTATTTATGGGATAGGTATGTGTGCACCTACACATGTGTTTATAGGTATGCATCAGTGTTGATAGATGTGCACGTGTGTATGCATGCACGCATTAATACAGGCGTACATTAGATATTGATGTGTTCATCAGTATAATATATTATAACACATGTAATACATGTGAGTATATAGACATGCATGTAACACGAGTTTGTAAATGAACATATTCTGTTAATGTGTATATGTATATAGATACATACATGTATTTTTCCTAGTCTGGGTATGCATGCATGTATGTAAGATTTATTATATAGAAATCCTGCATCTCAGACCTGTCCAGCCATGATGGAGAATTACCTCCAACAGCTGAATTCTTAAAGCCATTCCCCAGCCACTGGACACAGAGTTAAGAGACTTGCCCAGGCACACACAGTGACTGTCTGAGGCCAGATTTGAAGCAAGATTTTCCTGACTCCAGGCCCAGCACTCTAGCACATGTTTGTCGCCTGCGTTTACCAATATTTCTAGAACGTGAGGTTTGCTTAAGTGAATAGAATATGAAGTTACACCACTATGAAGAAACTTTGTTCTGATTAATTTGGGAGGCAGCATGGTGCAGGGGGGTTGGGGCCTGGGGTCGGATGTTACTTCAGATGCTCACTGTCTGCATTGCCCTGGGCAGGTCAGCATCTTAATTTCCTCTTCTGTAGGATGAGTGGATCTAGATGCCTCTGAATCCCCTCCTTCTTTAGTCTCGTGATTATTGAACAGTCATTTCACAATAACTAATGACTCCTGCCTCTTCCCTCAAAAGCCACCTGTTCGTTTCTTTTGACTCAGTACATTGGGAGAGGCTGGGATCACTCTCAATTTGTATCATTTTCTGACATAATCCAGATTTAAATCTCCCTTTAAATCCATCTTGCATCTGATCATGTTGCTGGGTTGGGGTTTTTTCTAGTCTAATAGGATAAATCAGCAATGATCATCAAGTTTTTCCAAGTTTTTATGCCATAGACCCAACTCTGATGTGATTGTCCATTAGCTTAAGTGTCTGTCCATTGACCAATGGGAATTGATGAAAAGACCCATTCAGATGGTTGAACAACAGCCCTTTCCTGTGAGCTATTTTCAGCACTGGCTCAGGAAATATCTCAGATTTGTAAGGCTCCTTAATTCTGTGTTTCTTGCTTGGAATCTTAACCACACAGTTTTGGCAAACCTCTTTTGTTTACATGCTTCGCCTAAATTTGAAACTACAGCTAAAAAGCACTAGGTCTTATTTCTTGGCACTGAAGACCAGAAAAAAAATACATTAAATATTAGGAAATGGTTAAGTTACTGTACCACATACAGCACTTATGCTGCTGCTCACATTTCCTGCTGGAGGAGATAAGTGAAATTCAGTCATAACGTGTGTTTTTGTAGCGAGCTGTTGCTAAAACCCGCCCCTATGGTTTGTCTTGAAAGTGAGATAGGTGGTGCAGTGGAGAGAGAGCCCCGTTCTGGAGTCAGGAAGGCCTCAGTCAGACATGGTCTCAGGCACTTTCTGGGCTTGTGACTCTGGGCAAGTCACTTAAGTGAGGTGTTTGCCTCAGTTTCCTCATCTGTGAAATCGGGATCATACTAGCACTTCCCTCACGGGGCTGATGTGAGAATCAAATGTGGTAATATTTTGGTAAGTGCTTAGCACAGTCCTTGGCACAGTAGGCTTTTCTGTTGTTGTTGAATTGCGTCTGGCTCTTCATGCTTTCAGTTGGGATTTTCTTGGCAGAAGTAGTGGAGCAGTTTACTGTTTCCTTCTCCAGCTCATTTTATAGATCAGGAAATGGAGGCCAACAGGATGAACTGACTTGCCCAGGGTCACACAGCTAGGAAGAGTCTGAGGCCAGAT
The DNA here is from genome assembly GCA_028627135.1 of Pseudochirops cupreus. Lineage (NCBI taxonomy): Eukaryota > Metazoa > Chordata > Mammalia > Diprotodontia > Pseudocheiridae > Pseudochirops > Pseudochirops cupreus. The sequence goes on from CM053581.1 coordinate 346,741,522, forward strand.
CTGAACTCAGGGAGGTGAGTCTTCCTGACTCCAGGCCCAGCGCTGTGTGGCCTACATCACCTAGATGCCTATGGGCATTGTATAAATGCTATTTATTATTAATTATCATCCTTAAAAATAAGATGGTTTATGTCCTCAAGGCTTATATGCTACTCAGAGTGGGGGAGGCTTTCACATGTAGACATATGTAAATGTAGGGTGGGGCAGGTGGGGGAATCGGGAGTGAATGAGGGGCTGACTTTGGAGCTGAGCCTTGAAAGGGAAGAGTCCCTGGAGGGTGTAGGTGAGAAGGAGGAGTTGGGGGATTGCTCTTCCTGCTGGAGATGGACCCGCCTCTGGGAAAATAGCAAGTGTGAGGAGGATCACTTTGGAAAGAATGTGGCATCATGCTTTTGGGTGAGATTGCTGTGAAATCCAATTGAGAATTTCTGGCTCTGTTGGATCATTGCAATATTATTGTATGGCCATCTCCTCTTCTCCAGCTCCCTTGACACCCTGGAGAAACCTGCCCTGAGATCCCAGAGGCCATCATCAGCCACAGCCTCTCCAGGACCATTGTCACCAGTGTTTATTTCACTCTCTACTCTAGATGACAAGAGGGCCTGGCCTTCTCTGCTCCCACCCCCCTTCTCTGGACTCCTGAAGCGTTATCAGTCACATTAGCTGGTCACTGTTCCTGGATGGGTTGTGTCAGCCCACTCTCCTGTGACCCCACCTCCCATCCCTGTAATTTTCTGGATTGCATGGAGTCCCTCCCTTCCTTTGTGTGCTGTTTCTTCCTATGATAAGTTCACCTGAAGGCCGGGGACTGCCCTTTGCTCTTGTGTTTGTGTCCTTAGAGCTTAACATGTTCTCATTAGATATGTTTTCATTTATTCATATACAACGTGTGATACTTTAGATTAGAAAATCTAAAGATCCCTTAACCATAGCACATAAACATCAATTCACTAAGCCTGTTAAACCCTTCATATTTCCATTGGTTACATGGTGATCAGAGACCTCAGAGGCCATCTGTTCCAAGTCTGTCATTTGACCTTTGAGGAAACTGAGCTGTGATCAGCCGAGAGGAAAGGGCATAGGGTGAAGAGAACAGGCATTCGTCTCATGCCTACCACGTCAGGCACTGTGCTGACATGATCTCAGTCGATCCTCATCAAAACTCAGGGAAGTGGTTGCCATTTTTATGGCAGAGGAAACTGAGGCAGGCAGAAATGAATTGACTGGTCCAGGATCTCACAGCTAGGAAGTCACTTTTGAACTCAGGTCTTCCTGACTCTAGGTCCAGTGCTCCATCCGCTGCGCCCCCAGCAACCTGGGAGGAGACTGGAGATCATCAGGGAAACTTGGATTTCCATAACCTGGTAAACTGCCCCCGGCGCGGATGGCTCTTTTCGTCCACCAGGCAGACCTTGTGGAATTACAGAGAATTTAAACAGCCCTTGCCTGCCTAAAGTTGACATTCGGAGGAGCAGGAATCACTTGAGCTTCTCTCTGAAATAGGAGTGTGTTCTTTCTTCTGGTGTTAAGTTGGGGAAGTTTGGGCGCTTCTTCAAAGTTCCAGACCAGTTTTTGTTTAAACTCACATCTTCATCTTTCTGCCAGATTACCAAGCTTCTGATGGCAGAAACCTGTTGTTGGAGCCTAGGATGATAGTATTTGTTAAGCCTCTTAGACTTTTTTAACATACTGGAAAAATAATTGTCAAAAAAAATTGTATCAAACTGGGGAAACTGGGAGTTAAGTGCACGTTTAGCCTAGTTCTTAAGTAGCAAAAATGGTGAAAGCCTTAGTTATTTGTGTTACTTCCTGGAAAGTGTTTTTAAGATGGAGTTTCTTGAATCAGAAGCTTCATCATCTTTAGGTTAAAACTCCTTTTCCACTTTCACAGGTCAGGAGCTAGTGTCAGTCTGGGGTCAGTGCTATCTGTTCCTGTGTAACAAGGGCTTTCAAGGAGTCTGGATGGCAGCACAGCTGATTATCATTTACTTTGGTGCTGGGAGGAGCAACGTTGGTATATAATGTGTAAAAAGAAGTCCTGTCTACCTTAACAGCCTCTCCTTGGTGACGATTGAGTTATTTCAATTGAATCAGACTCTTCATGACTCGATTTAGGGATTTCTTGTCAAAGGTAGGAGAGTGGTTGGCCATTTCCATCTGAGGCAAACAGGGTGAAGTGACTTGCCTTGCCCAGGGTCATACAACTAGTGTCTGAGGCCAGATTTTAACTTGGAGGTGAATCTTCCTGACTTTTGGCAGGGAATGTTCCATACCCATGAAATGTTAGAACCATGCCAGAATATTGTTAGATGGACGACCACAGAGATTTCCAGTAGAGATACGGTGTTGAGGTAGCTTTGTCTAGTTGATGATTCTTTTCTGAATCACCATGTATTTATTTTGCGTCTTTTGCATGTATGTTTAGACCCCTCCTTCCACAAAAACCCATTCAGTGTTGTCTTTGCCTCCCCAGCCTGGAATGTAGCACATACTCAGTAAATGCTTATTGATTGGTTAGTAATTTCATCCTTGTGAACTCATCAAATTTTATTACTTTGCTTTACCGATGAAGCCCAGAGGAAGGAAGCGATTTGCCAACAAGCCATACAAGCTGTGAATAGAACAGTGAGCATTTGAACCTCTAGCCTTTGACTCTAGATCCAGAGTTCTTTCCATTACTGGAGGTGCAGTGGAGAAAGTTCTGGGTCAGAAATCAGGAAGACCTGACTTCAGATTCAGCCTCAGAGACTTGCTGTATGACCCTGGGTAAGTTGCTTAGCCCTGTTTGCCTCAGTTTCCTCATCTGTAAAGTGAGCTGGAGAAGAAAATAGCAAACCACTCCAGTATCTGTGCCAGGAAAACTCCAAATGGGGGGGCCTGAAGAGTAGGACACCACTGAAAAATGACTGAATGACAGCATCAGTCAGAGGAAATAATAAAGTGAGGGTAAGTATTGGTCTCACAGTTATTATAAAGCTCAAATGAATTAATTTCCATAAAGAATTTTGCAAAGCTTAAAGCTGTAGAAAGATACTATTTTCACCATCATAATATTAATTATTATTTTTGCCCTTTTTTTGGAGGGGGAAAGGCAGGGCAGTTGGGGTTCAGTGACTTGCCCAAGGTCACACAGCTAGTAAGTGTTAAGTGTCTGAGGCTGGATTTGAGCTCAGGTCCTCCTGACCCCAGGGCCGGTGCTCTATTCACTGTGCCACCTCATCGCTCCCACTGTCATAATTATTACAGTATTCCTTACATTGACCCTCCTTTCGTTGGTTGCATGACATTTTATTGGTTTAAATGGTGTCTTCCTCAGTGATTCACACGTCTAAGAGATTAAGAAAGTGAATCGTGCCAGTGAAGTGATTTCCTGAAAAATCTATTATTGATCAAGGACTGGGTTGAGAGTTCAGAGTCCCTTGTCTGTAAAAGGGTCTGTTTACCATTTATCAAAGAGTTTTCCGTTTCTATTTTGGGGAAGGTGAAATAATAAATAATGAACAAAGAAAGCCAGTTTCCCCCTAAACATTTAGGTAAAAATAAAAAACAAAGCAAACACCATCTGTGGGGTTGAAGCAGTTAGCTTTTGGGATTCTGTGTGTGGCTGCCGATGTTTTCTGATCTGCTGTGGAGCCTGCCAGAGTGTGTGCCTGTTAGTGATCCAGGGTCGTGTCTCTCTCCCGCAAAGCGCAGTAGGGCTGACCGCATCGCCTCTCTCTCACGTGCTCCACTGACTCCCTGTTATCTCTAGGGTCAAATACAACTCTCACCAGCCCCCCGTCTTTCTTGTACTGCTGTCTCCTCGCACAGTATCACTTTCTAGTTACTCTGCTCCAGATGCTTCAAACTTGTTCTCAAAATTTCTCTAGTGGCGACCCGATTAAAGTGTAATTGGAAAATGTTTATAAAAACAAATTAAAAATATAGTACAGCATTGTCGTTGTTGAGTCATGACTCCATTTGGGGTTTTCTTAACAAAGATACTGGAGTGGTTTGTCATTTCCTTCTCCAGCTCATTTTACAGATAGGGAAACTGAGGCCAACATGGTTAATTGACTTGCTTGGGGTCACACAGCTAGTAAGTATCTGAGGCCAAATTTGAACTCAGAAGGATAAGTCTTCCTGAATCCCATCCCAGTTCTCTATCCACTGTGCTCCTTACCTTCCCTACAGTAAAACATAGGTAATGTTAATTTGTGATTTTCTAAATCAGTATTAGAGGACTCATAGGGATTTATTTCTGTTTGAGTATGACACCCTTCCTTCTCTGCTCTGCTCTGGCCATACTTGCCTTCCCACTGTTTTGAACATAGAACCCTTCATCTCCCACCTCTCTTCCTTTGTCCTGACTGACCTCCATCCTTAATTTCCACTGCCTAGTTTCCTGTAAGACTTAGTCCCCACACTGTCTTTGACATGAAGCCTCTCCTGCCTCCTCCTCTGCCTCCCTCCCTGCCCCATACCAGTATCTTTCTTCCCAAAACAACCTTGTAGACATTTTAAATATAGTCTGTATATGTACTGACATATGTGCATCTCATCTCCTTCATTTGAGTGTAAGCTCCTCGAGGGCAGGATCTGTTTAGCTTTTGGTTTGTGAAGGTGCCCAATAAATGCCTGTTGGGTCATCGGTATAATCTCTCTACTGCCAACCTGACACAGATAGTTTCACCACTTGATACGTGCAGTAGCTTAACAATGAATAAAATAATTTCTGCATGTTTGGTACAGGAAGATGAATGTAATGGTGTGGAGATAGGAACTTTTTTTTCCAGTAAACCTAGAATAATTTCAGGTGCTGAAATGCATTGTAATTATTAGTGCCTACAGTCACTAGGGTCGCAGTTTTAAGAAGCACGGAAGCATTCGGGAGAGGAAAAAGATGAAGAAGTCCTGCCTTGGTTGTGTTCTGTAGCAGACTGAGAATGAAATGAAGGAAATTAGGGTTAGAAATAGAATTAGGGTTAAAATTATTTTTTTAGTTGAATGTAAGTAGTAAGGGAATAAGCATTTCTATAACTCCAAGGAGGGGGAATCCCACACTTTGAGGCTGGCCGTTCGCTTTTTGGACAGCTCCGATCATTAGGAAGTTCTCCCTTAAATCAAGGCAATGTCTACCTCATTGTGTCTGGCACCCACTGCCCCTGGTTTTGCCATCTGGGGTCAAGCAGAAGTAATCTTCTAAACCTTCCATCTGAAGCCTTTCAGCCTTCATATTGAAGACATACATCATGGAGCTCCAATGTACTCCTCCAATTGAAGACAGCAGTTGTGTCTTCCCTGTCTATTCTTCCCCAGGCTAAACCCTCTGGGTCTTTTAACCCATCCTGCTAGGGCATGATATCAAAGTTCTTGGCCATTTTGACTGATCTCTGCCTTTTCACTGGTTTTACTAAGATGTCTTGCCCAGAACTGAACACATTCCAGAAATGGCCTCACTGGAGAAGTTATGAAACTGTCACATGCCTTGTCACACAAGCTGGGTCTCTCTGAATGAATCCTGTTTACATGAGATTTTTTTGGCTCATGTATCATCCCCATTGAGTCAGAGTGAACTTATAGTCCAGTAATGCCTTAAGTAGTTGACAAGTGACAGCATTTCAGCAATCCCTCTTTATTCAGTTAGACAGAAACTCTTACTCTTGGATCTTTGTTATTTTTGTAAAAAAATATTATTTTGCTGAATGTTTGACTTGGTGATTTAATAATTCCTTTTTGAATTTCATAACCCAGGGATTTTTTTCCTGCTACTGAGATAAAATGTTACTTTTTAAAGAATTCAACTTTGTTTTATTTTCATTTTTAAATTCTCTCCCGCCACTACCATTGAGAAGGCAAGAAGAATATTACAGTGTGTATAGATAGGCAAAACAAATTATGCGTTTTTGTTGTGTTGACTTATGTCCAACTCTTGTCACCCTCTTTGAAGTTTGTCCAATTCTTGTTACCCTCTTTGGAGTTTTCTTGGCAGAGATACTGGAGTGGTTTGCCATTTCCTTCTCCAGCTCATTTCATGGATGAGGAAACTGAATCAAACAAGGTACAGTGACTTGCCCAGGGTCACATAGCTAGTTAAGTATCTGAGACTGGATTTGAACTCAGGTCTTCTTGACTCTAGGCCCAGAACTCTATCCACTTTTACCACGTAAGGATGTCTTACATGTTCACAAAAGTCTCTGAAGCATTGGTGACCTTTTAGGTTAAATTCGGGATTTGAAGTTATAGGTTACCCTGGGAAGAAGAGGAGGAGGGGAAGTGACAGCTGTGTTAAGTATTTTGAAGGGCTGTCATATGGACGAAAGAGTAGACTTGTTCTATTCAGCGCCAGAAGGTGTAATGGAGTAGTAGCAAGTTATGGGTACAAGGAGATCACTTGAGGCCAGATGTCAGCAAAAAATCCCTAAGAATTAGAACTCTCAAAAAGTAGGCAGTTAGCTTTAGGAGATGATGCGTTCCCCCTCAAGCAGAGTCTAGATGACCCCTAGTCTGGTATGTTACAATGGGAGTGGACCCCCTTTGGTGGATGGCTTGGACTAGGTGGCCTATAGGGTCCTTTTCCTTTATCAGATTCCTTTTCCTCCACCTTCTCCTTCTGCTCCTCTTCCTTCCTTCCTTCCTTCCTTCTTTCTTTCTTTCCTCTTTTCCTCCTTCCTTTCTTCCTTCTTTCCTTCTTAATAATGGCTGCTAGGAATTAATAAGCTTGTAGAGTTTGCTTTGGAACCAGAAATGCCAGGTTTGAGAAGAAACAAGCTTGAGGCAATCCCTGGAGCTAAAAAAAGAAAAAAATGTAAAGAGTTTGTTGTTCAATCTCTAGGACAGAGTTGGTGTTATCTGAGCAAATAGTTGTAAAGGTGAATGTTACTGTTACTTGGATAAGATGAGTGAGGTCAGAAACCAGCTGTATTTGGAGTAAGCTGGAATCCCTCTGACTAGGCTTCCCAAATGTACAGGAAACATTTGTAAGTCTTACATGGCAGGGAGGTAGATTTAGAGAAAGGATTAAACTCTGTCCCCCAAAAAACAAGAATCCCTCATAGAAGGAAAGGGAACCAGTATTTATATCATGCCTACTACGTTCCAGGCACACATTTTATCTCATTTGATCATCACGACCACCGTAGGTATATAAATATCTCCATATCACTGTTGACGAAGCTGAGTCACTTGCCTAGGGTCACATAGCCAGGAAAGTAGGATTTGAACTTGCCTCTTCCGGAAACTATGTCCACTATACTGTCTAGTATCATGCCTAGGTAAAGAGCCTTATTCACTGAACGGGTGTTGCCACAGTCAGAGTGAGACCTGCTAAAGACCTTACCTTGAAAAGGCCAAGGTCCCCCACTGCATCCTGGGCCATTTGCAGTTGTCCTGAGCGATATCTGGCCACTAGACCCAGATGGCTCTGGAGGAGAAAGTGAGGCTGGTGACTCTGTACAGCCCTGCCTCACTTAAATCCACTTTATTTATGTGTCATGGCATCGCCTCCCTGATGTCATGGTCCTCTGTGTGAACAAAGGGCAGACAGCAACAACGTGGTGAGTATTATACAGTACACAACAGCTGCGCTGAAATGTTCTTCTCTTCAGCACGTGTCTGACAGAGGGGAATGAATGGCTTTAGTGACTGGCTTTTGATGGCCCAAGGTTGATCTGATCATTCATGGGGGCCACATTGGCCCCCATTGAGAAGTGTTTGGGCTAGGGTCGTAGCCTCTCCTTATAGACAACAGCTCCTTATTCACAACCTGCCTAGCATTGTGTCACCAAATGTAATGAATGAAGCAAGGGACTAGCCTTCTACTGTGGGAGAAAACAAGTCCATATAAAACCATATTACATATAAATGCATAGCACATGTGTTAAGTGAATAAAAATCCTTGTGTAGAGTCCTTCGCAGTCTGAGATTAAAGCAAAGCCACTTGAGTTACCAAGTTTCCTCCAAGTGCTAGCTGAAATCCCAGCTTCTGTTGGAATCCCCCCAACACTAGTCAGCTGTTTGCAGTATATCCTGTCTAGGTCTAATTTGGTTCTAGTTGTTTTTGCAAGTTGTCCCCCCCCATTAGACTGTAAACTCTTGGAGGGTGGGGACTCTCCTTTGCCATTCCGTGTTTCCTGTGTACTTGTATGTGGCACCCAGTAGGGGCTTAATAAATGCACAAAGACTGATTGGCACAGGAGTAACTTGCGTGGTGGCACGAGCGCAACTCAATTTGGAATCAGGACCGTCTTCTGTCCTTTAGTGGTATGACCTTGTACATCTGCAGCATGGGGCTAATAATCATGCGTGGCCTGTCTCGCTGGGCTGTTTGTTAAGGGAATTGCTTCGTAAATCTTCTTGTGCTGTATGTAAATGGGAGTTATTTTTGTTGTTTTCATAATTACTCATAGTCCCTTGACGGTACTATAGAATCACACCATTTGATAATTGGAAGAGACCCCAGCTGTCATCTAGTCTAGCCTAGTTTGGTTCAGTGAGTACTGTTAAGCACCACGTATGACAGCAAGTGTGTATTAAGTACTTACTTGTGCCAGGCAGCTAGGTGGCACAGTGACTAGAGGGCTGGGTCTGGAGTAAGGTGGACCTGAGTTCAGATTCTGCCTCAGACACTGACCAGCTGTGTGACCCTGGGCAAGTCACTTCACCCTGTTTACCTTATTTTCCTCATCTGTAAAATGAGCTGGAGAAGGAAATGGCAAACCCCTCGAGTGTCTCTGCCAAGAAAATCCCATATGGGGCCGTGATTGAAAACATCTGAACAATAACCGTGTGCGTCCTGTATATATCGTTTTTGTATGTAGTGGATTTTATTTTATCCCTTCCAATAGACCATGCGCTTCTGGAGAGCAGAAGCTCTCTTTTGCCTTTCCTTGTATCCGAAATGATTGGCAGAGTGTCTGCAACAGAGTTGGCGCATAATAAATGCTTGTCGACTAATAGAGAGCCATAGTACCTAACTTATACTCGGGTGTTGGGTCTATAGGGTAAAATAGAATTCCATAGGGATACGTGCCTATGGCTCAGTACATTAGTAGTCTCAAGTAGCCAAACTTGATTCCAGAAGCAGAAAGAACATTGGATTTATGGTCAAAGCATGTGGATTCAAATTCTGGCTCTGCTATTTATTGTCTATATGATCCTGGATGTCTCTCTGCCTCAATTTCTTCATGTATGCAGTGAATGGGCTAGAGTAGAGGACCTCTGAGATTCTTTCCAGCAAATATTAAAGTCCTGCTCCAATTTAAGCTTACATGAGTGTACGACCTCTCTGTTTCCTGTTGCTTCATTTAGCTCCAATAAATGCTGTTGTCCTCCTTCCTCATCCATTGTTACCAGATTTTCTGCTGACGCACATTTGCCCAGAGATGAGCAGGAAGGCTTGCTTGAGTCCGTAGACGTCACAAAGGACAGTAGCTCACAAGAGTTATGAAAAACACTGTCAGACTTCACTCATTCCATGGCCAGATTGAAATCATATCTACTCACTCTTGTCCGAAATCCAGAAGTTTAGGGCTGCCCCCATGAAGCTCTCTTGACGTAGAGATTGGAAGTGATGACTTTCTTTTTTGTAAATAAATTTCTATTGATTACCACTGTATCTTCCTTCCCAAATACTCTGATTCAGCCCTTGAAATAAAGATTTTTTTTAAAAAAGGATGAAAAAGATTTAAGCAAAAGTAATTCATATAATGGAAAAAATATAGTGTTGTATGCTGCATTCCTTCCTCATGGTCCTCTGCTTCTGCAAAGAAGTGAGAAGCAGGTGTCTTCTCACATAATTTCTTTGGGGCCAAACTGGATCATTACAATGTTGCAGCATTTGGTTTTTATTGTTTTGTTATTGGTCATTGTGCTTCTTGTTTTCCTGGTTCTGCTCATTTCACTTTGTATCTGTTCATATAAATCTTTCCATGCTTCTCTGCATGCTTCTTATGGCTCAGTAATATTCCTTTACATTGATGTGTTGCACAGTTTCTTTAGTCATTTTCCAGTCAAAGGACATAAACTTTTCTCTCGCTCTTTGCTACCACAGTGAAAAATATTTTTCTATGTATGAGATCCTTCTTTTTGGAAAAAAAAATTGTTTTGTTCTGTTGTTTTAGTAATGGCTGACTCTTTGTGACCCCGTTTTTTTTTTTTTTTTGGCAAAGATACTGGAGTAATTTGCCATTTCCTTCTCTGACTTATTTGATAGATGAGGAAATTGAGGCAAATAGAATTAAGTGACTTACCTAGGGTCACCCAGATAGGAAGTGTCTGAGGCCAGATTTGAACTTAGCAAAATGAGTCTTCCTTACTTCAGGCTTGGCACGCTATCCACTGTGCCACTTAGTTGCCCTCTCAAAATAATTTAAAAATGAATTTTATTGTTATCTTTTATATTTACATTGTCTGGTTTTCCTCTGTATTCTTCTCCTTCCCCATTTCCAAGAAGCCTTATAATAAATAGAGGATTTTTAAAAAGTTTTTTAAAAAGGACAATAGGAAAGGAATTTTAACACTACTATTTATACAATTAAAAATCTGTTATTATATGCAGTGTTCCACACTCTTGGGGATCCCTTTCCCCTCAAAGCAGGGTTAGCTTCTCCTCTTTTCCTTGGGTATAAGTCTTTTCTTCTCCTCCTCTTCCTCTCCTCCTTCTTCCCCCCCTTCTCTTCGTCTTCCTTTTCTTCTTCCTCCTTCTCCTCCTCCTCTTCCTCCTCTTCCTCCTTCTTTTTTGTAATTTTTAAACTTTCGCTTTTCCGTTCAAATTCATTTTATTTTTAGTTCCAGATTCTCTCCCTCCACGAACTTCTCCACCTGTTGAGAAAGCAAGACACGCACAGTTTTTTCCCCAGATATTTTGTGGATGTTCCTTCAGTTTGCACTGTCACAGTAATTGTATGTGTGTTGTTATTTACTCTGCTTAATTCACTTTGCAATAGTTCATTTTAATCTTCCCATCCTTCTCTGCAGTCATCATTTCTTATCACACATTCATGTACATTACATTTGTGTTGCATTGTAGCACATTAATGTACCATAACACATTGGCCATTTGTCAGTTGTTGAAGACCCACTTTGTTTCTAGTTCTTTGCCACCACAACAAGTGTGCTAAAGTATTTTTGATAGATATGGGCTTCTCTGATTTGATCATTGACCCTGTTGGGGTACATACCTAGTAATGAAATCTCTGAATCAAAAGGTATAAGGCATTTTAGTTATTTTCTTCAGATGATTCCAAATGCTTCCAGAATGGATGGACTAAGTCCCAGTTCCACCAATAATGTATTAGTGTGTCAAGATTAGCCATTAACAATTAATGTTTGCTTCCATTTCAATATTTTTTTTTTCTATTTTTGTAATTGACATCTCTGTGTATTCCTTTTTTTTTTGGCGTTTTGGAGGGGGGAATGCAGGGCAGTTGGGGTTAAGTGACTTGCCCAAGGTCACACAGCTAGTAAGTATTAAGTGTCTGAGATCAGATTTGAACTTGGGCCCTCCTGACTCCATGGTTGGTGCTCTATTCACTGCGCCACCTAGCTGCCCCATCATCGCTGTGTATTTTGATTTTTCTTGGTTCTGATTATTTCATGCTACACCTTCTTACACAAGTCTTCCTGTATTGCTATGAATTCATCACATCTGTAGAGTCTTGTGGCAAAATATTTAAAAGATGTTTAAGCTTTTTAACCCAGTGGATACTTCAGGGGCAGGCCCCCTTTGGCATGTGATAGCATTATTTTAATTTTGTGGGCCCTAAGTGTAGGCAGTGGTTTTCTCCATCTCTGTGTCCCTCACCCCCACAATTTCTCTTCCTCTTTTTTCTTGCTCATTTAAAAAAAAAACTGACCTTCAATTGCTCTCCTCTTTTTGCACTTTTCTTTTTCCTGAGCTATAACTTGGGCCTGCCAGTGGAACCTTTCACAGATTCCTTATTATCACTCATGGACCAGGTATACCCTGTACTTAAAGCTCTTCTGGCCAAAACTTGCAATCAGGAGACCTGGGCTTCTGTCCTGCCTTTAGCAGTTATTGGCCTAGGCTAATCATGACTTCCATGAGCCTTAGTTTCTTCATCTTTGAAATGGGGGGCGATGATAATGTCTTCATTGTATCTCTCAGGGTAGTCATGAGAATTCACCAAAGTGCTAAATATAAGCACAAGTTGGCGTTTCTATTATCCTTCAGCATTTAGCACAGTGCCTGCCATGTAGTAGGTGCTTAATAAATATTTTTTTACTCTTTATTGATTATATGAAACTCTACAAGATAATAAAATTGAATTTCTTTATAGGATTATGGACCTGGGCAATGTGTGAAAAGAAAAAAACAAAAAAAAATCAACAAAAATTTATTTTTAAAAAATGTTAGCATGGGGTCAGGCACAGAACATTCGTGCTTCCCAAATGTGTCTGAAATCTGATTCAGGTTGCAGAAATTTTATCTTTCACACCCTTTCCGAAAGACGTTTATTGAAAAAAGTGAGGACCACTTTCTTAGCCTCCACTGTGTTCTCCAAAGACCAGAGGTGATAGATGCCATCAATTCTTGATTGAGTTCCACAAACTTTACTTAAAATTTAAAATAAATTTAAATTTTAAATTTAATTAAAATTTAATAAAGTAAGTCCCTGGGAAGTCCACACTGGGTCTATTGATAATTGATGTTTTTGGATTTGTAGCTAAAATTCCTTTAGAAATGGGATGTATGTAGAATGGAAATCATTCTAAGTTACAAACTCAAGTGTTTCCTTGGTTGAGCAAATCATTTCCCCTTTTAATTTCCTCCTATGAAAAGAGAAGGGGTAACACCTCAGTGGCCTCTGAGGTCTTATCTCGCTCCAAATCCATGCTCTTACAACTCTTTGCTCGATCTAAAATAAACCTCCTTTTCTTCTTCCCTTTTCTCAGAAAGGGAGCATTCTCAACCTTTGAATGTTCTACATATCATGAATACTTTATTCAGTGTAGTAAGCGATGAGAAGAAGGAAAGCCGTTTATTAGGACAACCAAACCATGAAATGAAGTCACCCCCCATTTTCCTCCAAGGCCGTTTTTACATATAGGTCACTGGTGCACATGGCCCTTACTCAGAGGACGGGTGTGGTGAGATGGTGGCTGATGAATTATTTCACATGACTGATAATGCAGAAGCTTGTCTCCTCTGTTCATTCTCTCTTACTTTAAACGTTGGTGTGGGTGAGATAGAGTAGGAAGTTATAGGAAGGAGAACCCTTTGGAATTGATGGCTTGGAGTATTGGAAAAGCTGTTTGAGATACGGTGGAAAAAGTGATGGATATGACACCAGAGGACATGGGTTCAAATCTCAGCTCTGCTACTTTTCTCTTCCTGAGACCCTGAGTCACTTTTCCTCTACAATTTGGTTTTCTCTTGTATAAAGTGAGGGGGCGGGGCAGGTAGGTGGCAGAGCGGCTAGAGCACTGCCCTTGACGTTAGGTGGACCAACGTTCAGATCCAGCCTCAGGCCCTTACTACTTGTGTTACCCTAGGCAAGTAACTTCATTCTGATTCCCTCAAAAAAAAAAGATTAATTAAAATGAGGGGACTGTGGCCTGAAAGCCAGATCTATGATCCTTCAGTAAAATTAAAATAACCTTCTTTTCTCCATCTCTTCTCTTTAGAGCAGAATGAAACTCTTCTGGGTACTTCTAAAATCATGACCAAGATATAGAGACAGTAGGAAGTGGAGGGCATTACGGGATAGTGGAGAGGTCTCTAGACTTCAAGTATCGGGATCAAAGATGTAGAGCCAGGAGGCAGCCCCATCTTTTGTTGTTCAGTCATTTCAATCGTGCCTGACTTGTCATGGCCCTCTTTGGGGTTTTCTTGGCAAAGATACTCTAGTGGTTTCTCATTTCCTTCTCCAGCTCATCTGATAGCTGAGGGAACTGAGGCAAACAGGGTGAAGTGACTTGCCCAGGGTCACAGAGCTAGGAAGTGTCTGAGGCCGTTTGAATTCATGAAGATGAGTCTCTCTGACTCCCGGGCCCAGTGCTCTATCCATTGTGCTACCTAACTGCCCTTATTTTTACAGGTAGGCAAACTGAGGCCTGTCCCAAAGCTAGTCCTTGTCTGTGACAACTTCAGACTAATCTTCCAAGTTCAGAGCTGGCGCTCAAATTTCCCTCTGACATTTGCCAGCTCTGTAACTTTGGGGGAGTCTCCTATAAATATAACACTTCCCTTACAGGGTTTATGTGATGATCAAATGAGATAGTGTGCGGAAAACGCTTTGCTCCTCTTGAAATGCTCTATAAATGTGAGTGATTTATTGTTATTTAGTACATCATAGAGATCGGGGTAGGGTGTCTGTAGATTAGACAGCCATATAGTTGTAGGATGTGGAATAGGTTACTAGTCTCATAGTCAGAAAGACTTAGATTTTTGAGGGGAAGGGTCTCATTTCTCGGTTTTGTGACCCAGGCTAAGACACTCATGTCTGAGCGTGCCAGGTACCTTTCTTAAGTGGGCCCCCACTGCCCATCCTGTGCTCCCATCCTCCGGCTGACATTCCTCAATCCATCTATGCCCTGGACTCTCTCTAGAGTGGATCCTGCTCTCCTGGGCACCTTCTGGGCCATGGGTGACTCACACACAGTTGGTCCAACACAGAATTTTGGACAGTACTGGAAGGGGAAGAAAGAAAAGGAATTTGTTTAATCCTTGGGTTCCCCACCTCTCTATCTTACCAGGGAAAGAAAGGATGTGGGCTGGTTTGTTGGTGGGCACAGATCTGACTCGGGTACCCTTCCCTGGCTATTTGTCCTGCTTTACTGTGAGGTTACTTTTGTTTGAGGATGTAGTTTTCTAGCTCTACAAGGCATTGGGGAATCTCACAATTGGAGGTTGAGGTTAGAGAAATTATCTTTTAGTAGGACATGGATGGTTAATCAATATGGGTGAAAAAATGAGCCACAAATTAGATTTGGATCAGATTGGGACTGGCTCTGAAAGCAGGTGTCTTCTGAGCTTCCGTGCGCATTCTGTCCCAGGTCTCATTAACTTGTGCTAGACTCAGGGTTTGCGTTTTGTCTGTTTGCCTTTTGTTTCTGGCTGTAGAGAATGTCTTTTCACAGTATGTGTTCATTAACATCAGCAGGATTTCAATTTGAAAATGGTAGGAAGAGTGGGCTGGAACATAAGATAATTACACTCCCAGTTCATCCAGCTGTACTTGGGCACCCCAACTTCCTGCATGTACATGTGACTTTCTGGTGTAGACCTAGTTCTGGGGGAGTCACTGTTCCTTCGTAAGGGTCCTCATTCCTGCTTTTGGGATCTGGTGCTGGCTCTTTTCTAATTTTTTTTGCTGTGCAGTTTTTTTTCCCCTCACTGGATGCTCAGGTGACACATGACATTTCACCACATGGCTTCAGAGTCTGGGTTGGGGGAGGGAGAAGACCCCCAAAATAAACTGGGATGGGGGGAAGGGAGATCTGGCTCCACTGGACTAAGGATGATTCCTTCCACCCTTGGGGGTGGGGTTGAGCTGCATCAAAAAGTTGTTCTACCCTCCTGGGTCCTGGGAAGAAGGGGACCAGTGAAAGCCATTGTTTCAGTGTTGATGGGTATGTTTTTTGGGGGGGGAAACAGGGAAGGAGCAATTGGAAAAAGTGGACAGATACTAGAGAGCTACTCTAGTTATCCCCCTAGTAGGAATCACTTCAGTAAGGTGGTAGAAGAGTCCCTACTGATTATGGGGTTGAGGCAAGATATGTGTGTGCATGCATGCATGCTCCCAAGGGCAGACGGCTAGCAAGCATCCAAGGCCTGATTTGAACTCATGTGCTGCTGCTACTACTACTACTACTACTACTACTACTACTACTACTACTACTATCACCACCACTGCCACTACTGCTGCTGCTGCTGCTGCTGCTACTACTACTACTACTACCACCACTACTACTACTGCTGCTGCTGCTGCTGCTATTACTACTACTACCACTACTACCACTACTACTACTACTACTACTACTACTACCACTGCTACTATTACTACTACTACAACACTACTACTACTACTACTACTACTACTACTACTACAACACTACTACTACTACTACTACTACTACTACTACTACCACCACCACCACCACCGCTACTCCTCCCAGTACTCCCACTAACATTTAAATAGCACTTCCTAAAGCACTGTGCTAAACGCTGTCTACAAGTAATCTCTCATTTGAGTCTCACGGCAGCCCTGGGAGGTAGATACTATTAGTAGCCATATTTTATAGTTGAGGACATTGAGACACACAGAGGTGGTGACTTGCCCAAGGTCTCATAATTAGTAAGTGTTATCTAAAGCTTGATCTGAACTCAGGGTTTCTTGTTTCAGGCCCAGTGCTCGATCTAGTGTACCAGTAGTAAGCATTTATTAAACACCTACAGTGTACCAAACACTGTGCTAAACACTGTTACCTAAGCCGCCTAGGGTAGGAATTCCTAACCCTCCATGGACACAATTCAAGGCTGTCTTTGAACTTGAATGGGAAGAAAATATGTCTTTATTTTCACTAATTTCCGATTGAAAGCGAGCATTATTGAAAGGCATGATTTTGAAAAGGGCTCCCCCAGAGTGCCAGAGAAGGTGCCAGCCTGCACTGGTGGAATCAATGAAACATGGGCCAGTCCCCCTGGGTCAGTAACACACATACAAGAATTAAGAACGTCTGGTCTGGTAGCGTCCAAGCTCCCTTTGGGCAGGGACGTGTGTGTGTCTGTGTGTGTGTGTCTGTGTCTGTGTGTCTGTCTGTCTCTCAGCATCTCTGCGTTCCCAGTGCCCAACAGAATACTTAACCAAAATAGGTTGCTTATTGGACTGGCTCGCATCTGTTCCCTGGCAGTTTCTGATAACAGAACCTGCAGCTAAGGTGGGTTTGTCTTAGGAAGTTTGTGACAAGTCATATTTTCTTTAACTACTTGGTAGTTGACTTTGAGATTGTTTTAATGTGGTTTCCACACTTTGGCACTTTTGGATAAGTCACTGAATCATCCCTGGGCCTCAGTTTGTAAAAAGAGTTGGCTTAGTCTTCTAATCCCCATTTGAGCTCTAAGTCTTTGATATTCTGAAATATTAAATCAAAAATCAGGAATATGATTGTGAATGCTCTGGGAAGTTAGCTGTCTGTAAGGTTAAGATTCCATGGTATTCAGTCTTGAATATTGGTCAGGCTGATGCTGAGCACAGACGGTATAATTGTAGTTCCTGATAAGTGGGAGGATGGGTATTGAGCTGCTCTAATTGTAGCTTTGAATAAACTGGGGTGGGATAACAGGGAACAGTGTTGGGCTAGCCCTTATTTTAATGGTCAGTGGAATGATAGTTAAATTCTTCTCTTTGCTAGAGTGAAAATCATTGGAGATGTTTTTGGGGTAGAAAAAGAAGGTGCCGGTACCCACTTCATTGAATCCCATTTCTAAGTAACGTCAGCTAATTCAAAATACACCCAAAAAGTCTTTTTTCCATACTAAGAAGGCAAACGGAGTTATTGTTAAAATGTTTAGTATTTGTAACAGCAGAGTAGCATGTAGGCTTTGGGTCAGATTTATGGTGGTGTTCAGATGTTCTGTGTGCTGAATTTTACACTCTGATCATGTAAGGAGTGTCCCAAAAGTCTTAGTGCACTTTAAAGTGACTAAGGCTTTAAAATGCACTGAGACTTTTGGGACACTATGTTGTATCCGATTCACTAAAAAAAAGTAATAAATTTGGATTGAATATCTTTTGTGTGCCTAGAACAGTGGTTCCCAGCCTTCCTAATGCTGCAACCCTTTAATACTCACATGTGGGCGTATCTGCATGTGGGTGGACCCACCTGGAGACGGATAGAGGAGCAGTGTCTAGGTTCCTAAGACCATCGGAAATATGTGTTTTCTGATGGTCTTAGGCGACCCCTGTGACCCCTGTGAATTTGACCCCCAAAGGAGTGGCGACCCACAGGTTGAGAACCGCTGGCTTAGAACAAGGGCTACAAAAATAAAAGGAAATACAGTGCTTGACCTTAAGGAGTTTATATTCTCCTGGGTAGTACTGCATCTCAAAGCTCAGCATGGATACAGAGGGCCAGGACCTGACCAGTGTTTTCATTGATTCTGCCAGGGCAGGTTGGCACCTTTTCTAAAATGTTGAATTTTAGAGATCTCTGCAGAGTGCTGGGAGTTTTAGTGATCTGCCTACAGCCACCAGGCCTTTTATCACGTCAGGTGGGACTTGAAGCCGGGTCTTCTTGATTCCACAGCCAGCTGCTTCATAGACTGATTTTTTTTGGGGGGGGGAGTCTTCATCCATTGGATCATAACCTTCTTGATGGTAGAGACAGAGTTGTTTAGCTTTATGCCCCCCCCCCCCCCCAGGTCATTTAACTGAGGCCATCTGCTTCAGTTTCTTCATCTGCTGAAACAGGATGGTAATAGCATCTGTCTTACAGAGTTGTTTCAAGGATCAAATGAGATAACCTAGACAGCTCTTTGTGAACTTTAAAGTACTAGCAATTATCATTTGTATTATTATTGATTATTATTATTAATGCACTTAGCTCATCGCCTAGCATATAGTAATAGATTAATCTCTACATACCGAATGCCTCAAATTTTTAAAAATTTTTTTCAAGCAACTGTTCTCTCCTCCCTCTCCTTCTGTCTCTATCTTTCTCTCTGACCCTCTCTCTATCTCTGTCTCTTTGTTTATCTGTCACTCTCTCTTTCCCCACTTACTCTTCAGAGAAAAAAGAAAAACAAATCCCTTGTAGCATGTATGTATGGTCAAGCAAAACAAAATCCTACATTGACCATGGGTAAAAGTCTCTTGTTACATCTTGAGTCCATCATCATCTTATCAGAAGATGGGTAGTAGGCTTCTTCATTGGCCCTTCGGAATTATGATTGGGCCTTGAGTTACTCAGAGTCCTTAAATCTTTCAAATTTTTTTGTTTTTGTTTTGTTTTGCTTTCCGATGCTTTTGTTTCTTCTAATTCTTCTCACCTCATTTTGCATCAGTTCATAAAAGTCTTTGTGGGTTTTTTTAATTGACCCTTTCACTTCTAATGTCACAAAAGTAATCCCCTACCTTCCTGTACTGTCATATTTTGTCAGCCATCCCTCAATTGATGGGTACCCCTTTTGTTACTAGTTCTTGGCCATTAAAAAAAAGCTGCCATTACTATGTTTATACATATCGCTCCTTTTTCTCTTTCTTTGATCTCTTTGGGATATGTGCATATAGGAATTGCTGGTTAAAGGGCATGTGCCTTTTAATGAATTGGGTGGGGGGGAAGGATATAGTTCTAAATTACTTTCCAGAGTGACTAGACCAAATCTTGACTCCACCAGCAGGATGTTATTATCTCTGCGTTCCTGTAGCCTTTCTCCCCCAATATTTATAATTTTCCTTTTTTGACAGTTTTACTGATCTGATAGATGTGAGATAGAACCTCAGCATTGCTTTAATTGGCATTTCTCTAATCGGCAGGGATTTGGAGCATTTTTTTCCACATGATTTTTAATAGCTTTGGTGTCTTCCTTTGAAGATTGCCATTCATATCTGTTGAGCATTTACCATTTGGGGAATAGGTGAACCTCAAACTGCAAAGCCCCGTGTAAATAAGTACATTTATTTCTTCCACCCAACTCCTCCTGCCATACCTCATTGGACTATGGCTGTAACTCTGGGTTCTCAAAGGTTTTGACTGCAGAAAATGGGCTTTGGCAATTTCCACTAATCTGGAAAGGTTAGGAAGAGTGATGGACTGGCTGCACATAAATGTGCGTGTCACCCAAAGACAGGCCTGGTGGCATTTAGAGAGGCCCAGCACCAGAAGGCTGGCCCCCAGGGATAGAGAGCTCAGAGTTGGTCTGCTGAGATTATTGGTCATATTTGTTACTTGTCAGCCCCCAGCTATAACCTTATTCTTCTTTGAAAAGATCATTGCATTTTACAGTGATTGTCTTCTTGACAGAGTTTTCAGAAATAGCCATTGTCATTGGGTCATTTTTCAGTCACGCTTGACTCTTCGTGACCTCACGTGGGGTTTTCTTGGCTGAGATACTGGAGTGGTTTGCCATTTCCTTCTCCAGCTCATTTTACAGATGAGGAAACTGAGGTAGACAGGATGAAGTGACTTGCCCAGGGTCACATAGCTCACAAATGTCTCAGGCCAGATTTGACCTCAGGGAGAGGAGTCTTCTTGACTCCAGGCCCAGCTCTTTACCCACTGTGCCCCCTAGCTGCCACAGAATCAGAGCATTACTGTATTTCTTAGACTGGGCAAGTCACTTGAACTCTCAAGGCCTGAGGCATCTCTTGAAGATTATTTACAAGGAGTAGAAGAAGTGTTAGTCTGCTCTAGTGGAGGGAGTTTCCTTTTCTGGAAGGACCTCATGTCAATGAAATCCCTGATCCAGTGCCATTCCTATGGACCAGCTACCACTAGTGTTGGTGATACAGATTCGTTTGTAAGAAGCATTTATGCCAACCAGGGTGAGTCCCGGAATGCCCTTTCCTTGCCTTCTTTCTTCGGAGCCGTATTTTCCTTGAAAACTCGGACGGAGCCAAGCCCTAGCTCCTACACAGGTTTGTTTTTCTTGTTGTTTTTACTGGATTATGTGATCCTGGATGGGGGTTAGAGGAAAATTAAGTCTGTATTTTCACGCACATTTGGTTTCCTTTGTAATTCTTTGTATTTTTGTGTATTAAAAAGCATAATTTTATAAGGGGTCCATCTGTAGGTTTCATCTGGCTGCTCTCGGGGTCTGGGACCCTTTTAAAAAAGGGGAATGAGCTGGAGTCTTAGATAAAGTCCTCCCTGCCCCTCTAGCCATGAGTGCCTCCCTCCCTCCCCACACAAAGGGGAGATGGCCTCAGATTAATCTTGTTTCTCTTTTGTATACACTTGCACGGGTACATGTCATTTCCCCTCCTAAGAATTTTAAGTTTCTTGATGTCAGGGACTTCATCATTTTACTTTTCTTTTCTTTCTTTTTTTTGCATTTTGGAGGGAGAAGGCAGGGTAATTGGGGTTAAGTGACTTGCCCAAGATTACATGGCAACTGCATGTTAGGTGCCTGAGACCGGATTTGAACTCAGATCCTCCTGACTCCAGGGCTGATGCTCTATTCACTGCACCACCTAGCTGCCCTACTAATTTTACTTTTCATCTTCAGTGTCTGGTACACACTAGATACTTAATAAATGCTGATTGATTGCTTCAAAAAATTTGGTGTCATATTCTCTTATATATGCAGCCAGGACCACATAGCATGGATTGTTGGGTAGTAAACAACAAATGAGGGAGCCAAGATGGCGGCGTAGCAACAGCAACATATCGCAGCTCTCACATAGCCACCCCAAAATACCCATAAAATAGGACTCTAAACCAATCCTGGAACTCCAAAACGCACACAAAGATACTTCCCACTAAAGTCAGCTCGGCTATGAGGAACCATATCAGCACTGCGAACCGAAACCAGCCTGGCCTGAAGCC
>CM053581.1:346763510-346783154 GCA_028627135.1 Pseudochirops cupreus
AAAAAAAAAACCAAGTGATTGTTGGTGACTTATTTACTTGTAACTAACATGCAGTTAAGTCGAGCAAATCAACATGTTGGCCAGGCACAAAATCAATACTGAGTCGGGAGGCACCTTAGAAGGGGGCTCTTTCCAGATGAGGAAACTGAGGCACAGTGTGTTCTGATGGTAGAACAAGGATTTAATCCCAGATCGTCGGATTCCATTACTTGAGCTGACTCAGCTGAACTCTTGAGCTCCAGGTCTTTTGGAACCCTTCTCACTCCTTGCCAAGGACCTCTGCTTCATCTTCTGCCTCCTACCTGTCTTGACTTTCCCCTCTCCCAAAGGTCTGAGTCTAGACCTCCCTTTAACCCGGATGGAGGAAGATCTTTTTATATTCTATTATCTTCTGAACCTCGTAATGGGATGTTTAAAGATGATAATATGCCTATACCTAATTAATACTTTATTATTAATTAATAGTAAAATACAATATAACTAACCTAATTATAACTACCTAGTTACAATCTATAAATAATACCCCCATCAAATAATTAAACATTGGGTAGGAGCTATAAATAACAACCCGAATTAGTTTATAGGTGTATACTTTAAGGTATGAGTGATACCTTCATTATTGTTTTCTTAACAATGACAATAATAGCACCTAAAATGCAGCAGTTATCTTGTCTGTTCCTCCCAACAACGCTGTGTGGAAGGACTTCAGACAGGTATTATTAGCCTCGTATAAATATTTCATCTTCATTTGCTGGTAACCTGAGGCTTTGTAATCCTTGATGGGAGCCTGGAACACCCCCCCCCACCAGAGGGCCTCAGGCCTCATCTGGTCCCAGGCCTCTTATTAGAGAGATGAGGGATGAGGGATGAGAGATGAGAGCTGGACGGTTACATAGAGAATGGCTGGGCCTGGCTGTGACCTGATGGCCCGTGGTTACACATTCAGGCCTGTGCCACTGGCTTCCATCACAGGGTTCCGTGTCTACACTACTGAGCTGTATGTGGTTGTGTGTTGGCATGTGCTGAACAGTGGGGCTTTTCACCCAGATGTTAAAAGCAGTCTTGAATTTGTGCTTTCCTTTAATTGTAATCAAGAATTGAGTGAGTACACTTTCATTTTAGTGACAGTCAGGACGTTAATTCAGAATTAGATTTTAGTAGTCACTGGGTGCACAGTGCGCTGGGCCCAGAGTCGGGAAGACCAGAGATCAGACACACACTGGCTGTGTGACCCTGGGTAAGTCACTGAACCCATCTGCCTCAGTTTCCTCATCTGTACAATGACGATAATCACAAAACTTACCTCCCAGGGCTGTTAGGAGATCCAGTGAGGCAGCGTGTTTGTAGAGCAGTTTGCAGATCTTGCGGTGCTACATAAAGGCCATCTGTCATTATTATTAATATCACATCAGTTTAAGCCTGGCAGAGCTTTTTACATCATTTAAGTTATCTGGTCTTCCTTATGAGGTAGGTGTCACAGCTGTTGTTAGGATGCTTCTTGTTGTTGGTTTGTTTTGTTTTGTTTTGCCCAAGGTCACACGGCTAGTTTTTGTATTAAGTGTCTGAGGCTGGATTAGAACTCAGGTCCTCCTGACTCCTGGGCCAGTGCTCTATTCGCTATGCGGCCCCAGATTAGCCTTGTTTTATAGGCGAGGAAATGGGTGATCAGGAAGGTGATGTATCATACCCAGAGGCACCTGCCCAGGTGGGGATCATACCCAGAGGCACCTGCCCAGGTGGGGATTTTGAACCCAGATTCTCGTTCCAAGTGCAGCACATAACTGGGACGATGATGATTCATGAGACTCCAGACATGAACAGACACTCAGACAGACAGCAGTATTACCAGAATCTGCTCTTAGAAATGACCTCAGGCAAATCGAGAGGGAGAAAGCCTGCTGGTAGCTGTGCTACATTCTCAACTGGCCTTATTGGTGTGCTAGCAACACATTTACTGGTGACGCACCATTGTTGGTGTGCTAAAAAAGTACTGAGGCGCCTTTTTAGTCATCCTTCTTAGGCTAGAAAAAGCCATCCAGTTCATTTTTTTTTCAGTGTGAGAGAGGTCATGCTTGCTGGACATGACTTTTGGCTTTAATTTTTAATCAAGTTCAGCCTGCTGCTTCAACTTGACCTTTTTACTCAGACTCTGTTGGGCCTCTCTGGCCCTGCAAAAACATTGTCTGGTAATGGACCTGAAAAACAAGGCGAGCACTTGGTCTTGTCTAGTATGGGGGTAGGTGTGTGGCACAAAGAACACTCAGAGGCAGTTAGATGGCCACTCGGAGGCAAGGAAGTGTTTGCTGTTGAGGCGCTTTAGTCCGTTTGTGACCCCTTTTTGCGGTTTTCTTGGCAAGGATGTTAGACTGGTTTACCTTTCCCTTATCTAGCTTGTTGTACAGATGGGAAAACTGAGGCAAACAGGGTTAAGTGATTTGCCTAGGATCACACAGCCGGAAAGTGTCTGAGGCCAGGTTGGAACTTGAGTCCTCTCTAGGCTCCTCACTCTGCTCACTGTGCCACCTTCCTGGAGGCAGGAAGATCTGAGTTAAAATCCTGCTTCAGACTCTTAGTGTGTGACCCTGGGCAAGTCACTTTACCACTGTTCACTTCAGTTTCCTCATCCACAAAATGGAGGAGACAGTAATAGCCCCTACTTTGCAGGGTTATTGTGAGGATAAAGTGAGATGTGTATAAAGGGCTTTGCAAACCATCAATTCTGGCTGCTATAATGATACTATTTATTATTTTATATTTATTCATAATATAAATTATATAACGTATTTATGATACAAAATATTGTTTTTCATTTAGTATAAAAATTATTGTGTATAAACATTTGGGCTTATGGTTGAAAGATCTCATGTCTTACCCTCCCTGTTTTCTTTACTATGAATCGAAGGGCCACCGTTGGTGTCCAGATTTCTGCTGCCTGGGCTGTGACCTTGGGCAGGCAAAGGAACATCTCTGAGCCACTTATGCAAGACAGGGGTAGGAGAATGAATGCAGAAGAAAGCCCGTGGGAAACAATGAATGAGAATAACTAGGGGAGGTAGGGATGAGACGAGAAGTTACTGGGCACCCAGAGCTAAGCACCTCATAACCGTCATCTCCTTCTCTTGAGGAATCACGCTCACAAAAGTTAGGTGCTGATAACCCTAGAATATTGGGGTCCTGTTTACAGGATGGAGTGGTGCTTATTTATTATGAGTGCTGCTCTCAAGAGGGTTCCCTGCTCACGGCTGGGAAGAAGGGTTCAGCAAGGGGGAGATTGGAGAGTCCTATGACCCAGCGCAGAAAATCAGTGACCACAAGATGGGATTTTATTTTGTGGGAGGGGGGAGAGAGAGTAGGAGTTGGGAGGATGTGGATGTTTGATTCTTATTTCCGATTTTATGCTGGAATTGCAAACTGTTTATACAAATGCGTATTTTCTTAGATCCTTTTGGTAGCAAAGGATATGAGCTTGTTGGTGACCTGAGGCAGGGTGGGTAATGTCCTGTTGACATTTAGGAAGAGAGACCTTGGTGGAGAATGGAGGGACATGGACGGGGGGCAGGGAGCGATGATACCCACTAGACCTGACAATTCTTCTGATGTTTCCAGGACTGTTCCTTCTGAAGTTACCGCCCATTTATGCTGTATGTATAGCATGGTCTGCATATTGTCTCCCAGCATTGGACGGTGAGCTCCTCGAAGGAAAAACTCCTGTTTTTTGCCTTTCTTTATACCCCTAGTTCTTAGTACTTGGCACACAGCAGGGACTGAATTAATGCTTCTTGCTAGACCTGGTGTAGTTCCCAAGGCCAGAACTGGCACAGGACCAGTGGGTTGAATGTACATGGAAATAAGTAAGAAGAGAAACTTTCTGTCCATTTGAATGCTTTGTGAGTTCCCTGCTTGTCACCAGACATATGCAAACAGATGTTAGCTGACCACTGGTCTGGAGCCCTAGAACAGGGCCCTTTAGAGATGGAACCCTCTAACTCCTTCATGTTACAGCTGAGCATACTGTGGTCCAGTTACCACGGTAGAAGGGGTTTTTGGATTGGCTGCTGGGTTATACTAGAGTAGGGCACTCCCGACATTTTCAATCCTAGACTTCTATTAAAATACACATTCTTATTTTTATTGGCCTCTGTACTGCAATATTTACAGGATTCTTCGCTGTGTTTTTTTCCCCACCTGTTCAGTGATAAATGTGAAAGTAGCCAGAGGAAACACATGGTTACGAAACAGAATGAGCCACCCTTTGGAAATGAATTATTAGAGCATCCTGTGGATGGGAGATTTTGTTCACTCTGGGTCAGGGGTGATGGAGAGGAAGAGGAAGATGACAGAAGTCTTTGCTACTTAGGACTTGCAGGAGAGAGTGAAAACTAACGGCCCATATGGGGGCTGGGATGAAGCTCTTTGTTCATGTAAGTTTGAGAGAAATTAAAAACAATAGAGTGTTTGCTTGATGATCCTGTAGTGAAGTCCCTGGCAAAAATAAAGGGGTCAGATTTCCAGTGAAAAGAAGAACAGCACATCTCACCTCTCTAGAAAATGTCGTTGTGGTGGTTTTTAAATTTTTGTTGTTCAGTTGTGTCCAACCCTACATGAACCTGTGGAACAAATCCTGCCAATGCAGACCGTGGGGTTTTCTTGGCAAAAATACTGGAGTGGTTTGCCATTTCCTTTTCCAGTGGATTAAAGCAAACAGAGCTTAAGTGACTCACCCAGGGTCACACAGCTAGTGAGTATATGAGGGAGGGGAGTCCAAGTTAGAACTTCTTTGAAACTCCATTTCTAAGTTGACATCATGTCACCTTGTTGGCCATTGCTTTTTTATTCAAGTAAGATTACATTTATCTAGAAAGCCCTTCTCTCCCTCTCTCTCTCTCTCTGCCTCTCTCCCTCTTTCTCTCCCTTTCTCTCTCTCCTTTTACCACTGCCCATTCCATCTTTTTTTAGTTTTCAACATTCACTTCCACCTGCCCATTCCATCTTTTGACTTTTTCTTGCAGGGTTTCTGCCTCCAACAGACCCTTTGGGAAATAGATAAGAGACTCCCATCAACCAATTCCTAAGGCAGAGGAGAGGATGTCTTGTTATTTGCATGGTTACTCCTCTGTTCAGAAAGCGTTTGTTTGTTTTAATCTCTTAAAGCTTGGAGAAATGGGACAAAAATAAAATGAGAGTGATCTGGTTATCCTAGGCATAGCATCTCTACCTGGAAAAGGAATTTAGTGGCCCATTATTATTCAAGGGAAAGGGACCATATTGCAGGTAGCATCGTTTGGCCTCAAGAATTTTCCATGGAGATATTAATTTCGGAAAAGTGACTGCTGGGAATTACATAATAAACTTGTGCCTGCTTTCTTGGCTTGACCATGTGCCTTCCTTTTATTCTGCCTGTCAGGTTAGGCACTGACCAGGCCGGAAGAGGTGGAGGAAACGGCACGTCCTGTTGCTTTGACCTTCCATCAGAGACAGACAGCATCAGGGTGTTATCTCCCTGCGGGTGGGAACTCATAGAAACTTGAGCAAAGAAAGCTCTGAAAAGTTAAGTGACGCACCAAAGTTACGAGACCACGGTTCCATTATCGACTTTGTTTCAGGACACAGATATTACTTAGCTTTGAAAGGTGTCGGACTGTTCTGCTTAGAAAAGTCATGTCGATATTTCCTTCCTTCTCTTTCATTCGTGGAGCCCTGAAAAGTAACTTCTCAGTGGTACATTGGACTAATGGAAACAAGAGCTGTGCTTGTCCAGAGATCCTCTGGTTTCAAGTTCTGTCTTTGATGCTTGATTTGCCGTGTCACTATCCTAAAGGACAAGGTCTAGAGCATTGCCCAGGGAGATGAACTGGATTTGTGAGGCCTTAATGTAGTCTGAAAGAGGCGGTGCCCAGGGCCCGCTAATCTAACAGCTAACCTCGGTCAAAGGGTTGTCCTTTCTCTGAGGAAACACGAGGGACTCCAGGGTTCCCATTTCTGACATCTGTCCCTTCCTTTGTGTTCTCACCTCTGCCACAAGGCCCTTATCACCTCTGTCTTGAAATGTGACAGTAATTACTAACTCAGGACTTCTCTACCCTTTTTGTGACATGAACAGCCCTCTGACAGTCTAGTGAGGCCTGTGGACCCCCCTCTCAGGGTAATGTTTCCAAGTGCATGAAATAAAATATATAGGATTACTGGTCAAAATATTTAAAAATTTGAGGATTCCAGGTTAAGTATCCCTAGTCTCATTAGTTTTTATACCTCCTCCACGTCTATCCTTCTAACATTCCATTCCATAATATATAATACAGTATAACATAATATATGATAGGACATGACATGATATTATAGCAGTATAATATAATATAAAATGATATCATATAATATATTCTTCTAATCCCCCGTCATCCTACCAATTTCATTGTTGTTCAGTCATGTCCGACTCTCTCTGACTCTATGGGCTTTTTCCATGGGCTTTTCTTGGCAAAGATACTGGAGTGGTTTGCCCTTCCCTTCTCCACATCCTGCTTAGAGCAGCAATATTAGTCTTCCTAAATCAGCATTCTGTAAATGTCTCTTTGCCAGACCCCAGACCTTCAGTGGTCCCCACAGTGGCACAGTAGACTTGGATTCCAAGGCTAACTCTTCTACTGTGAGACTTAGGGAAGGCAGCCTAAAGTGTCCACCTTTGTAGAACAGGCTTTCTTTCCTGGCCCGACTTTCCTGCTGTGTCTCAGCTGCTCTCCCTCTCTGCCCCTGTGAACTCCTTCTTCTCTAAACCTCCAGTCCATGTGTCCTCCCCTGAACCTCCAGACTCATCAGCCATCCTTCTCTGGGGCTTCACCATGCTTCCTCTCTCCACGCCCCGCCCCTGCTGGCAGCCCTCTTCTGCCTGATGTCTCCCTGAGTAGACTGTATGCATCTCGAAGGCATCAGCGGAATTTCCTCTGGCTTGTATTTGTGTCCCTGTCACTTAACACAGTGCTTGGCACACAGTGGGTGGCACACAGTAGGCAGCTAATAAATGCATATTTACGTGGCTTGTAGAGTGTGTGGATTGGACCAGATCTAAGATCCCTTCTGTCTTTAAATCTGTGATCCTGTTTTATGGCAGGAAGAAGGGATATTTTTAACTTTCTCAGAATCTTAACATCTCTGAGTAGAAAGGAAAAGTGAAGGACGTCCTCGGGGGAGCAGGAAAGGGCAGCACCTTGAGCATATGGTTCTAGACCACCCCACAATGTTCTTGGTGCCGTCTGACTTACAGGGAACCCTGGCATACTGCAGAGAGGAGGGGGATCTTGTCAGCTGCTCTGAATGCCTTGGAGCTCTGCCAGGTAAGGCTTGGGGAAGAGACCATCTTAGCCCGGGTTCAGCTCACATTCCACTAGGCTCCTTCAGGGCAGGGACCACCAGTGGCTTTCTTTGTGTGTCCAGTGCTCAACACATTGCCTGGAACTTGTTAAATGTGCTGCTAGAAACAGACCAAATTCGATCTGAGCTCTGCCAGCAGATTTGCCGTGGGATGCAACCCTGGGAAAATTGCATCATAGAACTTCTGCTTATTCCTTAATTGTAAAAAGGAGAGAAAATCTAAAGTGAGGATTTCAAACATTCAGTATTGAAACATAGAATCAGACACGTGGAAGTCATTTAGAAACTCTAAAGTGACCATAGAATTGCCTTTTGGGCATCATAGGGGCACAAGGGGCTATTTGGAAGGACATCTCTTTGGATACATGCATACATACATGCCTACATGCATACACATACATGTACACAACACACAAACATCATACATTCTGAATAGAAATGGTGATTTTATTGGCACGGGATTCTCAGAAGAGGAAACCCTCCCACCAGAGAGGGTTTTCTGTATAACCCCACACAGACTCTCAGAGATTTGCCAAGGAAGGGCACTGAAAGGTACCATCATCATCACCATGGCAAGCACAGCCATTTCCGTAGCACCCACTGTGCTCGAGGTGAGGCGAGGAGAGGCGCTGTGCTGAGCACTTTATGATGATTATCTCATTGCAGCCTCACAGCAACCTGGGAGGGGGTGCTGTTATTATCCCCATCTTACAGATGAGGGAACAGGCAAACAGAGGTTAAGTGGTTTGCCTGGGGTTGCACAGGTAGTGTCTGAGGCAGGATTTGAACTTAGATCTTCCTGACTTCAGGTCTAGTGCTCTATCTAGCTTCTCTGCTGAGCTGCTTCTAAAGAATTGGGGCTGATTCTGCAAAGGAGAGATTTGATCTCAGGTCTTCCTGATTCTTGAGCCTCGCTCTCTAACCACAATGCCAGGCTGCCTCATTCACTGTTTCACTTTCTCTATTGCCTGAAGTCACTAGTAACCTACTGTTTTTCCTTTTCCTTGAAAGTGTGTGTGTGTGTGTGTGTGTGTGTGTGTGTGTGTGTGTGTGTGTGTGTGTGTGTGTGTGTGTGTGTACACCAATCATGGTCTTTTCTGAATATGCCTTTCCTCTTCTGTTCCCCTCTGAGCCTTTTCTTATGACAAAATGAGTAAAGAAATAAAACCGTCCCCAGCCTATGTTCCTATGATCCTTTTCCCCTCAGCTACCTGAGGAGGTCTCTGGCATGGGTCCCTGTTTTTGTTAAAACCTTCTGTGTGTTATAATCAGTTAAGCTGCTGAATGTGTATCTAGCAAAGCAATTCTTAAAGCGGGGGTGGGTCCCTGAACTTGGCTTTTATTTTACTATTTTGGCAAATGTATTTCAGTAGGGTAAATTGTCTTTGTAATGATCTAGATTTTATTATACACATTTAAAAACAAGATTCAGAGAAGGGATCAATAGGTGACTTTCCAAAAGGCATCCATAACAAGAAAATGCCTGGGGGTTAGATTTGAACTCGGGACTTCCCTACGCCAGGCCCAATACTCTAACCATTGCACCATCAGTTACTACAGCACTAACAGATTAAGTAGCATCCCCAGAGTCACACAGCCAGTGTGTGTTAGAGTCAGAATTTGAAGCTTTCTGGCTTATGAACCGCTCACTAAACCTTCCTGTTTGCCATTACCTAGCCTAGGTATGGAGGAGGCACACACCTTTTGTCCTTAATAAAGGCATATGGACCACCTTCTCTCTTCTGGCAAACATGGGGGGATCTTATTAATTTTTTAAATGTTGTGGATAGGGGCAAGAATGTCTTTTAATTTGTATGATATCATCAATTTAAGAAAGATGTTGCTCTTTAAAAATGTTTATTACTTAACTGAGTTTTTGTTTAAACATATGGTCTCTGGTATAATTTAATCTCTTTCCGTGTTGTCCTGCCCCTAAGCAGGGTGGGATTCCACGTCTGCTGCTCTCAGGATGGTAGAGTGCCCTTCTTAGACAATAATCCTCATGCTTCTTTGTAGTCTTTCCTCTTAAATACTGAATCATTTCCTATTTAGGACTCCAAATTTCTGCTCCTGACAATCTGAAGCAGATACAAATTTACCTTTGTGAAAATCTCTTTAAAAGAGGCTGGAAGCAGAGATTAGCTACATCTCCCTTTTCACCCATGTAGTGTTCCTTTGTATCTCTCTAGATAAGGGGCTGAGCTCTCTGTGAACTGAGCCCTCAGTTAGCTTTACTGATGCAAATCTGGGGATAAGGCTACCCAGATGGGTTGCGCCCCTGGCGGGCTCTGAGAGTCAGAGCATCTGGCCAGAGTGGAGAGGCCAGCATGCCTCGCCTGGCCCACCTGCTTGGGAGGGCACCTTGCCATCGGGAAGCTGCCCCAGTCAGACCCTCTGTCTCCTGTAGAAGCCTGTGTTCATGACAGCCGGACAGCTGAGCACTGAGCAACCTTGGCCTGTGGCAGCAGGGGTTCATGCAGTACCCCCTTCACCCGCCATTGGAAACCTTGGTCCCACGTGGTGATGGGGCAGCTGGTTGGCAAGCTTGACTCTTGAAGACACATCAGGGTTCTGATGAGTAGATAATCAGAACCTGACTGTGATCAGGGCCGCATCCTTGAAAGGGCTTCTGGACCTGGACCCCCTTTGGCAAACAGCTCTTAACCCCTTCTCTGAATCTTGATTTTAGATGCATATAATGAAATTCAGATCATTACACAGAAAACCTCTATGGAAATACATTTACCAAAATAGTCAAACAAAGGTCACGTTCAGGGCCCCTTGGTTAAGAAATTTTTTTGGAGGTATTCTTCCAGTGGTTTTTACTCAGAGTAACTGATATGTAACACCTGGAGCAAAAATAGTGAGCCAGACATCTCCTCAAGTCACCCAGGGAAATTGGGTCATGGGAGCATAGGCTAAGAAGTAGAAGGGACTTAAGAGACCATCTAATACATTTTACATATGAAGAGACTGAGGCCCTGCGAATGAAGTGATCTGGGAAGCATCTGTGGCAGAATTTGAACCTAGTGTTCTCTGATTCGGGAGTTGGTGCCCTTTCCGTTTTGACCCTGCTTTCTCCCAGAATTCCAGACAGCCTCCCTGAGCACCTTCCGCTTTAGGGCTTGCTTTCCTGTACAGTTGGCAGTCAAGGCTGGTTTGTGGCCCACCCACCCTCATCCCCTCCCACTCTCCCCCCCAAACCCCGCCTTTCTTCCTTTCTGGTCTTTTCTCCAAATGTCCTTAGATGATGAAGATGGTAAAAAGGAAGCTGGTCACTAGGGGAACTTTGTTCCTGGATCTTTGCAACCACCAAAGCTGCAAATAGCTCTTTTCCTCTTCAGGAACATTCCTGTGGAATTCCCCTCTCATAAAGTGGATTGTGACAATCCCATTTAAATTAAACTAATTTCTAAAAAATTATTCATCAAAATAAAATGAAAAGGACCTCCACTTCTCTTTTTTCTTCTCCCCCTCCCCTTTTCTCAGTCTCCTCTTAACTTCTCCCCCTCCCCCCCACGCCAGCTTCCTCTCCCTTCCCATCTGGACTCTCAGGGAGCTGACATCCCATTTAGGGCCACGTCATCTGCACGGCGGGAGGGAGGATGGATTTGGAGTCAGAGGGTCTGCATTCTCCGTATTCTCAGGTTGGCTCTGCCATTTACTGCCTGTGTGACTGTGGCAGTCACTTAACAATAACAGTGGCTAACAACGACCAGGGCTTGCTCTCTGCTGGGCACTTTGCCGTTCCAGAATTATATCTCATTTTGTCCTCATAACCACCCTGGGAAGTAGGTGCTATTACCCTACTTTATCGATGAGGAAAGAGAGGGCAAGTGACTTGCCCAGGGTCACATGGCTAGGCTAGGTAGTGTCTGAGGCCGGATTTTGACTCTGAGTCTTCCTTACCCCAGGCCTGGTGGTCTGATCTACTGCACCACCTACTTACTCCCGCCTTAGTTTTATCAACTTTCAGAGAAAAAGGAACAGTGAACTTCTTTGCAGCTCTGATCTGTTTAGATTGGTTTTTATTTTTTTCACAAGGCAAAGCCCCGGGCTTCAGTGAGCATTATGAGATTGGTGTGTGGAAGGGCAGTGAGTCTGCTGCGGCTTTCTGTCCCAGGCCCAAGAGTCAATATTTTGTCTTAGAGCAGGGCAAGGGGTTCTTCACCTTGTTTGTGTCCTGGGCTCCTTTGTTAGTCTAGTGACAGCCAGAGGAACCCCAGCCCTAATAATTTGTGTGTTGTCTAGCTAGGTTCAACAAAGAAAAAATGCTAAATTTCATTCACATGATAGTGAGAATAGAAGTAAAAAGAAGACATATGTCATTTTCTTCATCCAACTTCACAGATAAATCAGCAGTCATTTATTAAGTACCTACTATGTGCTGGGCCCTGTGCTAAGTACTGGGGATACCCACCCCCCCAAAAAAGCAGATACAGTCCCTGCTCTGCAGGTCTATCCACAGGAGTCATCTCTGAGCTCTAAAGTTAAGAACCTCTCTCCTTGAGGCATTGAAAACCATGGAAGATTTTTGAGCCAGAAAATATTATGGTCTGACTTACATCTTAAGACCGTTGACAGTCAAATGAAAGTTGGTTTTGGTAGATGCACCAGGATAGTGCTATTTTTCTTTGAGGGGGGAGGGCAGGCAGTTGGGGTGAAGTGACTTGCCCAAGGTCACATGGCTAGTAAGTGTTAATTGGCTGAGGCTGGATTTGAACTCAGGTCCTCCTGACTCCAGGGCCAGTGCCCTATTTACTGCACCACCTAGCCACCCCAAGGATAGTGCTATTGCTACATTGAATTGGTATATTCCCCTGTGTGTTAGAACTGAGCTTCAGTCCTTCCTGGTAGCATTTACTGTTACCTTTTATCCCCCAGATGCTGACTCTTTCAGCTAAGGGGATGGGGCTTGGTAAGAGGGTAATTAGCGGGCTTACCTGTGTGAGATGTATGTGTGGGTGTGTGTGTGAGTGTGTGTATGTGAGTGTGTGTGTGTGTGTGTGCATGCATGTGTGTGTGTGCATGCGTGTGTGAGTGTGTGTGCATGTGGGGGGTGTATGGGTGTGTTCCACCACCCCCAAATCCATTATCTTTTTTCTTTCCTCATTATCTGGGGACCTTTTCCCAGATACAATTGCCTGTGATTAACAGATTCCTGACCCAGCCCCAGTGTAAAGAAAAATCTGCATTCATTCTCCTGTTATCTGCAAGGCTTTCTGAAGCAATCCAGCATCAGCCTGGGTTTTTTTTAACCCTTTCTTTTCTGGCCTCTGCTCCGGCTGCTTGCCTATGCCTTTATCTTATTTCATCTTAACAGTCCAAAGGGCATTGTTTTGGTGACCAAGAAGTTAAATTCAGTGAAAGGTTGAGGTTAGTAGAATAAGTCTAGACAGAAATCTGCTGCGGTTTAATGATATAAAGCCTGATAATCTCTCTGGTGGCTTAAAGCAAGCTTTAAGGACTGTTTTCCCATTCCCTTACCTGTCTTTGCTTTGAAAAGAACTGGCCCCAATCCCAGAGGTTTTCTGGGGCCAGAGCAGTTTCTACTGGCCTGGCAAACAAAAAGAGGACTCTGGAGAGAGCTATAGAGAAAGCTACTTGTGAGAGGTAAAAGAGTTGGGTTCCAGAGGAAATGTCCCCATCTAGAGCCCTTGAGGAACCAATTCAGCTGTACACTCCACTCAGATCCCTCGGCCCTTTTCCTGTGACATCTTCGGGCCAACCCTCAACCTGCGTCCTATTTACCACCTTCCCTCACATTTTGATGTAGCTGAATGGAGATGAGGAACACAATGACACAGTATAGCTAATGTATCTACCACAAATTCATGTTCAACCATCTCAGCTGGAATTGAGAAAAAGAAAATATTATTAAAATTATATAACATGTTATTTAAAAAAATCTCAACTGGGATCTCACCGCAGCAAGGCAGTCCTTTCACATCTCTTTAGCTAACTTGCTGTCCTGTTCATCCATCCTCAAAGTTTCCTCATTCTCCCTGCTCCCATCCGTTTAGATGATAACATTGCCTCATATTTCACTGAGAAAGTGGAGACCGTTCTCAGATAAGGTGCTTTTCTGTGCCCAGACTGTCCAGGCTTCTGTGTCCTAGATGCCTTCACACTGACCTCACAGATTGTTGTCAGGATCCAATGAGAAGCAGTCAACACAGTGCTGGGCACATCGTAGGTAGTACGGACACGTTAGCTATCATCATCATTATTATTAATGTTATTTCTCTTTTACTAATCATCTAATTCTACCTGTCTGCTGGCCGCTTCCCTGCTGTCTACAAACAAGCTCCTATCTCCCCTGTCTTCAAAGAACCCCCATGGAGGGTAAAAGAACCCTCCATGGCCAACCTCCTTGAAGAGACTGTGCAATTAAAGCCTCTGCTTTCATTCCTCCTACTGTCTTCTTAATTATCTGCAGTCTGTCTTCCAATCTTATCATGCCACTGAAAGGGCTTTCTCTCCCAAGTTACCAACTGCTAAACTAAGTGGCCTATGTTTAATTCTCATTTTTCCTGACCTTACTGCCACAGTTGACACTATCAGTCACCTTCTTCTCCTTGATACTCTCCTCCCTCAAGTTTTTAGTGCCATCGTACTCCAGATTCTGCTGCTGACTCTCAGACCCCTCCTCATTCTCCTTTGATCCAACTTCATTCATTAACCTGATAGCTGGGCGTGTCCTGGGGCCTGTCCTGGACTGTCTTCTTTCTACTGTTTGATTTAGTGATCTCATCAGCTCTTGTGGGTCCAATCCATCTGTTCAGATGACTCTCAGATCTATTTGTCCAGCCCTAAACTCTCTCCTGAAAACCAGTCTCGTATCTTTGCCTTTCTGTGGGGACCTCTCAAAATGGAGGTCTTGTAGACTTCTGCAGCTCAGCATGTATACAGCTGAAGTATCTTTCCTCCCAAACTCTTCCCCCTTCCTCACTGTTCTGTTGAGAAAGTCACTGTCCTTCCAGTCACCCAGTCTCACAGCTCTCTTGGCTGTGTCTTCTTGGACACAGTCCTGTGGATTCCTCCTTCCCAAGTCCTTTCTTCAGTTTCACCTTCTCTCTCCTTAGAACCTCAGCACCGTGGTGAAAACCCCGTGCCTCACACCGGGACTAGTGGAATAACCTCCTCAGCACCACTCATAATCCCACCTCTTCTCTCCCCATCCCTGTCCCATTCTCCGCTTAACTATCCATGGGATTCTGAATCTAAAGTATCTGTCTGAACATATAACCCTCCCCCTCTTACTCAATAAATGGCAGTGGCTCCCTATTCCCCCCAGAGTCAGATATAAAAATCTGCTGGCATTTAACACATTTCATAACCTGTCTCTTTCCTACCTTTCCAGTCTTCTTTCTTATACCTTATTCTGGAGATAAGGCATCACCCATGGTGTCCCTGGTCTTCTCCTAAAAGGAAAGGTAGACACTGCCCTCCTTTCCTCTATGTACTCTTCTGTCCAACCACACTGGCCTCCCTTTTCCTCAGACACCTGGGGATGATTCACTCCATCTCCAATCTCCCTGCATTTTCATTGGCTCTCCCCAGTGTCCCTCATGTCTCTCCACCTCCCTGATTCCTGGACTTTACTCAGTCCAGTCTTCTTCCCAGTCCCCCGTAGTGCTGATACCTTCCCTCTGAAACTAACCCCAGCTCATACTCTGTGTATTCAGTATGTGCCTCATTGTTTTCATGTTTTCGCCCACATTATGCTGTGAGCCCTGAAAGGGAGGGACGTTTTTTTTACCCTTTCTTCATATCTGCAGCGCTGACATAGTGCCTGGTGCTTAATAAAGGCTTGGTGACTTGGTGACTGACTGAAGTACATCCTGCTTCTGTCTAATCTACAGAACAGCATGGTGTCATGGTTAGAATGCTGGCCCCAAAGCCAGGAAGAATTGAATTCAAGTCAGACCTCTGACAAGGACTGACTGTGTGACCTTGGGTAAGTTACTTAACTTTTCTAGGCAAGTGTCTATAAGTAAGACTGTAAGTTTTAGAGAAGTTGCTGACCTTCCCTATGTTAGTGCAGTGCCAGGGCCAGTGCCCTATTGTGTCTTACGAGGCAATTAATGCTGCCCTCCTTTACTTTGTTTCTAGGTCTTCACACGAAGATCAGTGTGACCTGGACCTCACGCTGGGTGACCTTCCCTCCGATGAGGAAGAAGCGATCGACAGCTCTGATGAGGATGCCAGCTCTGATTCCAGCAAAGGGGAGCCCGATTCCCTAGAAGACAAGCAGGTATGTTTTTTCTTTTTAGAGTTAGTACTTGCGTGTTGTTGAGTTTTTCTTGTGCGTGTGCCAGCAGTCGGAAAGACCTAAGCTCGAATCATGTCTGAGATGCTCAGTAGTTCTGTGTGCGCAGACAGATCATTGTCCTTCTGAGCCTCAGCCTCTTTATCTGTAAAATGGGTGTCATGGTAACACCTGCCTCCCAGGTGACTCACCTCTATAAAGTGCTTTGTAAGCCTTACAGCAGGGTACGCGTGCTGCGTAGTATTGTTATATGTCGTCAGTGACTTGGCCTGGAACGCTAAAAGGGTTTTTGTTTGTTTGTTTTCCCCCAGAATTTAAAAAAATTTATTTTCCTCTCCCTCCACCTCCCTCACCCCATAGATTTTCTTAAAACCTGACTTTTCAAAAAGCATTTTTCTAATGCGTCATTGCAGAGTGACTTTTTATAACATAAATCTGAGAGATTTTGTCAGTTGTGAGGCACAATACATAATAGATTAAATTTTTTGTGAATGACTTTTGGCCCCATGATTTAAGGGGGTGGGGAGTGGGGATGGGAATGGGGAGCAGTGATTGCGATTATGTTTAAAGTTATCAAGAGGCACAAGAGAGACTAGAAAGCTCTCTGCCCCAGGAAGTTCTCTGGCCCGCCTTGGCTGCTGTGAAGCTGGCAGAGCCCTTTCCCCCTCTCAGGCTCCAGGCCAGTGTGTCCAATTCAGGTAGAGATGGGGCCGTGAGACAGTACATGGGGATCCTTGCAGGCCACCTATTGACTTAGAAAGCCGCATTTTAATATTGTATGCACACACATACACACACATCCTGTTATGTTCTTCTGTATATTTATTTGTTTTGTTAAATATTTTCCAGCTACATTTTGGTGTGGCTCAGGCCTGTCCACTCGACACCTCAACTCTACATTACCCTGAGACTCTAGACTGCCCAGAGGGATCCTATCTGTGTCTGGACAGGGAGTTTCCTTACTTGGAACTTCCTTGTATCAGTGAAATCTCAAGTGTAATCTTTGTCCTGCTGAGCCTGCTTAAATGATCATAAACCTGTTCTGAATAGACTGGGCAGCTGGTCTGTGTTCTAGGATGCCTGCCTCTTTCAGGCTGGGTCTGCTCTAGAAAGGGGTGCTATGCAGTCAGTTATCATGCGGCTTTTCTCACCACTGTTCTGTTACATTTTAGGGGTTCACCCAAGACAGCCACTCTCCCCTCGCCATTGGTATACTTGTCTTATCTTTAGGAGAAGGGGCGTGCACAGTCCTTTTTTGCTAAGGACAGTAGCTCAGTGACCAACCCCCAAAGCCAGCTCTAGTCTTCTGACTTTGAAACTGCCTTCATGCAGTACATTCTGCTTTTCTCAAGATGTGTCTGAATTCATTTTTAGCCTTAAACTGAAGAACTTTGTGCTGTCACTTCAACTGCCTCTGTTAGAGAGGCTGTTAGAATAGTGTTGAAAAAGACTGTTTTAGGTATCTTGACTATTGTTGAGAGCAGCAGTTCACAGAGTGTGATCTAGAACCACCTGCTCTCTGAAAAAACTGCAGGCACCATACTATGTAATCTGCATTCACGTTTCTTAAGTCTAGACAATCAGCAAAGCAATAAACCAAACGCTTATGGGTAACGTTAGATGATTTCTGAGGTAGAAATGGTCAAACCAAAAGTTTAACATTGGGCTGGTGAGATCCAGCTGATTCTAACAAACACGCCTCTCTGGGTGTCCCAGAGACCCTTGTGTCCACAAGGCCAAAGCTGTTTTTTAAAAGAAATCTGTGGGGTTTTTTTAAGGTCCTGTTTGTATACTAGATAGAAATGAAAACAACCTCAGCCCATCACGTGTTAGCAGTTAGCCTTTAGCTTCAGGCCATCTCCCTAGTGTAATCCGTTCTCTACCATGCGGCCAAAATAATCTTCCAAGGTGGGAGTCAATTGACATCTCTTGCTCTGAAATCCTTAATGACGTCTCATCATATCCAGGATAAAACACAACCTTCTCGTCTTGGTACTTTGTGGTTGTTGGTTAGTTTTTCAGTTGGGTCCAATTCTTTGTGACCCCATTAGCAGAGATTTGGAGTGGTTTGCCATTTCCTTCTGTCTCATTTGACAGATGAGGAAACTGAGACAAACAGGGTGAAGTGACTTGCCCAGGGTCACCCAGCTAGTCAATGACTGAGGCCAGATTTGAAGTCATGATGATGAGTCTTCTGACTCCTGTCCTGCTGCTTTATCCACCGTACCCCATAACTGCCTCTTGTCTTGGCACTTGAGGCCTCAGTAATCTTGTTCTGATCTGCCCTTCCAGCCTTATTTCATGTTGCCTTCCTTCCTTCCCTAGATATTACAGCCAAACAGGGATGCTAACTATTTTCTGAACTCAGGGTTCCATCTTTGGATTCCCAGCATTTATGCAGGTCATCCCCAGTGTCTGGAATTCCCACATTACCTTTGAGAATCTGTATTCTTCCTCTAAGCTTAGGTCAGGAGCTGTGTCTTCCCTGAAGCTTCCCTTCACCCTCAAATAGCTAGTACTTTCTCACTCTTCCCTTATTCTGTGTTTCTAGTATAGACTGAGCTCTTTGAGGGCAGGAACTCTGTTTCCTCAGCACTCACTACAGTGCCTTACAGTGGGTTACAATGTTTAATAAATGTTGGCTGAATTCTGGGATGGACAGAAATCACTTTTCTTCTTTAAAAAAAAAGTGTTGACAGTCTTCTGTTTATATACAACATCCATTTCTGAATTTCCCCTCCCTGGCTTTGTGAGTCATCCCTGGTAACAAAGGACAAAAAGTCTCTGTTAGTGAGAGGAATTGTTGAGGGTCACACAGAATTTATACCCAGGTCTTCCTGGCTCCAAGACTGGTCTCCTACTCACTATGTAACATCATCTTAATAGCAGGGTCCGTTTTAAATATTTCTGAAAACATTAAAGAGAAAGTTGTGTTTAGTGATTTCTTGACATGAACAACTCTAGAGAGGTAAACATCTAGAATGAACATCCCTGGCTTTGTGATTCTTATCAGAGGATTAGAGCACCAGGCTGGATTTGAGATCAAAAGTGCTGTTTTTGGCCCTGTCCCCAGTTCATGTTTCAAAGCCTTCGCCTTTTCTTGTGGCTTCGTCTTGGCATCTGCAGTATGGGTGGGGGAGCACTGGGGACAGTATTTGGAGTCTGCTTTGAAATGAATGTAATTTGCACACAGATTTCCATTAATTTACAAGAATGTGGTCATTCTCCATGCTGTGTTTCTCCTGGAGTTTTGTAAGAAGGTCAGTTTCCAGGTCACTTTTTTTTTTCATGGAGGTAATCTGTTGCTGCAGAAACGACCCTGGACCAGGAAGCAGGAGATACGGGTCCTAATCTCAGATCACATACTATTTAGCTCTGTGATCTTAGGCAAGTTGCTAAACCCCTCTGGGTTGATAGACAAAACCTTGTCTGTTAAACAAGAGGGTTGTTTTTAAGGTGACTTCTACTTTTAAAGTTTGAGCCTTTGAAATTTGGGACAAATTTGGTTATTGCCCTTATGAGTTAATACTGGTTTTGACTTTTTTTCCTACTTAATACTGACTTTTTTCATTGAACTTTTAGGTGATAATAAATCATTATCAGAAATGAGTGTATCAGTTTTTAACTAATCATGTCTAATGATACTTTTCATAAATTAAGAATATGACCAACAGTGAGAGCTATACCTAAAAGAATTTTTGTGTGCATGAGTTCTGAATGTGCATTTTTGTCCTCAACACATTTTGAAAACACAATGATTTTGATTCTTAAGGCATTTTCGAAAGTTATTAAGACCCCTTT
This sequence comes from Pseudochirops cupreus, assembly GCA_028627135.1. Classification (NCBI taxonomy): domain Eukaryota; kingdom Metazoa; phylum Chordata; class Mammalia; order Diprotodontia; family Pseudocheiridae; genus Pseudochirops; species Pseudochirops cupreus. Next base: position 346,782,946 of record CM053581.1, read on the forward strand.
GAATATAACATGGGAGAATAGAGTTTCTTCTGGGGAGTTTTTGTCCTCACTAGGTCACTGGCATTGAAATTTTCTTTTTTCTTTTTTTTTTAAGTTTTATTATAGTTTGCATCATTCATTTCCACAAGATTTTGAGTTACATGTTTTCTCCTCTTCTTTCCCCCACCCACCGCCCCAAAACAGCCATCCCAGTGTGTCCCCCCTCCCCC
>CM053581.1:346783654-346812466 GCA_028627135.1 Pseudochirops cupreus
GAATTTTAGAAGGAAGAATATTTTCCCTTGAATAATACAATCCTGAGAGAGAATGAATGTTCATGATACATAGAACTCTTACCACCCAGGAACCCTGCCAGAAAGCTACCCTAAGAAACACATACCTTTATGGGTTAGAATCCAACCTTAGCTATGTATAGCACATGAGCCCCCACCAGTGTGTTTCATTTTAACTATTCAGCTAAGGCATTTAATGAAATATCATAGTAATAAAAATAATAAAAGAACATTCTTCTGTAAACTTTGAGCACCTTACTCCACAAATAAATATACTCTTACTTGTGAAGGGTGGACAAGTATAGGGATCTTATGTAGAACATAGTATGTGGCTAGCATAACTATGTGAGGCATCAGTTAATGCCTCTAAAATTGGAGAACTACCTATGTCTTCTAATCATTGAGCAGCTATGTCATGTCCTAGGCATTTTTTCTCTGTTGTGACTATTCTTTATTATCAGGGCCATCTTCTTTATCTCCTATGCCTGGGAAGAAATTAGAGATTCATCTCTGCACTTCCAAGGACCATGCTGTCTGAACTTCTTTCTTGTCATTCAGACTTGAAACCTCAGTATTTTCCTCAACTCCTCACTCTCACCACCAACATCGCATCTTGAATGTGCCTCTTGTCTCCTGATACTGCTACCACCATGGAGTAGATTCTCATCTCCTCTCACTTAGACCATTGCAATAGCCTGCTGATTGATTTGCCTGATGCGATTCACTCCCTACTCTGGTCCATTCCTGAAGCACAGTCTGATTCATTAACCCCGTCTCTCAATAAACTCCAGTGAATTCCTAATCACTCCAGTATCAAATATAAAATTCTGGGTTTTTTGGCATTCAGAACCCTTTATAACCTAGCCCCCAGCCCTACCTTTCCAGACGTTTTCATTTTAGGCTCTGCTTCCCCCATACTCTTCTGTCTAATGACGCCGACCTCTTTACTGTTCCTTACACAGCATCTCCCAACTCTGGACATTTTCACTGACTGTTTCTCGTGCCTGAAATACTCCTCTTTTGTCTCTGCCTCCTGGCTTCCCTGGCTTTCTTTAAATTCTACAGGAAGCTGTTCTTAATGTCTCTTAATTCTGGTACCTTTCTTCTATTGATTATTTCCCTTCTATCCCATATATAGCCTTTTTTGTACATATTTGTTTGCATGTGGTCTTCCCCAGTAGATTGTGAACTCCTTGAGGACAGAGTTTGTCTTTCACTGGATCCCCAGCTCTTAGGACACTGCTTGATACATAACGGGCACTGACTGACTTTGTCCTGGCCATTTTTTACCCAACTGCTGCCTTGCTTTTCTCCTTCTTCTCTTTCTACTTCTTTCTCTGAAAACTATAATTGAATCAATTCTATCCCTGTCTATGGAAAGGCTATGTAAGTGGACTTCCCTGTTGTTCTACTTACCATTTTTTTTTTGTGACATCCCTTCATTGAGGGTCCTATATATTGTCTCCACCCATTGGGATGTAAACTCTCTGAGGGCTAGACTAGCTTACATTGGCATTTATATCCCTAGAGTTTAAAATAGTTCTTACATAGTAAGCCCTACTCCATTAGGAATGTTGTGCTTAGTGAGCTTCTCTCTTAGAAGGGAGGACTAAGGCCAGGGGCTGTGAAGGTCACAGAAGGTAAAGGAAATCCAGGTTACCATCACATCTTGACTTTGAACCCCTGTCTTCTTTTATGTCTCTCGATTTCCTCAGTTCCGCTGCAGTCCGACTTAGAGTCAGAAACGCATTTTGGTTCTTGGCTCTTTTCATTGCTGTCCTGACTGGAACTCTCTTTCTTCAAGGAGTAAAAGGACTTGAGTGAAATTGTGCCAAGGAAACTTCTTTGAGCGCCCTCCCATTGTGTTTCTCTCTCACATGGACATTAAAAGGGATTGGGTCATTGGAAAAGCATTGATGATTGACTTGGCTTCCTCTTCTCTCTAGTGATAAATACTTCTGGTCTCTTTATATTTAACTTAAAGTATGACTATGATCACATATGTAGTAAATAAGCTATGGAGATAGTAAAGAAGAGCACATGAAAAGTCTGATTTCATGATTTGGTGTAATTATAGCTCAGTTTCAAAAGCCAAATGAAAAAAATCTCCTTTGTCAGTATGAGTCTCTGACCCAGCCCCTGATCCCGATCCCTCTCTTTGGTCTCTCCACATGTGCAAACACAGTTTGTAGCCACAGTGGTCTTAATGATATAGTTTTTCACCTCACCTGGTAGTCTTCATATATACAGCCAGTGTTCTGACAAGTATTGACCTGATTCAGATTCATTCAGTGTGAGGTTACACTTTTCTCAGAGTCAGAAGAATTATGGTGCTTTTCTGTTGGCTTTGGTCAGGAAAAGTCCAGAGGTCTTTGGTTGTCGTCTGGAGGAAAAGTTTGTTTAAAATAATATATTGATCTGTCAGTGAACATGCATTTTCATTGATTAAAACTGACCCATTTTCCCCTTTTGGTGGTATTCCCCTAGCATTGCTTTCTAGGCTTTGCTTCCATGGGCCCTGGGAGAGCCCAAGTGTCAGGAGAATTATTCCTGTCTGAAAGCATTTATTGGTTGACTGATGTCTGCTGAAATGTATGCTAGTGGCCAGGAGTACATTGAGAGAAACAGCCACTAGGGAAATAGAAGTCCCGCAAGGACCTTGACAGCTAGTTAACAACATGCAGTGCTATTAAATGTTGGCCATCCTGGCTGACCTGCTGTTCTCCATCCATAATATTCCATCTCCTCCCCCCATGTCAGTCTCAAAGGATGAGGTTCGCTGTCTCTTTGCCAAGAGCAGCGTCTCTAATTGTCAGTCAGCTAGTATTTATCAAGCTTCCACTCTGTGAGATGCACTGTGCTAAGCACTGGAGGGTACAAAGAAAGGACAGCCCCTGCCCTCAAGGGGCTCACAGTCTAATGGGGAAAACAGTGTATACACTATGATGTGCAAAATAACATATATAGACAGTAAATTGGGAGTAGTGTCAGAGGAAGGGCATTGAGAGTAAGGAGAACTGGAAAAGGTTTTTTGTAGAAGGGAGGACTTTAGCTGAAACTGAATCCAGGAGGCAGAGATGGGGAGATGAGTTCCACATGTGGGAGACACTCTGATGCTTACCATCTGTGTGATCCTGAGCCTGTCTGCCTCAGTTTCCTTATCTGTACAATGAGAGGTTGGACTAGGGGGTGCAATAGATAGCTCAGTGAGTGTGGGGTCAGGAAGACTTCAGTCTGCCTCAGTTTCTTCAGCCCCTGCCTCCCAGGGTTATTGTGAGCCTCAGATGACTATTTATAAGGCACTTGGTTCCTGGCAACAGTAAGCATATAATAAATCCTGGCTCCCCCGTCCTCATTGCCCTTCTTGCTCTCAATCTGTAGTCTGCCATTCACAGCTGGCAGACTTGGCTGATGGACGTGTTCTGTAGTTTTGCTGACCAGCTCTGCACCACCAGCCCCTTTCTTTCCTTTTCATTACGAGGCACAGCTCTCTGGGGATGGGAGGGGAACAGGGAGAGAGAGAGATTTAGGACAAAGTTGGCATAAAAACAAAAGATGTCAGTGCAAATGAAAAAGGAAAAAAAACAAACCAGCCAGCACATTGGGGTGGTGGAGAGCTGGCCTCTGATAAAAAGACCTGGGTCTAAGGCCCATCTGGACTTGTAACCCTAGGCAACTCTCTTAACCTTTTAGTCTCTCCAGGCAACTGTCTAAGGCCAAATGCCAGTGCTCATGGGTAGAGGGGCTTCCCTTTGCCTCGGGAATCAAAGGTCTGATCTCCAAATTTAAAGACAGAACAGAACAAAAAAGGCCTGGTGCATCACCAAGTCAACAGGCAACCTGCTTTGTGCCAGAGCACTGTGCTGAAATCATTCTGCTGCACTGGTGAATAAGGACTTTTCAGTATAGTAGCCTTACCAGAGGACTGAAGATCATGTACTGTACCCACCTGCTGGAGGGAGAGAGGGAGTGGGTTCAGGGCATAAAACAAGATATGTGTTTTTTGGACGTGGTCATTATGGAAATTTGTTTTGTGTGCTTGGTTTTTAAAAAGGTTTTTTTCCTTCTTTTTTGTCTCTCAGTGATGGAAAAAGGGAGAAAATAGATTTGTGTTTATTGAAAATATTAAATTGTTAAAAATAATGGGCAGCTATGTGGTACAGTGGATAGAGCACTGGGCCCAGAGTCAGGAAGACCTGGATTCAAATTCAGACTCAGACACTGAATTGTGTGACCCTGGCAAGCCATTTTTAGCCCTGTTTGCCTCAGTTTCCTCACCTGTAAAATGGCTGGAGAAGGAAATGGCAGACTGCTCCAGGTGTCTTTGCCAAGAAGACCCCAGATGGGGTCCTGAAGAATCAGACATGACTGAAATGACTGACAATGACAAAAAATTATTGACTTGATGTCGTTCAGTTCCGGCTATGTGCTCATGGGGAGCAGGGAGCGTCTGCATGGTGTGATTCTGAGCCTAAGCTGGGTGTAGTTTTGCAGCTAGTCACTACCATGCATTTCTACATGAGCATACATCAATTTATTTATTCGGCTAAATCGGACCTGGAACTGATCAGGATTCTGAAGGCCTGGAATACAGAAGAGGTCATTTTTGGCGGGGATGATCTGGTTGGGGGAGAGAAAGAAATTCTGAAACGTTAAAATCTTTGGAATCACTGGAAGCTCTTGAAATCAGACAGTCTAGCCTCCTCAGATTCTATGTGAAGAGACTTCAGGTCAGAGATGTCAGCTGAGTTGCCCGTGGCTGTACAGCTGGTTCTTGACTGAATTGGTGTGAAGCACAGGATCACCGCGCAGGAAAAGCAGGCTTCGGTGGGGCATGATTATGGGGTAGACTTGATCCTTGTTAGGGAACTTCTAATATTTACAGACTAGCCCCAGAGGACAGGCGGGTCTGGCCAGTGTGCAGTTTGTAATGTTGAAGGAGTACCCACAACCCAAGTCAACAAACATTTGTTGAGCACTTACTGCATGCATGGCACGCTTTATTCTGAAGGCTGGAGATACACAGAAAGACAAGAACCATTCTTACCTTGAGGGAGCTCCCATCCTGTTGGGAGAGAAGAGATGTAAACAGTTATGCACAGATGAGATGTGTATATACAGGGTAAATCATAGGCAACTTCAGATTAGTGCCCTCAGAAAGAGAGTACTAAGATTGAGGTGTGTGTATATGGTGGGAGTCATGGGAGGGGATGAGTCAGGAAGGGGAGCCTCCTGCACAAAAATGGTAGCTCAGACTTGAAGGGAGCCATGGAGTCAGGAGATGACATTTCATGTATGAGGAACAGTCAGAAGGCCAGTGTCACTGGATTGTAGAGTACGTGGATGTGTATTAAGATTGGAAAGCAAGGGGCAGCTAAGTGATACAGTGGATAGAGTAGTAGCCCTGGAATCAGGAGGATCTGAGTTCAAGTCTAGCCTCAGACACATACTAACTGTGTGACCCTGGGCAAGTGACTTAACCCTGACTGCCTCCCCTACCGCCCACCCTCCCCCAAAATGACTGGAAGGTAGGAAGGAACCAGTTTGTGAAGACCTTTAAAAGCCAAACAAAAGACTTTATATCTGATCCCATAGATTTTAATGACATTATAAATTCACTGATGTGTATGCTCAGGTGGTGATTAGACTTAGGAGAATCATTTAGAGAAGATTCATCTGTTAGCAAGTTACCATCATGTAAACACTCAGAATGGGTCATTGAGTTTTCTGTGGTGCTGATGATTTATTTATTTTTGATAAATAGTATTTTGTTTTTTCCAATTACATTGGAATTACATATAAAGATTTTTTCAACATTCATTTTTTATAAGATTTTGAATTCCAAATTTTTTCTCCCTCCTTCCATCCTCTCTCCCCAAGATGACAAGCAATCTGGTACAGGTTATACATGTGGAATCATATATTTGCACATTAGTGATGTGAAAGAAGAAGCAGGACAACAGGAAAAAGCCACCCCCAACCCCCAAAAAGTCAAAATAGTGTTCTTTGATCTGCATTCAGGCTCCATTGTTCTTTCTCCAGGTGTGGACGGCATGTTCCATCATGAGTCTTTTGGAATTGTCTTGGCTTGCTGTATTGCTGAGAAGAGCCAAGAGCCAAGAACCAAGTTCATCCTCATACAATGTGGCTGTCACTGTATACAGTGTTCCCCTGGTTCTGCTCCCCTCACTCAGCATCAGTTCATGCAAGTCTTTCCAGGTTTTTCTGAAGTCTGTCTGCTCATCTATATGTAGCACAATAGTGTCTTGTTACTTGTTCAGCCATCCCCCAAATTATGGTCATCCCCTCAGTTCCAATTCTTGGCTGGCACAAAAAGAGCTGCCATAAATATTTCTGTACCCATGGGTCCTTTTCCCTTTTTTATGATCTCTTTGGGATGTAGCCCAAGTAGTGGTGTTGCTGGGTCAAAGGATGTGCACGGTTTGATTGCTCTTTGAGCATCATTCCACATTGCTCTCCAGAATGGTTTGATCAGTTCACAACTCCACTACCAATGCATTAGTGTGCCAACTCCCCCACATCTTCAGCATTTATCATCTTCCTTTCCTGTCATATTAACCAATCTGATAGGTGTGATGAGGTGGTTGTTTTAATTTGCATTTCTCTGATCTAGGGTGATTTAGAGCATTTTTTCATATGCTTGTAGATAGCTTTAATTTCTTCTGAAAACTGCTTTTCATATCCTTTGACTATTTATCAAGTGGAGAATGATTTATAGTCTTATAAATTTGACTCAGTTCTATATATATTTAAGAAATGAGGCCTTTAGCAGAAATACTTGCTGTAAAAATTCTTTCCCATCTTTCTGTTTTCCTTCTAACCTTGGTTGTATTGGTTTAGTTTGTGCAAATCGGGGTCATAAATTCTTCCCTTCTTCAGGTGAATTATTCCTTCCTCCCCTAATTTGCTTATGATATCACCCTTTATGTCTGAATCACATACTCGTTTTGACTTTATCTTGGCATATGGTGTGAGATGTTGGTCTGTGCCTAGTTTCTGTCATACTCTTTTCAAGTGTTCTGAGCAGTTTTTATCAGATGGTGAGTTCTTATCCCAGAAACTACAGTCTTTGGGCTTGTCTAATAACAGATTACTGTAGTCATTTACTGTTATGTCTGATGTACCTAACCTATTCACTGATTCACCGTTCTTATTTCTTAGCCAGTACCCGACAGTTTTGATGACTGACACTTTGTGATATAGTTTTAGATCTGCTATAGCTGGGCCACCTTCCTTTGCACTAAAAAAAACCTTCTCTTGATATTCTTGACTTTTTCTTCTTCCAAACGAGTTTTGTTATTTTTTTTTCTAGCGCTACAAAATAATGATTTGGTAGTTTGACTGGTATGGCACCGAACAAGTAAATTAATTTAGGTAGAATTGTCATTTTTATTATATAACTTGGCCTACCTATGAGCGACTGATGTTTTTCCAGTTGTTTAGATCTGAAGTTATTTGTGTGAAAAGTGTTTTGTAATAGAATTCCTGAATATAGTCCCTGGGTTTATCTTGGCAGGTAGATTCCCAAACGTTTTATTTTGTCTGCAATGATTTTAAATCAAAATTCTCTTTCTGTCTATTACCACTGGGCTTTGTTGGTAATATATAGAAATGCTGGTGACTTATGTTAGTATATTTTATATCCTGCAACTTTGCTTAGGTTGTTAATTATTTCAAGTAGTTTTTTAGTTGATTCTATGGGATTCTTTTTTTTTTCTTTTTGGAGGTGGGAAGGCAGGGCAATTGGGGTTAAGTGAATGGCCCAAGGTCACACAGCTAGTAAGTGTTAAGTGTCTGAGGCCAGTTTTGAACTCAGGTCTTCCTGACTCCAGGGCTGGTGCTCAATTCAGTGTGCCCCCTAGCAGCCCTGATTTTTTAGGGTTCTTTAAGTATATCTGCAAAGAGAGTCTTTTCCTCTCCCATATTAGTGTACATGTAGCAAGTGGCTATATGCAACTGAAGGTCATTAAAAAAAAAATTTCCCCCTTGTTTTATGGGCTGCCATGGCCATAAAAGTTTCATGACAGATGCCTAACCTATTGGTCAGATGGTTCTGTGATGTGACTGGCTAGGTTGGTCTTTGGAAAACAGACTTCTTCTGTGACTGGAGCCATATTCCAAGAATTTGTGCATGATGTAGGGGCTGCCCAAGTTTGTGTCTTGCTGGCATGGCTTTGGGGACCCTAAGGCCACATGGAGGATACAGCTGGGCAGCCATGGATGGGCTATGACCTGAGTCACTGGAGGTCCTGCCGAGATCAGCTCTTCTCAAAAGTTTTGGTCTTTGGAACTCGTTACACTCTGAAACATGATTCAATATTGTCCTCCCCCGAGCTTTACTAGGAGCTGTGAGGTGCAGTAGTGGACGGAGAAGCAGGCCTTAAGTCAGGACAGCTTAAGTTCAAAACCAGCTTCAGATACCTGTTAGCTCCATGATCCTGAGCAAGTCACTTCACCTTTGTCTCCACTATGAAATGAGAATAAAAGTAGCATTCACTCCCAGAGTTGTTGTGAGGATTAAATGAGATCATATTTATAAAAACACTTAATAAAGTGCCCTGCATATAGAGGTGCTTAAGAATGCTTCTTTTCTGTCTTTTCCTCCCCCCCCGGACCGTTTTTTTAATGTAGGTCATGTGTGTCAATATTCTCTGTATTAGAAATGAAAATGATTTGGTATTTTTGTGAAAATAGTTTTGACCTGGCAGTCAACCCCTCCAAAAAAAGGGGTTTGGAGGATCTCTCGGAATCTTTGGATCCCGCTTTGAGCACCACTCTCCTGAATCAGTGACGATATGTGCTCATTGGAGTGTGAGATTATCTTGCTATGTGTGTATGAACACGTTGTCTCCCGTGTCTCAAATGAAGCCTCCGTGAGGCTGGGTTTTGCTTATGTCTTTGTATCCCTGGGACCTAACGCAGTGGCTGGTGGCCGGCACGTTGTAAGGACTTAACTAACATTTATTGGCTGGTGGTCTCTGCCTGCTCACCGCGCGGCACATTCCACCTTCATTCATACAGCTCTCCTGGCGTACTAAGAGCCTGCCTTCCTTCCTTTACACTTCAGAATCCATCTCTTCCAGTTACTGCCCAAGTGACCTCAGGAGGCAGGGAATTAAAGCAAAGAAAACACGCATTTATTAAGGGCCTACACCGTTCTGTGCACCCTGCTTAGCACTTCATCAACATCCTGTCCTTTGATCCACTCAATGACCTTGGGAGGGAGATAGTGTAGATCCATATTTTATATGAAGATAGTGCTGCTTGAACTGTAAAAGCTTGACTTGCCCACAGTCACACAGCTAGTGAGTATCTGAGGCGGGATTTGAACTCGGGTCTTCCTGACTCCAGGCCCAGTGCTCTATCCATTGCACCACCCAGCTGACATTTTACTGCTCTGGGCCGTTAAATGATGGTTGAGCTGGATCAGAGGTTCTTAATCTTTTTCTTTGTTTTGGACCCCCTTAGCAGTGTGGGGAAATCTATGGACCACTTCTCTGAATCATATTTTTAAACACATAAAGTAAATTAATTAGGATGGCAGAGGAATCCAGTTATTTGGAAATAAAGGGTTTTTTCCATGCAAATTCACAGACCTCCTGAATTCTGTTGATGGATCCTATGTCGACAATCCCGTGATCAGAGGAACCTCTGAGGTCCCATTCATCTTTGAATTTATAAATCCCATCTTCTCTTACGTCATTTGAGAGCGGAAAGAAAAAAGGAATGAGTTAGAGTGTGAGGGCTTTGGGTGGCTGAGGAGCTCCTAAGTGTGTTCTGGCAGATTCTTCCCATCTTAAAGATAGCCTACTTTAGGGAGCAGACACCAAACACTTTAACTCCCGGTGCTGTGAAGGACCCTTTTGTCAGGGGTTGGAAAAGGACACGCGTGTTTGCCAGCTGTGTTTGAAAGACGATCGGTTATTCAATAGTAGATTTGTCTTTTGAAACCATGAATTGGCAGCCTTGGCCGCCATGGCATGTCCTTGGTCTGAGGAGGTCACAGGCCTTGCTTGAGTCCGGTCTCTGAGTTGTGTTAGTTGTGGAATCTGGAAAACAGATGAGTGGTTATGGACCTCGGGCCGTATTTCCCTCCGTCACACAAGTTGGTGAACCTGTTTGTCTTAACCGGGCAGTGGTCTGTCTGAGAGAAAAGAAATGGAGACGGGGCCGAGGGTCAGCTTTAAATTTAACTTTACTGGTGACAGGGGCCACCGTTAGGATGATAAGAGCTTGGGCTTAGCACTTTTGACTTGAAATGGTCTGCTTTATCATGGACTTAACCATAAGCACAAGTGTTTTATTACCCAGTGAAGCGCAGTAAATACATTTTATATATGTGTGTGTGTATATGTATGTGTGTATGCATACATTCCTGTGTGTACGGATAGATAGATAGAGGTATTTCATGAGGCTGTGGGTTTTGTTATATACAGGTAAGGTTTTTTAAGTGTATATTAAATCTTGGCTATTCAGATCCCATTCTTTTTCTTAATTACTTACTCTCCATCTTGGCAGTGGTAGTTGTTTGCATGTGGACTGTAAGCTCCCTGCAGGCAGGGACTATTAGCCCTGTGGCTAGTCCATAGAGGCACCTAATCAATATTTATTGACTGATTGATCTTCATGCAAACCTTTGAGATAAGAAATGGAGTAGAGGGGTGGCTAGGTGAGCATAGAGCACCGGCCCTGGAGTCAGGAGGACCTGAGTTCAAATGCGACCTCAGACACTTAACACTTACCAGCTGTGTGACCTTGGGCAAGTCACTTACCCCCAGTTGCCCTGCCTTCCCCCCTCCAAAAAGCAGAACAAAACAAAACAAACAAACAAAAAGAAACGGAGTATGATTATGCCTCCCGTTTTGTAGATTTTAAAGGTGAGGAAGGCCCAGAAAGGCAGCGCAGTTCAAGGAAGAGTATGGAGGAAATGGGGCAGTGGGTAGTGTTGAGTCTGTAGGCAGGAAAACTCATCTTCCCAAGCTCAAATCTGGCTTCAGACACGCACCAGCTGTGTGACCCTGGGCAAGGCACTTAGCCCTGTCGGCCTCAGTGTCCTCATCTGTAAAATGAGCTGGAGAAGGAAATGGCAAATCTGTCTGGTATCTCTGTCAAGAAAACCCCAAATGGGGTCATGGAGGGTCAAGCACAATTGAAAACACAACGACAAATTCAGGATATTGGGCAGTGGGGGACAGTTCTGTTGGGTCCAGAACTTTGAGTAAGCTACTCAACTTCCCAAGGTCTCTTTTGTCACCTCTGAAACAAGTGGGCAGGCTTTGAAGGCCCCTCGGGTCCCTTCTGCATCTAAACCCACGATGCAGGAGAGCCAGGAAGTGGGTGGGATGGAGATCCTGATGCAGGTATTTAGGGCTCGGGTGTGGGCGCGGGGACCCCACCTGCCTCTCTAGGACTTCTTCCTCAGCAGCATGAGAGGCCGTGTGATAGAGGAGAAAAGGGACTCCTCTGGGACAGTGGGGGATCTGGGGTCTTCCCCCAAATTTGCCAGTGGCTAATTGCTGGGACTTGGGACAGTTCATCAGTGCTCTGGTTTCCTCTCGTGAAGTAATCCATGGAATCTGGGAGTCAGGAAGACCCAAGTTCAAATCCAGACTCAAGAACTTACTAGCTGTATGACCTTGGGCAGATCCAACTTCACCTTCCTCTTCAAGGTCTTCCAGTCTTTGATCCTATTAATATATATAATAGTATATATTATTATATAATATGATAATAATATAATATATAATTATATATTATAACATATAAGGTTGGTCATTTCGAGAATGAAAGCTCTGAAAGACACAGAGAAACAATTCTGATGAGGAAACAAAGGGAATGATGTTTCTTCTTACATAAAGAGATTTTGATTTTAAGATGATGAACATACGAATTGAGTATTAATGGTCACACTGTAAAAAAATAATTAGAATTAAAGAGCTAGGCCCACGAGGAGCCTCTCACAGCTTTGGCCCAGGGCAGACTATGGGATCAAACAAGGATTTAAAGGCATCACAAAATGGGAAATAGATCATTTCGGGGCAGGAAGTGGAAGGGCATTTGCTCCAATAAAATCAATGTAACGAGATAAGAAGGGAAGCTATTGATGGGGGACGGGGATCTTTTGCATCAGATGTTCAGGATGTATGAGGAGTTACCAGAAATACAGAAGACCAGTATGGGCAGCTGGGTGGAGTAACATGTAGGCCATGGAGTCAGGAAGACTCGTCTTCCTTTGTTCACATCCAGCCTCAGACACTTCCTAGCTGTGTGACCCTGGCCAAGTCACTTCACCCTATTGATCTCACTTTCCTCATCTATCAAATGGGCTGGAGAAGGAGATGACAAACCACTCCAGTATCTCTGCTAAGAAAACCTCGAATGTGGTCACAGAGATTCAGACACCATTGGAGCATATGGACACAGCAAAGTATTTGTATCCTTGCCCGGGCAGTCCACCACCCGGATCCTGTGGCTGCGAAACCGCAAGGAGGTTAAAAACAGAAAGGTCTTGGCTATTGGTGAACGAGAGTCAGCCTGATGGGGTGGGTTCCTTGGCTAGCTGGCCTTCGCTCCAGCCCCTCCCTGTTATTGAAGGGTGTCACATCCAGGGCCACTTAAGTGTTAAATTCCAGTGTCTTTGGAGGGAGGGGCCCTGGGCAAGGCCCATTTTAATGACTGAGTCAGGGAGTTACAAGTTACAAGTCTGTGGGTGATTTGCCAGTGTTCCTAAAGGTGTGTCCTGCTGTTACTGATGCCCAAACTTGAGTACAGAAGCAAGCAGGCTTCTCCAGAGTGACTGTGATGTCCGTGTTCATAGGCAGTACCTGTGTGGCATGGTGGGTAGAGGGCTTAGGCATCCTCAGGAAGACCTCAGACACTTACTATTCAAGTCGCTTTAACTGCTGTCTGCCTCAGCTTCCTCCGCTGTAAAACAAAGGTTAAAAATAGCATCCATTGGCAAGAGGACCTGAGTTGAAATCCAGCCTCAGACACATGACACACTAGCTGTGTGACCTTGGTCAAGTCACTTAATCCCTATTGCCTGGCCTTCACCCCTCAAAAAAACAACCACAAACCATTTTTAAAATAGCATCCACCTCCCAGGATTGTGATGAGGATCAGATGAAATAGAAATAACTTGTAAAGCACTTACTATAGCTCTTAGAGCTTAGCAGATGCTTAATCAATCCCCTTCCTTTCCCCCTCCCTTAACTTTCTAGCTAGTCAGGCCTAGCTTTGTCTTTTCTTAATCGTATCATGCCACGGGCCTGGAGATTGACTCTGAGCTCCACCTCTTCCAAGTCAGGTCCATTCACTGGCTTATCTTTATGGAAGAATAAAATAAAGTTAATAAAAAATAAACTGGAAGGTTTTGGACTGGAAAGCTATGGATTGATTGACAGTGGAAATAAATTTTGATTTGGAGATGGAAGACGTGGGTTCCCACCTTGGCCCTGACACTAAATTCCTTTGTGTGGGTGAGTGGTTCAACCTCTCTGAGGCGTAATTTCCTTCTCTGTTAAATGAAGGGCCTTGAGCTAGAGGGCTTGGAGGTTTCTTCTCAGCGATGAATCCTCGTTTCTTTGGTTTCCCCTGGCAATTGAGCTCTTTTAAAAATATCCCCTGCCCCTCTGCTGCAAATAGAGGTACCATTTTGGAATGAACATCTGAAAGAAGCTGGACAGTAAACAGTTTAATTTTGGCTATTGTGTGATGAGGCAGTGTTTGCTGACAGGAAGGGTGCTGAGGAATACAGTCTTCAGTTTTTTTCAGTGCTCATCCTCTTCCTGCTTCTCCATTCCATCTCTTGGCGCCACTGGAAATGAGTCTAGGAAGAAGCTCGTTGCTTGTAAGAGTCCTTTGGAGCCTGTAAACAAGGAAATGACCTAAAATATGGGGGAAAAAATTAATGATCTCTCAGTGTGTTGGAGCCTTCCTGATTAATCTCCTTGAAGTGGGTGAGTCCTTTTCACGCAGAGTGGCATGCATGGCCAAGGCTTCTTCTCAGCCTTGGTATTCTGAAGACCACTTGGCAGCATCTTGGAATTTCTGACTTGCACAGGACCCAAGAGCCTCAAAGTCTAATTCATTCCTGAGCAGAATCCTAGGTAGCTGGGTAAAACCAGTGGTCCTAGAGTCAGGAGTTCCAATTGGGTTTCACTTACTTCCTAACTATGTGATCTTGGGCAAGTCACTTATCCCAGTTTACCTCAGTTTCTTTTTTTTTTTTTTACCTCATTGCAGTTTATTGAGTAAATACAAAGTATACCACCTCATTTAAAAAAACAAAACAAAGGAAAAGCAAAACCAAAGGGATTAGAAGGGTGTGCACATTATTCATCCTCTGTAGTGCAGAAGCATGATTAAGTCACCACAAGGCACTTTAAAAAACTGGCACTTTGGCTTGTTAGGAGTTCGTGTGTGCTGCATTCACACTCCGAGATTACAACCGAAATGTGTGTGTATGAAACAAATTGCCTTGGTTTCTCCATCTGTTAAAAAGTGCCCACCTACCCAGGGTGCTGTGAGGGCTAAGTGCGATCATGATTGCAAGTACCTGTCGGTACGCTGTGCATGCATATACACGTGACTCTTCTTGTGGCCACCGGCGCATGTGGCTCTCTTCTACTTTGGACAGCACTTCTGCCGTGTGCTCCCACCTCTGCCCTCAGTGGCCAAGAAGAATAAATCCCAGCCCCTTTTCAAATAACGCCCCTCGGAGACCTGAAGACAATGGTCATCTCACCACATCTTTCCTAGATTGTTGTGCAGCTGTTTTTTAACAACTGTCCTACTGTTCTTGACCCCATCTGGGGTTTTCTTAGCAGAGACACCAGAGTGGTCTGCCATGTCCTTCTCCAGCTCATTTTACAGTTGAGGAAACTGAGGCAAACAGGGTGAAGTGACTTGTCTAGGGTCACACAGCTAGTAAGTGTCTGAGGCTGGATTTGAACTCAGGTCTGCCCAACTCCAGACTCAGCACTCTGTCCACGGAAGCACCTACCTGCCTAGTCAGTATTCTAAGATGCGTTTGATAGCTCTTCCTTGGGGCCAGCTTGGTCACCGTTACAAAGTCAATCAATCTATCAATTGATCGGTAAACCTTTATGGAGTGTTTACTGTGTGCCAGGCAGTGCGCCAAACTCTGGAGACAGAAAAGAATGCCAAAGATAGTTCCTCGCCTCCAGGAGCTTACACTCTAACGTGAAGGATACCTCGCAAAGAAGTATGTTTGTGGCACCTATTTTGGGTAATTCTGCTGTTCTTAAGACGTTTGTCTGGAGGCTTCCCCATTCGAGCATTTGTGGGTTTTCATTTCATACTAACTCCCTGTTAATCCCATTACCCTTTCATTTGAGAATTATTCATGAAGCTTTTCCCAGTGCCAGATACTAACAGAGACACCATTCAGAAAGAGCCCTGCCCTCAAGGAATTTACATTCTACTAGGCTAGTAAGCAAGCACAATCTACACACAGAATAATTGTCATTATTTAGTCATTTCCCAGTCATGCCCAACTCTTCATGACCCCATCTGGGGTTTTCTTGGCAAAGACACTGGAGTGGTCTGCCATTTCCTTCTCCAACTCATTTTACAGATGAGGAAACTGAGGCAAATAGGGTGAAGTGACTTGCCCAGGGTCACACAGCTGGTCATATTTGAACTCAGGGAGATGGCTCTTCCTGACTCTAGGCCTGGCACTCTTACCCACTGCACCACTGAGCTGCCCTACACAGACTTAGTAGGAGATTGGCCCTGGGTGTGGAAGGTGGCTCTTTGAGCTGGGGATTCTTAGAGGCAGAGGGGATAAGGGAGCATGTACTGGGTATAGGGGAAGGCCTGTACAAAGTCTTAGGGATGGAATGTGGATGGAATAAGGAGCTCCCAAGCAGCCCGCTTTGGCCGGGAGCTAGAGGGCCCTCCCCTCCCCTCCCCCATGGGCCTAGTTTAAGCTGACTTTGTGGGCTGTTCCTGAGTCATTGTAGAATCCGTGGCTCCAGCCTCCCCCAGACCAGATAATGGGGACTGGCTGAATTTAATTTAAATGAATGGGGCAAGCTCCTCTCTTCTCTCCTCCTCCCTCCCCCTCCTTTAGCACCTTGGTAATGTTTTATGAGTTAAAAAAAACCCCAACAACAACCCAAACCCCCCAAAACAACAGCAACAACAAAACCCCTCATCCCCTCCTATTGGAAAGGCTGGTTTTTCCTAGGCAGCCTTTCTTTCCCCCTCCTTTTCTGTTCAAGCCTCTGATTTTTTTGTCCCTAATGCTGATGGGCACTTCAGTGTGGGGGAGGCAGCCGAAGCTGAGAGAAATGGCCATATTCATGCTGGAAATCTGAAAGGCTGAGGTTTCAAGGGCCTGTTTGTGAAAGAG
Organism: Pseudochirops cupreus; assembly: GCA_028627135.1. Lineage (NCBI taxonomy): Eukaryota > Metazoa > Chordata > Mammalia > Diprotodontia > Pseudocheiridae > Pseudochirops > Pseudochirops cupreus. The sequence goes on from CM053581.1 coordinate 346,800,072, forward strand.
GCTTCAGCAAATCCTTTTAAAGTGCTTTTGATTTAAAATTTAGATCACATCTACTCTCTTCCAGAAACCCAGGAGCTCTGCTTTTCCACTAATAAACCCCAGCCTTGCTGCGGCTTGAATACTTAATTTAGAGTTTGAATTTTCGTGAACTGATTGATGCTGAGTGGGAGATTAGGTGATGTGAGTGACAGGTCTGAGACAAAGCAGAGATCTTCTGTCTGCGGATTGCTCCTCCATTCTCTGAGGCTTCCTTCCCCAGCCTACAGTTGTCCCTTAGAACAAGGGATTAGAAAACAGACAAGGAAAGACAAATAATCCAGCCAAATTCACCAATATCTAAAAAAGTCAGACCTTCTGTATGTGAGAGATGAGAAAATGGACCTTCCTCTGTCCCTTTAAGAGGCGGGAGATTGTGTGTGTGTCTTTCTGTATTCTCTTTATACTTGTTCTTCATATACAGGAGAATGTGTGTGTGTGTGTGTATGTGTGTGATTTCAGGAACACTATTACATGTAACCACTGTGTAGCTTACATATCTTTCTATAAGGGAAGGCTCCCTGGGTGGGCAAGTATGGGAAGATAATCCAGAAATGACTGGAAAAAAAAAGATACCACATTTTTTTTCAGTAAAAAAAGTTAGAATTTTCTCCTTCCCCATAAAGTAGGGAGGCATAGTGGTCACAGAGCCAGCCACGGAGTCAGAAACTTTGGGTTCAGCTCCAATCAAATGACCAGTCCCATCCATTCTCCATAACTGACAACCCCCAGTATTGCTTACTACTTACTTGGTTTTACCCCAGAAGCAGATGTTCATGTCAGGGAGACTTTTCCAGCTAGTTTAGTTAGAGTGTGTATCTAACCTTTTAAGTCTTTAAAAGCTAATAGTTCCCCTTTACCAAATAATGAAGCTGGGTTGGATCAGTCAAAAATGAACCACATACACACATTCTAATGAATAGCTCCCCAGTGCTCACTGAGTTAAACTCTAGTCATCCTCCCTAGCCTGCCATTCAAAGCCTTTTATCATGAGCCAGATTGATGTTTTCTCCTTGGACCATGCAGGTTTACCAAACTCTTCCCGTTGACCTTCCCAGTGTCGTTGCCTGTATCAGTACTGAGTAGAGTTGTAGTCATGTCAGATTTCTGACTTGGCATCAGAAAGACCGCAGTGCAGATACTGCTGCAGACATTAGGGGCTGGGTGACTCAGAACAGGTCTCTTACCCTGGGCTGCAGTCCCCATCTGTAAAATGAAAGCATTGTCCATGGTAGTTCCATGCTGTGTTCCAACTTTAAATCTGTGATCCTATGAATACCCTCCCTTTAAGTCTAACTCATCCTTCCAACCAGACTCACGGAATATCCAGGAAACTCCCTCCACCTTCTTCGCCTACTCCCATCCCCAGCCTACTCTCTTTCCCTCTTCACTGGGCAAAAACACTCCCTTCTTCCTGAGGTTTCTCAGTAACAATTCATTCTGCTCTTGTGCTCTTACGGACATTCCGTTGGATATTATGTTTATTTTTCACGTGTGTGCTTTATCTCCCCAACTAGATTGTAAGCTCTGCAATCCTTGAGAACAAGGGTCATCATATTCATCTTGGTATCTGGAAGTTCCCTGCGTAGTAGCACTAAAAATATTGTTCATTTAGTTGTATTCTAGACTTAATTTCACAACTCTGCCATTCCAAAAGCATTTGCAATGTGCGCTCTTAGGGAACTTGTGAGTTAATTTTAGCAACATAGAATCTGGGGCTAACTGGTCCCCAATTAATCTTGATGATCCTTTTCTGAGTTTCTGCCTCCTTAACGTGTACCCCTCTATTTTCAGGGTAAAGGAGCTGGAAAGAGAAGCAAGGTTTACCTTATCGCCAGAGAGATCATGAGCTCTGAAAAAGTGTGAGTAACATTTGTGATATTAATAATCAGTTCTAGGCTTCTTTTCATTTCTTGCCCAGTTCTAATATCCACTGCATTTTTGTTGCTGTCTCAACAGGTTTGTGGATGTGTTGAAACTTTTGCATATCGTGAGTATCTGCAAATGTTATCTTAAATTCTTCAATGTCTTGATACTGTCCCATTTTGTTCTGCCAAAATTCAGATTAACGTGGTGGATTTAATAAACATCTACTTGTCAGATTATGTTTGGTATTACAGAATTTTTGCCCAGGAGCATGGTAACACCCACCTGTAATCATTGCTACCTGGTGGCTGAGGCTAGAGGATTTCTTGAGCTCAGGAGTTCTGTGCTTCAGTGGACAGAGCTGAGCCAACAGTGATTTCAGTTCAGTGACCTTCCTCTATAACCCATTACCTCATGGCCACTAGGTTGCATAAGGTAAAATTGCATAAATTCCTGTGCCTGTTGGTTGTGGCTTTGCCCGTAAATAGCTTCATCATTTTCACCCTGGGCAAGTAATGGAGATCCAGTCTTTTAAAAAAGAAAACAAAACCGGGGGGAAAAAAGAAAATAAAGAAAGTTGTCTAGTAAATTAGGTCATTGTGTGCCTAGACTCCCAAGCCTTGTGACTTTGTGAAAGGCAGAACAGAGGAGACTTAAAGGGGCAATTTCTCTCCTGATGTTTGTTTCTGCAGTTTTGCTCTAGCATAGTGGAAAGTCTGGCCATAGAATCAGAGGATCTGGTCTCAGATCCCCTCTCTGAAGCTTACTCCCTGTGTGACCTGGGCTAAGTCACTGAATCTTCTTAAGCTTGAATTTCTTTGAGATGGTGGGGGGAGAGAGACCCCTAAGGTCTCTTCAAGCCCTGGAGTTTAAGATACTATGAAAAGATCTTACTTCCATTGCATAAGATCTAATACACACACACACACACACACACACACACATACACACAGACACACACCCCATATGTGTATATATATATGTGTGTGTGTGTGTGTGTGTGTGTGTGTATATATATATATATATATAAACTTCCAGGAATGGGTAAGGGGTTGCTCCCTCTCAGTTGACATTTTTGGCAAGTAATATATATTTTTTAAATGATGATGTTGAATTTTTCTGTCTGCCAACTTGAAATCACTTGTTGGGAAGCCTTGAGAGCTTTCCCCATGATTCTTGCAGTACAAGAGATAACCGAGGTCTGTCTGTAATCAAGTTTTTGCAAGTATTCGTTCAGGCTCGGCAGGTAGCTTATTATTACCATTAATTTAGAAGGCAAATATAAACATTTTTATTGTCTGGGTAGGGGGCTTGTACCTATATTTTGTCCCAAACTTTTGGCAGAATCAGAATTCTGATGAGAAATTTATGAAATGAGAGAAGCAGGGGAGAGCAAACTTGAAAGTGTGTAGAGTGGTTAATCAGTTGATTTGAAAATTCTGGAGTATGGAAGAGACAGGCCTAGAAAAGGTTGGTGCTTTTTTCACTCTTGACCAGTTGATGTCCTGAATGTCTGTATCTAGCTGACAGGTGAAGGAGGGAGGCCTGAGTTACACATACATGAGTGATTCACACAACATCTATCCTACTGGAGAATGTTTTTTCTTTGCCTAAAGACCTCTAGCTGAGGAAACCAAGAAATTTGTGTGTTTGTGTGTTTTTAAAATCCCATTCATTATATAATCTGCTTTGAGCCTTTTTTTTAACCCATTTGAGACTCCATTAGTTTTGGCATGGCACAGTGGGAAGTATATTAGTTCTGAATTCAAATGTCCCAGGTTCAAATCCTGACTCTGACACATACTCTCTGTTATCATCCAAGTCGTTTAACTTCAGATTTTGGAGTTGGACTTGATGACATCTGTGGTTGCTTCTATTCTTCTGTGAGCTGGGCTGAAGTCTCATCTCTGCCATTGGCTACCTATGTGCCCTTGGACTACTAGTCAGTTCATCTACCCTGGCCTAAGTTTCCTTAATTGTAAAATGAGAAGTTTGATCTAGATGTCCTCCAAAGTCTGTTCCGGCTCTAGAGCTGTGGTCCTGAGTTCCATTCTTATTCCTGCCACTGGCCACCCATGTGACTGTGGACATGCCCTTTTGGCTTCATGAGCTTGTGTTCCTTCAGCTGTAAAGTGAGGAGATTGGATTCCACCCTAACCCTGATTCTGCTTCTGACCCTAACTCCCAAGTTACCTTTCACTCTAAATCTGTGATGCCATGAGTCTTACAAATTGCCCTCGGAGACATCCCATGAATTCTTTGTGTTTCAGCGTCAGCTCTTAAAAAAAAATACATATCTTTTGAGTCACTGTTTGTCAAGCCATGTTACATGGAATTCTGGTGTCCCACACCATTGGTGTCCAACTCAGGTTGAAATGGGGCTGCCAGACGGTATGTAAGGATCCCTGTGACATATTGACTTAGTTTTAAAATACAATGTTACTTACACTTTTTTTGCATTTTCATTTATTTTGTTAAGTATTTCCCAGTTGCATTTTAATCTGGTTCTCACTTGGGAGTGAGATGCATACACCTGGGCCCCATGTTGGACACCTCTCTTCCACACCATCAGAGTTGGAGCTATTTATTTGGTAGTGGTTTCTGCTGAATGCTACATAGACAATAATGACAGGACACAAAAACCAGAAGTTTGGGAGGCTGTAGGTCCTTGAGCCCTGAGATGAAAGGTATAGACCTTCCGTGGTCCCGGGAGATGAGGAAAGAGAGGTCATGGCAGAAAGAACCCTTTATCAAGGGAGTTCTTACTGGAAGCCAGGCAGAAGAAACTGAAGTCAAGTGGCCCTTATTTCCATGGGAGACCATGAGCTTGATGGTTGGGTGGTCCAGTGATCAGAGATATGGCCCTGGAGTCAGGAAGACTTGAGCTGAAAAACAGCTCATACTTACCAGCTTTGTGACCTTGGGCAAGTCACTTAAGGTAGATGCTATTATTATTCTTATTTCACAGTCAAGGAGAGTGGGCAGACAGAAGATAAATGACCTAGGAAATGTCTGAGGCAGGATTTGAACTCTGGTCTTCCTGATTCCAGGCCAGGCATGCTTGCCAATATGGTGCCAGCTAGCTTTTAAAGCTGTTTGTTTTAAGTGTTATTGTCATATAAAATTGTTCCACTGCCTCTGCTCATTTCATCATCAGTTCTTGAAAACCTTCAGAATTGTTCCTTTTTACGATGGTGATGCTCTGGTATAAATTGTTCCCTGTATCACTCGCACCCTGGACAGCACTGGTAGAAGGGAGGGGCTTGGGGAAGAAGGTGGAGTTCTGTGGGGTCTCAACAGCGTCCCTCCCAGATGCCACCTTTCAAAAGGGAAGATGATCCCCTGGTCCTAGTGGCAGGACCTCCCCATTTCCCCATCCCAGTTGACTTCCTCCTCTCTCCTCCCCACCCCAATCCTGCCTTTCTGCTGTTCATTTGTGACCACCCTGAGTAGGTGCTAATCTCTCAGGGTTCTTAGCAGCTCTCTGACTGTTAAATTGCAGAGTAGGGGCTTACCTGCAGAAGAGGGAGTTTTGTCACCCCACACTACTGAAATTTCAGGTCTAGTGATGTGCCTGGCAAATGGGAAAGACTCCAGTGGCTGCCTCCTAACCCCCTTCTCTATTCAGGTTCAGTGAAGCGGGCGTCCCCGTCCTCCCAAGGACACAGAATGTACTATCAGGGATAATGGTCAGTGCAGAGCACAGGCTGGCCCTCCAACCTGCTTTCTGAGTAGCTAAAGCCTGACTGACCTAACCAAGAATCTCCGCACTTGAAGGAGCCCTCCTGGCGAGGACAGTGTGTTTTCCAGCTGGCTCTCATGGGCTCCATCAAATATACATTAATCGCGGTTTAGCGGACCAGACTCTAATCTTAGAGTTAAGAGAAAGATGGGAACTAGAGGGGGGCTTGTCTCAGCTCATGTTGTGACCCTGGACAAGTCACTTTTCTCTGTCTTAGTTTCCCCATCTGTAAAATGAAGGAGTTAAACTGGATGGCCTCTTGTGTCCCTTCTGCCTCAGAAGCATATTGCATATGTTCTGCATAGTCTTTGGCCACATTAAATCCGTTAAGTCAACGTTCCTTTAAGTCATGAGTTTCTTATTTTTTTGTGTGTCACAGCCTCCTTTGGCAGTCCGGTGAATCCTATGGGCCCCTTCCCAGGAGTATTTTTAAAGGCATAAACCTAGAATTTCAGAGGAAACAAATTATATTGAAATTTGTCATCAAAATAATAAAGTTCATAGGCTCCAGCTTAAGGAACTCTCATTGGGATATAAAATGAACATAGGAACCATTAGGTGCCTAAGGATTTTTGAAAGTGTGTGTTCTCTGCATATTAAGCTAATTTGCTGTCTTCAAACATGATGCCATTTGGAGAACATTCTAGGGACAGTAAAGACTTTTCGAGAGGGAATGTTGCCTGGGCAGCCTTCCAGTTAGGGAAGGCGGAGTTCACGTGTTGACTCTGACACATACTGGCTGTGTGACCCCAGGCAGCTAATAAACAGACAATCAGGGCCTTCGTGTCCTTATTTGTAGAGTGAAGGGCAAGTTGGCCAGCTGGTTTCCGAGGTGCCCTCCAGCTCTTGAGTCTGTGGTCTTATGATCGCTGGCCAAGTCACCTTATTGCTTATTTCATGGACTACAAATAAAGTACAAGCTGTTGGCATTGTGGTCAAAGGAGTGTCTTTACACCGATGAAATCGTATGTCCCAGTCCCCCAGAAACAAAATCTGAGGCCGCTGAGGGAAGCTCAGAGGCACAGTGGTGTAGAAGACAGTGAGCCTCAGGAACTAGGAGGACCTGGATTAATTCCGGTCTGTAACAAATGCTGACTGTGTGACCCTTGAGGAGACACTTATTTTTTTGGTTGTTCAGTCATTTTTCTGTCTTGTCTGATCTTCGTGACTCCATTTGGGTTTTTCTTGGCAGAGACACTGGATTGGTTTGCCATTCCCTTTTCTAGCTCATTTTACAGATGAGGAGACAAAGGCAAACCGGGTTAAGTGACTTGCCTAGGGTCACACAGCTAATCAGTATCTGAGGCCGGATTTGGACACAGGAAGAATAATCTTCCTGACTCCAGGTCCCACTGCTGTAGTTGCTTAATTAATCTCTCCTATTAAGTGACAGAGAAGCTGTAGACCTGCAGAAGGAAATACTCTACTTGTCAGATTTTCATATATTTATATATATATGATACACACCTTCTGAAGTTCAGGGTATGAGTAAAATTGTATGTGTAGACCCCATCTCCATTCCTATGAAAAATAAAACCTCTGAGGCTTTCTGGGTATCCTTGGGATGGAAGGGGAAGATTTCTCTTTTCTCTCTACCTCTGAGCTCAGTGCTTAATCTCCATCTTTTTGCCTTTCTGAGAGACCTCTGCCACTGAGCCTCAGTGGGAATGAGCATATGCCAAGATAATTGCTGAGCAACGATAGGTGCCCTGTAAATGGGAGCAGCCCTGTGAATGAAATGGGGCCACTGTTCTTGCCCCCAGGTATTCTTCCAGCCCCTTTTAATGGCTTTCCACATTTGAAGTCTCTCAGAAGCATTTTTCTTAAAGATAATCATTCTGATTTTAACTTTCCAAGGGGCAAGTCTAAGCCTCATTTGTTCCACTGATTTGATTTTTTTTAATGCAGCTAGTTCTTTTTTTTTCTTTGCAGTAAAACTAATCAATAATTGTCTTTGCAAGGTCTTAAGATTTATTTGACAACAGGAATATATTAGGAGCTTCATTTGGCCAATTATCTGTCCAGTCCCATGACCAGATTGGGGTCATAACCAGTTCAGCCTTGGATTGGTCCCAGGAGTGCCCTAATTAGATTGGGGTTGTCACAGAAGGGGGAGGGGGAACAGAGAATGGATGGAGTGCTCGAGTTGGAGTCAGGAAGTCATCGGTTCAGAGTCTTCCTTGGCGGCTAGTTAACTCTACGACCACGAGCAACTCACTTAATCTTGGAGAGCTGCCAAGCAGTTCTCTAAGGAGAGTCTCTAGTTCTCTTAACCTGCTTTGTGTCCTGGACCCCTTTGGCTGCCTGGTAAAACCTGTGAACTCCTCAAAATAATGTTTTTTAAAATTCATTATGTAAAACACATAGGATTACAGAGGAAACCAGTTTTCTTGAAATATAGTTTCTGAAGTGTTTTTGAAGACAGATCCACAGAACCCAGGTTTAGAACTCCCAGATACCAGCCTGCTTGGGTCAAGTTGGTGGTGTTTTCCTGGTGTCCTGTCCCGCTGAGATCCCAGGTGCAGTCCCTGTCCCTAGCACCCCACAGTATCTGGCACACAGTAGGTTCTTAATAGATTCCTGTTAATTGATAATGAACTAAGTAGTTGTCTGGCTGCTACCACTGCCTGAGGTTCCCTCCTCCTGTTAACTCTTCTCTGTGCTCTCGTTCTGCTCATCAGTGCTCAGTGATTTCTGCTAAATAGCTTAACCCAGAGGCCATATAGCAAAATGCAGTAGAGGAGGGTCACGCTTTTTGAATCAGTGAGCTTCAGATTGTGCATTATGTTTGCTGAAAATAATAAGACTAAATAATATTTACTTGGGAAGGAGTCATTGCTTCCAGTCAGCCTCTGTAATGAATGAAGGACTTAATGAGGCTTAATGATGTTAGATGCTATAGAAAGGAACCAAATCTAATGCTGCCGAGCAGAGTTTTGTTAGAGATACCATGGTTCCTCATAACCAGTTTCTTTTTTCAGAAGTTGGTAATGTCCTAGGCTATCTTGTTAGCCTTCGGAGACTGTTGAGCAGCAGACAACCAAACATCCTCCATTTAGAGCTGAGTGGCCAGGGGCCATTTGTGTACACGTGAGTTATTGTCTCTACTGCAGGGGGAGAGGTTGTGCTTGGGGGCTGCTTTGAGAGATGCCTGGAAGATTCTAAAAGCCAGCCATCACCTTGCCTGCTTGTCACTTGTTATTCTTCCATTTCAGTGACCCTAGGAATGGGTAAAAAGCCACTTGGCCCAGGGAGTCAATCATTAGAGGACTTGAAAATTAGCTCCTTTGTGGCCCATCCAAAGTAACAGCTGCCACAAGCTAATGGACCTTGAGCGGAAAGATGGCCTTGGGTGCACAAACACAAATGTTTTCCTCCCGCCCTCTCTCTGTGTTCTTTTAAATTCAAAGAGAGGGAATTCCTGAAAGGAGAGCCTTCTTGGGACCACATCAAGCCCGTAGTAAGCACTTAATACATATGTATTGGTTAATTAATTAGAAATGGCTAAACGGTACTGTTATTGTTTTAGCAATGTACACATGCACTACAGAGCAGTCTGGTACAGTTTGGCTTAAGAGAAACAACTCACTTCTTTTTCATATTTATTCTTGCCTTCATCGAAGATTGAAATCTGTGCTATTTTCCATTGTGGTCTTTTTCCTTTTTTTAATCTGCCAATTTAGACATCCTGGGTCACTTGCCACATCTGTTTGCTCTTGGGGTGTGATAAAATTCGTAGCCCTGGCAGCTCACATAATTGGAAATTTTATGAAGCATAACGTTATTTTATAAGTTCAAATTGCAGTAGGTATAAGATTGTTCAAAGTCTCATTTCTTGTCTTCTGGAAATCCAGGTTTAATAAGACACCTCTATAGAAATGCATTGGATGGCCATCGTTTGCTGGGCTTTGGGATCACCAAGATCTGCATTTGTACCCCGGCCCAGACGTTTAGTGGCTGGTTGACCCTCAGCAAATCTTTTTTCCTATTTGGGCCCCAATGTCCTTATGTGTAAAGTAAAAGAATTAAAAAACCCATTGGCCTCTGTCCCTTGTAACGCTGTCTTGTGGTCCTGTATTCCTGTAATTATCCCATGTTTTGATGGGCATCTTAGTTAAGATATTTGTGGTCTGTAGGGCAAAGATAATTACTGTGAAATCAGAGCTATTTTCATGTGATTACATCTTCGTCCTGTGACCTTCTGTGATTTCTTTTCCATATGCCCAGCACAGACTTCTTAGGAGATCAATAAAATGGAAGGTCCTTGAGGGCAGAGACTCGGATTCTCTTTTCTGTACCCCCAGCACCTAACTTGGTGCCCATCATCCATGCACCTAAGTGTCTGAGGCCAGATTTGAACTGGAAGAAGATAAATATTCCTGAACTCCAGGCCCAGTGCTCTGTTGACTGTGCCACCTAGCTACCCATACCATTTTATAGTCAAGGAAATTAAGACAGAGGTTCAATGACTTGTCCACTGTCACATGGCTAGTATTTTCCAAGGCTGAATGTGAACTAAGATCTTCCTGACTCTAGGCACTGTTTATTCCTAGGCACCTCAAGATTTTGCTAATTTTTACTAATTACTAATGAGGAAACTGAGGTCCCCATTGTTAAAGCAACTTGCTGAAATTCACCCCCAAAAAAGCATAACTAGAATTTGAACACTTTAGGACCCAAATTCCAAATCCAACGCTTTTCACCCTATACCCTAACAGCAGAATCTAATTTGGTAATTCTCAAGTAGAGATTATTTTACAGGACCAGATTTAATCAGTAGAAGCTGTACCCAAATGGCCCTGTGATCTCGTTGGTTTGGCGTTCCCCATATCTGGTCATACAAATGAGAACTCTTCTATATCTGCCCATCCTCTGCCACTCTTGGCTTCATTCTTCTAAAAATCCTCTATGGGGCGTCTGCTGAACGTACCAGAATCATTCTTAACAACTCAAGGATTCCAGGAGTACTTTGTTTGTCTACCTGTGGACCAACCCAACATCTCCGCCTGTTGGACACTTCCTTGGTGAAATCCTGTTTTTCTTTGAGGCTCCTCATTGGTTTTGTCCTTCAGCCTCCTTAGACCCACAGTTGCCCTCTTCGTCATCCTCTTTGCCCCACTTAAAAAAAATTCTTTAGAGACTTTTGTCCTTGTCTCATTGCCAAGTAGTAACAAATGGTAGCACGTGATTTATTGATTATGGGGGAAAACATTTTATTTATTATAGCAAAATGCTGCTTGGATGCACAAACACAAACACTTCTTTCTCACTCCCCCACCCCCATCCATGCTTTGTTTTACTTATAGCATCCCATCCATAGGTAGCTCTCCCAGTAATACATTAAAAATAATCCCAGATTCATATGTGACATCTGATAAATATCAGACCAGCAAAAACACCCTAATGTAGCAAAGTTAAATTGAAGAGGGTTTCCCTCTGGATGGTTCAGATCTTCCAGGTTCACTGACATTTCACATTTCAGTGGTTGCATTGAGCCCCGGAATATTGTAGAACCCCCCAGAAGAGATCACTAATCACTCAGTGGTGATGGTCTGACCATCCACACAGAAATACTAAGTGGATGATGAATGTCTGTTGCGCAGATTATGACATGGGCTTGGATGGAAAACTTAAAGAATTTGCTTTTCAGTACATATATCTGAGACAGTTAGTGTTGATATAGTTTGATGATTAATTGAGCCCAGAATGAGAGAATTTGGAGCTACATTACCTTCAGGAAATTACATTGTTCTTTTATTGATCCTAAGGTTCTTTGAGAAACAAAGTCCCATCTTCTTGTTTTTCTCATTTATTTTTTTTTGTCAGTGAAAATCTTCCTTTTCTCTCTTCCATCTCCCTTTATGACCCATTGGGAAAGCAAGAAAAAAAATCCCTATTATAAATATCTATAGTTAAGCAAAACAAATTCTCAGATTGGCTGTATTTTTTTTTTAAAATCTCATTCTGCACTCTTGAGTCTATTGCCTCTATCAGAAAAGGCCCATTTTTTAAAGTGAATATATGTGTTCTGATAAATTTTGTTATGAAATTATAGCCATCCCTTGCCATAGATTTCCAAATCAGGACATCATCTGAAGTCACCATGCCTCTTAATTTTCTGTTCTTCAGATCTTTCCCTTTATTGCTATTAAAAATAACCTATGCATTTTTAAATACCCTATATCATCGAGACCAGTGTAGCTTTCATTTTAGGAGTTCTCAACCTTGTTTCATAGATGTTTGTGGTGATCTATTGAAGCCTATGGACCTTTTCTCAAAATAACGTTTTACAATAAATGAAGAAAATGACTGATTTTAATAGTAAAAAGAAAGATAGCATTTTCTTCCACATGCAGGTTCACAAATCATCTGAAATCAGCCCCTTCTGTAGTCGAAATGTTTGCTTTGATTTTAATTGCCTTCCTCGGAGGGCAGAGCCAAGATGGCAGTGTAGGAGCAGCAACATATTGCAGCTCTCACATAGCCACCCCAAAATACCCATAAAATATGACTCTAAACTAATCTTAGAACTCCAAAACACACACAAATATACTTTCCACTAAAGTCAGCTCGGCTACGAGGAACCATATCAGCACTGCGAAATGAAACCAGCCTGGCCTGAAGCCCTGGCTGAGCTCTGGGGGCAGCTGGACGGGAGGAGCTGAGGAGCCTCTGATGAGCGGATTAGCCGCAGCTGCAGCTTCAGAACTAGGTCAATGGAGCTTGCGAAATAGGGGCAGAAAAGCGGTCC
>CM053581.1:346812966-346841806 GCA_028627135.1 Pseudochirops cupreus
AGTGGGGGTGGGTGACGAGGGAGGAAGAGAAAGAATCTAGAATCTAAAGTTCCATAATCAGAAGTTAAAAATATATCTCTCTCTCTCTATATGCAATTATTATTATTATTATTATTGACTACATCCAACTGGAACTCGAGATACACAGGCACTGCAGTTGGGAGTTCCATCCTGCCCTACCAAAAAGTGACATAGGAGAGAATAGACTGGGGGAGGGGGGAAACACTGGGATGGCTGTTTTGGGGTGGTGGGCGGGGGAAAGACGGGGAGAAAATATGTACCTCGAAATCTTGTGGAAATGAATGATGCAAACTAAAATAAAATTAAAAAAAAAAGAATTAACTGGGAAACCATATGAAGAATATTTGTATTTTACATCCAATTACGCAGCCCTTTTTATAGTCATAAATATTTTAAAAGGAAAATTACATACCATAGCACTCTCAATAGTCTACCACTCACAAGAGTATTGGCAAGAAGACAGGCTTTAAACAAAACAAAACAAAAAAAAATTGCCTTCCTCATCCTTCATTTCCCTCTGTACCAAAGAACAACTTTGGAGCAGGATTTTTTTCACATGGGAAGTGGCCCCCATTGAATGGAGTTCATTGTACTGAGTCATTTGGTTTTGTTATTTCATTGGAGGTTTCCACTGTGCTTTGGGGGGCAGGGGGGCACGTGCAAGTGTGTATGTGTGTGTGCGTACGTGCGCGCGTGTCTGTGTGTGTGTGTGTGTGTGTGTGTGTGTGTGTGTGTGTGTGTATGATGTCCCTAAGAGCATATGTCTGAGAGCCTTTAACTCCCAAGCCCCTAGAGATCTTATATTACTTAAATGATGTTCGTGTGATCTCTAGAATTTTTCCTTTTTGAAGTACTGATGCCTTAGAAGCTCCTTTCTAACCTGTCAGCTTGAAGTCTTTCACCCTTTGTTGGGTGCTGTGTTACATTAAGGCCTTCCATCTATTGTGTTTCTGCTTTTTGATTGCTGCCTAGGCTGGTCTAAGGGAGGATTGTCCTGAATCTGGCACACCCGGAGAATGTGACCTGGGGCAAGTGAATTAACCTGTCAGTATCCCAGGCAATTTTCTAAATCTCTTTAAGTTGAAATTCTGGTGGCAGAAGTTTTCTCATCTGGGACCCTCAGTGTGCTGAGGTCCAAACCACATCCCTCTGAAACCAAAAAAGAAGCCCAAGACAGACTAACGATCATGACTGCCCTACCTGTCGTTACTGCTCAGGAAACCTGCAATAAACCTCTTCTGTTAGATTTTAAGTGGGCAGGGGCATGGACATCTGTGCAATCTCTCTCTCTCCCACTCTCTCTGTCTCTCTCTCTCTGTCTCTATCTCTCTTTCTCTCTCTCTTTCCCATCTCTTTCTCTGTTTCTCTGTCTCTTTCTCCTCTCTTTATCTCTCTGCCTCTTTCTGTTTCTCCTCTCCCTGTCTCTCTTTCTGTCTCTGTCTCTCTTTGTCTCTCTGTCTGTCTCTTTCAACTTGTATTTATATCGCCAATTCTTATCGCAGTGACTGCTCTATAATGGGCACTTAATAACAATTTACTGACTAATGGACTGTCCCCTTAGCGTTTGTTTCCACTCTCCCATCTCGTAGCCGATTCTTGGAACTTAGAGACCTTTTGGTACAACTTTCTCATTTTACAGTTGAAGAAATTGTGGCTGGTCAAGAGCCAGGGACTTGAGACGTTTGAGGAGGGGGATGGCTTTCATCAAGGGTGCTAGTTGGCTTTTGAAAGAAAGAAGGGAAATCAGTACACTGAGAAGGAGGATAGAAAAGGTCTTTTTCCAGCCATGGGGATGGGAAGTTTTCATTCTCGGGCTTGGTCGCCTTTCTGTTGGCTGTCTTTGAGTCTCTGACCCCAAGAATAAAAGGATTCTCTAAGTTAACAAGTGCAGGGATAGTGTCATTGATGCCAGGCTTTAGTGGTTTTAGAAAGCGGGCTCCCACATTGAGTGCTTGAGTGGCTCATCAGGGCTCTCTGTCCAGCACACAGCCACTTGTCATCTGCAACCTACGATCAGTCTGCACTTTAATTTTTACTTCTTGCCTTATCACATAGTGTGGAATAATATACTATAGAACTGAGCTTGGCATTAGGAAGATCGGTGTTCAAGTACTGTGCCTGACACATATTTTATGTGACTGTAACTTTTCAGCATCCCAGAACAACTTTCTTAAGATTATAAACTGGAGAGTAATTGCTGATCTGAATTGGTAGAGAGAGTTTTCTCATTGGAAGTTTATTTTGTTAGTGAAGTAAAATTACAGGTCCCGTTAAGAAAATGCTAATGGCAACATTTCTAGAGCTTGGTTGTTGTCCTTCATTCTCAAATGACGTCACTGTGTTGGGGTCAAGGTACAATCTGCACAAGATTGGAATGCTCCACTATGGCTGGGCACAAATAGTCCACGTGAATATTTGGGATGGATTCTCTAAATTTCTGCATCTCACATTTCTTTTGAGCTCCTTTGATTCTGCTTTGTTCATAGAGCGCAGACCTTCTCTCATATGGGCATGCCATGCTGGGTGGGCCTGCGCCAGTGCCTCCCATGTCACACAATCAATTCCTGTTTCTAAAAGTCTGTTATAATGAGAAAATATATGTAAAATTCTTTGTAAAACATTCTGTGTAAATATTGCTGCTGTTGAGTCATTCAGTCATGACAAATTCCGTAATCCCATGGACAAAGTCCTCGGTGATTTCCTAGCAAAGATACTGGAGTGGTTTGTCATTTCCTTCCCCCCTCCATTTTAGAGATAAGGAATTGAGGAAGATAGGGATTAAGTGAGTTGCCCAGGCTCCCATAGCTAGTGTTGGAAGCTGGATTTCAACCCAGATCTTCCTCAGTTTGCACCTGGTTCTCTTTCCCCTACACCATCTAGCTGCTCCATATATTAGCTACATCATATCATGACCAGCAGAGCATCTTTGCTTTACCCCTAACCTTATTGACTTTTAATTTTTTTAAGTTATGAATAATGCTCGCTTTTGGTTTAAATGGTTTATTATATTTAGACAAACTTAGTGCTTTTTAGTGTCTCCTCCGCCAAAATCCCCATGAGTGAATGATGAAGGGTAGGAGCAAAAGCATGGGGACAGCCCAGTAAAGACTAACAAGAGGAGGATGCATTTTGGGGCCAAACATAGCGCAAGTTAATGAAAATAACAAGAGATGAGGCTGGGCGAGTGGGCTAAAATCAGATCATGGAAGGACTGGAGGCACTGCCTCTGTCCAGATGTGCCCAGGATCACCCAGCGAGGGGGTTTTATGAGCAAAGGTTGGACTCCAGTCTTGTGAACTCTCCGAGAGACCATTATAATCAGTCAGTAATTACTCAACATTGGTGCCAAGCAGTGCACTAAGCTCTGGGGAGACAAGAAGGCAAAGGACAGCCCCTGCCCTCCATGAGCTTCCAGTCTAGGGGGGGAGACGACACATAACACAGATGTGTACGGAGCAAGGGAGATGGGAGATAATTAACAGAGGGAAGATACTCGAATTAATGTTAAAACAAGAACAAAAGTAGTAACAGCTGGCATTCATAGGGTTTTCACTCTTGCAAGGAGCTTTATAAATATCTCATTAGATCCTCACAGCCACTCTGGGGGGTGGGTGCTGTCATCATCCCCATCTTACAGTCAAGGAAACCGAGGCAAAAGGAGAGGAAAAGTTAGCCAGCTAGTCAGTAGTGTCTGAAGCCCTTGAACTCAGGTCTTCCTGCCTGTGCAGGGCTCCCACTCACCGCTGCTCTCTTCTCACTGGTACAGTTGGCTCTGTTAAGCTCTAATTATTAGTAGGATTCCTGGTAGGAAGAAGAGAGAAAGTATTTTCATTACAAAGCTGGGTAAGGTCTCCATATTCCTCTCCTTATTTACCTTCCTCAAGACTGTGAATTGAACGAGATGATCTCTATCAAGTGCTTTGTAATCCTTGCTCTAAAGACAGCCTCTGCTTCTGCTGTTGTTGGTGGTAGGGGTCCCATTGATTTCTGCATCTTTCAAACCCCTCCTAGGTCTCAACAGCTGCTTTTTTGTTGCAAAGTATGCAGAATCTTACTAAGAGCTGCCTGGACCCCTGCAACCCTCTCGGCCTGCCCCATGTCCATTTGGTCTTTGTAATCCCCTAGGTCATTATGGTGTTTGTTGTTAAGTTAATGCCCTGAGGTCAGGAAGCCCTGTCAGTGCAGCTGGTGCTCCAGTCAGTGGCACCCTGGCCCAGAAAACGTGAGCCCATGAGGGAGACCATCTGCTCGGACCTTCCAGCCTTCCTTCTCTCGGCTGCTTTTATTTCTGTTGGTTTTACTTAGATGCTCCTTGGGTCACCAGAACAAGGAGCTGGGTGGTGGGTTTGTTCTTTCTCTTTAAGATAAACTGGCTAGGAATTACTAAGAGACAATATCAACTGTACGTATATGTATCTGTATAGATGTAAACACATATCTCTGTATATACACACACCCATATATGTACATATGCCCACATACACACATACAAGAGTCATCCCTTCCGCATTGTAGTGGTTAGGGGCGCAGTGCCCCCGCGATCTGCAAAATCCATGTAAAATTTTTCAACCTTCCTGTGTACCAAAGAAGTCTGAATTTTTTCTTTTTTTTTTTATGGGATTTACAGTATTAAAGATAAATTATGTCGATATACAGGACCGTGTATATATTTTGTGCATTCCTGAACTTCTAAACTTTTTTGGGTTGTAGCTAGTCTTTGCATGTCATCTGTGACTTCCACAAAACTCTCCCAAATTCCTATTTAATTTCTTATACCAGCTCATGATATATCAAAACTACAATGTGGAAGGGATAACTGTATACATATGTAGTACATACGCACACATACATTTACATATGTGTGTGTTTGTGTTTATAGATTGATCTATCTCCTTACTTGCATTCCTCAAAGTGCCAACCAGAACCATCTCTGCGGTATAATTTTATAGAATCCTTGCTTCCATTTCCCCTTTCTCCCATCTTTCCTCCATAGCTGCTAACTTGATGCCCCTAAAACACATGTCTCCATGTGCCTTACCCAGGAATCTTCAATGGCTCCCTATCACCTCTGAGAGTAAATTGAGGAATCTTCACATTGGCGATTCAATCCGCAACTACCAGGCTCACACTTACCTTTCCAGTCATCCTGGCCATACAGGACCCCACGTGTCTGCTTGCCTCTTGTGTCCCTTGGTGACGCTGTCCCTTCTCACCTCTGCTTCATACAGGTCCTGACTTTCCGGAAAGCATAGCGTAAGCACCATTCCTAAGTGAAGCCATTCCTAAAGCTCTCAGTTGTCAGCACTGTCTCTAATAATAACAGTGATTGATGATGATGACAGTGGAAAATAACAACTAGCATTTACATGGTGTTTTAATGTTTGCAAAGAGTTATAAATATGAGTTTTCTCTGAGCTTCATAACCACCGTAGTAGGTCAGTCCGTCCATAAACATTTATTAAGTGCCTTTGGTTACATTTTTAAGTACCTACAAATAAGGAACAGTTTAAAGTACCTACTATGTGCTAAGCTCTGGAGGTGCTATTTCAATCCTCACTTTTCAAGTGAGGAAACACAGTAAATAGATTGCCCCACCAAGTGTGTGTTTGAGGCAGGATTTGAACTCAGGTCTTCCTAACTGGTGCTCTGTCCATGGTGCTACTTCACTGTATAGGGAAGATTCTAGCAGCTGAGGAGCTCAGAAAAGGCCGTCCATGGGACATAGCATCTGAGTTGAACCCTGAAGGGAGCTCTTGTGGCAGAGTTCAGGAGGGAGCGCATTCTCATCATGGGGGGCCATCCAGGGCAAAGGTGTGGTAATGGGAGATGGAGTGTGGTCAAGGAACACCAAGGAGGCCAGTATGGCTAGGATATTGAGTGCATGGAGGGCAGTAGAGGTAATATCTCCCTTTCTTTTCCTCTTTTAAGTCACCGCTAGTGCCTCCTGAAAGCAAGATTTTGGGAGTGACAGCCCTGACACCTTCTGCCCCCACCATTTAGCAAGGCCATGGTGGTCAAAGCTGGACTGCTGTCTCTCGAGCAGCGTCACATTTTCCAAACTTCCCTGGACTAGCATCACTTACAAAAGGGATCATTCTTATGTTGCAGTCCTGATTTTTTTAAAAATAAAATGATGCTTACAGATTACTCCAGTGGTAGGAGTCATTGTTGGTAACACAGAGATATGGGATCCTTTTTTTTTGGTGGAGGGGATTTGGAGAGAGGTGGAGCCATATTTGACTCCTGTAGCCAAAGCTAAGCTTCAGATGGTGGCCTTCTGGAACTGATCCCTTAACCTTTTAGCTTCTAAACATTATATTGGGCAGATCACAGTTGGAGAAGAAGGGTAACCTCTTCTTGGATCATCTTGGTGAACTCAAGCCCTAAATTGTGCCCTGGTGGCCGCTACAAACACACATTACATCGGTGATTATTCTTTTTATTCTGAAGTGGCACCCCACAGCCTTTATCAAGAATCTGGCCTGAGACATCCATCTGCCCAAAGTTAGTTTGTAACTCCACAGTAGCATCCGGCCAGGTGGGTCTTTCTCTGGGGTGCTGCTGAAGCCTTCAGAGGCAGGCATTCTCCGTAGCCACAGCCACAGTCACAGTCCACTTGGGTTCTGGCTGACATCTGTGGAATCTGTTTTGAATAAGCCAACTCCCCCCCCCACCCCCAACCTTGATGGGGAAGGCAGACAAATGGTCCAAGGAGTTTGGCGAGAGTGTTCTCCATAGGGATTCTAAGTTGTTTAGCAGCTAAAGTCTGTGGCCACTGTCACAGCTGAGGAAATACCTTCCAGCTGGGGAAAAATGTTCCCTTACTGCCAAGTGAAAAGTAAATTCATCGCTTAGATTTCTGGAAGAATGGGCCTTCCTGCATGGATGAGCAAACCGTTCTTAGACCTAAGTTCTGTGAGTCACTCGACTCTTGGGACCATCTCCTCTCAGATGACATGATTATTGTTACTCATACATAACTAATGTAGATCATGACATAGTAGAGGGTAGAGGGAGCAGTGTGATGCAGTGGAAAGCATGTGGGTCTTGTAGCCAGACCCCTGACCTCACGTGAGTGACCCTGGACTAGTGACCAGCTTCTCCAGAACCCAGTCCCTTCTGTTTACTGACCAGCTGCTCTCCTTGGGTTTTCTCTGTCAGGCCCCTCTTCTGTGTCTTGTTTTCCTCCATTGGACTGGAAGCTCTTATGGGCAGGGGCTGTCTTTTCCGTATTGTCATCTTCAGTACTTAGCACTTAATAATAAGGTGCTTGATAATTTTACTGACTGAGCTCTGAAATGAGGATCATATCTGCCTCAGTGTGTTATTGGGGTGAAAGAGAGAATGGTGAACATCATTGTGAATAATTGAGAGGAACGTCAGCTTCTCGAGGGCAGAGACTGTTGTCTTTATCACTGATGTCTCTCAATCAGATATTTATTAAGCACCTACTGTTTGCTGGGCAGCTAGATGGTGCAGTGGATAGAGCGCCGGGCCTGGAGTGAGGAAGACTCCGATCCCTGAGATCAGATCTGGCCTTAGGCCCTTCCTCGCTGTGTGACCCTGTTTGCCTTGGTTTCCTCATCTGTAAAATGAAAAGGAAATGACAAATCACTCTAGTATCTTTGCCCAGTCACAGAGTCGCAGAGAGTGGAGTCACAGAGAGTCTGACCTGACTGAAAAATGACCAAACAGCCTCACCCTGTGCTAAGTACCATGATTAGCAGGCAAAGGTAAAAGCGGAGTAGTCTCTGTCCCCTAGGAGCTTACAGACCTACAGGCACCCATAAGTATGTGCACAGTACGGGTGTTTGGGGATTTGGTTTAGAAGGGGATCATCTAGGAAGGAGAGTTTCTGCTGAGCTTTGAAGAACAAGGGCAGAAGTGAGGAAGGAGAGCATTCCCGGCATGGGCCAGTCAGTGCAAAGGCTTGGAGGTAGGAAAGGAGATCCTGTGTGAGGGGAACATGCAGAAGGCACAGTGTCACATGCAGAGCTTTCACTCAACAACAACACACAGGGTGGCTTTTCTGTAGTGCTTTCAAGTGTCTCTACACATTCTCATGTGAACCCCCCAAAGTCCCTGTAAGGTCGGCATTGCAGGGATTGTTATTTTTCCTCTCTGATAGATGAGAAAATTGAGGCTGAGAGGGGTGAAATGATTTTATTTTATTTTATTTTATTTTGTTTTGTTTTGTTTTGTTTGCTTTTTGGAGTGGGGAGGGTAAGGCAGTTGGGGTTAAGTGACTTGCCCAGGATTTGAAGTGAGGTCTTCCTGACTCCGGGCCTGGTACACTGTCCACTGTGCCACCTAGCTGCCCTCACAAGGGCATTAGGAATCTTCTGTCAGACAGACGTAGAGTGACAGAAGGGCTGGTTTCAGAGAAACCTGGGAAGACCTACATGAACTGATGAAGGGTGGAGTGAGCAGAACCCAGAGAGCAACACTGTTGAGACAGGCAGCTTTGAAATAGCTCAGATTGGTGCAGTGACCGAGCAGGATCCCAGAGAATGCGTGATGAAGCCGTCTCCCCTCCTCATTACAGAGAGGGGACAGACTCATCTGGAGAGAGGAGCCATGACTTTCCTTGTTGGGGGGATTATTTTTGGACACAGCCCATGAAGGGATTTATTTTTCTTGGCTAGGCGTATTTGTTATGAGGGTTTTGTTTTTGTTTTATCTTTCAGTGGGAGGGATGAAAAATAGGTTAAGTAAAAAAAAAATAGCCCTAAATTTAAAAAAGAAACTTGGAGAGCATTTTTCAGAGTTTTAGAACATTTCCTGTTTAGGCCTTTTTTAAGGCACTTGTTTACACGCTCTTAAGAAATGTGCTTTTTGAACAGTGAGGTATTCTCTAGCCTCAGTGAATAATGGCAGGAAATGAATCCATTTTTAGTTTATTGGGAAGCCCCCCCACTACTCCCGCACCACACACCCACACCCACACCCACCTACCCACCCACCCACACACACACACACACACACACACACACACACACATACCCCTCTTCCAGCTGCTTGTATGTGCTGTTCACAGTAAGAAGGTAGAGGTCAGGTGGGATCTAGCCACTCTCCTTTATCAGGTTTTTGGAACATTTGGCTTTCTGAAATAAACTTTAAATATTCCTATCTGGCCCATAAAAAGATTTGTCAGCTCTTTTCATAGATAATAGTTGCTAACAGTAGAAATCGTCCTTCGTAGGCAGTGAAATTATGAAAGTCGTCGCTCTGATGAGGGTGCATCACCAATCATAGGCTGACATTTGAATTAAACGCTTCTCTGGAAATTGCTACCTATAGGATTTCCTTTCATCCAGATTACCTGTCATCAGATGGGACGTCCTGTCTTAAAAGTACAGCCTATGGCCTCAGAGGTGGCCTGGGTCATAAGAGCAGGGAAGTTAGAGCTACGAGGCCCCAGCTGCAGATCCTTCCTCTGACTCTTGTATGACCTTTAGCACATCATCATTATCATCACTCTGGGTGATAGGCCATAGCTGACCTTTGAGGTCATCGCCTGCCCTACAAGTGATACATGAATGCTGTATCATGGGACCTGTTATCTTATTGGTACAGGCCTCCTGCTGCGGGAAACTCCATTCACTGGTATAGATGAGCGGCCCACCTGTAACTTACAGAACTTCCCTGGAGCCCTGAGAAGTAGAATCACTACTTACTCACCCTGCCTACAGGCATCACAAGGGGCACTTGAACGCAGGCCATCCTGACTCCTGCAATCACTCCCCACCCTCATGTTCCACAGGTGTGCATCTTCATACTGTACTTGTTACAGAGTGTTAAAGATTAAAAGCTCCTTGAGGGCAGGACTGTCTTCGCACCCTTTTTGTTTCTCTGATACTTAGTGCGTGGAATGTAATAGATGCTTATTGATTGATGGACTGATTTCCTTTTAATATTTGGTTCAAATACTGTTTGATTTGCCAAATTAATTTACTAGACCTGTTTGTTAGCGTGTCTGTTTTTACAAGAGTAGAGTTGGATTATGTTGGTTTATTCTGAATACTCTTAGTACATTTCTTTTTTTTTTCTGCCTCTATG
The DNA here is from genome assembly GCA_028627135.1 of Pseudochirops cupreus. Classification (NCBI taxonomy): domain Eukaryota; kingdom Metazoa; phylum Chordata; class Mammalia; order Diprotodontia; family Pseudocheiridae; genus Pseudochirops; species Pseudochirops cupreus. The sequence continues at coordinate 346,823,047 of CM053581.1, forward strand.
AAAAAAGTTCATCATTATTACAGACTTAGGCCTGGGTTTTCTATTAAGATCTTGGAATTTTGTTTTTGAAGGACTTGAAGGTTTGATTTATTCTAAATATACAGAAAAATGAAGCTTCAGAGACTTTGGGTACAGACCCAGCATCTGTCACTGAAGAACCATTGAGGGTAATTTTAGAGAAACTCATTGCCAGAAAGTGGTGATCTTTTTTTTTTGGATCAAAAAACTGTCTAATAAGACTTGGAAGGGGGCGTGGGCTTTATAAGTGGAGGAGATTCTCATGCCAACAAAGCTTTGACACCTCTCTTTATTGATATGGATGGTGTCTCTAACAGTGTAAGGTTATGGCTATAAGCCATAACCTCTCTCCATGCCTCTGTAGATGGCTTCATCATTTTCTGCGGCCAAAGAAATGACCCCTTGCTGTCCAGCCTTGTGGGGATGAGCCCCTCAGGACAGCAAGGCATGTCTGCCTTAAATAACAAAGGTGAAGTCCAACACCAGGTCTCTGGACATTGCCTTTTCCACCTTTGTAAAACCTCTGCAGGCACTTTGGCACAATGGGTAGAGCACCAGGCTTGGAACCAGGAAGACCTGAGTTCAGATCCTACCTTAGATACTTACTAGCTGTGTGACCCTGGGCAAGTCACACTCTCAGCCAGTTTTTCCATCTGTAAAGTAGGGAAAATAATAACATGTGAGGGCTGTTAGGTGGTACAGTGGACAGAGTGCTGGGCCTGTAGTCAGGAATATTGGTGTTTGTGAGTTGGAATCTGGCGTCTGGCACTTACTAGATGTGTGACCCTGGGCAAGTCACTTCATCCTGTCTGCCTCAGTTTCCTCATCTATAAAATGAGCTGGAGAAGGAAGTGGCAAACCATGTCACTATCTCCAGATGGGGTCGTGGAAAGTCAGACAGGACTGAAATAACTCAACCGCAACAAATAGCGCCTGCCTCACAGAGTTGTGGAAATTTTAAAAATGACTCACCCGAGGTTGGGCAGAACCGTTATGTGTCAGAGATAGGACTGGAACCCAGGCCTTCCTAATACTTTCCCCAGTATGAATCAACAGCTCATCCATACCTTAAAATCTCAAAGGGCTGCCTGGGGTAGTGCGGTGGCCCCTGCCTGGTCACTCACCCACCATGTATCAGAGGCAGAATCTGAACCCAGGCCCTCCTGACTCCCTTGCTGATTCTTGTCACCTTACTAACACTGAACTTGTTACTGGCTTCTGCTTAAGCGCTGTGGTGTCGTCCCTGGGGTTCTCGATGGTGGTATGTTGATTCAAAAGCTGTGGTTCATTTAGAACCCAAATGAAAAATCCCAGCAGGAAAGAAGGGTATTTGTCCCATGAATATGCTGGTTAACAGACCATTGAGCTAATAAAACTAGGCAGACACCATCTGCTGCCCTAGCTTCTTACAGTTCTTAAAATTTAGATTCAGAATCCAAGTCACAATGGTTCTTAAAGGCATTCTGACCTTTTAAAGTGTAACAGAGCTTAAATAAGTGAATTCAAGCATCAGAAGGTCTCTTCCTCCAACTCCTAGTTCCCTGACCTTGCACATCTCTCCGAGTCTGACATTTTTTTTGAGGGGGGAGGAAAGGCAGTTGGGGTTAAGTGACTTGCCCAAGGTCACACAGCTGGTAAGTATGAAGTGTCTGAGGCCAGATTTGAACTCAGGTCCTCCAGACTCCAGTGCCGGTGCTCCATCCACTGTGCCACCTCGCTGCCCGCTGACTTTTTTTAATCTCTAAATAATAATAATAATAAACAATAGTCTGTAAATCGTCATCATAATAGGCATTCAGTAATTTCTAAGCTCCCTTTGAACTCTAGATCTGTGGTCCTTTATCTCTAACATTATTCTGGGGCTGCAGCCTTGCAGAGGTCTCTGCAGGGTGAGGCAAGGAGGCGGAAGCCTGCGTTTGGAACTTGGCTCTCGCTTCCCACTTAGGAGTCTCCCCTTCTCAACTCTGGCAGGATTTTCGGGATGCAGTAGCCCAGGCCTCCAGGCACCTTGGAAAGCCAGTGATTGAGGACAGAATCCTGAATCAGATCCTGTACTACTTGCCTCAGCTGTATGAACTCAATCGAGATCTCCTGAAAGAATTGGAAGAAAGGATGCTGAACTGGTAAGGAAAAAAAAAGAATGCTGAGCAGGACCCAGAATGGGTTTGTAATGTGAACCTCTGAGAGAGGCACTAAAAGTGACCTAGGATGAAGGTGACCTGTTTTTTAAAAAATTATTTAAATTACACCTTTATGTTTTCAGTCAATGGCAATTCTCTCCCTCCCGTCTCCTTCCCACTCCATTCCTTTGAAAAAGGAAAAAATAATCTGTTACAAACATGGTCAAGTAAAATGACTTCCCCCACTGACCATATGCAGTGAAAATGGGTCTTGATCTCCACCCTGTGTGGCTCACCTTTCCTTCGGGTGCAGAGGGTAGTATGTTTCATTACGAGTCCTATGGAATCGTCATTGGTCATTGCACTGAATAGAGTTCTTAAAGTTTTTCAGAATTGTTTCTCTTCATAATAATAGTGTTGTTGTATAAATTGTTCTGCTGACTTCACTGTGCATCAGTTAATACAAGTCTTCCCAGGTTTCTCTGAAAATGGCCCCCTTCAATGTTGCTTATAGCATGATAGTAAACACACAGTATACATGATAGTATAACACAGAGAATGTGACCTATTTTTAAAGAGAAATTCCTCACTTGGGTCCTTGAGCTTAATTTTAATATCTCTGATTGTCCTGGCAGTTACATGTGGACTTGACAGATAGATTTGTGATAGCTGGATGTAAAAGCTTTGGTCTTGTTATCATTGTTATCAGTTTATTTTAACTTCATTCTGACAAGTAGCTTAATATAGGGCTTTGGAATCCAAAAGATTCTCACCGGTGCCCTTTAGCTTTGTGACCCTGGCCATGTCAGTCATTAGCAGTAAAGCTAGGCCCCTGTGCACAGTTCTGGCTGGATCAGTAGTGTCCTGCTCAAGCAGTCAGTCATTAAGCAAGTATTAAGTACCTACTTTATGCTGAGCTCTGGGGACACAAAAAGAGACAGCCCTGCCCTTTAGGAGCTTACAGTCTAACAGGGGAGACAGCGTAAGCCAATCAGTCAGTAGCCTTTTATTCAGCATGCTTTATTAAGGGCATGGTCCCTGCCCTCCAGGAGCTCGCAATCTGGTGGAGAAGACCAGGAAACCAGTAAACATTTATCGAGTGCCCACTGTTTGCCAGGCATCGTAGTAAGCACTGGGTTGTGGTTGTGGTTTGTCCTTCATCCTCGAAGAGCACCGTGACATCAGGGAGGTGATGCCATGACTTGCACATGAATTGGATTTGAGGGAGGCAGGGCTTTGCAGAGTCACCAGCCTCACTTTCTCCTCTGGAGCCGTCTGGGTCCAGTGGCCAGATGTCAGTCAGGATGCGGTGGGAGACCTTGGCCCTTTTAGTTAAAGTCTTTCCAAGGTCTCACTTTGAGTGAGGCAAGCAGTGGATACAAATATGTACAAACAAGTTATATACAGGATAAATAAGAAATGATTAACAGAGCAAAGGTACAGGAACAGCTCCAGAGAATTTTGTTTAAAAAAAGAAAAATGCGAATTCACCATGGAGATCTGCTTTGAGTTACTAATTTCCCATCAAGACCCCATGGAGGCAGCATGGTGCAGTGAAAAGAATAATGAATTAGAAATCAGAGGATGTGGCTTCAAATCCCACCTCCAGTGATTACTTAGACCTGTCACTGAAGCATCCTAGACCTCGGTTTCCTCCTCTGTCAAATTAGGGCATTGGACTAGATGAACTTTAAGGTCTCTTTCAGTTCCTATATCTCAGATCCCATAATCCTCTGATGGAGGACATTGAGAGGAAGTCATTGACCACTGGATACACAGTTATCCTTCAGTTGTATTGATTCAGGTGAGCAGGACCATTATTTCACCAATTAGAACTGTCAGCAGTGGCCTGGCTTTGATGCAGAGGCTTTGAAGGATGATGTTAATGGTGGCTAGATGCTGGTAGAATTAAAGGAAGCAGTATGGCAGAGTAGAACGAGCTCCAAGGGTTTCTGTCAAAGGACCTGAGTTCAGGTGTTGACTTTACTAACTCTGTGATGTTAGGCAGGTCACTTAGCATCCCCCTTAAAATGGGCTGTGGGACCAGGTGACTTTTGCAAACCTTATTTATTCATTATTGTTATTAGCCTACTCTCTGAAATCCCACCTTGTTTTCCTCCAAAATCCCATACTAAAATGCACTGAAATATTTCGTGAATACATTCAGTAGTTTCATGTTGGAACAGCATTAACATGTCTCTGTCTTTGGTCTTCCCATTTAGGATTGAACAGCAGAGAATTGCTGATATATTTGTAAAGAAGGGACCGTACCTAAAAATGTATTCCACGTACATAAAAGAGTTCGATAAGAATGTAGCTCTCCTGGATGAGCAGTGTAAAAAGAATCCTGGCTTTGCCACCGTGGTTAAAGATTTTGAGGTATGCCTAACAGTCTCCTTCCCAATACGTACCTTTTCTCTCTTTCTTTCTCTCTCTCTCTCTCTCTCTCTCTTTCTTTTCTCTTTCTCTGTCTCTCCCCTCCCCATTTCTCTCCTCCTTTCCCTCTTTCTTTCTCTGTCACATGCACACCCCTCCCTTAAAACAAGGAAAGCTAGTTAACAAAATCTGCCAACATAGACAGCATCTATATCATGTTATAGGATGAATCCAGAGAAATGCCGAGAAAAACATTACATGAATTGGTACAAAGTGAAGTAAGCAGAGCCAACAAAATGTAAATGGAAAATGTAATCAAACATAATCAAAATATTGCAAAATCATATAGAGATCAAGTGTGGCTCCAAAACAGAGAAGTCAGAAAATACCTTTCCCCTGTTCTTTTGCGGATGTTGGGCTTCAGGGGTAGGATTTACAGATGTGGAATATTGCATACAATGTCAGATGTTTTCCTATGTGTTGATCGGTTTTGCTAAATTCTCCTCCCCCCTTTTTTATTTTTCTTTTTAAAGAACAATTCTTTGTAAAAAGGGATGTCTCTCTGGGAGAAAGGAGAAGGAAGACTACAAAGACAAATCTAGACAATTTAAAAATAATGCACCAATAAAATAAACATCTGTTTTAAAAAATTCTTCCCATGGGGCGGCTAGGTGGTACAGTGAATAGAGCCCCAGTCCTGGAGTCAGGAAGACCTGAGTTCAAATCCAGCTTCAAACACTTAACACTTACTAGCCGTGTGACCTTGAGCAAGTCACTTAATCCAAATGCCCTGCCTTCCCCACTCCAAAAAGGAAAAAAAAAATTATTAAAAAAAATGAAATTCTTCCCTCTTAGTATACAAGCTCTCTAGTGAAAAGAGGCAAATATATTTCATCACAAGTTATTCGGTTTCACCTGATTTCTGATGTTTCCTTGTATTATTCTTGTTTACCGTTTTGAAATCATAGTATATATTGTCTTGATTCTGCATTCCTTGCTGTGTATCTGATCATATAAGTCTTCCCTTGATTCTCTAAATTCCACATATTTATCATTTCTTAAGATGCCGTGATATTTCATTTGCTAGAGAGGTATAGCATTTATTAAGGGCTTACTGCATGCAGTCGGTAAAGATTTATTAATCACCTACTGTGTGCTAGGCACTGTACTAACAAAAAGAGTCAAAAGACAGTGTCTGACCTCAAGGAGCATACAATCTAATGGAACTATTCCAAGCACATTATGTTCAAAGATGCCCTTATTTTTAAAAAAATCTTACCAGGGCAGCCAGGTGGCACAGTGAATATAACACCAGCCCTAGAGTCAGGAGGACTTGAGTTCAAATCTGATCTTACTAGCTGTGTGACCTTGGGCAAGTCACTTAACCCCAATGACCCTGCCTTCCCTCCTCCAAAAAAAAATTCTTACTGTTGTGCAATCTTACCGTTGTGAATGGGCAAAGGTAATTCATTTTTCCCATAGCTAATTAGTATTTATTTTTAAGTTTAAAAAATGTATTCTGCACACACTTCAACGTGTACTTGTTATCTCTCCAGTTATAATACAGGCTTTTTGAGAGTAGGGATTATTTTGTTCTTTGCATTTGCATCCCTAGACCCCATTGAAGTGCCCTGCATGCAGTAGGCAATTAATAAATGCTTGTTGATTCATGACTGTTAGGTTTGTTTTTTTTTAAAGAAAAATTTATTTTTAAAAAATGTAGCAATAGGTTGTTATAGCATATTCCTATGCCCACACACATCCAGGACTGCCTTCATTCTTTAAATATCTTCTGTGGGGATGCCAACTCAGATGACTAGTTTTAAAGTGACATAAGGCCCTTGAAAGTTACATTGAGTTTCTTCTGTCAGAGAGCCCAGTTAAGAGATTTTTGTTTTACTGCAAGATGACCCTAAGGAGGGGCCTATGCAAGAAGGGGTCTGATGGGGGAGATGTTGGGGAGATAGAGGCAGCAAGATTTGATGAGCGATAGGATGGGCAGGGAGGTGGAGGTAATGCCCAGGTTATGAATCTGAAGAACGGTGGCCCCTTCCACATAGATAGGGAAGTTTGAAAGAGGGGTGATCTTGGGGGAAGAAGATAATGAGTTCTGTTTTTGCCATGGTATCTGAGGTATCTCTAGGATAGCCAATCTGAAATGTCCATTGGGCAGTTGATCATGAGGGCCCAAAGCTCAGGAGAGAGATGGAAATTAAACCCATGGAAGGAAGCTAATAAGTCATTGAAAGAGCAAAGCAGGGGTGGCTAGGTGGTGCAGTGAATAGAGCACTGGCCCTGGAGTCAGGAGGACCTGAGTTCAAATCTGGCTCAGACACTTAACACTAGTGATGTGACCTTGGGCAAGTCACTTAACCCCAATTGCCCTGCCTTCCCCGCTCCAAAAAGGCGCAAAAAAAAAAAATGAAAGAGCAGAAGATAGGGGTTCTAGGGCAGATCTTTAGAGAATACCCATATTTAGGATATATGATCTAAATATTAGACTAGCAAAGGAGACTGAGAAAGTCAGGCAGGAGGAGAACCAGGAGAGAGTAGGGTCATGAAAGCCCGGAGAGAAGAGGCTGCCGAGTCAGGGAGAGGATGCTCAGCATTGTCACCTCTAGCAGAGAAGGCCTGAAGAATAAGTGGTCAGATTTGGAAGTTGGCTAAACACTCATCACTTTGAACAAAATTGTTTCATTCGAGTGATGAGATTGAAAGCCAAGTGAGGGAGAGATGTAGACATGTAGGTGGTGAGGTGGTACCTCAAAACCACCTTCATTTTTCTTTTGTTTTAGGTATTTTCCTGAGGAAGAGAGGAGAAATAGGTAGAATATTATAGTAAAATAAAAATCCATTTTTGTCTTAGACCTTGATTAGTAGCCACATTCCTCTTTGGCTTTTTAGGTGAAAAGTGGGTATTTTCAGCTTTGGGATTAGAAATGTAAAGATTTATTAGTCTTAATATATATTGTCGCTGGTTTCTTGGGATACAGAGTTTGGTAAATAAAGCTTTACATGTGAAGTTAATTTCTCATTTTTTCCCCCTAATTTCCCACCCCTTCAAATTTTTCTCCTTTAAAAATAGAAAGTTGATTTTGGCTACTGCAAAAAAATCCTGACTCAGATTTCAACACTGCCCAGTGACCTCTCCTGTGGCCCCGGGGCCATTAGCTTTCTTGATTACTCAATTTCCTCTGTGGTGGAATCAGGGCATTGTTGGCAGGTTGCCATTCCCAAGTCTACATAGATTGGATAAAAGGCACTGTGCTCTTTTTAATATGTAACATTTTTATATTACATTGTCATAATTACGTCCTCAGCAACCACAAATTGAGAGGTAGTGTGGAAAAGGGAATAAAGAACATCTGGGTTCAAATCCTTCCTCTCTGGCCCCAGTTTCTTTATCTGTAAAATGAAGGATTTGGGCTAGCCAGTCTCTGAGGCCCCTTCCAGCTCTAAATCTATGATTCTAAGGACCGACATGGATTGCATAAATAGGGCATTCATTCCTTGTTTTTGCCTCTTTCCTTTCTCTTCCTCTCTTCATTCAAGGTCTAGATCTGTTGCCTCTTCTTCTACTGAGCTTTTTTGGGTTTTCTCTTTCCTCCAGTCTTTCATTGTATTTGCCATAACTGTTACCAGCCTTATTTATTGCCTCCTCTGCCTTTTTTGATACTGGCACATTTCCCTGTCTGCTAAACTGTAAGCTTTCTGAGAACAGACAGCCCACCACTGCCTCATCCTCGTCGCCATCATCTGGGCTCCAGAGGATTGGCGTTTTTGACATATTTTGCATGACTTCACATGTATAATTGATTTAATGTGGCTTGCCTTCTCGATAGGTTCAGGAAGGGCTGGAAGGAGAGAAAGAATTTGGAACTAGAAATCCTGAAATATGAATATTAAAATGAATAAAACATTAAAAAAATAAATGTTTGCTGAATTGAAGGCCCTTTTTTAGAAAAGAGAGGGCACCTAACCATTCAGATCATTTAGGGAAGTTCTTGTACATTCATTTCATTTTGACTTGTTGTTTTTTTTAAATCATCCTGCCAACAAAAGTATTCACCCACCCACGTTCTAACTGTCTTCTTATATTGGGGGTGGGATTTTGTAGCCATTCTCCCAAGTGATATTCTTCATGCCTGTGGGTAACCAGCCATCTGCAAGGATACTTTTAGAGTCTTATGTAATTTCGGCAGCACTTCTGCCTTCATTATTGGAATGATTGGGACCATAAGATTTTGGTCCTGAAGGGACTTCATCTAGTTGCACTTTCTTCATCTGACCTGTGAATTCCTTTGTTGGGAATATATCCTGAAAAGTGTTATCAGGAACAGGTAAAATGGTCTCAGGACACACAGGATTTTAGTGGCAGAAATGGGGTTCAGTCCCAGGCCATCTGACTTGAGATGGATCCCCTTACCTTTCCACTGTCTTTAAGATTTGCAAAGTTTAAATGACTGTATTTGTAAAGTTAAGTACAAACTCTAAAGTTCCTGAATCTCAGTGATTTTACTTGGGGTACCTTGTGCTTGGAGGGATATTTATGTTTTTGGAGTAATTTGCATTTGGAAGAAGTGAATAAAGGAATCTTGAGAAACACAAAGATGATCCAAAGAGTTGTCTGGAACTCCCATCTTCGCCATCAAAGTCTGCAATACTGTGTTGACTCCGGACTTTGAAGGTTCTTTTTTCCTTTGCAAAAAGGAGGTGATCAAAAAACTGGGGGACCACACCCCCTCTCACCCTCTGGCTTGGCTTAGTGAGTGGAGACGCCCACATTCCCTTAGAAATCTGGCATATGTGGGAAGGAACGGGCTGAGCCGCCCATCTGGCCTCCACTCATCTCTATTAGAGTAACAGCTGTTGGTTAAAATGAAAACATGTCCACACGTCTGCAGGCGGACGCGCTGGCTGGAGCTGCAGGCCGTCTACAAAGTTCAGCTCCCCTTGCTTTCCTGTCTGGTTCCTTGGGCTGTTGGGTTGGTTGATGCTTATCTTGGTTGACTTTCTTTACAGATGAGCCCGAGGTGTGCTAACCTGGCCATAAAGCATTACCTGCTCAAGCCTGTCCAAAGGATCCCCCAGTACAGGCTGCTCCTGACAGGTACTGTTGCCTTCTCCTCTGCCTTTACCTGCTGCCTCCCTTTCTGTAGTGCCTTCCCTCTCTCAAAGGGAAGGAAATAGCTAAAAAAGCATCCATTAAGCACCTTCTGTATTCCAGGCACCGCACTAAAGGCCAAAGTATAAAATGTCCTAATTTCATCACTGCTCCCTTTCCCTCCCACTTGGATTCTCTATCCATGCATTTTCCTTCCTTCCTTCACTTTCCCTCTTAGGTGCTTCTAATTAGTGTCATAGGAGATCCCCTCTCCAGGGTCCCAGAGGCCATGTAGTCTCTAGTAGTCTCTAGGAGTCCTTTTATTGTGCAAAGGATGCCTTTGACAGGTCTGGGAGGCCTCATACTGCTGTGGTCTGTCCATTCCCTAAATTCATTATTGAAGGAACTGCAACATCTTAGAAGTCAGTAAAATTTTCCCATCTGCTTTCCCAAACCCCCTTAAAACCATCCTGGACCCCAGTCTAGTTCCCTCCTGCGTTTTACAGATGGGGAAACTGAGGCAAGGGCCAATTAAGTGTCGTGATTGTCACAGCAGTGTCAAAGCTGGGATTTGAACCCAGATCTGCTGGTTTCCTCAGCCATTGTTCTTTCCGGTGGGTCATGTTGCCTCCATGGTGTTTACTCTCTTCTTCTGGTTCTTTTGGAACTTTGAAATTTGGCACAAAGACTCTTCCAGAGTTGTTTCTGTTCCTCCTACTTAGCCAGTGTCAGTGGATTTATGACATTCTCTTACACCCATGTTCCACAGTTTATCCAGCCACCACCCTCTTGTGTCGGACATTGGGGTTTCGTGTGTGTGTGGTGTGTGTGTGTGTGTGTGTGTGTGGTGAGTGTGAGTGTGTGTGTGTGTGTGTGTGAGAGTGTGTGTGTGTGTGGTGTGTGTGAGTGTGAGTGTGTGTGTGTTTGGTGTGTATGTGCATGTGTGGTGTGTATGTGTAAGTGTGTGTGGTGTATGTGTGTGTGGGGTGTGTGTGTGTGTGTGTGTGGTGTGTGTGGTGTGGGTGTGTGTGTGTGGTGAGTGTGTGTGTGTGTGTTTGGTGTGTGTGAGTGTGTGTGTGTGTTCTATTTTGCCCTTTCAGCATGAAGTTGTGGGTTCTTTTTTGTTGGCATCACTTTGAGGCCCTTTCCCACCAACAGAATTGGCGGCTCCAGCCCCTCTGTCCTCCCTTCCTGGTAGCAGCCCCTGTGCCTGGTAAAGACGTCTTCTGTGAGAGGAGCCCTTGGCTTCTTTGTGTTTCCTGGGCCCCTGGAGCCCCTCTTTGGAACTGTGTTTGTAAGTGCACGCGATGTGGAGGAGCCCCGGCTGGTGGGTGGCTCCTGTCTGGAGCCAGGCAGCTGTGTCTTCTTCAGAGATAAGCTGGCCCAGACCAGGGGGGGTCACCCACTTTTGTGTCCTGCTCAGACCCCTTGGGGAGTCTGCTGGAATGATCGGAATAACAGTTTTCAAATGTGCAAAAAATGTAATTATAACAACCACAGATATGATTGTGATAGCTAACACCCTTATAGTACCTGCTGTGTGCCAGGCACTCTGCTCAGTGCTTTACAAATAGCATCTCACTTGATCCTCACAACTACCCTGGGAGGAAGGTACTGTTATCATCCCCATTTTACAGAGGAAACTCCGGCAAACAGGAGCCAAGGGACTTACTCAAGGTCTCACAGCTACCAAGGCTCTGTAACCAGGCTTGAATTCATATGCATAGGATTATGGGGAGAGTGCCCTGCCTGGAGTTAGGAAGTTGTTATTGTGGAGTCATTTGTCACATCTGACTCCTTGTGAGCCCATTTGGAGTTTTCTTGGCAGAGGTAATGGAAGGGTTTGCCATCTCCTTCTCCAGCTCATTTTACTGATGAGAAAACTGAGGTAAACAGGGTTAAGTGACTTGCCCAGGGTCACGTAGCTATTAAGTGTCTGAGGCCAGATTTGAACCCAGATTCAGTCATCTCAGTCACATGCCTGACTCGTTGAGACCCCATTTGGGGTTTTCTTGGCAAAGATGCTGGAGTGATTTGCCCTTTCCTTCTCCAGTCAGGAAGACCCGAGTTCAAATTCATGCTCAGACACTTACTGGCTGTGTGACCCCTGTAAGTCACTTCACCCTGTTTGCCTCAGTTTCCTCATCTGTCAGATGAGCTGGAGAAGGAGATGGCAAACCCCTCCAGTGTCTCTGCCAAGGAGACCCCAAAGAGGATTATGGAGAGTAAGATGAGACTGAACTGACTGAACAAAATAATTAGACTTTACATTCAGTACAGCGATACTGGGGAAAGATGGAATTATGTGATACTTCGGAGGGAACCACCCCTCAGAGATGGCTGCTGCTCGGACCTCACCCCTTCAAGACACCCTTGCTCGTGTCCAGGAAACTGTGATGAAGGAAGCTTGAGGCCAAGAGGGTCATTCCTTCCTAAGCTGGATGGGACCTCAGAGGCCTGAGAGGGGGCGCAGGCTTCTTAACCTGGGGTCCCTGGACAGATATCAGAAAAGCTGTGCCCTTGGATGGGGGGAAAGTCCATCTTACTTGAATTCGTTTCCTTTGTGATGCTGCTGTTCAGTTGTATCCGACTCTTGGTAACCCCATTGGGGTTTTTTTTGGCAGAGACAGTGGAGTGGTTTGCCATTTCCTTCTCCAGATCATCTGACAGATGAGGAAACTGAGGCAGACAGGCTAGGGACTTGCCCAGGGTCACACAGTGAGTGTCTGAGGCTGGATTTGACTCAGAAAGATGATTCTTCCTGACCTCAGGGTCGGCACCCTATTCAGTGCATCACCTAGCTGCCCATGTGGAGTATAATAGCATTGCCAATTGAACCACTATTATTAAAATAGGTGAGTACTGGCAAGCACAGTCGGGGAGGAAGCAAACCAGCCCACTTCCTGATTAGCGAGGGGCTGCAGGGCTGCCAGGCTGCCAGGAATGCACAGTGAAAGTCAAACAGCCGCTGGTCAGCCCCCTCCATCCATAGGACTCGGTTGCCCCGGGTGGATCAGATGCTTATTGACATTTCTCCTTCACTCTTAGACCAGCATAAATAGGGAGCTTGGAGACAATGCTCCCCTGCGTTGTCTAGTTTCAGCGCTGCTTCCCTGCTGGCAGTGACTTAAAATCCACAGAACAGAAGGAAATGGCGAGCCATGGGTTGTGTTTTTGCAAGATAATTTCAAAGATCTAATCATAACCTGTGATGGATCGCCTAGGCTGTTTCCACAGCTGTGGAATCAAGTTGGGTTTTAGTGGCAGAAGAGGACTTTGCTTTCAGACGTGAAAAGGGCGGCAGCTGGATTCTGAAAATTTAGTGTAAAAATATTTTCCTTATAACCAAAGCTGATCCAAGCACTAAATTGTTATAGTTCAAGATTCATGCTGAGGTTACTCAGTACTTTTTTCTTCTTTTTCTCAACTTTTTCTTTAAAAATAGAAAAAAATTGAAACTGAAAAACTTCTTTACGTGAATGTTAAAAATTGTCTTTACATGTAACTGGGGAAAAGTAAAATATTATTTTTAAAAAAGAAAGAAGTTGAGTAGAAATTACAGCTTTCTTTAAAAAAGTTTTCCCAAACATAAGGTGGGATTTGAATGGTTTAGGATTAGTCACCATCATCCCTCCCCACCCCTAGCCAGGAAACTCATCAGCACAGAGAAGATTTCGGTTTTCCCATTCATACCTCATCCCTCTTCTGCCTCTGATCAGAGGATGGAGCAGAATGCACAGCCCCCTGCTATAGAGAGCTCACATTCCCAGCCATCTCTTCATTTGTTCCATCTGCTCTGCCTTGGTTTCAGTTCTACCCAGCGTGGTCGTCGTCATGCCTGGGTATCCTCTTGAAGCCCCCTTGTTCCATTTTCTGCTTCTTTTTTTTTGGTATTGTTCTTCTCCATTAAAACATAAGCTTCTTGAGGGCAGGCCTGCCTCCGCATTATTTGAACCCCCAGCATTTAGCTGCACAAAGTCGGGTGCATAGTAGGGGGTATGAGTATGTGTACAAAATTAAAAGAATGGAAGTCGCTAAAGGTCTGAGAACGTGAACTTGGGTAAGTCACGTAAAAGTGGCACCGTGGATAGAGTGCTGAATGTGGAGTCAGGAAGATCTGAGTTCAGATTTCCTCATTGTGACCCTCAGTGAGTCACTTTACCCTGCTTGCCTCAGTTTCCTCATATGTCAGTTGAGCTGAAGAAGGAAGTGGCAAACCACTGTAGCATCTTTGCCAAGAAAACCTCAAATAGGGTCATGAAAAGTTGGGCACAGCCCAACAACAACTTCTGATTTCAGTTCCAATGCTCTCTATCAGTTGTCCTGATCCATGTCTGGCCACTGGACCTAGAGGGCTCTAGAGGAGAAAGTGAGGCTGGTGACTCTGCACAACCCTGCCTCACTTAGATCCAATCCACTTGCAAGTCATGGCATCGCCTCCCTGATGTCGTGGTCCTCTTTAAGAAGGAAGGACCAACAACTTTAGTTACCTCACTGAGATATTTAACCTCCATGGAAACGGTGCTTTATCCACTCGCATCCTCAGGGATTCTTAATCTTAAAAGAAAAATTGTAAATTATTGTAAATTTTTTATTTTATAAATTTACATATATTATAAGTAATATTATTAAAGTAAATGTCAGAGAATGTTTATTAAGTGCCTGCTATAAATAAGACTGTGCTAGCCTTAGGGATACAATGAAAGTTAATACACAGTTCCTGCCTTCAAGGCGCTTCCATTCTAATGGGGGCAAGTGGATGCCAACAGCCATGTGAAAACGAAATAGGATAAAATCCAGTAGGAGGAAATGTCATTAGTTTCCTCCGTTACATTATGTATTTCATTTTCTGAGTTTAACAGCATGATTCTCAGATGACTGAAGGGGTCCAGGGACAGATTAAAGGTGAAGACCCCCGATGTTCTCCAGCCTCCTCTTTGGACACGGAGGGGTGGTAGCTTTCTCTAGTTCATGCATCTGCATGGTATCGCAGCTAGGACTCAAACCCAGGCCCTCTCTCTAGCTGCCAGTCTCCTCCCTTCTCCATTCTCTCCTCTATATCTTGCCTCCAGATAGATTTTTTTTTAAACTTGTCTCTAGGTAGGTTCAGAAAATTCTCCCAGTCTTCAGAAATAGTGGGGTGCAGCATGATGTCCTCAGAAGAGCATCCATCTTTGGAAGAAGGCTTCTGATCCTGGGTTTGACACTTAGCAGCTTTGTGACCCAGAAGCAGTCACTAAATCTGCCGTAATTTCATTTTTCTCGTCTGTAAGGAACAGAAAATACCCACCCTCATGTCTTTCTTCCTGTAAGAAATCTTTTAAAGTGCATCATTAACTGTGAAACTGTCTCTATGCGTATAGGGGACATGTAAGCACTGCCCAGCAACCCCACTGCACGTCATCAGGCCAACCTGTGTGTGTCATGGCGATGAGGCAGCCACCTTTGTAGCTGGCATAAGGATAGCACCTGTGTTGGGGGTTTAGTTTCTGGAGCAAAATTCTCGCTTTGTGATGCTCTCATTTCTTTGAAATTCTTGCCCCAGGTCGAGTTTGGAAGCCTCTGTTAGTGACCTTAAAGTGTCACTCATTTATTACTCTGGGGGAAGGACTGAAAAGCTTCCCTACAGATTCTAATTGTGTGTGTTGTTATTCAGGCACATTAATGAGACACAGGGCCTGCCCTCCAGTAACTTAGAGCCTTTGCAAGAACAGGGCTCTGAGCACTCCCTAATACCTGCCCATCCCAAGCCCTTCTCTTGCCTCGCCACTTGGATGGTGGCAGTTAGCTATAAAATCGGTGACTGCTGTGTGCCGGGCATTGTGCTGCACACTGGGGCATGAGGACAGACAAAGACCACCCCTGCCCTCATGAAGATAGTCCTGCTGTAGGTCATTCTCTCGGCTCCGTGTACTTTGCTTTTCATCAGATCGTATCAACTTTCCGCGCTTCTTCGTGTTTCACGTTCATTATTTTTCACAGTACAACAGTGCTCCGTGACATTCATATCCCATGCCTGTGTGGGCATTCTACATAGGTGGGCATCTTCAGCACCACTGAAGGTGTTGTTCTGGGCATTTGGTGTAAGGGCCTTTCCTTCTGCCCATCATCTCCATGAGATACGTGCCTAGTGCTGGAAGGAGATAGAGATTTCTAAGCAGAAGTTGGTTTCTTTGTTAGAAAGTTGCCAAACTCTCTGTTAGTTAAAGGAATGGTGTTTTTTACAGCAGTAGAAAAATACCCATCATGATTCTTGGTCCGGTAAAACAAAATTCTAAAATTCCTTTTGTAAATGAACACCCTCCTCATCTAAAATTGGTCTTTAAACAAAAAGTCATTTAATTTTGAATTTTATAGGCATCAGGTGATTTCTTTGATCTGGTTCAAACAGTTTATATTAAGTTAAAGGATGCTTTAACAGCATATTATATTACTTTTCCTGTAGACTCCTTCTAGACTTTTAGAAGTCTAGAATTTCCCATGTTTGTAGAAAATGGGATACTGGAACTATCTGTTAAAACCCTTCTTGAAGATAGAGCTCTTAGTGGTAATCAGAGGCCAATGAACAGATGGCGAAATAACAGTGACAAAGCACATCTTTTTGTAGTCTTTTCCAGTTGCCAAATTAGTGCCCTAGAGGACCCTCAGTGGGCAAATGGCCCGTGGGTTCAGGGGTGTTTGCTTAGAAGGCCTGGCCGCTGAACCTCCCAGTTGAGCATGTCTTTTGAAGGGCCCGCTGTTGGCTGTATGTTGGGTGTGACTTAGACTCCGTCCGAAGAATCTGAGTTATTGAAGTCCCCCAAAGCCCTTAATGTCAGATGTGATACAAAGCTCAAAGGGTAGGCAGTGAGACTTTTTCAGGTGTCAAGTGATATATAAGTATTAGTTATTGTTATTATTCATTATTCCACTCTGGTCCTAGCTCATTTCCCATTTGGAGCGTCTGTATGAAATTCAGCATTTCGATGGATGACTCCACGTTAGTATCATTTCCCTTATAGCTATGAAGCAGTTAGTTCGGTGGTTCCCAACCTTCCTAATGCCGCGACCCTTTAATACTCGTATGTGGGTGTATCTCCATGTGGGCAGACCCACCAGAAGACGGATGGAGAAGTGGTGTCTTGGTTCCTAAGACCATCAGAAATATGTGTTTTCCGATGTTCTTAGGCGACCCCTGTGACCCCTGTGAAAGGGTCATTCGACCCCCAGAGGGGTCGCAACTCACAGGTTGAGAACCGCTGAGTTACTCATCAGCCAGTGTGAAATGACTCTTCTCCATATCCTGTTCCCTTCCTATAGACAGGGCTTTCGTGTACAGACAGTACATAAACCACATGCCTCCTACCTTTTGTCTGACTTTGCTGTGGAGCCTCCCTCGCTCCTCCTTCCGGGTGTAAATCTGACCTAGACTCCATGCGCCCAGCCAGATGCCTGGGCCCAGGCTGTCAGGACTTGCCTAGACAGAAGTGTAAGAAGAGGCCTGGGCTGCCAAAGGTTTCCCCTTGTCATGTTTGTCAGAATCACGCGAGAGCTCCCGGAAACAATCCAGCCAGTGACAGCACTTCAGCTCGTGTGTAGTTTCTGTTTGTTCAGACTTTTTTTTCCTCGGGTATCGGAATGCTCTCATCACTATCAAACCAGATGATTAATTCCAGCAAACTTGTTAGTTCAGGATGGTTGGTGCCAAGTAGGGGCTTCATCATCGGGTTTGAACGGCCCAAGACCTCTTCAGTCTGTTATTGAGTGTCTTCTAAGGGCATATTTTGCAGTAGGAAAAGAAATACGGTTCAGAAAACACACTCCCTTTACTCAGTTGGTGGCTTCAGTTTCACGGTGAAATTAAACTTCTTAGAGAGTGGCCACAGGCTCCCGAGAGTTTGGCCAAGTCAAGCCAACTCATTGTGTGACAAGCATTAGGCACGTGCTGTTGGTTCCAAAGTGGTTGGGTTGATGGCCCAGCATCCTGTAGTTTGTGAGTAACAAAGCTGGGCCCAAGACTTATGTGTCCAGACCCCCCTCGCTCAGGTCCCTTGCCACACATAATGAAGGTGCATTACCTTTTCTAGCTTGATATCATATGAGTGGATGTCTTAAGTTGTTGAGAATTTGTGTTACAGTCAAAAACTTGGAAAGGTAGTTTGGTGTAGTGGATGGAGCTCTAGACTCAGTCAGAAAGACCTGTGTTCAAGTTCCTATAGAAACACCTTTTACGTGACCTTGACAATTCACTTAACTTGGGAGAAGCTCAGTTTCCTCAACTATAAAATGAAGGTGCTGTACGAGATGACCTCTGAGGTCCCTTCCAGCTCAGTACCTTTGGTCCTAGCTGTGTGTGATCCTATTTTGACTTCTTGGGCCTTAGTTTCCCCATCTGTAAATGAAGCAGTTGGCCTAGATGTCCTCCAAAGTTCCTTCCAGCCCTAGATCTTTGATGCTACAGCTGGGCTTAGGGGAGAGATGGAGAAAACAAGCATTGATTGAGCGCCTACTGTATGTAAGCCATAGTGCTGAGCCCTGACACTTGAGAGTTGAGGCTGTGGCTGTGGCTGTCTGCACTTATGGATTCTCAGGTTCTGTTTGAGAAGAGACCCAGATTGTCGGAACTCTGAGCCCCAGCTGCTCTGTGTGTGCCCTCCTTACAGGTTTGTCGGTTTGTTTTCCCCCAAATTGACTTTTCTGTATCAAGGTTGCCTCCTGGTGGCCAGAGATTAAATTTTGGGGAAATCAAGCCCAGCCACATTTTTTCTCTCTTTATTCTCAAGAATTTCTTTTTTTAAGGTCAAGTGTTTTTTTTGTTAATCCTAGTCACCATAACCTTGGGAGCTTCCCACTCATAACCTCCTGCAAAGTGATCAGACAGGTTTGACATAATGAAACCAGATACCAGGACTTCGAGAAACTCGTCTGGTCGATTGGGTTGCTACCTATACCACTCGCCCATTTTCCCCATGAAATCTCCTGGCTAGCCTACTTTGATAGCAGTGCATCCTGGGAGCTGCCTCATGACACATCAAGGAGTGTCTCCAGTCCCCTCCCAAGTTTCACCAAAGACTTAAGACCAATTGTTAACAACTGCTGCTCCCAGCTGACTCAGCCCAAGCTCTAGCTCCTAACATCCGCTCTTCCTTCCCAGGCCCTGTGT
>CM053581.1:346842306-346887793 GCA_028627135.1 Pseudochirops cupreus
CCTCCCTCTCTCCTCCCCCCCCATCTCTACTTGCCTTTCTGAATTTATAAGGTTGTATTTTCATTGTCATCATTAGTAATAATTGCCAATGTTTCTATGGTATTTTTGGATTTGCACAATACTTCACATATGTCTCCTCATTTAATTAACTTTATATTAAATATATGAAGTTAGGAAGACTTGTTCAAATCCTGCCTCAAATGATTGGAATCTTTTCAAGTTGTTTTTTTTAAAAACCAGTTTTTCTTACTCGTCTGTTTCTTATAGCCACTGAAGTTTTGTAAGTCATTTCGTATGTGAGCCTGGGTTTGGAGTTGGATGTTTTACAGCTGACTCCTGCCTCTAACTCTTACTGTCTGTGTTCTCCCTGCTCTCTGGGCCTGAGTCTGAATGAATCAATGAGCGCGTGCATGAAGGAGCATTTGTTAACAGCAGCCCCTGCCTCCCGGAGTTGCCGTGAAGTTCAGGTCTCATCTCTGATACCTCCTACCTGTGTGACATTGGACAAACCATCTAGTTTAATTTCTGTCGTTCTAAAGTGAAAGCCTTAGACTAGCTCAGAGGTCTCAAACTCGGGGTCGGCCCCTGAACCAGGTCAAAATTTATTTGGGAAATGTTTAACAAAAAAATAAAAATACAATACAACATAGATAGTGTTAATTTGTAGTTTTTTTAGGAATCCGTTTATATTTGCATTCGATACCCCTGGAATAGAGGACCTCTGTTGTCCCTTCAAATTCTAGATTCTATGGTCCTTTGACTTTAGCTCTGTTAACTTGTCATTTGACTGGCTGAAATAACTATATTAAAAGAGGTTGAACTTTAGTGGATAAATTCTTGGACCTAGAGGCAGGAAGACTTGAGTTCAAAGCCTGTCTGAGGTACTTCCTAGTTGTGTGATCCTAGGTGAGTCACTTAACCTCTGCCTCAGTTTCCTCATCTGGAAAATGGGGATAACAGCACCTGTCTCCCAGGAGGTTTAAATGAGATAACATTTGAAAAGTGCTCTGCAGACCTTACATCGCTATGTAAGTGCTAGTCATCATCATTGTTTTATTGACAAGCTAATATCATCCACCTTCTGTCCTTGTGTGTTCTAGATGCCCTCGCTGTGGTCATAGAGGTTGCCAACCACGCCAATGACATCATGAAGCAGGGAGTAAGTGTCCCAGGTTTACAAACCAGGGCCCGCTTTCAGCTGGGAGCAGTTGCCTTCATGTGCTTTTTTCCCTTCCTTCCTTAGGACAACTTTCAGAAGCTCATGCAGATTCAGTACAGCCTGAGTGGACATCATGAGATAGTACAGCCAGGAAGGGTGAGTTTCCTTAGGATATTTGCTGTGGATGGAAGAGAATAAGATGCCATGTGCCTAAAGGTGATCATCCCTTTTAGTCGGTCACAAAGGTTTTGGTTGTATGCAGTTCCCATTCCGAGCTGGCTTCCATGGTTCCATCTAGCTTTGCGTTTCTGTCATACCCGGACTCAGTCTAGGGTGGATTATCTTGCCCCTTCTTTTAACAAACACATCAGCAAGTCAGGGGCTCACTGTCTTGTCGCTGTTGGTACTGCCTTCACCAACCCTAGTCTTTGAAAGTCACCATAACTGAAGAATTTCTGACAAAGTTAGTGTGTGGCATTTCCCAACTAGGGACAAATAAAATTAAGTCTGTCACATGCTTATGTGGTCTGGAATGGCAAACATAATCACTAAACTGGTCCATAGAGAACAGTCCTACACTTGATTTCTGGGCCTGTGTTGAGAGCCTTCCCTGCATGGTGGAGCCTTCTAGGACGAATGACCCCTTTCTGAAAGAACCTTTGAGAAGCAGCCCCTGGAAGAGGCCACTTAGGGGACTCACATAAAAGTGGTGTTGCTCCTTGGTGTGCTCTAGAGGGAGCAGAGTTCTGACAAATTCTAAAATGAAATCCTGGCTGTGCCCAGTGCCATTTTAACTTGGAGCACCACTAGACCAGTAGGGGATTTTTGAACTTCAGTGAGCCTGTCTAGTGTACATCTCCCTTCCCTCCCATATTTAGATAACCCATATTTTTAAAGAAATTACTAATATCAGTAGTTGACAGCTGTTTCACATTTCTCTTTTCCACTTTTGATGGATGAACTAGGTCTTCCTCAAAGAAGGAACCCTGATGAAATTGTCCCGGAAGGTCATGCAGCCAAGGATGTTTTTTCTGGTAAGACATCTTGTTCATTTCTGACATATTGGTTTGTTTTGGGGATCTTTGTTTAATAGGGGTAGTGGAGTCTCGGTCTTCACTGACCTAACAGCTTGGCCCAATGGGCTAATTTCCATTTTAAATGGAAAGTTTAGAAAATAATCTTGGCTGTCTCATTGGATTTCAAATACGACAAAATGCAATCTGTCACATACACTGGTGATCTGGAATCACAAACATAGAATCATTCCTATTTGGACCCCAGTAACTTCATTTTGAACTTGAAAGAATGAGGTTTTTTCCTTTTAAATTCTGAATTTAAATGTCAAATAAAATGAGCGTTTTTATAGTAGAACCAAAGAAGAGAGAGCTGCTTTGTACACGAAGTGTGAATCTATCACATCCAGCTTGTTTTTCCTTTTAAGCATGTAATAAACCCAGCTTGTAA
This sequence comes from Pseudochirops cupreus, assembly GCA_028627135.1. Classification (NCBI taxonomy): domain Eukaryota; kingdom Metazoa; phylum Chordata; class Mammalia; order Diprotodontia; family Pseudocheiridae; genus Pseudochirops; species Pseudochirops cupreus. Next base: position 346,844,930 of record CM053581.1, read on the forward strand.
CTTTTGAAGTTTTCCTGCATGTCTGTCTGATTTTTTTTCCCTAACCTTCTGTTCTCTGCTTGGCATTTAAAAAGTGCTTTGGTGACTTTCCTTTCATTTTGAAAAAATGATTTCAATTTTTTTCTCCTCCTGAATATAATAGCTAATAACCATCTCTGTAGGCACTAGTGGGCACAGTAGGTAGATCTCTGGACCTGGAGTCAGGAAGATCCCTCTTCTTCAGTTCAGATCTGGCTTCAGACACTTCACACACACACTGACTGTATGATCCTGGGCAAGTCTCTTAACCCTATTTACTTCAGTTCTCTCATCTGTAAAATGAGCTGGAGAAGGAAATGACCAACCACTCCAGTATCTCTGCCAAGAAAACTCCAAATGGGATCGCCAGGAGTGAGACAGGACTGAAACAGGAAGAGAAAGAATGGCCAGCCATGGTGAATGCTGCATGAAGATCAGAAAGAATAAGGGCTTATAAAAAGCCATTGGATTTGGCAGTTGGGAGAAAGTGGTTTCAGTGGAGCAGGGTGTGGAGGCCACATTGGAAGGGCATCAACGATATGGCTGGTGGTGAGAAGGGTAGGGGTCTGGAGTATGGACCTGTCTTAGAAACTTAGGGATAGCAATTGAGACATTTCTGTACCTGCTGCCGTAATCAGTGATCAGTGCTATGACTAACCATGACTTTAGAGAATTGATCAGAAGGCGTGGCTCTCCTCTGTCAGCAGGGAAGTGGAGGATCATGAGTACAGAATGAGGCAGCATGGCATGGTCAAAGGAGTGCTGGGTTGGAAATTAGAAGACACTGGCTTGAATATTGGTTCTGCTCCTTATGACCTGTGTGACCACAGGCAAGTCAGTTAACCCCTTCAGACCCTGATCATAAAGTGAGGATGACCTCTACACTCCCTTCTTCCTCCAAGCCAAGGGTTCTGAAACTTCTGTGCCCTTTGAAGGGATTCTCAGAATTATGTTTTTAGGTACATAAAATAAAAGAGATTACAAAGGAAGCTCATTATATGGAAATATTTGTCACAATATTAAAACAAATTCTCAGACCCCAGGTTAGCAACCCTGGCTCTGGATGTGTCTCTTATCATCCAGTGATGTCACCAGTATGTTTAATCAGCTTTTCTTGAATCATATTTGTTAAAAGAGAGTTATATGGGAGCTGGAGTCATTAGTGAATGACAATGATATTTTAAGAAAACGTTAAAAAAAAATTAAAAGATTAGGTCTGGCCTCAGATACTTACTAGCAGTGTGATGCTGGGCAAGTCACTTAAACCATATTGCCTCAAAAAAAATTTAGTTCTAAAGACAGGAAAGCCAAAGGACAGTTGGCATTGGAGGAGGTGGCAATGAAATGTTTTTGTTTTTCCTTGAAATATCTATTATTGATATACGATTGTAAGGGAAATGTTATTGTACTATAAGAAATGATGAGCAGCATGATTTCAGAAAAACCTGGAAAGACTTACGTGAACTGATGCAAAGTAAAGTGAGCAGAATCAAAAGAACATTGTATGCGGTAACAGCAACATTGTACAATGAAGAATTGTGAACGACTCTCAGCAATACAATGATCTAAGACAATCCCAAAGGCTTCATGATGAAAAATGCTACCCGCCCCCAGAGAACCGATGGCATCTGGATACAGACCAAAGCGTACTCTTTTTCACTTTCTCTCTTTTATTTTTTTTGGTTCGCATTTTCTTCCACAAAAAGACAAATATGGAAATATATTTCATAGATTGCTTACTGTCTCAGGGAGGAGGAAAGGAGGGAAAGAAGGGATAGAATTTAGAACTCAAAAGTTAAAAAAATTAATGTTAAAAATTGTTTTGACATGTAATTGGGTAAAAATAAAATATTTTTTAAACAAAGCAATATCTATTGTCAAGAAGACAAGGTCTTGAACCCATCACACATATCTTCCACATATCTATAGCGAACATGTTTTTGTTTCTTCATTTACAATCTCCTTTGATGTATGTTTCCTCTTGCAGTTTAATGATGCTCTCTTGTACACAACACCTGTGCAGTCTGGGATGTATAAACTCAACAACATGCTTTCTTTGGCTGGAATGAAGGTGAGTCAATGAGGTCACTACTGACTTTTTTAGGGCAGCTAGTAGATCAAATGAGCCCGAGAAGGAGATGGACAAGCACTCCAGTACCTCTGCCAAGAAAACCCCAAAAAAGGTCATGTAGAGTCGAACACAACGGAAAATGACCAAACAAAACAACTTTTTATCGTAGTGTTTTGACATGAAATACATTTTAATGAAAAAAATCTGCTTAGGAGAGGGCTCATAAATAGAATCTAATATTCCTTCTGCTACTTGGTTTGCCATCGATGTGTGGTCATGCTATGACCTCTTACCTGTGTGACCTTGATCGAGTCACTAAACTCCAGGACTCAGTTTCCCCATCTTTACAATGAGGGAAATGGACTACATTGCCTTTGAAGTCCTTTCTAGCTCTAGATCTATGTTCCTGTGATTCTAGGAAGAGAATTCTAGTCACCGCTTAGTTACTTGGGCAAATGTTCTTGGCTCATTCAATCCCCAGCCCTCGTTCTTGAGAACAAGCTAAAGAGTGTAGTGTATAGATTGTCGTGTTTGTCCATTGTTCCCGAAGAGGACCAGTGACCATGAGGGTGATATCTTGACTTACGTATGTATCATATACAGAACATTGGGCTTGTAATCAGGAAGACTCAGGTTCAGATCCTTACTCTGTGACCCCTGTTCAAGCTGCTTCTCTCAGTCTGTTTCCCTCTGTAAATGGGCATAATATTGATGAGAGCTTCTACCTCTGAGGGCAGGTGGGGATAACCAAATGAGATCCTACCTGTAAAGCACTTTACAGAGTTGTATAAATGCTGGGTTTTGTTACCATCATCACCCTGCACAGCCTTGACTCATCTTGACTTTTTATAATATTCCTTCCTTGCCCCAGTACATACTGGAAAGAGTCCCAGAGGGTTTTCGTTTCAGGCTTCTCTTCCACATCTCCCTCGGAAATCCTCATTGGCTAGTGATGGGAGGGAATGTGGGTGACTTTTAGTGTCGGAGGTGGATTGGGGGAAGGATGGTTGACTGGTAAGATTCTTCTTTTGCCTTCATCGTAGGTTAGAAAACCCACTCAAGAAGCTTACCAGAATGAGCTGAAGATTGAAAGTGTGGAGCGTTCCTTCATTCTCTCAGCAAGGTACAAAATAAAAACACAACAAAAAAAAACCTGAAAAAGCAACCTTTATTATCAACATTGTGGGTTCAGGCATGGAAAACCATTTCTTTGGACGTGAACTTTGGGAGTTCAAGGATTTGGGTTTTTTTTACTCCTGCTTTTCTTTTTAGATGCCTGATAGTATCTCTTGGTTTTGAACTGATTGCTGCCATTTGAGAGATGCATTGTGCTGTAGTGGAAAGAGCACTGGTTCTGGGTTTAGTGAGAACATGGGGTCAAATATTACCTCTATTTGGGCAGCTAGGTGGCGCCATAGTGGACAGAACGCTGTGCCTGGAGTCAGGAAAATTCTTGTTCATGAGTTCAAATCTGGCCTCAGACACTTCCTAGCTGTGTGACCCTGGGCAAGTCACTTCACCCTGTTGTCCTCAGTTTCCTCATCTGTCAAATGAGCTGGAGAAGGAAGTAGCAAACCCCTGTAGTATTTTTGCCAAGAAAACCCCAAATGGCATCACGAATGGCATCATGGACATAACTGATAGGACTGAACAATGGTAACAATTTACCTTGATTTTTTTTTTTGAGAACTTTTTTGTCTAATTATTTTTTGGGCTTCAAATCTCTGGTGATAATCTTTAGAGAGTAATATAAAATATCTCCTAACCTACCCTGCTAGGGAAGATGTGAGTCACTCAATCAAAAAGCATTAAGTACTTACTATGTGGAAATACAGTATGGAATACTACGTGGAAATATAAATAAGAAGCAAAACCAGTTCCTGCCTTCAAGGAGCTTACATTCTATTGAAAGAAAAATTACATGCATATATTTACATATATGTAAATGTACATGTACATGGTAAGCATTTATATAATATTTTAAAAACTGTAACATTCGTGATTTTTTGGTATTTTGCCACAAATTTAAAAAAACTAACAAAAATCATGTTTCATGTCATGGCGACCTAGATATTTACTCTTGGCAATATGGGCTTTCTTATAAAGTCTAGTTTCTCTTCCCATACAGACATTAGGAAATTAATCATGGGATTACAGAATTTTTCAAACTGGATCCGTTTGAGGTCATAGAATTCAGCTCCCTCATTTTATAGCCAAGTAAAAGACTTTTTCTTCCATATTTAGCCACACTGCATTGGTGATCCTTTTTACAAGAAGGCAGCTTTTGTTTGCTGATTTAAAAATCCATGTTTACATGATTTGAGCAATAAATTCCCAGTGAACTCTTCCCTTGGAATTAGCAGAATTGCAATGGCGTTTCCAATATCATTGCCTCATTTTTTAACACTCTTCTCCCATCCTTCCAAACTGTTCCCATCCCGGAACGATTGAGCGAAGAATCCTTGTCTCATCAACTGAGGAAAGAGGGAGAGAGAGTGTGTCGTCATCACTTTTGGAAAGAAATATCTTTTCATTTTGACAGATTTCTGCCTTTCTTCTCATTGCTTCTTGGGTTGTTTGGTTTTTTTCCTCCCTTAGAGTGATAGTTTTCTTTCTGTTCCTTTTGATTCTATGATTCTGCTCTTGGCAACACTTTAGAAATATTTGTTGTTTGTAAATGCTTAGAAAGGGAATTGGTGATTGTTGGATACCAAGATGTCGTTTAACTAAGAACATTCAGACAGACATTTATTAAGCAGTTACTACATGTTGGACACAGCTCTAGACTCTGGAGATACCAGGGCAGAAGGGAAACGGTCAGACCATCTCCTCCAGGGAGACAGTGACTGATGCCTAGAACAGAGATGCAAAATGACTGTAGTTGTGTAAGTAAGACGCAGCTAAAAGACAGCAGAATTCTTGTAAAATGTAGTGAGTGAGCAATATGAGTTTCAGAGGACAAATATCGTATCGTAGCCTGTCTTTTCCTCTTGGGAGAAAGATAGTGGACCATGGGTGCTGGGCGCTTGCTGTATGTTGTATTGGCATAAGTAGATGTTTCAGATGGTTGTACATGAGTGTGTTGGGGGTGATACTGGGGGGGATTTCTGGGACTTGATTGTGATGTAAACAATGTAGTGATAAAGCCCATCAGACTGCTTTTATTGCTTTTTTTTGAGTGTTACCAAACATCTGGATTAGTTCATTGCTCTAGTCTGAGAATTCTGGGCTTTTAGCAGAGCATTTGACAATAGCTCTTCAGATGTCCTTTTAAATAAGGAGGTATTATATTCAGCTGTTTTTCAGTTGTATGTGACTATGGCCCAGTTTGGGGTTTTCTTGGCAAAGTGATTCTCCAATAGAGTGGTTCTCTATTGTCTTCTCCAGCTCACTTTACAAGTGAGGAAACTGAGGCAAACAGGGTTAAGTGACTTGCCCAGGGTAACACAGCTAGTAACAGATTTGAATTCCGGAAGATAGTCTGCCTGACTCCAGGCCCAGCACTCTATGCGCTATGGTGCCACCTAGCTGCTCCACTGGCAGTGTGGAAGAACTGGGTTCAAATTCTGCTTCTGACACTTGCTGATGATGTAATCCAGGCCATACCGGTTCACCTGTCAGTTCCCAAGCAATTGTATAAGACTTAATAACATTTTCTTCACTTGGGAGTACTCTGTACAAAGGAAATAGCAAGTCCACTAAGAAAAAAATTCTCATAAACAAGACAGAAACTGTGGGCTTGCTAGTGTAACGTTTGTGTGACTCGTTATGGATGTTGTTCAGTTGTGTGTAACTCTGCATGACCCAGTGGACTTTGGGGGGAGGGGTTGAGGGGTGAATTTGGGGGTTAAAAAAAGTCTTCTGTCATTTTTAAAGTAAGCATTAATAATCCCCTGGAACTAGTGCCATTCCTAAACCCCTTCCTCATCAAGTTTTCGAACCCATTTTTCCTTCAGGTCAGGAGTCTACTATTCATAGACCTCAGAGGCCATCTATTCCAACCCCACTCATTTGACAGATGAGGAAACTGAGGCTCAAGGAGGCTGTGACTTATACAAGATCACACACATAGTATATCCCTAATGCCTAGCTTGTTGTAGGCACTTAATAAATGCCTTCTGATTGATTCTTGGGCATTCATTGTCTTTGTTTTTTCTTTACATTTAATTTTTTCTCAATTACATGTAATTTAACATTAATTTTTAAAAATTTTGAATTCCACTTTGAGTTCTGATTGATTCTTAATCATTCATTTCTTTCCTTCCTCCTTCCCTCCCTCCCTCTCCCTTCCTTCCTTCCTTCCTCCCTTCCTTTCTTCTTTCTTTCTCTTCCTCCTCCTTTCTTTCTGTATTTTTCATTTAATTTTTATTTTTTCCCTATTTCATGAAAAAAAATTTTTAACATTCATTTTTTAAAATCTTGAGTTCCAGATTCTCTCCCTCCTTCCCTTCCCTCATCCTTCCTTTTTTATATAAATTTTGTGTAAATTATACACGTGCAGGCATGAAAAACATGTTCATATCAGCCATGTTAGAAAACATCTACCAAAAACCAAGAATAATAAAGGAGGTAAACAAATGGTGCTTTTTTCTGCATTCAGACTCCAGCGTTTCTTTCTCTGGGGATGGGCAGCATTTTCCCGTCATAACTCCTTTGGAATTGTCTTGGATCATTGTATTGATCAGAATAGCCAAGTCCTTCACAGTTGATCATTGTCTAGTGTTGAATCAGTTACTGTGACTTTTAAGGGAAGTGGATGCTAAAACAGATTTTGCTATTATAAGAACTTATTTCCTAGATAATTGCAGAAATCTGACCATTCTGGAAGCCTGCCCTCCATTTTTTCCCCTTTGATTTCATTCTAGCCAGGATACTTCCTTGGTCAATCTGTCAGTCAGCCAGTCAGCCCATCACCTTTTACTAAGCGCCAGGCCAGGTACTGTGCTAAATACTGTACCTATAAGATTGACTGCTTTCTGGAGCAGAAATATCTGTACCAGATAATGAATGTTTATGTTGGAATATTTGCGAATTGGGTACAGTTAGTGACAAATCTGTTTCCAAGGACTTGTAAACATTTGTTTTGGCAAAAGGCCTGCAAGGGAAAGAATACACTTTTAAATGAAAGGGGATCATTTGTAATTGAATGGGCACCTTGGATTATGTGCTGGCACATTTGGAAACCCGTCCCCAAGGCTGTCAAGTGGCAGTTCTAACATTCATTGAATCATCAGGCCCTGTCTCTGTTCTATCTCTGTTTTTGGTTACTTTTTATAAAAACCTGTGTGGGAAGACTCTCCGGTGATTCTCTCCGGAAGTCTCTGAATGGGTTTCTTGTAGCCTGTGTAGGCTCCAGAACAGGGCTTCAGAACTAGTATGAGTTCAGAATGAAAGGACAAACCATTTTTTCCATAGTAAAGTAAATTTGGGGGGTCTCTAAAGTGCTCTTGAATTGACCTGGAATTCAGGCTTCAGGATAGAGCATCCAGTTTGTGACGCGGCCAGTGTCGGAATGTCTTCTGCTTGACTTGCGTATACTTGTTACAGATTGCTGTTTCTTTCTTTCCCCAGTGGTGGACAGATGAAAGGCAGAGAAAGCAAATAACTTGTGAATTGAGCATGAAAATATGTGAATCAACCTAGGAGGGTTTTTTCTCCCAGAAGCTCAAAAAGGGACACAAAGAGGGCAGTTTTGTTACTGCCGTACTAAATTCAGTATATGATTTTTTGGTTTGTTTTTCTTGAAAGGCAATTAGGGTTAAGTGACTCACCCAGGGTCACACAGCTAGTAAGTATCAAATGTCAAAGATGGAAGTTGAAGTCATGTCCTTCAGACTCCAGGGCCAGTGCTTTAGCCACAGTGCCACCTACCTGCTTTTTGGTAACAAAACAGAACTATACCGAGCTCATGCTTGTTTCTGTTTTGATTTATGTTTTGGAATGTTTGTTTGTGATGGTTGAGTTCATTTTTAAAGAGACACTTTTTTTAAAAGTCTGGTTTTCTTTCCTTCCAACCTTAAAGGCTAGAGGCATTTTGGGTATGTTCTCTTAATTTGCATTTAAGGCGTGATTTTTGTACTGTGGTCATGCTCAGCTGCACCTCCCTTAAATCTAATTCACCACGGGCAGGTTGAGACGATCTCTGTTTGTAGCAGCTTTTTAAAAAAATAAAATAAAAACAAACCTTTATCTTTATTGTGATTAACAAGCAATATTTTCCTCCTTCCTCTCATTTAAAAAAGAAAAAGAAAATTATTGTAACAAATCTGCGTAGTTAAGCAAAAACAAATTCCTGTACTGGCCATGTCCAAAAATGTATCTCATCCTATACTGTATCACATCCCTGTCACGAGGAGGGCAGTAGGCTTCTTCCTCGGTTTCCTGGAATGGTCGCTGGTTACTTCATTGATCAGACTCTGAAGTGTTTCAAAGTTGATTGTCCTTACAGTGTTGTAATTTTGTCAGATTTTCTCCTGGTTTTGCTTACTTTACTCTGCCTCATTTCATACAGCTCTTTGGAGAAATTTCTAGAAATTCCTTTTATTATGGTTCACAAATCTTCTTGGTTAACGTGTGTGTGTGTGTGTGTGTCTGTGTGTGTGTGTAACCCACAGTACAGGGAAGCTGGGTGGTGCAATGCATAGGGCTCCAAGCCTGGAGTCAGGAAGACCTGAGCTCAAACCTGGCTCCAGACACTTACTATCTGTGTGACCCTGGACAAGTCACCTAATCTTGTTTGCCTCAGTTTCCTCATCTCATCTGTCAATGAACTGCATAAGGAAATTGGCAAACCCCCCGGCATCTCTGTCAAGAAAACCCCAAATGGGGTCCTGACATGACTGAAATGACTGAACAATTCCCAGCACACCTTTTTCACTGTGAGTGTTGGGAGGGATGGCAGTGATCAGGTCGTCCAGTTTCTTCTTTTTACAGCTGAGAACACCGGGGCCAAAAAGTAGATAGAACCCTAGAATCGTAAATTTAGAGCTAGTGAGGATGGCGAAGGCCACTGAATCCATTTCCCCCTTCCTCCTGTTTTATAGACTGGGAAACTGAGTCTCAGGGAAGTAAAATGACTCGGCTAGGGTGACCCCGCTAATAAGCCTCTGAAGGGCACTTTGGACCCCGATCTTCCTGGCTCCAGATCCAACCTCTGTCCAAGGGACTTGTTCTAGGTCATCATACAGGGAGCAGAGAACTTGAAAGCAAGGCCTCTGACTCCAGACTACTTTGCTCTTTGACCTTTCACCCAGCTGCCTCTCAGTCATTACTGGGGGGATTGTCCCTTATGGAAAGGATCACACTTCTTTCTGGGTCCCAATTCAGATCCTGCCTTCTGTGAGAGGTCACCTCCAGGACCTCTCAGTGCCAGTCACATCCCTTTGAGATTCTGCTTCCAGCTTCCAGCTTTCCTGTACGTCTCTTATCTGCACATAGTTACTTGCATCTTGCCTTGCTCTGTTAGAGCTGAAACTCTCCCCTGAAAGCAGGGACGGTTGCTTTTTAATTTTCGTTTTATACCTGCATTGTCCAAGGTACTTTCCTTGAATATAGTGAGAATTTAATAAGTACTTGCTTATTATTATACGTTATATGTCAAATATGTTAATATACCATATATTATAATATATTCTCATTAAAGCAGGAGAGCCTGAAGTGTCCCTTTCAGTATAGAACTATACTGATGTGATCACTTGGGATGAGATGTCAAAAGATGTTTGGTCATCAGAATGCCCCAGGGGCCTTAAGGCTTATAGTTTCCTATGATTGGACATCATGCCTCAGAGGACATGCCTTTAGGAAGAGAGAACTGTCTTCAGTTCTTGGAGGATGGAAGAGAGTTCACTGATGTGAGAAACTGATGTGATGGAAAAGAAACAAATGAGAACCGACTTCTGGTTAATGGAGCTTCTCTCCTCTGCTTTCAGCTCTGCTACAGAAAGGGATGAGTGGCTAGAAGCAATCTCCCAGTCAATTGAAGAATACGCCAAGAAGAAAATCACATTCTGCCCCTCCAGAAGTCTCGATGAGGTACAATGTTCTTTTTCTAACCTTTTTAAAAATCAACTAAAAGGATCTTTTATTTTAATGGTTGATTGATGCATTTAAAAAAATGATCACTGTCCTGTCTTAGTGGCTCTCTCCTCATTTGAACCTGATAGAACCCTCCCTTGTGTCTAATAATCATAGTTAAACAAAAACAAATCTACATTTGTTCATGTCTGAAAAACGAGACTTGTGAGAAGCAGGAAGAGGGCTTGCTTCATCATCAGAACTGCTTGTGGCATTTTCCAGAGTTCTAAAGTCTCTGTGTTGTTTTTCATTACATGACTATGGTCCTCATGTAAATTCTTACCTTGTATAATTAGGGCTACCAAAAGTATCCTTTTTTGTTTATTTACGTATATTTTTAGTGAACAAAAATCTTTTCTCTCTTTTTCCCACTTCTCTATTTAAAAATGGCAGACAGATCCCTCTGGTAATAAATATACATGGTCAAGCAGAACCCAGTCTTGCTTTGGCTGTGTCTGATTTTGTACCACCCTGTTAGGAGGGTGGGCATCATATTTCATCATCTCTCATCTTTATCATGCTAAATCATCCAAATCTTTGGAATTATGATTTGCCCTTGCATGGGTTAGAGTAATCAAGCATTTTTAAGTTATCTTCGCAAAATGTTGTTAAGCGTATAATTTGTTCTCCTGGTTCTGCTCCCTTCACTCTGTGTCAGTTCATACGAATCTCCCCAGGTTTCTCTGAAACCATCCCTTTCATCATTTTTGTGGCATAATAATGTTTCATTCATTAATGAATATGACTCCTTTTCCTCTTCTTTGATCTCTTTTGAGGATAGGCCTGCTGATGTATTACTTGTCAGAGGGTCAGAGGCATGCTTAGTAACTCTGGGGACATAGAGCATTCTTAAATTCACCGTTATCATCATCATAACTAGCGTTTACATAGTGCTTTGAGATTTGCAAAGCACTTTACAAATTGTATCTCATTTTATCCTTGCAACAACCCTTGGAGGTGGGTGTTATTATTTATCTCAGTTTTACAGATCAGAAAACTAAGGCAGACAGGGGTTAAGTGACTGGCCCAGGGTCATACCGCCAGTAAATGTCTGAGGCTAGATTCAAACTGAGGTCTTTCTGACTTGAGGCCCAGCACTCTATTTGCCCCCCCAACTGTTCCTAAATAAGGAGCGGGGACCAGCTACAGTCTTCCTGATCTGTATCTGGCCACCAGAACCAGATGGCTTCAGAGGAGAAAGTGAGGCTGGTGACTTTGCACAGCCCTGCCTCACTGTAGTCCAATTCACTTGCAAGTCATGGCATCACCTCCCTGATGTCGTAGTTCTCTTCTAGAAGGAAGGACAAACAAGTACAACAAATCAGAAGCAAAGGTGAACAGAAAAGATAAAATAGGAGCAGCTGGGTGGCCCAGTGAATAGAGCACAGGTCCTGGAGTCAGGAGGACCCGAGTTCAGATCCAGCCTCAGACACCTGACACACTTACTAGCCATGTGACCTTGGGCAAGTCACTTAACCCTAATAGCCCTGCCTTCCCCCCTCCAAAAAACAAAACAAGATAAAATAGACGATCCCAATTATATAGCAAAATCAGTAAGAAATCAAGCAGTTAATTAGGAAAAAAGGCTGTATAACACATATTTCTGGTAAAGATCAGAAAGCCGAGGAATGTAGGAAATTAGTTAAACCTGAGAATGAGCTATTTTAAGAAAGTCACTGAAACTGTGCCCACTTTCCAACCTAACGACACCACTCCTGGGTCCATCTTCCAAAGAGCCAGAGAGATGAGGAAAGTCCCAGAGAGACTGGAATATTTATAGCAGCACTCTGTATAGTCACAAAAAGCTGCACAGAAGGGGGTAAGCGGGGAGGCTGTTCCTGGAGGATTGGTGTAGAAGATACAGGCAGAGAGTTTAGATGAGATGATGGGCATATGAACTTAATGGAGCGTTTTTACATCATAAGAAATGAGACGTTTGAAGAATTCAGAAAAACTTGGGTAGATGTGAATGAATTGATTAAAAAAAGAGCAAGAAAAATGGGTAATTTACCCAGTGACCATAAAAACGTAAAGGAAAAGAAATTGAATGGCTCAGATTCATTAAGCATTAGTCCACTATGAGTCCATTATGGACATGATTTACATGAATTCACTAAGCATTCATTAAGTACCTGCCGTGCACAGGGAATTATGGGTACAGAGACATTGAAATCGGCCTTGCCTTTAGGGAGGTAACATTCCATTGGAGAGAAACAATACATATACTCTGTGAATATAAAATATATTAGTAAACTGTTGTGGGGGGGTGTGGCGGGGTGGGGGAGATAGAGGCCTATGGAGAGGTAGGCACAGTATGAAGGTCGAGAAGAATAGGCTAGCGACAGGGAAGGGACATAAGCGAGTCTGAGGGGATAGGGAATAGTGGTCAGAGAAGAGGCCTTGGGCCTGGGCTTCTAATAACAAAGGGTTATTGGCTGAAACCTTGGACCATGGCACATCACTACCTTCAGAGTAGCAAAGTTAATGCTGATTTGGTTTTTAATCTTAAGGCTATGGATAGAAACATAGAAAAATAATCTGGATTTTTAAAAAATCTCATAAGAACACATAATTTTATCTGTGTAGGGAATTTCTTGATGAGAAAAGTTCTTCCACCAGTTCAGGTCAGCATCTTGTCCTTGTACCAGGACACATGCAGAAGTGACTGATGGGAAAACAAAAAAGACCTGTGTCAAACTTCTTTAAGCTGATTCTTTGTGATGGAGAAAACCAGGGTTCGTTTTCTCCTTTTGTTGAGATGATTCCCACAGCTCCCTGGCTTGACTTTCTTTTGCAGACGGACATGGACAAGAAGGAAGAAATGAGTCCCCTAGGCTCAAAGGCTCCCATCTGGATTCCTGACACGAGAGCCACCATGTGCATGGTGTGTACGAGTGAATTCACGCTCACCTGGAGGAGGCACCACTGTCGAGCTTGCGGCAAGGTAGGACGAGTGCATCCTGTTCTGCCTTTCAGGTAAAGTCCATCTTAAAGGAAGCATCTGAATTACAGGGGGCAGTGCCGTGGTTATTTCTCAGGGCCCTAGGCAGTTCTCCAAGATGATAGGCCACAAATCAGCTGGCTGGCTGCCCAGAGAGATGGAGTTTCCATGCCGAAGCTCCCTACACAAAATCAAAGGCTGGACCAAAAAGTATTTTTAAAAAGAATTCACATTATATGTTATGTTATAAAACAGGTTTGTGCAGAACACCATTGTGCTGAAAAAATACTGAGTCATCAAATGCCATCTGGAATGATATTGGGTAAATATGGAGAGCAAAATCTCATTTCAGGCCAGTATTTTTCTTCCTGTGGCTTTGAACTCTATATTTATGTAACACTCTCTAGAAATAGGGAAATATGTGCCAACAAAAATACTACTAGATTACATGTGGATGACACTGTCCTTCCCAAATTCTTTTGTGTATCCTTATTTGTTGTTTGCAATAACCCTGTAACTCACATTTAAGGATTGCAAAGGGTTTTATATACATATTATTTCATTTGATCCTTTCAGCATTCCTGTGAGGTGTTATCATTAGCCCCATTTTACAGATGAGGAAACTTAAGGCTTAACTTTTTTTTGACCCTGGGTGAGGTGGGGCAGTCAGGGTTTAAGTGATTAAGTGACTCGTCCAGGGTCACATAGCTGGTAAGTGTCTGAGGTTGGATTTGAACTCAGGTCCTCCTAACTCCAGGACCTGTGCTCAATCTACTGTGCCCCATACCTGCCCCCTTAAGGCTTAACTCTTAAGTTAATTTGTTTTATGTGTTTTCAGATTGTCTGTCAAGCTTGCTCATCAAATAAATATGGCTTAGATTACTTGAAAAACCAGCCAGCAAGAGTCTGTGAACACTGTTTCAAAGAATTGCAGAAGCTAGGTAATGAAAACCCACCTCAGCCCCTCACCCGGTGCCTTTTCCCCCCAACTTTGTTACCCTCTTTGCCCCTTCCTTGAACCAGTCTTTGGAAAGCTTCCTTTTCTGTAAATGGAATCAGTAATGTTGGCCACAGTTTGGGGGCATATACCTAGGAGTTCAATTTCATTAATTCTTGGCTCCCCAAATTCAGATTTAGTGCTCAGTTCAAGGTGGGGCTAGACCAAAATTTACCTTTGTATTAGGAAAGAAGGTTTGCCAAGCAGGTAATAGTGTAAATTGGGATGAGAACCATGATTAACAGCTTAGGAGTGTAAAGAAAGGGGTCAAGGAGAGCATTTTAAAAATTAATCATATGAAGAAAGATTGCAGAGGATTTGCTTAAAACAACTTGAGAGCACATTTTCTTTATTTTCAAAGTAGAAATGATTAATACGGGGCTTACAAACTGTTCTTCTCTGACCGCTAATGCTTTTGCTAAAGGGGAATCTTGCTAATAGGTTGTTCTAGGATAATATATGTGGAGCTGGGAAGGTCTTCACAGTCTGTGTAGTCCAGCTCCTCTCATTTTACAGGAGAGGGAACTGAGGCAAAGAGAGGTTAGAAAGAAATAGCCCTTAAGTGTCAGAGCTGTGACTTAAACCCATGCTCCAGGAAGCTGTTCTTTCCTCTTCTTCTCATTCCATTCGCTTTAAGGACCTAAACGTGGTAGAATCGAATTTATTTTAAAAATCAATTCTAAAGATCAGTTCTTGAAAACGTAAAAGTCAAAATTTACAGTTCCCTCGTGTGTGGCCCAGGTGCTGCTAACCTTTCATTTACTTTAGTTTTTGTCTTCTCAAGAAGCTTTTTCTGGTCGTATTTTTGTTTTGGTTTTACGGAGAATTGGTTTTATTTGACAGACCTAGTTTACAGAATTGGGAAAAGTTTCTCTATAAAGAAGTGAAACCTCTTTAAAAAAAAAATACTCTATATTTCAGACAAACCTCACTACCACCATGGCTGATTACACGGGGTTATAGGTTCATTCGGTCACACAAAATACACTTTGCTCTTAGTTTCTAATCTCCTCTTGTCTCTGTAACCAGAAAAGATTATTTGGCTGTGAAAAGGTTGTTGGATCTGTCATTTCGCTGCAATCAGGTTTAAGATGACCACCAGGACTTCCTAGAGTAGCCGCCCTTTCTATAGTCTGAATGCGGTTTATACTCACATTCCTGAAAGATTTGTGGATTTATGTATAAAATGATCACCGATCTTCGTGCTGTGAGGAACGCCCTCTCAAGTTTATGAAGGAGGAGTGTGGGGGTGGAATCAACCACAGGACTTAGTAGTTTAGTACCTGTAATTTCATAAATCTGCCGCTCATTACTAATTGTAAATAACCAGCACCTCATCTATACGTTGTAGGTAGATAAGCCTTCTCCCAGTTCTGCTCATTTTTCATTGCTCTCCCCCTGGACTCTTTCCCTCCTCACTGTTCCCCCTAACTTCTCACCTTAGTACCCTTTGCCACCAGAGCTATAAGGCATACCGCTCAAATGTCTTCATGTCAGTGCTCTTTCCAGCCTCAGTTTCCCCATATGTTAAATAATGATCTTTCTCTCCCCCCTCTCTTTCTCTCCTCCCCCTCTTTTCTCCCTTCTCTCTTCCTCTCTTTCTCTCCCCCCCCTCTTTCCTTCTCTCCCTCTCTCAGTCTCCCTCCCTCTCTCTCTCTCTCTCTCACTCTCAGAAAAGCATGTTTGCAAACTTCAAAGCTATGTGCATATGCACCTGTTGCTATTATTTTTCCAGAGGGCACAGTGGGAAGGACAGATCTAAGAGGACTGGAATTAGAAAGACAGGAAGCAGGTGATGAGGAGAGTGTGGGGAAGCTGCATTGGCCCCAGAAGAAACAAGAAAAGGATTTTATAGAATGAGTACTCCCCCAAGGTTCTAATGAGAATATTGATTTGTGGATCCACCATGCCCACATTCCAGCAGTTGCTTCTGGCAGGGCCAGAGGTTCTGGTGGCCAAGAGCCTGCTAGCATGCTAGCCTTGGGAAGAGACCTTTGCTTATCCCAGATTTCTGGTGGGGGACCACCAGAGGCGAGAGTGGTCAGGAGGTTACCTGATGTATCGAGAGGACTTTGCTCATCCCCTCTTCCAGGTGGATCAGTCCTTCTCATAGAGGTGCCACCTCATTCATCTCTGCATCACCCCCAGCACAGAACAATACCTCAAACTTAGTAGGTGCCCAGGGAATGTTTGTCCAGTGAATGTTGTTAAGTGAATGGTCGTGATGAGTTCCATAAATTGTGCGTGTGATGACTCTCTTTAGATCACCAGAATTCACCTAAGACGGGGTCCCCAGCAAATCACAAATCTCCTTCAAGTGCCTTATCTTCAGTGTTGCATAGTATTCCATCTGGAAGGAAACAAAAAAAAATCCCAGCTGCCCTCAAAGAAGTAAGTGCTGTCATTTAATCTGAAAACTTGCAGATGCTGAGTTATCTGCACTTCACAGGCCAGAAGCCTGGAAGGAAAGCAGGAACAAGGTGATGCCGGCAAGCCCGGCAGCGATGGAACTGCCATGTTAAATTGGAAATTGGCAGACCATATGTGGTGGAGATTCATGGCTCCATGTGCCATTGCCTTTTTGGGGTTCTCTTTGTATGATTTTGCTGATCTTTGTCAAATTCATAACACAAAATAAATTCTTTTAAAAATTCTGCAAAGAGGGAACCCGGGAAAGTCCACACATGTGCAAAAGGTAGTGAAGGGAACTCAGAACAGCCCTACCTCAGAGCATCACCTAGTGGTATATGCAGAGAGTGCCTGCCTCCCAACGATTGCAGAGCAGTCCTGGGAAGAAAATAAACATGGCGGACCTTTCCACTTGGCTCTCTGCTCCCCGTGTTCTTGTAGGGCAGACGTACCTACGGAGGGATTAGAGTCACAGAATTTTAGAGCCACATGGGGCCGTGGTGACCATCTGGGCCAGCGACCTCAGTGGAGAGATAAGGAGACAAGGCCAAGGGCGATAAGATGACTGATGCAGAGTCACTTAGGTCATAAGTGAAATACTTCTATGCATTCAGTCACCTCCAGAAATTCATGATGTTGACTTTCTGATATTTACCCTACTCAGTCTGCTGATGTGAGAATGGGCAGACTCCTTTACTCTTCCAGAATATGGACTGGGAATTTGAGAGGAACTAAAACCATTTCTGATTTCATCAGCCTCCAACTAAATATGTGAAAATAACTGAGCAAAAATGCCTCCAGCTTACCTGGGGATTTTGTTCTAAAAACCACACCTCAGTCACTGGTGATGTTAGAGTCCAGTGGCTCAGTCTGACACGACACCACATGCTGAGTGAATGCGACCGGCTTTGTTCTGCTCAGTATATTCATCTCTGTTAAAAATCCTCAAGATGTTTTCAGAGGAACCCAGTCCTAGCTTTTTTAACTTTGGAGTTTAGAATATACTTTCAAACACAAAATTATGTATGTTGGTTGGGCCAGCCCTTTTATTGCTGTTGGGTCATTTCACTTGTGTCTGGCCCTTCATGAGTCGTTTGGCGTTTTCGTGGCAAAGATACTAGAATGGTTTGCTCTGTTGTTCTCCAGCTCATTTTATGGATGAGAAAACTGACACAAAGAGGGTGAAGTGACTTGCCCAGGGTCACACAGTTAGTAAGTGTCTGAAGCTGGATTTGAACTTAGGAAGATGGATCTTCCTGACTCCAAGCTTTGTGCTCATTGCACCTATGGCACCACCTGGCTACCCCATGGACCCACCCATATACGTCTATTAAAAATGTATTGGTATGTTAATACTGGTATTTCAGCCACCCATGGCATCCTTTCCAGGGCAGAGGCCTAACTTGAGACACAACTGGAAACTTGGTGTCCTTTTCAAGAATGATTTATAGTGGCTCAACCCTGTAATAAGCTGAAAACTGCTTTCCTTTTCCCCCATGCACAGGCCGATTGATCCATTGGATCAGTGGCTGGAAGATGGAGGTGGAGAGATGGAAGGGACCTAAGAGGTCAGCTGGTCCAGCTGCTCATTAAGTGTACGAGGGAGGATGCAGGGGGTCGAGTGATGGAGGAACAGAGAACCGGCCGCCCCTGGGCCTCTGCTGCTTTTGTTGTTCAGTCATTGCAGTCTTCATGACCCCAGCTGGGATTTTCTTGGCAAAGATCCTGGAGTGATTTGCCAGTTCCTTCTCCAGCCCATTTTATAGATGAGGAAACTGAGGCAGACAGGGTCAAGTGACGTGCCTGGGGCTGGAATTGAGCTCAGGTCTTTCTAACTCCAAGTCACCTAGCTGCTATTTTTATTGTGTGGTTTATTTAGAAAAGGGTTATAAAGATTTGCTCCCAGTTAATTAGATTACAGTTTTTCCAAGGCCTGGGAGGTGCTTAGAGATAAAAATCTAGAAAAATAAACTAGCAGCCAGTTAAAATAGTTTCCTCCAGCACTCATAGTTTTTGTTTTGTGTTTGTCCAGATCTCCGATTTTACTGGTGAAGGAAGTTTTGGTTAGCAACCCCTGTAGGGGCAAACCTGCAGTTTGTAATCCTAGGGAGTCTCCTGAGGCAGTGAGTGAGTGCTCTGCAGCCTTCAGCCTTTAGCCTAAGAAGGGGAAATTGGACCCTGGTCCTTGGGTCTCCGAGGCCAGCCGTCTGGCCGTGCCGCCTCTCTTGACCTTCTAAGTTCCAGGGGAGAGTTGAAGTACATGAGTAATCCCTGAAATCTCCCAAATATGATTTAAAAAAACCCCAACAACAACAATCTTTTTTTCCCTAGCCTCATTCACGCTAAGATTTAGTCCCAGCAGTGAATCTTAAACAAAAGATAAAAGACATTCTTTAACATCTAAAAACTAACAGGCGGAATGAAACTAGTTCTTCCACCAATGAAGTTATGAACAATCTTTGCAAAATGCCTCCCTCAAAAATGCAGCTTAAAACGTGAATGTTCTGGTTTGGAACATTAATGCCTGGTTGCTGGAACTTAACCCCATTTTGGTGATGATATTTATGTTGCATAGAGTGCTGTACTTGGAGGTAGGAAGTCCTGGGTTAAAATCCTCCCTTTAATGCTTGCTCTGTGGCACTGGGCAATTAACCTTTACAAGAGGCATCCACTGAGGTTATAGCTGCGGGTCGTGTAATGGCCCAGTTGGTTCCCTCACTGATCAAAATCCCAGATCTCTGATGCGCAGGTTGCCTTTTTTACCCAATGGTATATTTAATTTCTTCTCTAAAAATCTATGGTAATGATAATAATCACCGATTAGGGCTTTAAAGTTTGCCAAGCTGGCTCCATATTTTATTTCATTTTATCCCGACAGTGATGATGATCCACATTTTACAGATGAGGAAACTGAGCCTTAGAGGTTAAATCACTTGTCCAGGGCCATAACATCCACATGACTCTAGCTGTGATACCGTCTGACTGCCACTTCATAACAACAAACTACTTCTGTTCGTTGTTCATTGTTCTAGGTGTCAGCAAACACGGAAGACTCTACCATGAGTGGCTACCTCTACAGGTCAAAGGGCAGTAAGAAACCATGGAAACATTTTTGGTTCGTGATAAAAAACAAAGTTCTCTACACATATGCTGCAAGCGAGGTAAGAGTGATTTATTCGTCTGCAGATTTCCACGTACTGGTGTAGGAATGGTAGTCAGTCACGTAGGATCCTCTTTAGAAAGGGAGACACCTTGGAATGGGCTCAATGGGAAACGGTGACTACCATTTTGAATTTCAATTTAGAAGGCCACCTATGGGCAGTGGAGAGAGCATTGGGCCTGGAGTCAGGAAGATCCAAGTTCAAATCACTTCCTAACTGTGTGAGCCTGGGCAAGTCACTTAACGCTGTTTGCCTCAGTTTCTTTATCTGTAAAAATGAGTTGGAGAAGAAATGGCAAACCTCTCCAGTATCTCTGCCAAGAAAACCTCAAATGGGACCATGAAGGGTGGGAAATGACTGACCAACAACAACAAAGAAAGGCCATCTAAGTCCATCCCTCTCCTTTTACAGATGAGGAAACTGATACCTAAGGAAGTTAAGTGACTTGCCCAAGATTACACAAATTATAAGTGGCAGAGCAGGATTCAAACCCAGGTCATCAGTCTGAAAAGCCAGCATACTTTCCAGATCCCTTCCAGTCTTTCTGGCTTCCTCAATATGGCAAATGATTAGCTCTGAGAGCCTCATTGTTTTGGTAGACTTTTAAAGGAGGATTTTTTTTGTCTTGTATTTGGAGAGCTCCAGTCAGCCCAAACAATTTCAAGGTACATTAGAAATTCCATTAACAGCGAAGTGCTACTTGTAGAGTTGTGGTTGAATGACCAACCACAGCACTGGAGGCTTTTCCAGAGGGGAAGGAACAAGTGGCCTCTGAGAGCCCTTTCGGTTCTGCTCGGATAATTGCAAGGAGCCCAAGGAGAGGATTATGGAATCACCAGCCCCTCCCAGCCCACAGAGGAGATGGATCCTCTGCTTGACTTGAGCTGAAAGTATGCAGATGTACGTCAATGTGGTGAGATTTACACCAGTGTGTCTGGAGCACCTTGAATGTTCCAAACAGGAGAGTGAAGCAAAAGGGATTTTAGAGGAAGTTGGTTTTTAAAGATACCACCTGAGTCCATTTGCTCATCTTATCAATTGGATCTTCCGTGTTCCTTGTCTCTTGTCATACTTGAGAGCAGGCTCCTACATCCCAAGATCTGAAACTTTGAACTGGATGATACAGGCTATGAGGGGGAGGGCAGAGTGCTTGGGTAACTCTGTCCTTTTCCCATAGACAGTGTGCTTCTTTTTATGCTACATGGGCTTGTTATTCTGGGGAACAAAGGAGCTTTATAAACCTTCTTAAAGAAATTTGAGAAACATGGCATCCTCCTCTCAGCATGTAGTTCTCTGTTGTTAACTATGCCAGGTTTGACTTCTGCATTGTTTGATGTCACCATCCGATCTTCTAATTCCTACTCATTCCTGTGACATTTAATTAGTTTATGAAGACAGTCCAAATAGTCCTAAATTATCGAAGGCTCACCAAGTTAGGAGATCTCACAGGAAAACTGGCACCACAATTGGTGCTTCTGTCACCCCTAAAATAGTGGACTTTAGCTAGTCTCAATCCCCTGATCAGCTTAGCCACTCTGGAAGAGAGAGAACATAAGTTAATGGGGAAAACCCCAAACCAGGGCTTCGGAAACCCTGGTTCTAAACCCTGCTCCTGCTAGTCATTTGCTATGCAACCTTGAGCAGCCTTCACATGCTTGGGGCAGACACTCCACTAACTCTACCCCGAGCATGTGAGGACATCCCCAGACAGAATGGACAAATGAGAATAATTTGTTCCGACGGCTGAAGTAGGCACTATGGGTGGAACTCTTAAGAGATCGGTTGAACATTAAAGATGCCAAGGCCACCTGCTGCATCCTGGGCCATCCCTGCTTGCTGTGGCTGATGTCTTGGCACTGGACTTCTTGGACTCTAGAAGAGCCTCATTTAAATCCAGTTCACGCATGAGTCAGGACATCACCCTACGATGTCATTGGTTCTCTTTGAGGATAAAGGACATACAATAGCCTTGAGTGGGTGATGCCCACCCCACTTTGCTCTCAGGGTTGAGTGTGAAAGTTATTGGAGAGCTATAATGTGCATGGACATGACTGAAACGACTGAACGACAAAGATCATATGTAGAAGAAGAAAGAGACCTGCCCTTTTCAGTCTCTTACAATGGAGCCAGGAACAATGGGCAGACATGAAAAGGAAGCAGATTTCAGCGCGACGTAAGGAAAAACTTTCCGACAATCTCCAGCACTGCTCGCAGCAGATTAGTCCCCAGTCCTGGAGTGACTCCATGTTAAGTAGTGTGCAGGGAGAGGAGATTCTGGTTCAGGTTGTGGGTGGACTCTGAAGCGACTTCCCATTCGGAAGTTCTGGGAATTGTTGTGGTTCAGAATCATCTGTAATCTTGAAAAAAAATGGATCCTTTTTTAAAAGAAAAGCAGAGTGTTATACTGAGGTGTGTGTGTGTGTGTGTGTGTGTGTGTGTGTGTGTGTGTGCTTTAAAACTAGGATGTGGCAGCCTTGGAAAGTCAGCCCTTACTGGGATTCACTGTTGCTGAAGTTCATGATGAAAACTCACAGTCGAAAGTGTTCCAGCTCCTACACAAAAACATCCTGTTCTACATGTTCAAAGCAGATGATGCTCATTCAGCTCAGAAGTAAGTCACTGAGAAATGCCTTTTTTCTTGCTATCAGATATATACTTCAGCGTTTGCCTCTGCGCTTGAATCTTTTATTTTTGTTTTCTTTAACTTTTTTGAAATACTATTTGATTTTTTCCCAATTATATGTAAAAACAGTTTTTAATATTCATTTTTAAAAATTTCAAGTTCCAGAATTCTCTTCTTTACCCTCCCTGAGATGGTAAGCAATTTCATTTAGGTTATACATGTTCTGCACTTGTTTAAAATAATTAAAAATATCCAGGAGCTTTTCTAAGACTGTAAGTCACAGAGAAGGTGCCAGTCAGCTTTGGTGGAGAGAGTGTCCTCGTCTGGGACTTCCCCTATGTTGGTGAAATCATAGATCTGGTTCCTATTCTCCCTCTAATGTAAGGGAGGTCATAGATCATAGATGAAGAGCTACAGTGGAGGGACTATAAAAGCTTCCAATCCAGTCTTCTCATTTTGCAGATCATGAGCCTGACTCTCATTAAGTGGCTTGTTATAAAGAAGTCATCAGATCATAGATTTAGAGCCAGAAGGCACCTCAGAGGCCATCTAGTTCAGCCTTCTCATTTTACAGATGGGGACACTGAGGCCTAGAGGGTTAGAGTAGTGAGTTGCCCAAGGTCACATGGGTAATGAGCATCAGAGACAGAATTTGAATTCAGGTCTCTCACTTCAGAGCTGGTGGATTTTTGAAGGGACCATAATATCTGTCAGTCTTTCTAAAATGGAAAGATTAGCATAACAGCCTAACTTTTTTGGGGGGGGAGGCAGTCAGGGTCATACAGCCAGTAAGTGTCTGAGGCTGGACTTGAACTCAGGACCTCTTGAATTCAGGGCTGGTGCTCTGTCCACTGCACCATCTAGCTGCCCCAGCTTACTTTTTTTTAGAGAGGTGGCATGGTGTGGTGGATATAGAATAGGGCTTCATTGTTAGGAAGGCCTGGATTCGAGGATTTCGTCTGACACATATATGGCTGTATGATGAGGGGCAAGTCAACAGCAGCTCTCTGACTAGTTGTAAGAGAAGTGCTGATCTATTTCAGATGGAAAGATTAGCTTTTAAAAAATGCACGGACGAGAATAAAAGGAAGCACAGACAAGTTTTAGAAAGAAACTTGTAGAATTTATATATTTTGAGGGGAAAAAGTGAGTCGAATAAAATGGAGTTGATGGTTTCATAGAGAATCTTCTTGTTTTCTATTATCTGGCAATTTTAAAAAATAAAACGGAAGTATACTAGACAAACTTTGCTCAGAAGTTGCTTTAAAGCAGAGGGATGAGAATCTGGGAGACTCACAAGAGCCTAAAGGGTGGTGAAAATCAGATGGTACTGGCCAAGATCTTCTGTCCACACATGACCTCAGAGAAAAGCAGCATGTGGCAGCTCCTGCTGACGGGAAGGGAAGCTGGGGCCTGTCTTGACCTCTCTTACGTCAAGGGTGAGAAGCTTTGCCCTCAGCATTCCAAGGATTTGGCAGCCTAAGGGTTCCCTTGTGCCAGGGAACAGCAAGACTTCCAACAGCTGCTTGCTAACTTGTCTCACTGGCAAGAAGGTTGGCCACATTAAAAAGGCCCCCATGCCGTCAGCAGGGACAGGCTTAAGGGGGGAAGCCAGCCTAGTTTTTGATGACTAAGACTGACAAGGTCTCTCCTTGGTGACTTTCCTAATCAAATTGGCAGGGGGTGGGGGGGCTGTCCTTGTGAGCATGTCTTCCATCAATATGCAGACCTTGATGGAGAGTCTTTCTGAGCAGGCCAGCTCCCTGTGACTCCTAATTCATAATAAGGTTTGTTTTGGCCTCAGAAAACAATTGCATTGCTTGTGATAATAAGCATTCCTTTCTTTGAATTCTCAGTAACAAGAAAAGTTCAGTTGAGTTGCCAGATTTTCTTGAAGATGAGTAGAAAGGTTTTCGGTACATGGAGTGTTAGTGGTTAACTAGGACAATGAACAATGATTATAATTACAACGATAACAGCTAGCATTAACATCAGCACTTTAAAGTTTGTAAAGTGACTTACATATCCTAGCTCCTTTGGACCTCATAAAAGCCCTAAAAGGTCCATTACTATGGAATAAAGAAACCTAGGAGTTATAGCCAGTCACTCACTTATCTAGCAATGCACACAGGTGCAGAAACAAACTGGGTCCCTGGCTCTCTGTAGCCAAGGACGCTGACCACTGGTTTCTACACCATTAGAAGAAGGGAAAAACTGGAGTCTAATGCTTGAGACACTTGTTTTCTTATTGGTGGCGAGGCTTAGGAGACAATGAGGTAAGAGGGGAGGGCTGGTTTTGTGACATTCCTTAAATTGGGTGACAGTTGAAAGGGGGAGTAATGTTGAGTCCCAAATGTCCCAGATACTTGTCCAGTCCATGACAACATCTTCCCTTGGACATTTTGTAATAGTCCTCAGGGCAGCTCTGAAGGGGGCTTCTCCTAGAAGATTTGCTTCTCAAGTTCCAGGTCACTTGCAGAGATTCCTAGGTAATTCTGCTGAAATCTGCTAGTAACAAGACTTGATAGAATTTAGTACAATCTCCTTAATTTGATTTTCCAATGACTAGTTCATGTGGTGAAAACCAGCTTAAACCTTATGGTTCTAAATACTACTAACAACAAAGCTATAAGAAGAACAGCAAATTAGGAACCCATAATTCACCAAAAACTTAAGAGAATTTCAGTTTTTACATATCACTTATAAACTTGGTGCCTAATATGGATGCTACTGTCAATAGGCTGAAGAAAGAACCTTAAGAAAAAAAAATTCATGAAGGCCTGACTTGGAAAATGAGCCCTTCTGTCTCTTAAAATGAATAACCAGACAGGAACTTCAAAATAAGGCAGTAATTTTACTTTCTTTATAATTCTCGATGCAATTTTATATATAAACTCCTCAATACAATTTTTAGAAATTATTACTAAAGCATACTCAAGTCCTGTATATCCCATAAAAAGCATTTGGAAATCAATTCTGTGTGTGTGTGTGTGTGTGTGTGTGTGTGTGTTTGGGCACACAAATCTTAGTTCTTAGAGAAAACAATCTGATCCTGTTGCTTTCTCAAAATTTACTTCTCCATTTAATTAGGGAATGTTTACATCTTTGTCTTATTCCCCTCTGTCAGGGTGTTATCCTCATATCATCCTAGGAGAATGGGATACTTTAAGAATCTAATCTTTTACATAAATATATAACCATTAGCAAGTGGATGGCAAGCCCAAGAACTCATTTACTCAGTTGCTTAGGATATGTAACTGATTGCAAATTCAGGTCGAAAACAGTAATATCTTTTATTCTTGCATCCTATGATAGTAACTCACAGATGTTTTAGTGTTGCAGGGACAAAACCTCTACTGTTTACTTGCCCAGATTTTTTTTTCTTTTGTTATGAAAGGAAAAGGAGGGACATGATTATGACAATATCAAAACTGTCCCCTCAAGGACACAGCCTGACCTGACATAAACCATAACAAGGGGAAAACTCCCTTAGCACATTTTGATTTTAGGCACAAGACATTTGCTAGCCAGTCATGTAGCAAAGTTCCACATTATTCACTGGGTATCAAAACAGGATAGGAATTAACCAGGTATAAAAACTTCCTGTTCAGAAAGGAAACAAGCACAGTGGAGAAACTGAGTGAAGGTGATTACAGCTTAGCTTAGCCTACACCAAGGTCAACCCTTCAGCTTCTACCAGGCTCAGATATCCACAGTTGTCTTAATAGGAGAAGATATCTGTGTAAATGGGACCACTTTATGATTTAGCTTTAGAATAGATTTCGACCAAATCAAATTTAGATCCATAATCCTTAATGGTAACATTCAAGTTCTCAGTTTTCCCAAGGGCCCACTGTTTTTAGTTAGCTCATGTTAAAAAATTTGTGGTGGTACTCCCAGTTTTCTATAACTTTTTCTTTATTTCTTTTAAAATCACCCAAAGGGCCAAATCAATTCCTTTTGTTTCCTCAGCCTAACTTAATGCCACTCACATACTTAAGAGTATACCTAGACTTTTCTGTTATATTTCTAGGAAATTTAAAGAGTATAGGGAATGCAGGCAGGAAAAGCTACTTATTTAAAAAGAGAATGCTGTCCCTAATTCCGTCCTGAATATATAGTTCTATATTTTTCATATCATAAAAAATAACCAAATAAGGTTTTTCATATCCTTCTTAGCTGAATGAAACAAAAACCTTCCTTCAAACCTCTTTCCAAAATTTCTAAACCCTTTATTTTCAAGCCCTCTGTTTACCCTCGGTAGCCAAGGACAATGACCATTGCTTTATACAGTTAATGTACAATTTGGAGGGAGTGAAAAGCAGGAAAAATAGGATAATCGGCACCAAGATACCTGGCTTCTTACTAGTGGAGGGTTTTGGGAGACAATGCGATGCGAGGGAGAGGAGGAAGAGTTTTATGATATTCCTTAAGTCAGGTGATCTTTGGGAGGGAGAGTCATCTTTATGACTTCTCCAAAATCAGTGAACTGCCAAGAAGTTGAAAGTTAACTTCAAAAAGTGGTAGATTAGGGCAAAATGGAACCACTCGTGTATCCCCTTTTATAGATGAGGACACAGAGGCTGAGAAGGTTTTTTAAGCTCTCTGTAAAAGAGTGTTTTTGGCAAGTGCATGGGGTGTGTGTGTGTGTGTGTGTGTGTGTGTGTGTGTGTGTGTGTGTGTGTGTGTGTGTGTGTGTACACATACATATATACACCCACAGCCACCAAAAAAAATTATTTATGTGACTTTCATCCCTGGGGCAAAAGTGAGTAGACAGCACTAAATGTATTGAATGCCTTATTTAGAGTCGGGGACCTACGGTGAAACCCTAACTTTGACGTGTAAAGGGTTCATGTGACCTTGAATATAATCTCAGAGACTCAGGCTCCTCATCTGCAAAATGAAAATAATATCTGTAGCACCTACTACACAAGGTTGTTGTGAGGTTCGTAGGAGACATTATTTGTAAAGCATTTTGCAGAACTAAGAGTTTGTTATATAAATGTCAGCTCTCTTTCCTCCTCATTACGATGAGAGAGACAGAATATGTAATGGAGACCGAAACTGCAAAATCAAATTTAAGGATGCGTTTTCCTTCTTTTATCAGGTGGATAGAAGCATTTCAGGAAGGCACGGTGCTGTAGCACCTCTGTTTCATCTCTTTTTTATGGTTCCAGAAGATGCAGAATTTCATCACAAGTCATGAAATGCAGTAAAAAAGATTTTTATCAATGTAATCACGCACTGCCAAGAGAAAATCCGACTGGGTTGTATGTTATCTGACTTAGGAAACTGTCTTAGTCGTGTTAATATTTCTTAAAAGAGACTGTACACTTGTTAGGGTATTTTTTTCAAAGTGTTATTTATTAAATTTTTGTTGTTTACTAATTGGTCAGAATCATTTCTGAGGCTCACACTGAATTCCGAAGTGTCCTTGTCTTCAGGAGAACAGATAATGTATCAGAAATGTACTGTAGCGCTAACTATCGTGACACAGCCCATGTTTTCTTCTACTTTTATCAGGAACATTCTGACCAACCAACATTCTTTGTGTCCAGAGTTTTCTGCCAACATCAGTTTTCTGGGAGTTGCTTAATTTAGAAATAGTGAATACTTTTAAATGGTTAAAGAAAAAGACATGCAGCCTTACTCTCAGTAGAGTAATCCCAAATATATCTTTATTCTTTTATTATGGGAGAAAACCCAACAACATATAGCCAAGCTGCTACCTCAGGGACACTCTGGGATTAAGTTCCAGTAAGTTATCTAAATAACAGAGCTCTTTCTGTCTGTCCTGTGCTTCTGTTCTTGGTGGGGAGGGGACAGCCACAGGAGAGCAAGCCTCATTTTTCCTTATTGAACTGAGTCATAATGAGGAGTCTGCAGGCCTGAAGTCAACACTTTAGAAAACAGCTTTCCCAATCAGATGTGTGAGAGCAGTCAACCCAACAGGCTTTAAATTAAGGGTCACACTCCACTAAGGCAGCCTAATATCAGCGTGGCTTTCAGTCTTTTCTTATATGGAAAAAAACCATCTTTTCAGAGCCTGAAAGTTCTTAAGAAGAAAGGAACACATCTGAGATAGCTTATGGGAAAACAGAAGGAGTCGAGAAAGCTTCTCAAGGTGTGTGTGTATGTGGCTGGGGGGGGGGGGGGCTTAAAAAATTTATTTCTGCCTATAAGGAGAAAAGCGAAACATGCACACAGGCTACCAGCAGCACTTGTATGATTATAATTGGTGCCTGTTCAGAGTCTAGGTTGATTTTGGTATCTGTAGCTTCAAGAAAATGTTGTATCAAAGTTCACGTTGGCCCTCAAAGAGTTTATGAATTTAACTGCAATGACCATATCAAGAAAGCAAAGAGTCTTAGCTAGACTTCACAGAAACTTCAACGTTGGTCTTTTTTTAAAAAATAATTTGTTTGTGCTTTTCAGTATGATTTTGTTGTTTCATTGTTTTCAGTCATGTCCAACTCTTCATGCCCTCATTTGGGCTTTTCTTGGCAGAGATACCGGAGTAGTTGGCCATTTCCTTCTCCAGCTCATTTGACAGATGAGAAAACTGAAGCAAACAGGGTTAAGAGACTTGCCCAGGGTCACACAGCTAGTAAGTGTCTGAGGTTGGATTTGAACTCAGGTGTTCTATCCACTTCATCACCTGGCTGCCCTTCAATATGATACCTAAAGAGAAATTCATCACTAAGTAGAACCAGTACTTTGGGCCCCCCTCTAGAAAGCATCCAAACTCCCCCCGCTCCCCATGATGTGGGTCTTGAACTGCCTTGTGGAAGGCAGTCCTTGGAAACTAGCAGGAGAAAAAGCCAGCATTTTCCACTGTGATCCACGTGCTGCAGAGGACACTTTCCCCTCTTTTTTCCTTTAAAGCAAGATTCTGGTTGAAATCATCTCATGAGGAGGCTCAGGAAGCTTCCACTCCTCCTTATGAAGATACTCATCACGATGACGTTATTTACCCTTTGCTGTAGCTGAGCACATTCTGGGGGCCCTTTCCTTAGTCTCTGCTCATGGAGCACCCCCGATGGACCTGAATCCTCCCAGGCAAACATTTCAAGGCTTTCTTTCCTCCATCACATGCCAGACCAGAACAGCAAGTCCTTCAATGTCCTCAGATGCTGATCCCAGGAATGGGGGGGAGACAATGGATGCTTGCTGATGTCATACAATTACGAATCTAGTGCCAGAAAAGTCACCTAGTTCAGTCCTGTCATTTTATAGATTAAAAAACTGAGGCATAGCAAGTCTCTCAGATAAGTGACGTCATCAGCATCTGAACCCAGACCCCAGGACTCCAAATCCAGCATGCTTCCTGCTACACCTTCTTATTTTTTTTTTATCTAAAGCCTGCTGAATAAGATGTCTATGCCAAAACTTGTGCAGGTGGTAAAGTCAAATGGGAATGTTTGGGGAGAATAATCTTGAGTGGCCTCTAAGAGACTCAGCTTGGTTTTCCCCTTCTCACCCTCAGAGGGATTCTCCAATTCCTGATCAATTCATTCTCCCCCATGCTTCATTCATCTAAACCAGTGGTTCTCAACCTTCCTAATGCCACGACGCGTATGTGGGTGTATCTACATGTGGGCCGAACCTCCCAGAGACAGATAGAGGAGTGGTGTCTTGGTTCCCAAGACCATCAGAAATGTGTTTGCCCCCTATGAAAGGGTTGTTCCACCTCCAAAGGGGTCGCGACCCATAGGTTGAGAACCAATGGCTAAACCTTGTCAGGGAGGCCCTTCCTTATTCAAACTGCTGCTGGAATCCAGAGCCAGTCAGTAATCTGAATTTTTAAAACAAAAAATACTTCCCTCTCCATCCCTTAAATTTGCTCAACCGCATCCCTTCATTTGTGAAACATTTATGACATGCTGCCGGGGACGTTCATGCCTGAATCAGGGTTCTGAGAGCTTCCCGCTGTGTTGGGTTGTGAGAGATCCCCCTTACAGGTTTTGTCTTTGCTTCATCTGGGGTGATATATCTCATTGCTTCTGCCTTTCCTCAGTTCTTTACTTAACATGCCTGACTCAGTGTCACCGAAGGTCCTAATTATCACTGTAGAATAACATCGGGGCAGATCATTGAAAATAAAAATAAAGCCAGCAGAAGTTCTGGAGTGCATGTGAAACTGGCTGACTAGGTCTAGAAAGACAAATATGGCAAGCTGCCAGCCTTCTGCAGTGTCTGGGACAGGACAGAAAGAAGGGGAGGGGGTCCAAGTGCAGAGAGCTTTGAATGTCACTAAGAACTCTTGGATACCTTGTATGATCCTAGAACTAGAAGGGTCAGCAGAGGTCATTCAGTCCAAACTCCTTGTTGTACATATGGGGAAACAGGTTCAAAGAGGTGGACCTGCCTAAGCTCACAGTGTGTAAATGACAGAGCCTGGAAAACCTGGGTTTCAAGTCCAGTCTCTGACATAGACTGACGGTGTGAACCTGGACAAGTCACTTAATCCCTCACTGCTCTCAGCAGTTTTTTAAGTTGAAGGTCCCAACCTGTACTGGTAGGGAGAATTTTCTTAGCTGGGAGTTCCTTATACCAATGAAATTACAACTCCTGTACTTCTTCTATCAAGGGACTGGAGAGACTGGGGCTGAAATGAGGAGGCTGGACTGACTTGGGAGAAGCCAGAATTTGCAGCCTTCTGAACCAGCCTGATTTTTTGGCCCAGATACTCCCCCACCGGCTATTCCAGCCCCCAAGATCAAAATGGCTAATTTTGCCTTTTGACCCTTAGCACATCCCCTCTGAATCCTTCCCTCCTCTTCCTCCCTTCTCTGCACTTCTCACTCCCCCCAATTATCTCTGACTGTTCAAATCTCTGGTCCACACTTGAAAAGTTTCTCCTTCCTCTTCCTGGATCCAGTCAATAAAACCCCTGCCTTCCCTTTGCTCCTAATTCACAAGGAAATGTGAAAGAGGTTTTGAGCTAGTAGAATTAATTTCCATTTGAAAACTGGAGTTTACTGCCCAAAGGAACTGGATTTGTGTTTGAAAAGAGCCTTCTGGTTATTCTAGCCTGAGAGTTTTCCATTCTCTACCCCCAAATCCTTCTTAGCCAGTACTTTTGAAGATCCTATGGCTGTAATCTACAGAATGGCCTGCATACTCTGATGAATTCATAGGTTTCCATAAAACAAAGTATTATTATTTTTGCAGAGGGAATTTGGGTTGGCAGAACTGATCATGACTCATAAATCCAGTAGTGGAGAAGGCCTCCTGCACTATACTTTAAAAAACAACAACAAAACTTAGATGCTAGGATTTTCATCCATATGGAGAGCTCCCAGCAAGGAATTTCCTCCTTCCGATTCTGAGATCCAAGCCTGCTGTACCACTTAACAGTCTTTAGAAAGCTTCCTGGGGCTCTGGGTGGTTATGAGTGATTTACCTGGGAGGAACCAGGTCTTTCCAGGTGACCAGGCTGCCTCTCATGCGATACAGCCATTAGTATGCTAATGTAGCATAGATGAGATAGGGGAGTTGACTTCGGTTACCTTTAATTTCTGGAAAAGATTTGAGATCATAATATTTCCTTCCCTCAGCACTTTATTTATAGTCAGAATATGGACACAGGTTTCTACTGACAGGTGGGCAAATCACAGTATTTGAGAAATGAGTACCTTCATGGTAACTGCTGCTCGAGGCATGGATTTGCTCAGAAATGCTCCTCTAGCCTTTGGTCTGAAGGTTATGTAAGAACGTTATCCTGGGGCTTTATGTCATGCTCCTTTCCACTTTCTCAAGGAAAGCTCATCTGGACATTTTCTTCCTTTTAACAAAGGAAACATCACCTTGCTAGTGGAATTTTTTTTCTTTAAGAGAAAGGCATTAGGGAGTTCGATGGAAGGGATGCTCATAATACAGCATCTGGTCGAGTATGTGAGATTGCCACTGTATTTGAGACAATACAGTAACCTTTAAGACCCATTTTCTGCCCCAAGCCATTTGAAAGACTCTTTCTAGAAACATTTTACCTGGAAAAGTTCAGTTTGTTCCGTATTGTCCACATAGAAATAGAGATCCTTTATAAATAACTGAAAGTCACTGTAAATAATGTCAGTATGTATATTTGTACAAATAAATCCACAAGATTAATGTTTATCTTGGTTATGTTGGAGTGTTTTTATTTAAAATTGTTTATGTGTCATCTTTCTAAAGCTGGCCCACCTATGCTGATTAAGAACCAACTTCCTCCTCTTATACATTCTGCTAACATCATATCCATAGGCCAATGCTAAGAACTCAGCTAGTGAGAGTTTTCTTTAACAAGTATTCTAGACTGCTGGGGAAGGGTGGTCTGAAGCCCCTGCAAAATTAATGGCCAAGTGATGTCTCCATGTGAGTTGCTTCTCTGGATAATGGCCGTGGGGATTAGGCTGGAAGCAGAGCCTGTGATCTTGGGGACACTGGTGTCCTGGGCTAAGAATGCCATCAGGTTCAGAAGAGAGGTGGTGGCCGCTGTTTGACTTTCAAGGCAAATGACAGCTCCATTCTTGTAAGTGGCAGTTGGGGAGGGCTGGCCCTTTAATACCAGGCATTGAGGTTCCTTGGTTGATGACTGTAGGGACCAGGCCTGAAGCTGGGCCAGTGGTCTGATGGGTGCTACTGAAGGGGGTGCTGAGGTGCCTTTGTAATATTTTGGGGTGACTTTGTCTTGAATCTCATTTGTGTTCGGGCACCTAGGTATGTGATATCAGCTTGTGGTATCGGCCAGTGAAAAGGTCACCTTTCTCCCCCAGCTGTAAAGCATTAACTCTGTCTCTTCCCCCCGCCCCCAGCCCAAGTATCTTCCCTGAAGCATGTTAACTAACATGCCACACCTATGAATTCTTAGAAGGATTCCTTAGTTAGAGAAAGGATTACCCCTTTTGTTCTAGTGGCCACCTGTAAGATAACTCATCCACCTTATCAAAGGAGGACCTTTCAGGGCAGACAGGCTGGGTGCTCCTCCCTAACTCCACTTTTGTATGACTTTGTTACTATATAATCAGTACCCCCAATCCCCACACTTTGCAGGATTCTCCTCAATTTTCTTCTGCCCGCTGACAACCGTAATAAACCTTTTAAAACTGCCAAGACTGCTTATGCCTGGTAATTCTTTCAGACTAATAGAACCCTCAAAGGATTTCATTAGAAATCTATCCTTTATAACCCTCAACACTACTACTCCCAGGGTCCCTTTGATGATGGTTGTTTAGCTTGTGATAGGATAGTGGGCTTGTGTAGGATAGTGGGCTTCTCCATAGGGATGGCTCCCCTCCATGAAGACTGTGGGCCTGTTGAATTATCTCTCTAGGGTCTGAGGTGTCATGGTAGTCTAGGCCTGGACCATGGCTTGACTTGCTGCAGACATACTGCTCTCTTTCTCTGTCTCCCTCTCTCCCCCATCTCTGTCTCTGTCTCAGGATTCCTTGCTGCATGAACACCTCCTGTCAACCTGATTTATATCTGGCCACTGGACCCAGATGGCTCCAGAGGAGAAAATGAGGCTGGTGACCACACAGCCCTGCCTCACTGTAATCCAATTCACTTTCCAGTCATGCCATCACCTCCCTGATTCCATGGTCCTGTTTGAGAACGAAGGACAAGCCACAACAGCCACCACCACCTTGCCACATGCCCATACACATACATGTATAGATAGTTCTTCATTCTTACTTTCATTACTTTTCACTCAGACCCTCCTAATAACCTCCACAAAGGCCTCCAGTTTCTTTCTCTAATCCATTCCAATCTTTCCAAGAAAGCCCAGCTTTAATTCTGTTTCCTTCAGGGGTTGCTTCTCCATCACGTCTAATCTCCCCTGCCTCTTGTGGCTGGTCCCCAGCTTCCCTTTCTGGCTCCCCCCACCTTTTTTTGGTCTGCTCCCTTCTGCAGGCTCTGCCCCCTGAATCACCCAACTCAAGGCTTTGGTGTCATTTCCCCTTCCTCACCTACTCTCTCTCTCTCTCTCTCTCTCTCTCTCTCTCTCTCTCTCTCTCTCTCCACCATTTGAAATAATTCTCATTCTTTAAGACCCAATCTGTGTCACCATTTGTCTGATTAAGGAGGTTCAGGATTCGTGTGAATGGAACTTTCCACTCAGCACTTCAAGAGATCCAATATAGTTTATTTAGAATATAGGCAAGTGGGAAGGAAGCCAGAGACAACAGAGTAAAGGCTTAGGAATAGTAAGATAAAAGCAACTATGATTTATATATATATATACATATATATACATACATATCCACGATCATCACGGATGCGGGGAAGCACCAACACCTGACCACCTGTCAGAGTCCTGCTCGGGACAGGCAGGGCTCCAACTGCTTAGCAGAACATATCTACACATATTTACAGTCATCACCAATGCGGAGAAGCACCAACACCTGACCACACAAGCTGGGGGATCCTGGGTACAGCCATCAGGGTTCCGCTCAGGAGGGTCCCAGGCAGGACGTCTCTTCCATGGGTGAGATTCCAATTTGGAGTCTGAATCTTATGGTTTAAGAAGTGCTGAGAACAAAGAAAGCATACTGACAGGTGTTTTTTAGCAAACATCATCTTGTGCAAGGCCAGGGAGGGAGGCCAATCCCTCCAAGGAACCTCCCCCCCCCCCAATAACAATGTTTCCTGGGAATGGCTAGTTCCAGGAGTTGGGCAGTTAACCATATCTCTTCTCAAGGTTCCTGCCAGGGTCCCAGGAGAAGCACAGCCCTCATGTTCCCAGGATTTTCTATTCCAAAACAACTCAGGGTAATAGAAAGGTCATATTGAGTTAGGGCCTTGGTTTGCATAATCTTATTCCTTAGAGGGGCTTACCTTGCCCCTTCACCACTCTGGAAATCGGTCCTTTTTTTCCTTCCCAGGCCGCCCTCTCCCACAGGTTAGAAAGCACTCTGAGCATCTCCCATTTTCTCACCATTTTCTAATTCCCTTCCTAAGATCATCAAGGGCAGCAAGGGATGGATCCTGGCTGGTTCCCTCCCGGGGGAAAGGACAACGCCTGGTACACTGGTTTGGAAGGCGAGAAGCCTTGGATTCGAATCTCTCTTCAGAGCCTGGCCTCTTCCACTTCACCTTTCTTTCTTCCCTGATCTCGTGTTCCTCATCTGTAGGGCTGGATGGCCTGGGAGGGCCCTTAGAAGTGCAGATCCATGCTCCTAACTGCTTTGTTGATAGCTGTCTACACATCATCCTCTTCCAAACCAATCAATAAGCATTTATTAAGTGCCTGCTCCGAGCAAGCACAGCGCTCAGCTCTGGGAATGCCAAGGACGGTCCTTGGCCTTGAGAGAAGTGATCATAACCAGCGATTTGGAGGGGGGGGGTCCGAAGTCGGGTCTCGGAGGATGAGCCTGAATTTAGACCTGCTCCGGCTCCGCTCAGGTCTGGGTGCGGGTAGTTCTCCGGCCCGAGGCCCGAGGCTGGGAGTCACTTACAAGTAACTGACACGATCAGAGCCGGCCCCTGGATGTGATCTTCACTGTCACTCACTGGAGCTGGCCGCCGGCCCACGGAGCACCCCTCTCCCATGGCCGTGTGAGCCGCGGGCAACCCTGCATCCCCCGATTCCCCGCCATGGTGGGCTCTGGTCTCAGACAGAGCTGGCCCAATGACCGCGCCTGGATCAATGACCGCGCCGCCATCATTCATGGAGTGATGACATCACCGGCGATTGTGTGTCTGGAGCCCCTCGAGGAGTCCACGGCCTAGTGGGGGCGGGGGGAGAAACAACACGCGAACCGAGCTAGACACGGGACAGACTGGACATAAGAGGCGCGGCCCCGGGGTACCGGAGCCGGGTCTAGGAGGGCTCGGGACGCGTCCTCTGGAAGGGGGCGCTGTAGTCGGAGCTTATGGGGAGCCAGCGGCTGGCTCTGAGGGGGGAGAGGATCCGGGACGGGGCGGGGGGGAGTTAGGCAGCCAGAGACAGTGCCCCGCCCCAGCGACGGCGGGGATGGCGGGGGAGATGTGGGGGGCTGGCGGGGCAAGAGGGGCCGGGTCTGAGCGTCTCCCACGTGCTCCCGCAGCCTGGGCTCGTGAAGCACGAGGAGATGATCCCATTGCACAGAAACGGGTCACTGAGAGCCACTGGGAAAGATGACGTCGTCCCGAGCCCCTCCGAAACCCCCCCGCCTTGTCTCCCCTCCGGAGCCGGGGAGTCGCTTCCCTCTGACGGACCCGTGCAATGGTGTCCTGATGCACGCGAGGGGGGCGAGCTCTGCCCCCTCCCCCCTTGATATGCCTGGTTCCTACAGCACCCGGCACAGTAGGTGCTTAGTGACTGTAAGCTCCCTGAGGACAGGGTCTCTCGCTTTTTCTCTCCTGCTCACTGGCTGACGGATGGTAAGCTCTTGGAAAGCAGCGATCTGTCCTGCAAACCATAGGCGCCTAATAACAGTCGCGTTACAAGTATCTTCTCGCCCATGCTTACACAGCCCGCAAACAGCCTCCTGCCCCGGGGAGTCCACGTGCCGAGCCCGACCTGTCGCTCCTCCAGCTGCAGTTCCCCTCCGAGCCGACAGAGGGCGAGGCGAGATTCCGAGACCTGCCCACACTCCCCCCGCCCCCTTCTCTTCTCTCCCTCCCGCGAGAACGTTACTTGTCTCGCTTCGCCCTCTCTTCTCGTCCCTCAGCGCGCAGGCGCAGGCGAGGAGGCGCACCGCCGAGCGGAGGGAGGGGTCACGAACTCTGACCCCCCACCCCCACCTCCAGGCCCCTAGCATCCCCCCGCCCCCATCTGCCCTCCTCCTCTGGGAGCCGCCCCCTCCCTCCCTCCCCGCCCCCAGGAGCCGGCAGAGGGAGAAGAGTCCGTGCTACTCGGGGACACGGAGCGCGTCGGCGGAGCGAGCGCGGCGGGCGGGTAGGTGCCGCCGGGAGGGGGCAGGGGGAGGGAGCGGCCGCACGCGGGCGGCGGGGGGCGGGGGGCGGGCGGGGGCGCCGCCTCCCCTCCCCCGCGGCCTCCCAACTGGCTCTCCCCGCGCACCTTGCCGCCGCCCCGGGAGCGGGGACGCCGACGGGAGCCGGGAGGGGCCGTGGGGCCGGGCCGGCGGCGGCCACCGTGCTTGCGCGCCTGCGCGGGGCCCGGCGAGACCGAGGCCCGTCCGAGCCACGGGGTCCGGAGCAGGCCGCGCCCGCCGGACTATCAGGAGCCGCGGGCCGGGGGCCTTGGGCCTGCCGAGGGGCGCAGCGGCGGGGACGGTGTAGGGAGGCCTTCCCCCGAGCTCCCTGGGGGCTGGGCGCTCGCTGGCCGCCCTACTGTGTGCTCCGCCCCCTGGTGACTGAGAACGGCCCTACTGTGTGCTGGGCTCTTGTTAATGATAAATGATACAGTATCTATGAATAAGCCCTACTGTGTGCTGGGTGCCTGGTGACCGGGAATGAGAAAGGATTTGTTAGCAAGCCCCACTGTGTGCCAGGCTCTTGTTAATAGTAAAATATTTATTAATAAGCCCTACTGTGGGTCAAGCACTTTATGGCAGTGAATGAAAAAGTGTTTTTAAAAATTAAGTCTTCCTTTGTGGTGGGCACTTATAAAGGGTAAGGAAAAAAGCATTTGTTAATAAACCTTACTGTGAGCCAGGCACTTGGTAGTGAATGGAAAAGTTATTTTACTTATAAGTCTTACTGTGTGTCAGGGATTTGATGATGAATTTAAAAGCGTTTCACTGAGCCTTACTATGTGCCAGACACAAAAAAAGTGAACGGTTTTTTGCATTAAGCCTCACTGTTGCCATGTACTTGGTAACAAGGAATGAAAAAGTATTCATTGAGCGTAATAGCAAGTGAAAAGACATTTATTAAGCCTTATCATGCGCCAGGCACTTAATGGTAGTGAAGGAGAAAGCATTTCTTAATCAGAGTAAATAAAAACATTAGTTAAGGCTTACTAGATTCCAAATATTCAGTAATAATGGTAAGCGGTAGTCTTAAGGAAGAAAGAGAAGGAAGGAAAGAAGACAAGGAAGAAAGTGCTAGGAGGACCTGGCTTCAGGTCCCACCTCTGACCCAGGACTGACTGTGTTGACCCTGGGCAGGTCAGTTAACCAGCACTGACGGAGACCGGAAGCTTCAGAAAAGGTCTTGGATGTTCTTCCTGTGTTCATGGATCATCTCTCTAGTCTAGAGCCAGAAGGGAGCTGGGAACTGGCCTGGTCCATTTTTCAGAGAAGGAAGCAGACCCAAGGAGGAGAGTCTTCGTGATGATGCACAAAGTGTGATTTCCTTTCCTGGGACTAAAGAGAAGAGTCAGGCCCCAGCTCTTCCCCAAATCCAGTGACACATCTTGTGAGTGTGGCCTGGCGTGCCATGAGCCAGGGGGGCCAAGCCCAGAGAATATCAGAACCAGTCCAAGTTTGAAACAAGAAGAAAGAAACCAAGGCTATGAGCCCCAGTGGTCTTTACCCTAAAGTCTGCCTTTGGAGAAAAGGGAGGAAGGAAGGAATTTGGAGGAGGAGTGACCAGATGGAAAGGAGGAAAGAGAAAAGGCGCCTTCTGGTATCAGCACAGAAGTGGGAGAGAATTCCTCCTCCTCCTCCTCCTCTTCACTCCTCCACCTTCCAGAAGTAGTGCTTCATCCCAAAAGAAAAAAAAAAAGAGAAAGCTCATCAGATCTGAAATAGGTCCTGACCTAACAGCTCTGTTCTCAGAGGTCAGCTCTTCACCTAGATCTCCCCTCCAAACAATTCTATATTGCCTCCCTTCATCTTTGCTTGTGATCCTCACAACGACTCTGAGGCAGAAAGGGGGTCACTTGCTCTTGGTCCTGGCAGTATCAGTGCCGGAGGCAGGTCTTGTGACTTCAGGCCCAGTGGTGAATCTCTCGCTGGGATGATAAGTGGTCCTCCAGCCTGAAGCAGGTGGGTCAGCAGTCAGGAAGCTAGCTGGGGATGCAGAGCGAAAGCCTCCGAGGACACACTGGGCTCTTCTAGCTGCTTTTTGAAATCTCATTTTTATTGTTGCTCTCTGTTTTTATATCCTGTTCATTCCTAAACAGGTCCTTTCTTTTCTCCTACCCAGCAGTTCTTCTGGTATATATGATTTGGTGTCACGCTAGAGTGTGGCTGGTACATAATTTGACTCTTTGAAATGGAGTGTATGCAGAATGCGTTAAAAACCTTCATTTGTACAGAACTGTCTAGTTATTGTTCTATTATCTATACAGGTTAGATTGCAAGTATTCAGGGTAGATTTATTCTATTCACTGAATCACAGAATCTAAAGCTGGGAGGCACCTATGGCACCATTTAGTTCAACCTCTTTATCTTACAGATGAGGACTTGGGGCCTAAATAGTAAGTGGAAGAACTGGGGTTCAAACTCAGGTCCTCTGAATTCACATCCAGCAAGTGATATGGTACAAATTATTTCATGCTACCTTACTTCAGCCTTTTCCTTGAAATTGATGTTGTTGCTTGCTTTTTGGAGGGGGAAAAGCAAGGCAGTGGGGGTTAAGTGACTTGCCCAAGGTCACACAGCTAGTAAGCGTGAAGTGTCTGAGGCTGGATTTGAGCTCAGGTCTTCCTGACTCCAGGGCTGGTGCTCTATTCACTTCACCACCCAGCTACCCCTGAATATGTTTCTTTAAGGACACAGTTGATCATAGCACTTAAATGATTATTAAGTGCCTTCTATGTGACAAACACCGCTACAGAGTGGTAGTGAACCCATATGGCTACAGGAAAGATGCTGACAGAGGATGGGGGTCCCTGGCATCATGGAGTTGGAGAGGCACCTTATGTACTTTCTAGTACCTGGGAATTGGGAGGATCCTAGAGATGGTCTAGGCCAAAAGTTTTCCTCCTCGCCTTTCCCTATCAACTCCTGCTATCCAGTGCTGCACAGCCTCCAGAATGAGAAGGCTTTTGTGTCACCTGCTACTGCTGTTGCTACTACTGGTGTTACTACCACCACTACTACTACTACTTGCCGTATGTTTTTTGCTTTAAGGCTTGCAAAATACAATACATTGTCTTACTTGAGATTTGGGTCTTACTATAGAGCTATGTGGCGGTTTTGGTGTGTTTTTGGCCAGGACCTGTGATATTATTGATTGATATTGATAACAAGGAACTCCCTCTGCCAATGCAGATTGGTACCTGCTCTGTAACCGTTTGTCCTAGAGGGTTTGCAGCCCGGAGAAGGCCAGTGATTTATTCAGGGTCACACAGCCAGTCTCTGTCAGTGGTGGGACTTGAACTCAGATTCCTGACTCTAAAATCAGCACTCTGTCCATTATTCCATACTGCCTCTTGTGAAGCTTTTTTTTTTTTTAACTAATAAAGACCCCATTTTACAAATTAGGAACCGGATGCTTAGAGGGGATAAGTGATTTGTTCAGAACCATGTAGTTTGTAACTGTCAGAGGCTTGTTTCTAACTGAGGTCTACCTCTGTCTTCCATGTTTGATGACCCTTGGCCACCAGAATTCCTTTGAGCAACTGTAACATGACTGATCTTTTCCCATCTCATTTCCTGGGCAACCTGACCTTGAAGTTCACATTAACCTACATGTTATTCCTTTAATCTCAGTCTTATGGGTTTCATCTCACCTTCCTTGAGTATCACTTTGTTGACTGGGGGAAAAGTAACATTCCTACAATACTGGTCTGATTATATCTCTCTCCTATTCAGTAAACTTCAATGGCCCTTTGTTATCTCTAGGGTCAAATATTTGTTTGATATGTAACAGCCTAGCTCCAACCTACCTTTTCAGCCTTACTACATTTTATTTCCTTTCACGCACTCTGTGGTCCAGTGGTTCTCAACCTTCCTAAAGCCAACCCTTTAATACTCCTATGTGGGCGTATCTGCATGTGGGCGGACCCGCCTGGAGAGAGATAGAGGAGCTGTGTCTCTGTTCCCAAAGGGGTTGCGACCCACAGGTTGAGAACCGTTGCTGTGGTCCAGCCAGACTGACTTATTTGCTGTCTTCTCCCTTCTCTGTCTCAGGTTACTTTCAGATGCCTCCTTGGACATTCCTGCCTCTTTCTCTCCTTACTGGACACAGATCAATCCTTTCCTTCCCTTTGCTGGAAGGAACCCAGAATCCCTGTTACTCCCTGACCTGTAAGGCCCTTCCCACCTGCCCAGTTGCACTAGGCTGGTTTCTGCTAGCTGAAGCACCCCAGACTGCCCAGCTTTTGTATCCGCCCTACATCTGGATTTTCCTGTGAGTGGTGTCTCTCAATTAGAGTGGAAGCTCCTTGAGAAGAGAACTCTTTCTTGTTTGTTTGCATCTTTAGGTCCGTGTTTTTATAAATGCTTTTTCAGTTGTTCCGTCTTGTACTCTCCATCTCTCCATCTTCCGTTTCTGTGCCTTTTCAGGAGCTGTTTGGAGCATATTCCTTCCTAACCTGCCTCTTAGAATGCTTAGCTCCTTCAGAGTTCAGTTTCAGCACCTTCTTCTTTCTGAATAAGTCAATTCCTGATACCTTTAGTCACCAGTCTCTCCCCTACTGAAATTGCCTTGTATTTATTTTGTGTCTGCTTGTATATACATGTCTCCTCTGTAGAATGTATTTCCTACCTTGAGGGTAGGAATTCTCTCACTTTTCTCTTTGTATACCCAGCACCAAGGACAGTGCCTGGCATACATATATATAGTATGTGTCGGTGTATACATGTATGTGTGCATACGTGTATGTGTTTGGATATGCCTTTATTGCTTTAATAAATGCATTTTGGTTGCTCTTTTGGGAAGTAAACGTTGGGTCAGCTGCTTAAAAGATAATTTCACCTCCCATAGTATATCACTGAGTCTGAAGCATATCTCACTATACCACACTACCTCTGTAGCAGATTTCACTAGAATTTCTTTCTACATCTTGTCCTGCCCCTCTTACTGTCCAGATATTTCTAGATTTCAAAGATGTTCTATATACACACTCACCTCATCTCCCTGTTTCAGCCATGGTTGTAATAGCAGTTTGTGAGTAGGAGAGTGAGTACCAACACTTGGATTGTTGTGCAGAGAATAAGAGGGAGCCAAGACCTGGGTTCAAGATAAATTTAGGTGTGGATTTATTAAGCAAGCACATGAGTACCGGAGCATTCACTCTGAAGAAGTATAAGTAGGGGGGATTTCTAATGAAATCCTTTCTAGGTTCGTTGTCTGAAAAGAATTACTGCACTCAGCTGTCTTTTTGCAGAGTTATAAAAGTTTATTGTTATACTGACTTTGAAGCAGTCAGGAGAAGGGGATAAGGGGACCTGCAAGCTGACAGGGATTTAAGGCAGAGTTATAAAGTTACATTTTTCAGTGGGCAGGGTGGGTCAGAGAGAAAACCTGCAAAGTTCCAGGAGATTTAGTGTGACGCTCTGCAGCGGGCAGGAGGTGTGGTAGAAAAAAGCCTGCAAACTGCAGGGACTAGAGATGCGATTTTTAAAGACACAAAACTGTCAGTCATAGGTTCATTATGCTAACTAGGTGTACAAAGGTGGAGTTAGGGAGGGATTTGGGAGGAGTTAAGGAGTGGTTAATACTTAAAGGAACATGTGCCTTTCATATCAACTGCGCATGTGTTTTGCCCATAATACACTGGGAGAAATTCGGGGGGGGGTTAGGAGG
>CM053581.1:346888293-346904682 GCA_028627135.1 Pseudochirops cupreus
AAATGTTTGTTTGTAATCATGATTTTTAACCCTTTGTTCTCATTTATTGATTGCAAACCATCTTTTCCAATACATTTTTTTGCCATCCTTCCTTGTGATCACTTGATTACTAATATCACTGAGTATCAAGGTTGGTGGTGATTTGGCCTGGAGGATCCTGCTGAGTTCCTCATAGAATTTCATTACAGCTTTACCCTCTAAAACGGATGCTAACACGTAAGCAACAGCATGTGTGGTTTGTCCGTTAATGTTTATCACAAGCAAAGACAAGATGACTAAGTGTTCCATGAAATGATGTTTCTTGTTGCCTTTGGGCACATAATGAAACCATCTCCTTTCTCTAAGGCAAATCTGAGAACATTCTTTCAAATTGATTGCAACTTCTTTATGTCTGCTGGCTTACATTTACAGACCAACACCCACCAAGAATGCATCAAACTCACCGGTCTTTGGGCAAAGATTGCACATGAGTTCAAAAAGGTAAACTGAGGTTTGTAGACAGGTAAAGAGCTGTGTGAGTGTTAACACATTCTGCCCTGGTCACTGCAGAACTGGAGCTACAGTGGGGCACTGCATAGTATGGAAGATCACTTCTGTTTTTGTCACAAACCAAGGTCACCTCTGTACCACAACGATGATATTCATTCAACAGCAACCTCTTCCTGGCGTACTCAAGATCAAAAAGCTAGGATGATTCTATCAAGTTTTATTTTTGTGTTTTTATTATTTATTTTAACAAAAAAATGGGGGGGGAAGAAATAAATCAAATTCTTCCACACAACGAAATTAAGTATCAATGTAATATAAAAAATAAAATATCTAATTCTTCTCTTTAACCCTGGACAACTGAAATACTGTCTAATAAAACTGGTCACGAAATGCTACCACTGACTTAGAAATGGGAAAACAAATAATGCACTTTTATCTATGACGGTGAGATGGGAACGTCTGATCGCAGGCTGATAATAATCACCGTTTTAATTTCATGATGTGGAAAACGAAACTACTTCCCCTAGACAAACCAGAAGCAATCACCACCACGGGTAAGATCAGCAGGGCAGTCCCTACCAGGTTTCTAAGGTTCCTTCTTACTCTAAAATTCCATTATTTTAACATTAAAACAATTTAATAAGACAGAATTTAGCAGAATTCTGACTTTCTGCAGGGTCAACTCACAATCCACCATCCAAATGAAGGAAGATTTAAGTTGGTTCTTGGCTTTTATGTAACAAATAAGAATAGAACTATATGAGTTCAGGGTGGATGGGTCATTATTAATATCATATACAAAGAGATTTTTAGTTCCTATTCTCTCTCTCTCTAGAATATCAATAAAATGTTTCCTTGCCAAAGACTTAGTGCTTCATTCCTATTAAATCACTGGCAAGGAAGCGTTTTATTGATATTCTATATTAAAATCTTCTGAAATCACTCTTTGTGGAGTATTTGGCTTGTCTATTTGCCGTGACAATGCAAACACTAAATGATAATTTATTCTGCCATATCTGGCAACAAACTAAGGCAGAGCATTCAGTTGAACTGAACAGACCCATACCAAGAGCCCACTTAAGTAATTAAGTAGCAGGCACTCCAGCCACCAGAGTAAGAACGACACCAGCAATATAGTACAGCTACATGACTGGCTCAAACAAGAAACTGTACAAACATACTGCCCAACAAGACCAGC
Organism: Pseudochirops cupreus; assembly: GCA_028627135.1. Lineage (NCBI taxonomy): Eukaryota > Metazoa > Chordata > Mammalia > Diprotodontia > Pseudocheiridae > Pseudochirops > Pseudochirops cupreus. The sequence continues at coordinate 346,889,981 of CM053581.1, forward strand.
AGCCAAAGTACAGAGCAATACCCAAGGAAAGTGGTTAAAGTTTTACACAGTATTTTTATGGAGAGTAAATGAGCAGCTAAATAACTTCTGTGGAATTCGGGAGATGGGGGAGAAGGAAGGGAGACTCATCAGAAAACATCCTCAAGAGTCTTTTTCAACTCCTGATCTCTTCATCAAAAATCACTTTGGGGGAGCGGGGAGGAAGGAGGGCAAGGAGGCAGTTGGAATTAAGTGACTTGCCCAGGGTCACACAGCTAGTGTCTGAGGCCAAATTTGAACTCAGATCCTTCTAACTCCAGGGCCAGTGCTACAAATGAACTTTTAATGAATCCTTAGAAGACATAATCTAACAATGCCACCTTCTTGGAAACACAGAAAACCAGAGGAATGCTGGAACTACCATGTTAAATTTGAAACGACCCCAAAATGTTATGGGTAGTAAACAGAGTTTATATGCACTTTGTAAAGAGAAACGTTTATATTTGTTTATGTTTGTCAACTTCAAAATAAAAGCGGCTTTTAAAAAATAAAATGACACACATTTGAAAAACTATCACCACCTACAACTTTTCCTCCTCTTCCCTTTAAAAAAGTTTAAACTACTTTTCATATTCTTCTGATTAATTAAGTTTTGCATGCCTAAGTTAACTATAAATCACCTTGGATGCAAGCAGAACTGTAATGAGAAAACACTTTTAGAGGGCAATCTCCAGAAAAATCCAATCAACTTTCTTAGATTGCTTTTAAAACAGATGACCATGAAATGACATAATCCTATTTTTAGCCATAATTTTAAAAAGTACTATTTAAGCAAATAAATCCAAAGATGCTATGGATGCTATAGAAAGATGACTTTAACAAGAAGCACAGCCCAAGGGCACGTTTTACAAACTGTTTAATAAAACATTTACCTGATGCTTTATCTCCACACACTACACACAGATCGAAAACTTTATTTGGTGTCTGGTCTGAGGAAGAATGATCTGTTAAAATCTAAGGAAAAAACAACATTGTTGTTACTTAGCAATTTTCTCTCTACGTTTAAAAAAAACCCCATCCTCCCCTCCCCTGGTTATTGTCCTGAGATCTAATATCCAATCTGAAGACGGCTTTTAAAAAACGATTTTTCACCAGCCTTAAACTGTTTCTGTTAAGATGAAGAATACAAAAATTAACATGTGATCTTGGAGAGTTTTAAGAAGAAAATCTTTGAAACTATCTTTATTTGCTATGAAAACTAAAGATTTCTGCCTAACATTAATAATTGGTTTGAAGTAGAATGCTCTCACACACTCAAGAGCTAAGCCTCAGCTAACATTATGCATGCACAGGGACACAAACTATTATCACAAAACAAGAGTACTAAATTATTTTTGGTATCCATCTCTGAATAACTGAGAGTAATGATGCCTTCAGGGGGTCTGTATTGCACGGCTCCACAACATAGAGGAGTTTGAATCTAAACTCACTCCTCCTTCCTTCAGGGGGACCTTCCCAGGGCTCTGAAAAGTCAAAGCTGCTTCTCTCTAACATCTCGTTCTCCCTGGTCCTTCAGGGACAGATGTGTGCCAGTGAACTACTGAAATATGAGAATAAACTGTCTGATCACACAAATTGAAGATTCTTACTTTTAAAATTGCTCGGGACTAAAATCATCCTTCCTTTTATATAAATACAGCATAGAAAGCACTGTGCATTCTTCAAAGAATTTTCAAGCAGGTTATCCCATCAAATCCACAGAATAATCACATGAGGTGGATATTTACAGATTTCATTATTCTTCTTTTACAAATGAGGAAACTGAAAAGCACAATGAACTGCCCACAGTCTCCAAGATCATTCCAGATGCTGTCAGAACTAGAATCCAAGCCCTCTGCTGTTCAGAGCCAATATTCTTCCTACTAAATTGTCAGAAAAGTAGGCGAGACACAAATTTCATCTCTATTTTATATCCTGGGAAATTAAAGCATGACCCAGCTGTTTAATAAGTGACTTTCTGACGATAATGCAAATCTTTTCTGGGCCACTAATACAGAAAATATTACAAAGCATAAGCTCAATATTTAAGATTAAAAGAAAAGAAGTACAGTTAGGAAAAATATCAGAAACATATCAGAAAATGATTAAAAAAAAACCACCAACCTTAGTTCTATAAAGTGGTATATAACTATAAGACAAATGCCTGTTTCTTTTTTTTTTTGCTTTTTGGAGGGGTTTTACAGGGCATTTGGAGTTTTAAGTGACTTGCCCAAGGTCACATAGCTAGTTTTTGAGTTAAGTGTCTGAAGCCGAATTTGAACTCAGGTCCTCCTGACTCCAGGGCCGATGCTCTATTCACTAAGCCACCAAGCCACCCCTACAAATGCCTATTTCTGAACACACCAGTGGTCAAAGGCTATGAACAGTTCACTTTCTAAGGAGAAAATGCAAACGGCTTGGGGCAGCTAAATGGCACAGTGAATTGAGCACTGGCTCTGGAGTCAGGAGGACCCAAGTTCAAATCCGGCCTCAGACACTTAACATTTACTAGCTGTGTGACCTTGGGCAAGTCACTTAATCCCAATTGTCCTGCCCTCCCCCTTCCAAAAGCAAAATAAGAAAAAGAAAAAGAAAAGAAAATGCAAATGGCTTAACGACAGGAAAATATGAATAATTTTCCCAAAATCAGAGAAATGCTCATCAGAGTAATTTCAAGAAAGCAGAGTTGGGTCCTCTAGAGAAACAAAAAGAAGAAAAACAGCTGAGATATAACGGCCCGGCTACAGGGAAGGAGTACACATTGGTGCTGGTGCGCATCTCTGCAAACATTTTAGCCGCCTGACCGCTGGCAGGCTGCAAAACCAGCCAGAATAAGCTCGCCTCGCTGCAACGTGACTCTAAAACGCCAAACGCCGCAGTTCTTTAGCTGTAACCACAACAACAAAAAGCAAAAACCTCCTTCCACATGGCTGACTGAGACCCGGGCACCCTGACGGAGAACAAGGTCAGACAGGCGCCACCACCCTGGAACAAGGACCTGGTGACAGCCCAGCCTTGTCCAACACAAGGCGGCTCCTGCCCTCTCTCCACTGGTCACTTAGAGATACATTCACCATGATAACTCAGGAAACAAAGAAACTTATACTCTATCTTCCCACCTTCTCCATTCTCTTTCCATTTCCGAAAGTAAATAAAAAATGGGGCTGACAGTACTGAGAATCACCCTGTCAACATTTACTGAGGGTTATTCTAAATGTACAGCTAAGAGGCACCACAATACACAAAACGCTAGGCCTAGAGTCAGGAAGACCTGAGTGCAAATTTGACCTCAGACCCCTGACCAGTGGTGCGACCCTGGGCAGAGCACGTCGCCTCTCAGCCTCAGTTCCCTCATCTGTAAAATGGGTACAACCCTAGCACCTGCTTCCCAAAGTCATGGGGAGGACTGAATGGGACAATATTTGTAAAGTACTGAGCACAAGTCCTAGCACATATTAGATGTTACATGGATGAATGTTGGCTTATAATATGATTATCCAATGACCAACAAGAAGAGTTCCTAGAGAGCTAACCCTGCTCCATCCTGACCTTTGTGTTATTAAGAAACCCAGAAAACAAAAAGAAGTCACAGACAGGCAGAAGGCTGACAAGAGGCATTTCATTACACACCCAGAGCCAACAAGAAGCATCTTTTCTTGGCCTCGGGGCCATCTTCTACCACAGGGCGTGTCTACCATGAAAATTACTGCGGCTGAGCCCGACATAGGGTAGAGGGGATGAAGCAGCAGGAAAAACCCTGCAAATAACTCAATGACGCCCCACAAATCAAACCAGCCTCCACTCTGATCCTCTGGGACTTTAATGCAAACAGGAATCTGGACAAGGACAGAAAAGACAGTACAGAAGAGGAAGTAATGAGAAAGGCTTACGGGTTGTAGCTGGTAGAGACCTCAGGTCTAAATAGGAATATTTCTCTGAAAAAATGGCCAGGAAATGCCAAATAATTTCACCCCCCAAAATGGAATTAATTATATTCTGACAGAAAAGGACTCATGAGTAACATGGAAGTCATTCTTGAAGCAGCTGTCTGTAAACAATCAGACAGATCTAAAGCAAAGATAACAATTAATACAAAACTAGAACACTAAAAAATGATAAAGATGCGTCATTCAATTAAAACAACTGAAATAAGTAACTAACGACAAAGATGGGGAAAAGATAAAGGAGAAGACATCAACACTAACAGTGACGATTTTGTTCAGAAATCTGACTCACAAGAAAACCAGAAAGCCTGAGCAACCTCTGCCAGGAATACTTTATCTTTTTGCAAAAGAGAGAGATCTGGCTACCAGAGGGAAAGAAAATCAGCCTAAAATGTAAAACCATGGGTAAACCTAACATGAGAACAGGGAAGGCACCCACGCAGTAGGAGCCCATGGAGCAGCTAGGAGCCATCAAAGGAGAAGCAAGTTTGGTGAGAAACCCAACTAATCCAAGGGCATTTTAGGATCAAACATGGACAACAAGAGACAGAAAGATGGAAAAAAGCTGCAATATAATGTATAACTTTTTCCCACTCAAGGAAGGGGGGTCCCAGCATGCTGGACCTCTACCCACACCATCCTTGATGGTACTAGAGAAAACAAACAAACATGGGCATAACAGCTGAGCTGGACAAATCATAGACTTTTGACAAGCATAGGAAGGAGCCAAAGGAGGACAGCTTTGAAGACAGTACTCTTCCCTCTAATACGTCAAATACTTTTATTTTAAAACCATCAAAGACCAAAAAAAAAGTAGTAGGAGCTCATGGTCACTAAACAGACGACATGTAAAGCTGTGGTTGGCCCTAAATATCAGCTGGTTTAAACCTGTCTGTTCCCTTCCAAAGCCCTCTGAAGGCTGACCTTAACACACGTGGAGATAATTCTCATAAAAGTTCTGAACAGATGAGAAAATAGTGAGACATAGGTGAGAATGACCTACACACATCAAAAATATCTAAAATTCTTCAAAAGATATTAGATGAGCCTTGCTCGATGACTATGATCATTAATATCAAGTGAGATATTAGTCAGGAAGACGTGCTCAGCAACAGTGTTCATTTCTGTTACAGAGGAGCCCTCATTAAAGTCAAAGAAAAGGAATCTCTACAGTTCATGAGAACCAGGACTTCTTAATCTGGGGTCCATTAATTTCTATTTCAAAATATTCTGGTAACTATATTTTGAAGGAGACTTAGAAGAATCAGTCAGCCAGTGAGGAGGAAAACTAAAAGAGATTAATTAATTAGCAGGATAAAAACCCATAGAGAAGAGAGTATCTAGGAGCAGAGAAGGGTGAGTAGTCAATGCTGCAAAGAGGTCGAGCAGAATGAGGATCAAGGAAAGGCCATCAGACTGGGCCAGTAAGGGCTCACTGCTAAACTATGGTGAAGCAAGTGTCAGCTGAGTGATGACTTCAGAAGGCTGAGTGCAAAGGGCTGAGAGGGAGGAAAGGAAGCAGAGAAAAGCAGAAAAGAAAGGGAATCAGGAAAGGCTTCATAGAGGAGGAGGCAGGAAAAGCATGTTCCAGGATGGAGGGATCACCAAGAAAATGCTGGTGTGAGAAAAGGCAAGACAAGGTTAGATTAGGGCAAAGAGGGCATAAAAGGGAGGAGAGTTAGGTAAAGCTGGAGTGCGAACCATAATGGCCCTTTAAGACCAGGGTAATTAATATGAATTTTTTCCCATAGGAAAGAGAGAATTAGTGCAGAGGAGTGATGTGATGCCACCTTGAAAACTGAGAAAGTAACAATGACAACTGTGTGACTGATAGATGAGAGAGGAGAGAAACCAGTTGGGAAGTTATTAAAAGAGTCTAAATGAAAACAACAAAGCCCTGAGCTAAGGTGGAGGCAGTGGACACGGACAGAAGGGGAGTGATGGAAAACGTATTTCATAGGCAGACTCAAAGAGACTTAGTAAATGATCAGAGAAGAACGGTGACGATGAGCAACACTTTGAGATGGTGAGGGAAGAGGCCTACAAACTGACCTGGCTGTTTGAAAAACCATATGTGACCAGCAAGAGTGAAAAGTGTCACGCAAATGAAATGTTCCGTCGATGGCAGAATTAAAATGTGCGTCACCCGAAGCCCTTTGGATGCCAGGTTATTTCACACGAGTAGTATGTTCAACGAGTTCAGCAGAGAGCCTAGGACCCTGCACATAGTAATTGTTTATTCATTACATTACATTCCTTTTACATTAAAGGAATAAGGAAAAAATCTGTATTGTTTTCTTGCTGATAAACCATAAGCAGAAAAACATTTAAATAACCTGAGTTGTAAAAATATGCTATTACCCTCATTCAAAAAACATAATTCACAATTTCAAACAGAATTCTTTTCAGGTTTTCAGGCGTGTGGAAATGCTTTTTTGGTGTTTGAGTTTAGAATTTCAAAGCAAAATTAGGAACAAAAGAATGTATATATGATTAAAATTTAATGATCTGCCCCAATTCAGGAAAACAGAGGTTTGAACACCACACAAGAGTCAGCTCCAAAGTCACTTGGCTTTAAAACTCAGTAGAAGGTGCCCTGCCCACTTAAAGAACTCCTACACTGGCCTTCTCTCTGTCTAGCCTGGACCCACTCTTGGCTGCAAGTCTAAGAAAGAATTGCAATGAGCCCATCACCACAAAGACTGCGCAATGCAGACAATCCACTCACAGATCATCAAAATTCCACTCCTGGGCAATGTTTAAACTTGTGAAGAGCAATGGTGTTTTGTAGTCCTACAGCAAAAACTTTGTTAGGTCCTTTTTTTGTGTATAAGATGAAAAAAAGACTTTAGGGAATGCACTCTGCTTTACCTGGATGTGCTGTGCAGACAGATCAGGAGTTGCAAAGAACAGCTGGTTGACACCTGCAGCATCTGGCGTTGTGAGGAACACTTTCCCTGGAGTAGAATCTTGCCTGGCGAGAATTACTTTGCTTGGGGCGGCCCCATCGTGATTGGTCAGGATGAACTGCTTGCCTGGTGTGTTCTGACCCAAAGCTGTCACAATCTGAATTTTCTGGCCAGTCTGCTGGTCTGTAACAATCTAATACATTCATTTTGATTTATTATTCTATATTATTCTTTCATTCTAATCCCCCATGCCCCAGGGAAATAGGAATCTTTTAATGGCTGGCATACAAACTAGAACATGTTCAACATGACATATTAAATATATACAAGTATTCCCACAAACTTTTACACCCAGTCTAGGACAGAGGTCAGTAACCTGTTATCTTGAGACAATTCTTGCTTGTTTCATCACTGCAAATGGCCAAGAACTGTTCTATTCATCTGTAGACTCCGGCTAGGCTATGTTATGTCTCTGTGTGCCCATGCTACTTCTAGATCTGAAGGAGACCTATGAGAAAGCCAAACTCCACTTTTATTTATTGGCATCAGTATGAATTATCGCACAGTGTGGTAAAAGGAGCACTGGATCTGGAGTCAGGAAACATGGGCTCAAATTTGGTTTCTGCCACTAAACATGTGTGTGACCCTGGGCAAGGCGCTTAACCTCACTAGGCCTCAGTTTCTTCATTTGGAAAATAAGAGGGTTGGACTATATGACATCTCAGGTCCCTACAAGTACTAAGTTATGACTATTTTTTTTCTTATGACACTAATATTAGATCAAATTATATTAAGATATATTATTTTGATAAAATTCAACTTCAGAAAATTATAATAAAAACAAAGCATTTTTTAAAAATCTAGCCCTAGGATTCCACTGGTGTAAGGAGCTTCCTTTACCAATACAGATCTGAAGCTCCTCTGCAATCTGGTCAGAGTATTGTTTTGGGCCCCAAGAGGGAAGTGACATGTCTAGAGTAACAAAGCCATCATGTACCAAAGGCAAGAAGTGAACCTAGTTCTAAACACCAAACTATGCAGGCTCTGAATAAAGTACACTTTCAAACCCTCACTCTCACCTCCTAAAACAAAGATCCCCAAATGCAATAAGTTATCTGTACAAGGTTAACTCTTGATTAGCTACAGCTATGGATAGTACGATCCAGGGTGGGGAACCTGCAGTCTCAAGGCCCCCACCCCCGGTATTCCAAAATGAAGATAAAACATTAATAATATTTAGATTTGAATATGCTTTTGTAAACAATATAGCCCATGCTTGGGAAATTCACATCAAATAAATCAAATGAATTAAATGAAGCTGATCAGAAATAATTTGTTAAAATGTTTAATTTAATTAGTAACTAAAGTGATATAAATTGAAACAAATCTGAAGTATACCCTCACACCTATCAAATTTGGGATAAAGAACTGAGACCAATGGAGACGTAATGTTGGCAGAGTTGTGGCTAAATATGTGGTCTTATCTGCTAGCATACTGGAATCTTTTCTGGACACCACAAAGAGATGTTAGAACTGGAAGGACTTTACAGATATCTAGTTGTTTCAAAGCCTTTATGTTTCAAAGCCTTTATGTTATAGAAGAAACTTAATGGTGATGACATCGAAGGATTGACAGTAAAGCAAGCCTTCCACGTGTGTTGTGAGCCATGGTCAATGCATCAGGGTGCTTTGCTTAACTGTATTTCTTTGTTATAAAAGAGATTTCTGTGGGGAAGGAGGGTTCGATTGGGAAATGACAGCATACTTTAAAAAAACAGCAAAGAAAGAAGCTGAATATTAATGGTCATATAACGACAACAGAATTATAAGAGAACCAAAGCAGGTGCTTTTCATAGTAGCTTATGACTAGGGGAAGAATTCAGTGACCACAAAAGATGCAAAAGAGAATCTGAATTATTAAATTGAAATTCAATTAAATTGAAATTTAATTGATCCTTTTGCACAAAGGAATTAAATGTGCCCAAGATTAAAAAGGAAAGCAGTTGACCAGGAAAAAAAATCTTAGTATCAAATATCTCTGATAAGGATCTGATCAACAAATGAATATTTCTTGAAAAGCCTGCTATGTGGGAGGTACATTGCTGGAAACACAAAAACAAAAAAGAAAAAAAGAAACAAGTTTATATTCTATCACGAGAAACAACCTATATGTGTAGAAGTATAAATGGAATGAATACATACATAGAATCAATACAAGGTAGTTAGGGAAAGCCGATACTAATAGGAGATATCAGGCAGGAAATGCTTGATGTAGGAGGTACAGTGGGCACTGCACTGTGATTAAAGAGAAGGACTCTCTGCAGCAGAAAGGGATGAATGAACAAATATTTAAATGAAGCCCTCGTTAAGCACTTACTAGGAGCAAAGCAATGGGGACACAAAGCGAAAAGTAAGACAATCCCTACTCACAGGGGAAGTTTCAGCTGCAAGTCAGAGGGAAAGGAGCCACGGCCTCAGGAGAGGAGGAGGAAATGCACTTCAGGCATGGGAGATGACCAGCTCAAAAGCACTGAGAGAAGAGATGGAATATGCCGGAGAACGGAAAGAAGGCCAGCACAGCAACACCATCAGTGGCTAAGCAGGGAATAATGCCAATCAATCAATATGCATTTGCTAAGTGCCTCCTATGTGCCAGGCACTGAGGCAAAAGGCAGGCCCTGCCCTTAAGGAGCTTACAATCTAATGGGGGAGACAATACGCAAAAAAATATGTATAAAGCAAAAGGCAAACTACACATGGGATAAATTAGAAATAATTCCCATAGGGAAGGCACTGGAATTAAGTGGGTCTGTCTTTCTGTAGAAGATGGGATTTCAGGTAGAACTCAAAGTAGGCCAACAAGGTCAGTAGCTGGCGAAGAGGAGGGAGAGTGAGCCAGACATGGGGGACAGCCAGACAAAATGTCCACAGGTGAGAGATGGAGAGTCTCACTCGTGAACAGCCAGGAGACTAGGGTCACTGGACTGGAGAGTACATGGAGGAGAACAAGGTGAAAGAAGGCTGGAAAGGTAGGAGGGAACCAGGCTGTGAAGGCCTTGAAGGTCAAACAGGATTTTGCTTCTCCCTAGAAGCAATAGGAAGCCATACAAGTTTGCCTTCTGGGAGTACGGGGGTGGGGGGGGGGTGGGAACATAATCTGACCTGCCCTTTAGAGTGACTGAATAGAGGATGGACTGGAGGGGGAAGAGACACAAGACAGGCAGACCCACCTCCAGGCTACGGCAATAGTCCAGGTGTGAGGTAACCAGAGCCTGCACCATAGTGGGAACAGTGTCAGAGGAGAGAAGAGGACATATTCAAGAGATGCTGCAGAGGTGAGATCAACATTTCTTGGTAACACCTTGACTACAGGGGAGGTGAGAAAGAGTGAGGAGTTCAGGATGATCCCTAGGTTGTGAGCCTGAGGGACTGGGAGGATGGTACTGTCATCTATAATAGGGAAGATAGGAGCGGGGAGGGAATTTAGGGGCGGAAATAATGAGTTCACTATTGGAGTTTAAAATGTTTACTGGACATCCAGTTCAAGAAGTCTGAAAGGCATGTTGGCAATGTACAAATGAGACTTGAAGCTGAACATCCAAAAACTAAGATCTTGACACCGGGGCCCCTCACTTCCTGGGAGAGGAAACAGAAGCAGTATCAGATTTTATATTCTTGGTCTTAAAGATCACTGCAGACGGTGACCGCAGCCACGAAATTAGAAGATGCTTGCTCCTTGGAAGGAAAGCTATGGTAAATCCAGTTATCAGACTAAAAAGCAGAGACATCACCTTGCCAACAAAGGTCATTTTCCATCTCTTTCTTGACTATTGTCACTTAATCCATATTTAATCACTAATTTAAGATTCTAGTAGCTAGCTACTGTCTTCAGACCCCAGGACATTGTCCTTCCTTCCTCAATGAATTCACGTCAGAATCTGGCTCAGTCTCTTCCACTGCTGCCCTCTTACCAGGGGACTTCCTCACACATAGAGACACTCTCTCCAACACTCTCTAGCCTCCCAATTCCTACATTTACAAATCTCTATGAATTACCATTTTTCCTTTCTTTTTCCCTTGCCATATTCCCTAAAGTGGAATTACTGAATCAAAGAATATGAACAGTCTTATAGTTCTTCTTACATTAATAATTCTTTTAAAATAGTATTTTATTTTTTCCAATTACAAGTAAAGATAGTTTTCAGCATACTTTTTTTAAGTAAGATTTTGAGTTTCGAATTTTTTTCTCCCTTCTTCCCTCTCATCCCTCCTTCCCAAGACAGCAAGCAATCTGATATAGGTTATACCGTGCAATCATGGAAGCACATTTCCGTATTAGCCATGTTGTAAAAGAAAAAGAACAAAAGGGAAAAGTCATACACACACAAAAAAGTGAAAACAATATGCTTCAATCAGCATTCAGACTCCATCACAGTTCTTTCTCTGGATGTGGACAGCATTTTCTATCATGAGTCTTTTGGAACTGGCTTGGATTGCTATATTGCTGAGAAGAGCTAAGTCAATCATAGACATAAATGTTGTTGTTACTGTATACAATGTTCTCCTGGTTCCGCTCACTTCATTCAGCATCAGTTCATCTACGTCCTTCCAGGTTTCTCTGAAATCTACCTGCTCATCATTTTTTAAGCACAACATGTAATAGATATTCTTTAAAAAGGTTGAGTATGGGATGATTTTTATCAGTATTTCTATTTTTTTAACCTTAGTTTTTATTTTATTCTGTCTTTCGTCGTTGAGAAAATGGGAGTGTTAGGGAATTACCATCAGCACACACCTGAATTTAAATATGTACAATTTCTTGTTCAAAATAATCAATATAGTCTTCAATTTTATTACTTATTTATTTTCACATGCTTTTCTTTTTAAATTCTGAATTCCAAATTCTTTCCCTCTCTCCCACCTCTTACCCATTCACTGACAAGGCAAGCAATAAGATGTTAATTATACATGTAAAAACATGAAAAACAAATTTCAGTATTAGCCATAATTCTCAAAAAAAGCAAGAGAAATAAAGTGAAAAAATTATACTTCATTTTGCACTCACAGTTCATCAGTTCTCTCTCTGGAGGTGGATAGCATTTTTTTATCAAGAGTCCTTTGGAACTGTCTTGGATCATTGTATTGATTAGAGCAGCCAAGCGTTTCATAGTTGATCATTATGACAACATTGCTATTACTGTGCACAATGATCTCCCAGTTCTTTTCACTTCACTCTGAATCAGTTAGTTTTTCTGAAACCACCTCCCTCGTCATTTCCCACAGTACAATACTACTCTATTACAATTATATGCCACGATTTGTTCAGCCATTCTCCAACTGATGAACATCCCCTCAATTTCCAATTCTTTGTCACCACAAAAAAGAGCTGCTATAAATAGTTTTGCACATATAGGTCCTTTCCCCATTTTTATGATCTTTTGGGATAGAGATACCTAGTAGTATCATTGCTAGGTCAAAGAGTACACACAGTTTTAAAGCCCTTTGGATCTAGTTTCAAATTGTTTTCCAGAATGGGCTAGTTCACAATTCCACCAAAGGGTCATTAGTGTATCTGTTTTTCCCTCATCCCCTCAAGCATTTGTCATTTCTGATAGGTGTGAGGTAGTAGCTCAGAGTTTTTAAAATGTGCATTTCTGTAATCAGCAATGATTTCGAGTATTTTTTCATATGACTACAGATAGCTTTGATTTCTTCTGAAAACTGACTGTTCATATCCTTTGACCATTTATCAATTGGGGAATAACTTTTATTTTTATAAGTTCTATATTCAGTATATATTTGAGAAATGAAATCTTCACCAGAGAAATTTACTGTAAAAGTTTTTGATATTACTTCACTGTCTACAATACCTTTCAGTAAAACATGGTTTCCCTGATTATCTTTTAATTAGGTCTGTTTTTACTTTTGCTTTTGATCATGATTGCTACCCCTGCCTTTTTCCCTTCAACTGGAGCATATTAGATTCTGCTCCAGTCCTTTATTTTAACTCTGTGTGTGTCGTTCTGTTTCAAGTGTCTCTCTTGTAAACAACATACTATTGGATTCTGGTTTCTAATCCATTCTGCTATGTGTTTCCACTTTATGGGTAAGCTCATCCCATTCACAGTTATGATTACTGTGTATTTACCTCCATTTTATTATTTTATTACCTCCCTTTTATCACCCCACCTTCTTTCTCTTATTCCCTTTTCTCCTCCTATTTCCCTATTGACTGAGTTACATTTCTATACACAACTCAGTGTGTGCGTATATATTTTTTAAAAACCAATTCTAATGAGTGAGGTTCAAACACTGCCTACAACCCCCTCCATTTTTCTCTCCACTGTAAAAACTCTTCCTCGTGTACTTCTTTTATGAAACTTTTCCCCATTCTAGCTCTCCCTTCCCCCTTCACCCAGTACATCCCTCTTTCTCCCCCCTTCATTTTCTTTTTGAGATCATTCCCTTAAAATAGACCCATACCCATACTCTCTGTCTACCTAAACTCCTTTTTACTGCCCTAATAATGATAAAGTTCTTAAGAGTTACATGTATCATCTTCCCATATTGGAATATAAACAGTTTAACTCTTTTGAGTCCCTTATGTGTAGGATGTAGTGTGGTCCTCTCATTTGCCAAAGTATATAGAGCCTTTCGCCTTAGGGCCATAAGGAAAATGAATAAATAAGAGAACTGGCTCTAAGCTGTGATTAATGAGACTTGCTGTTTGAGGAGAGGAAAAAGGCATTTGGGACCATAACTAAATTTTGTTTGGAGTTTGAATCTGGGTATGGTGGTCTGCATAAGTCAGTACCTGCATCAAATGCCCCACAAGCTACTTGGAGGGAGCGTGATCCTATACTGATAACAGGTGGAAGTCTACATTTGGTAAAAGCCGAAGGGGCAATTACAGTCTCAGCTGCTATAGGACCCTTCTGGCAAATTACCCATGAAATTCCTTTGAAACAGGAATGTGTCCACCTATTCCCAAGTCTAGCTGTGAGATGGTACCTAATACTGGATGGATGGATATCTGTGACCTTACCTGAATTTAAACAGAGCCAAGGATGGTTATCCTGTCATATTTGGAATGTCACATGTCCCAGCTTATCCCTTCTATAGCAAGTTTCAATGACCAAAGCAAGAGGCCAGTAAAAGATCTGGACCATTCTGTTGTGTGGTTAACAAATGTAAGGAATTACTGAGTACAAAAAGGAGGAAAATAGTTTTTGAGAGATCTGGAAGGGTAATTAAAGGTTTGATGAGAAATGTGAAAAATAGATAAGAAGGTTTGGGGACAAATGAGGGTTTATCCAAGCCCCTCGTGTCTCTAAATAATTTATATCAGTTTCAGAAAGGTTTAAGTATGCTGAGAGTGTGTGAGCAAGTATTTTTAGAAAGCAGAAAGATTTGTAAGTTGATTCTAAAATTCTGGGGAAAGCAACAGGATCAGATTGATTCTTCTAAGAACTACATAGGTGTATAAGATTGGCTTTCAAAATTTCTCTATCGTGGAAACTCAAACCTTGAGCATGTTTGGTAATAAGATTAAGAGTTTGGATTTTTGATGCAGTGTTTTAACTGTTGTGAAACTTTATTGTAATCTACCTAGCCTGTGTGGCTAGAAAGCTGAACCATTTATATATGTGTCTGTGATGTTGGATCATGTCTCTGTGGGCCCGTCCGGTCTGATTGTGCCTTTGCTCCTGAGTGAACGTCTGAGCCAAGGGACCTGGAAAGGATGATGTGGACAGCCTCTCCAGGGATCCAGACCTGCACCGGAACTGTTACAGCTTTAAATTATTGCTTTGTGTTATTCTCATTGTGTTAC
>CM053581.1:346905182-346927420 GCA_028627135.1 Pseudochirops cupreus
TCAGTAAGCATTTATTAAGCGCCTGCTGTGTGCCAGACAGGAGACAACGTGCACACCAACATATACAAAGCAAGCGACATACAGGATAAAGAGGAAATAAAATGGGGGAGAGCACTGGAATTACCAGGAAGTGGGAAAGGCTCCCTGTATATGGTGAGACTTTATTTTGGAAGCCAGGGAGATCAGGAGATGGAGTGGAGGAAGGAGAGCATTTCAGCAAGGGGGACTGGGCAGAGAAACTGGCCAGAGATGAGAGATTGAGGGCCTTGTTCATGGAACAGCTAAGGGCCCAGTGTCACTGGATCCAAGACTGTGTGTTGGAGAGTAAGGTATAAGAAGACTGGAGAAGTCAGAGGGGACCAGGTTATAAAGGGCTTCGAACCCAAACAAAACATTTCGGATTTGCTCCAGGAGACAATGGAAAGCCACTGGCATTTATGTAGGTTACATGATCAGACCTGAGCTTCAGGACAGTCATTTCAGTGGCATATGGGAATGAAGGAGAGAGGAAAGAGAAGAGATCTTGTGACACTTGAATTTGCAAAACCAGGTAACTAGAAAGATGGTGATGTCTTTAAAGCAGGATATTTAGAAGCGGATGGGTTTGGGCAGAAATAGGAGTTTGAGATACTGGTAGGGCATCTGAGCAGATACTTGGTATTGTGGGACTGGAGTGGAAGAGGAAGTTATTTGGAAGTCATCTGTAAACAAAATGATAATTGAACACAGGGGAGCTAATGAGATCGCTGGCAGGGTGGGCAGCCCAGGGTAGAAGATGTAGGGTGCCCACACTTAGTGACATTTGTGTACGTGTATGAGGGAGTGCTCTCGGTACTGTGGTCCTCATTTTAATAGCTGGATCTTAGAGTGCTTCTAGTGCTGGAGCAGCTGTGCCGAGGCACAAATGGCTTCATGAGATGGAACGGCAGGAAAGTGCTTTTAGTCACCAGTTTGGTGAAAGGCATTAGTTTTTCTTAATGAAAAAATACCTCAGGTGCTTAAGTAATTCATCCATTATACGTGTGGCCTATGTCAGCACCACAGTCACCTGCTGCTGACTACTGTCTTTTATTGCTGATCTGCTGCAGATCTTTCCCAGAGGCCTTTGCTCCATCCCACCAAACTTAGATTCTTGTTTATTTGTCTCAGAGTGTGTCTGCATGGCAGGGCAGAATCCACCTTTTGGGGAAGAAAAATTCCCATTGATGACTGTGTGGGAAACATCAAATTGTAATTAACCTGATAATGTATAGTGTTTATTAATCATAGGGTCATAAATTTAGAGCTGGAAAATGAGTTACAGATCAGACCATTTATTGGCTCTGGTGGAGAAGGGGCCTGCCATGCCTGCTACTGATACAACAACCAACCAAGAACCGTGAGGATAGCGCCCCCCCACTCTGCCGCCCTGCCGCTGTAGCTGTTGTCCAGGGGAATAACCTTGTGAACACTAAGCTGGCATCTATTTCTGCTACAGTACCTGCAGACTCCTGTCCTCACCAAAGTCCTTGGCATTGTCCTGTGTGCCAACATCACAAATGGACGTGGTTTCATCAATGAAGGTGACATCAAAGAAGACAGATTGCCATCTGTTTTCCTGCTATGCCCAAAGGACCAGGCATCTACTTAGTTGGCAGCTGCCCCCCAGCATCTCTAGCATCAGTGCCCTTTTCCACGCACCCCCTCAGGCCTCACTTACCTGGATTTGTACATAGCCTCTTCGGTGCTCCTGTGGCTCCTGCCCCCTTCTGAATGGCTTCCAAAATAATCTCTGTTCACGGCTGACCTTGTTACTCCCTGCTCAGAAACCTTCGGGTGGTTCCGATTTAAGATTTAATCTAACCTGTTTAAAGGCTCTCCCCTCTCTGGCTCCCACCCTTACATTGTTGTCAGTCACCTTTTCAGCCACACTAAGCTGTTTGTTCCATTGGCCACCACTTTTCATCCATGCTGAGTTTATTAATTTATTAAGCAGGTGATTATTAAGCCCCTACTAGGTGTCACACGCACACTGTTAGGTTCTGGGGGTGCAGAGGCAAAAATAAAACTGTTTTCTTGAGGAAACAGCTTATGTTCTCCTAATCTCTCCCCTGATCCCTTCATTCCTTAATTTGCACTAAACAAGCTGTGTTTGTATTCTTCCAGCAGAAGTGCTTCTGAAGGTGGGGACTGTTTCATGTTTGCCTTTATTCCCTAACTTATGTCTAGGTCTAGTGCTTAGTAGACACTTCAACGTTTAATTCAGTTGACTCCAGTACCAGAGTTGGAGGAACCTCATGAGCTAGCAGGATTCTGCATTTTTACCTGAAGCATGTTTTCCATCTCTACAATATCCTGGCAAAATGGCCCTCCAGCTTCTGGAAACCCTGATGTTACTGGTTTGGAAAACCTTTGTTAGGCTTCTGTGCCTGTATAGGGACCGTTCCTTGTACTACATGTCTACTGACTTTCACTTTTCAGCAATGAATGTCAGTAGCAGAAACCATATAACTGAGTGTAACTTGTAACTTGTTTCATTAATAAAACAGATTCTCCTCACACTTCTTCAGAAACCTTAAAGTGACTTATAGATCTAGCACAAAACTCTGTCTGGTTTGTCAGATTCCAAAGCTCTCATCTCCTCCCTTAGCGATGGAGTTTTGCTCTGTTTCTGTGTTTCTGGACCGCACTTAGTTTAGATTCCTTTTGTGCCATTAATTCAGTAGGTGCCACTTCCAGTGTAATGATCTCCTAAGTGATGTTCTGTCCTCCAAGTCTTACCCTTTTCTAGTTCATCATTTCTACTGTCACCACTCTAGTCATTTTCCAGACCCATAGTTCTAGTTGACACTCCTTTACTTAGAAGCCATCAGGGCTTCCCCATTCACTGTCAAATGAAATTAAAACTTCATGTGAGGAGCCTTGAATGCCAACGCAACCCAGGTTCAACATCATTTTCTGGCTTTCTCTCTCATTTCCTTTTCAGTGGTGTCTGACTCTTTGTGACCTCATTTGGGGTTTTCTTGGCAAAGATACTGAAATGCTTTGCCATTACCTTCTCTACCTCATTTACAGATGAGGAAACTGAGGAGGGAAGGCTGGCTTAGATGTGGCTTTAAAGCCCTTTCCAAGTGAGGACCATTACATGGCAGATTTCAGGTTTGTAGAATAACGCCTGTGTGGGTTCCGGAGTTATGGCGGCTGGGGGGCAGAGTGGGTGGTTCTTGGTTGGTTGTTGGTATCGGTAGCAGGCATGGCAGGCCCCTTCTCCACCAGAGCCAATAAATGGTCTGATCTCTACGTGACTTGCCCAGGGTCAGTCACACAGCTAGTTAGTGTTTGAGGCAGGATTTGAACTCAGGTCCTCCTGACTCCAGGCCCTGTGTTCTGACCACTGAGCCACATGGTAGCTGCATTATTTCCCATCAGATGCTGTGTTCCAGGTCTTGGGGATTAGTCATCAGTTCCTGTTCTTGTCCTGCCCTTTCTCATCTGTTTAGCTTTTCTGACACCGTTCTCATTTTCCTAGCGTTTTGCCTGGACTAATCCTATGAACTTAACTTAGTCTCTTGTACTGTATCTTCTTGTGCGATACATATCTTCTTTCCCCCATTTTGTCATAAACCCACTGAGGACAAAGACCCATCATCTTAGTATCCCCAGCCCTTAACTTAGTGCCTTGCATCTAGTTGGCGATTAATATACTTGGATTAAATTTGTTGTTGAATTTCATCAGTAGTTATGGGAGGGAGAAAAAACATCCCTAAACCTGAGGTAGAATTAGATGTTAGGGTTTTAACGCTGTTTATAGGAGTAAAATTTGCTATTATGTGAATAGATGTATCATTAAAGAATAGGGAAGAAACTAATGGGTGGAATTTGTGAAAAGAAGTTCTAAACCCCTCACTCTGCCCCTGCAGAAAGCAGGAGCACTAGTTAACGTGTCACTGGCAAGAAAGCCTCCACTAGTCCTACCGGGTGGGAATCAAACACTTTGACCCAGGGGAAACCAGTAGCATTCCAACAGTGGAAGTTTTTTTCTCCAGAGTAGTAGAGGAAATGTTACTGACCGCTGTTACCAATCAGTAAATGCTGGTTGGATAAGGGCCCAGATTAGTGTTTACTATTCTCATATGGAGCTAGGGGTAGATCAGAGGATACCTTTCAAAGGAAAAATTGCAAGAATTCTGTGATCTGATATGTGAGGGACTAAGGTGGCCTACTCCAAATTATGGTTCTAAGTTTTAGAGAGGAGAAAAATGATTCGAATTTGATAGCAGACCTCTGTCTCTGAAGTTGTCAAAATATTACATTTTGAGAATGCTTTTGGAAACTGAGATTGCTTGGACTCAGGAGGCAAAAGACTTAAAGCCTAGCTCACCATTTCTAGCTGCCTTCCAGTCCATGCTCTCCCACAAGTGCCTTTTCCCCCATAATATTTCTAGAAGGTATTTTTTCCTCCAACTTTCTAAAACTGCCTTGATCCCTGGGCCTTGTAGAGATTCCTTGTTTACTAGACAGACATTTGAAAAGCCTGGCTACCTGGAGGTCGGATAGATGACTTTTTTCAAGTATTTGAAGGGCCACGATCTAGAAAAGTACAGCTGTTGAAGTTATGAATTAGCCCGACTTTTCTGGAGAATTATCTGGAGTTGTGCTAGAAAAGTAATTAAATTTTCTATGTACCTTTGACTTAGAAATATTGTTACTGAGCATATATTTCAAGGATGTCATAAAGGCAGCTGTCGGTCTCACTATGTGGCAGGCAGCCCTAGATACACAGACATATGCAGGTGGGTGCATGCATGCATGTGTGTGTGTGTGTGTAAATATTTATATCAATATTTTCTGTGGCAGCAAAAAATCCCAAACAAACTAGAAAGAAAGTGGGTGCCTATTGGCTAGGGATTTGCTGAAGAAATTATGATAGATGAATGTAATGGGATATCATTGATGCTACAGTGTTCTAAAAACCGGATGGGGGAACAAGGTCCACCGAGTTTCAGGAAGGCAGATTTGGCGCAGTATGGCAAACTTTGCATCCCATTCTTAGAATGCACTCTTTCTTCGACACATTTTAGAATCCTTAGCTTCCTTCATGGTTTATCTCATGTTCCAGGTACCTTCTAAGGAAAGATTTTCATAACCTGACTGAGAGTTAGTGCACTTTCTTTTCTCAAGTCAGCTCCTATTTTCTCAGTTGTGTGTATGTTAGAGAGAAGTTCACCTCCCCTAATGCAGGGACTGCTTTTGCCACTTTTGCCTTCAAGTCCCTAAGCCCTAGCATAGTGCCTTGTCCAACATAGTAGGTGCTTAAAGACTGTTGATTAGATCATTGAATTCAACCCCTCCAGCGTTGGAGAAGGATGTGCTGTTGGGATGGTGAGTTCCTCGTCACTGAATGTGTTTAGGTGCTCACTGATTGCACACCAACCCCTCATTCGTAGTCAGTATTCACAAAGGAGGTGAGGCTGGCTAAGATGGGGCTTTAAAGCCCTTTCCAGGTGAGGACCATTACCGGGCAGATTTCAGGTTTGTAGAATAACTCCTGTGTGGCTTCTGGAGTTACAAAGTACTTTCCTCACAAAGATTCTGGGAAACAGATAGTCTAAGTAGTATTATCCCCATTCTGCACATGAGGAAAAGAAAAAAAAAACGAACATCCCACTATTAGAGCTCTGCAGGGAGATGTGGTAAATTCATCATCTCAGGAGATCTGCAGCTTGGGCCAGGATGATTGTTTTTGTCAGAAAAGTCATAGAGGAAACTCTCCTTTGAGATCTGGTTAGGATCAGGAGATCTCTGAAGTGCCGGCCTACAATGAACCCCTGTGACTTCAAGTTCTGATGACTGGGGAGAATGATACCCTTGCCAGAGATGACAGTGCAGAGGGAGTTGTCATTGGGGAAAGGCTGCCATTCCCTACAGCTCTACTTTGAATCCTTTGCCTCCCTCATCAAAGATAACCCAGTACATACAGCAACTGACTTAGCCTCCTATTCAGTTGAGAAGTTTTGGGTCAGTCAAGTCAGTAAGCATTTCTTATGTGCCCGGTGGACCCCAGACACTCCCTCAGCCAGCTTAGATTGAGCTCTCACTGACATCAGTGGGAGGCAGGGAGGAAGACTCTGGCAGTAGGTGCTTTTGTGTCTCTTGATTGTTGTGTATGAGTTTTGTGTAGTTTACATAAGCATTTGGACATTAGAAGTGTCTTGTAATAATGCATGTGCATCTAGACAAATCCCTGTTGCAGTTAGAACAATCCCTCTTGCAATCAGGGAAATTTTTTTTATAGGCCCATCATTATTTTTCTTTTTTTTTGTAACTAGTATTTTATTTTTTCCAATTTCATGTAGATAATTTTCACCATTCATTTTTTATAAGAGTCTGAGTTTGAAGTTTTTCTCCTTCCCTCCCTCCCCCTAAACCTCCCTCCCTAAGACGGCAAGCAATCCGATAGAGGTTATACATGTGCAATCATGGAAACATATTTCCACATTAGTCATGTTGTGAAAGAAGAAACAGAACAAAAGAAAAGAGCCATAAAAAACAAAATTTTTAAAAAGCAAGAATAGTCTGCTTCGTTGTACATTCAGGCTCTATCGCTCTTTCTCTGGGTGTGGATGGTGTTTTCCATCAGTAGCCTTTTGGAGTTGTCTCAGGTCATTGCATTGCTGAGAAGAGCCAAGGCTATCATAGTGGATCATCACACAGTCTTGCTGTGTATGGTGTTCTCCTGGTTCTGCTTACTTTAGTCAGCATCAGTCCGTGGAAGTCTTCCCACATTTTTCTGAAATTTGCCAGTTCGTTTCTTTTCTTTTTTTCTTTTTTTTTCTTTGCTTTTTGGAGGGGAGGGCAGGGCAGTTGGGGTTAAGTGATTTGCCCAAGGACATACAGCCAGTAAGTGTTAAGTGTCTGAGGCTACATTTGAACTCAGGTCCTCCTGACTCCAGGGCTGGTGCTCTATTCACTGCACCACCTAGCCACCCCTTTAAGGAGGATCTTGATTGGGGATGGGGGAGGGGGTCCAGATGTGGAACTTCTTTCTTAGACTCATTGTGCTATCTCTATTTTAATATGAACTTAAAGCTTCCAGCAAGTGTTTATTTGCCTTACTGCATTTGTTTTGTGTAAAACAAATGAATTTTTTTCTGTGGCTTTCTCAACCCAAGGAAAAGAATGTTCTCTAAGTAAATCACCACTCTATAAGATTGAATTTTAAAGAGTGGAATCTTTGTAGAATACTTTTTTTAACCACATATAAAGAAGAAGTTTATATGTCAGGAAGAGAATTTTAACATCTTCATGAACTTAGACTTCTCCTACATAAGTATGACATCAGAGGGCACAGACTGACTTGACAAGCCATAACAGGGAAAGTCTCCCTTAGCCCTAACTGTTTGATTCCTGGGCCTTAATGCCGAATAAAAAGTAAGTTCTGCTTGCCATCCATTTGCGAGGGTCACTGTGGCCCCTCAGTATAGGACTCTTTTCTCCTCATGCTTGGGAAATTTCCTGTTATTTCGCCACTATTTCATGCTTCCCTGATGGCTCTTGGTCTTTGGAGATTCCTGATTACTCCTTTTCCCTTGTCTGTAGAGGCTCTGGGGTCTGGGACCTCCTGCCGCCAGCCTACTCCTCCCTGGGATTTCTGCCACAAGGGAACACCTGTTAGGCATTTAACTGACATGCCTTCCAAACAGTCGTATCTGGTGGCTGCTCTTTGGTGTATATGTCTCTAATTGGCACTATCCGGATCCCACTGTTTTTGATAATATAGGGACAGTTTCCTCCTAAGGGAGGAATTAAGACTTGTCGTCCTTAAAATTATCCAGTTGGGGTAAAATTTTGTTGTTGAGTATTGAACTCTGAGATGTCCGAGTTACTCTGGGTGGTGATGGTGGGTAATGTCAATTCCGTATCTTAGCCAACTAAGTCAAAGAGATTTTGTTTTGCGCTCGTCACCCCTTAAGAATCATGTGTCCGTGAGAATGGGTTTTTGAAAGATCTCATTCTTTCAAGCTGATAGAGTGATTCTGTCCTTCTAAGGGGGAAATTAGATTTCGATGAAAGATGGAAGATAATGTTATAATGTAAACATTTTCAAAATGGAATGGATTGGAAGATTTCTTTTCTTTGGCGTTTCTCTTAAGTGGAGCAGAGCGCCCTTAGTGCGCCTCCTGTGTGGATTTGTTGAGCAGTTTTCAGTTTTATTTAGCAGATTGCTGCTACTTATACAGCCCAATAACTGCCTTCCATTTTTTAGTGAAAGGCCTGTAAATAAACCACTGAACAGACCAGGATGCAAAGGCATTCAGTTGAATTCAGCAGTTTCCCTCATTTTTAATTTCTCTCACATTTATGGGATGAGATAGATTGGAACTAATCCAGTTACTTCTGACTGTGACCTAAGACAGTGGTTCTCAACCTGTGGGTCGTGACCCCTTTGGGGGTCAAACGACCCTTTCACAGGGGTCGCCTAAGACCATCATCAGAAAACACATATTTCCGATGGTCTTAGGAACCAAGACATTGCTCCTCTATCCGTCTCCAGGTGAGTCCGCCCACATACAAATATT
This sequence comes from Pseudochirops cupreus, assembly GCA_028627135.1. Taxonomy (NCBI): domain Eukaryota; kingdom Metazoa; phylum Chordata; class Mammalia; order Diprotodontia; family Pseudocheiridae; genus Pseudochirops; species Pseudochirops cupreus. The sequence goes on from CM053581.1 coordinate 346,913,741, forward strand.
AAAGCATTAGGAAGGTTGAGAACCACTGTCCTAAGACATAGACCCACCATACTGGTATTTGGTGCAAAATGTTAAAAATAACAGCATCCAGAAGTTGAATTTCTATTTGGACTTTTATAAATCATCTGGTGCTAGAGATAGAAGGAAGGTACATTCAAATTCCTTTAGTCTCCTAAGCCCAGACATGGGCTCCTACCTTGTAGTGGTAGAGCTGGGATTTGAAGGTGATTTGAAGGTGATTTGGACCTCAAATCTCTCAAGTGTTTAGTAAGTCTTTACCAGGTGCCAGGTACTGTGCTTGTTGCTGAGATTTACAAATACAATGAATGAAATAATTCTTATTTCCAAGGAGCATACATTTTGATGGAGGAGGAAGCAAGGACATGATTATATACAGAGTAATTCTATAAAGCAAACAATTTGAAGGCAGTCAAATACAAGGCAGTTTTCGGGGGAGTGAGGGATCTAGCAGTTGAAGAGATCAGGAAGAGCATTGTAGAAGGTGTTGCCTGAGCTGCATCTGGAGGAAAGAGAAGAGAATAAAGTACATTCCATGTACTTGGGCCAGCCAGTGCAAAGGCATGGTGTCTAGAGATGGAATGTCCTGTGGAGGGAGTGGGGAGAAGGCTGGAAAACAATAGCCATTGAGTATGGAGAGAGTACTGGGGCAAAGTTGTGAAGGGCTTTCACAGCTAAATAGGAGTTGTTTGATTCTCATGTAAGGGAGTAACGTGATCAGATGTGCACTCAGGGAAATCCTTTTGACAGCTTTAGGAAGAATGGACAGCAGGAGGGAGAGATTTGAGGCAAAGAGGCCTAATAGGAGGTTATCCCAGTGACCTAGGTTAGCCTTGATGGTGCCCTGAACTCAGGTGATAGCTAAAATGACATTGGCTTTTCTCTCTTTTTCTCTCGGCCCAGACGGCGGCAGCATGGGTAAGTGCTGTGGTCTTTGTACTGCTAGAAAGCTCTGAAGCCACAGGAGAGACCAAAAGTGGCATGACAAACAATATAAGAAAGCTCATTTGGGCACTGCCTTGAAGGCCAACCCATTTGGTGTGGAAGCCGAGCAGCCCAATTCTGCCATCAGGAAGTGTGTGAGAGTTCAACTGATTAAGAATGGCAAAAAAATCACTGCCTTTGTTCCCAATGATGGCTGCTTGAACTTTATCGAAGAAAATGATGAAGTTTTGGTTGCTGGATTTGGTCGGAAAGATCATGCTGTTGGTGACATTCCTGGAGTCCAATTCAAGGTTGTAAAAGTTGTAAATGTTTCTCTTCTGGCCTTGTACAAAGGCAAGAAGGAAAGACCAAGATCATAAAAATTGTATGATGTCTTTGTCATAGTAAAAAATTTTCATGTAAAAAAAAATAAAAAATAAAAAATAAAATGACATTGGCTTGCTAGCATGGGTTTTTACCAGTTTCAGGTTCCTAATAGGATTCATGAAACTCTGTACTACTATTACCTCTTCATTTTAGCATTAAAATTTTGTATTTTGCAAACATTCACTCTTAAACCTCCAAAACTGTATTGTTGTTGTTTTTTTAATAGAGTTGGCTTTTTGTATCTCTAATTTGGTCATGAATATTATAATCCAATCTGCATTAGTTAGGATGTCTATACTATTTATCTTTTCATTTGATTTACATGGCTTCTCATTTCTCTATTTAAAAAAAAACACAGTACTTCTATTATTATGATTAATTAGAGTTAATTAAAATTCTTTTTTTCTTCCTTTGTGATAATTCTTAAGATTCAAGATGCTGGTAATACTTCAGATTTTTCTATTTATCTTTAGCCTTTACAAAAAATTATACTATTCTTTTCATTTCTTTGCATGTATCACTGGGCAATGAATTCCCTCTTTTGCCATTAATAATCCGAGTTTACATCAGATTCTATTATCAACTTCTTTCCAGAATTGCCGAAGTGTATGGTTAAGTAGAAAAGTTAGCAATAATTCCTGTCGTTAAATATCACTGCCATGATGATTTTCTTTTCTTGGTAAAAAAAAAATGACTAAAGCAGATAATCTTAAGAATTAATCCTATAGGGGAAAGGCAAATGCTACCTAGCAAAACTCAGCTTACTGCCTTACATTTGTCTGGGCCCTTTCCTGTCTTATCCCAAGGATTGCTAACTTGACTAAGACTTTAAAGCTCATAATAAGTACAGGAGCCAGATGGAGCTGAGGCTTCTGACTCTTCACTGCAAAGATCCTTCCTCAATACATTGAACATTTCTCCAGCACCTACTGTATTCAAACCCAATCCCTGACCTAATGGAGCTCATGGGCTGTTAATGTGCAAAAATTGTAATACAACATGACACATAATAAGAGCTGGTATTTATCGTAATGGTGTTGAACTGCCAGGATTGTTGTAAAGATCAAACGAGGTAATATTTGAAAAGTGCCTGGCACGCAGTGGGCATCATGTGTATATGTGCCATATTCTCCCAGCAGCTACTCTACAGTGGAGGGAACTGAGCAGTCAGAGGCTTAATGAGCCACCCAAAGAACTAGAATCTGAGGGGGTGCCTGACACGGCCTCCTAGGCCATCAGGGAATGGCAGAACCAGTTACGGGATAGGAATGGGATAGAATGTTACAGTCCTGCAAAAAATGGTGAAAGACAGGATGTCGGGGAGTCCCAGGACCTAGGACGGACAGCTGTAGGATAAGATGAGCAGAGCTCTGAGAACACATCATGCAATGTCAGCATTGTAAAGTAGCTTGGAAAGACTTAAGAACTCTCGTCAATGCAGCGCTCGGCCAGCTCTCCAGAGGACCTGTGGCTAGAGCCTGTTACCAACCTGCTGCTGAGAGCTGACACAAGGGGCAGAGACATGTATTTTTGGACTTCACTGCTGTATGGGTTCATTTTGCTTGATTATCCTTATATGTTACAAGGGCTTTCGACCCTTTTTTAAAAATCAGTTTTTAATTGGAGATGGCATGGGGGATGGGAAGGAGAGTTAACAAATCATGACACCAAAAAAGAGAGCCATTGTAGCATTTTAAAAGTGCATAGAAGGACATTCAAACGGAAATATAGACAAGTTCTGAAAGTAATGGAGGAGTCATTATATACTATAAAAAAATGAAGTCACATGACATGGAACGTCACAGTTTCATATAGCATTTTCTTTTTTTGTCTTTTTTTTTTTGGAAGGGGGAAGGCAGGGCAGTTGGGGTTAAGTGACTTGCCCAAGGTCTCACAGCTAGTAAATGTTTAAGTGTCTGAGGTCAGATTTGAACTCAGGTCCCCCTGACTCCAAGGCCACAGCACCACCTAGTCACCTAGGATTTTCTTTTTGTATTTTGTTGTATGTAGAGAAATTTTCTTTTTTGGTGTTTAGATTAAGAATAAAAAAAAATTTTTTTAAAGGCTTTGTAGAGGGTGGCACTTGAATTGCATCTTGAAGAAAGAGCATTTTATGAGATGGAGGTGAGAAGGGAGTTTATACTTGATCCTGTTATCCTAGAGTTAATAGAGAACCACTGGACTTTATTGAATTAGGTGTGACTTGGCCATATCTGGGCTTTAGAAAAAGCATTTTGACCATTTTGTGGAATACTTTATAGTAGGAAGAGTCTTAAGGCAGGGGGACCAAGTAAGGGGCCATTCTTAGTTAGAAGACACAAGCACCTGTACTAAAATAGTGGCCGTGTGTGTAAAGAAAAGTTACAGGAATAGAAATGGCCAGACATGGAAACTGAGGGACTATTTGGGGTGAGGGAGAGTGGGAAGTGGCAGGTCCATCCCAGGTTGTGAACTGGGGAGAGAGAAGGAAGGGTGATAGCTTTGGCAGAGATAGAAATAGTCAAGTGGGGAAGAAGAATGGGCTTTGGGAAGGATAGTGAGTTCTGTCTTGGACATGATGAGTTGTTCTTTTTTGTTAGAATGTTTACCTTTCTCCAGGAGAGTGTTACCTCTCCTGTTGTTCATGATCTTTCAAATATCACTGATAGTGGCTCAGCAATTGTGCCCACCTGTTCTTTCAGGACTGATAAGGTTCATCTGGGCCACATCTTGACTTCATCAAGGTGGTCTCATACTGTGTGCTTACCTAACTTAGGTTCCTTTTGAGTTGGGTTTTAACGGATGGGTTAGAATTCCAGAGCGGGTAGGGTGGTACCATGGGGAAGAGTATGAGGACCTAGCGATTAGAAAGTACAGGGCATTGCAACTCATCCAGTTTGGTTGCACTCTGGAGTAAGTAGAAGGTCTGGTATAATATAAGGTGGAAAAGATAGGGAGGCACCAGGTTTTGGGGGGCCTTGAATTCCAGGCCCAGAATTAAAGTTTAAACTTTATTCCATAAGCAGTAAGGAATATGGTTATATTATTATATTATTTCAGAGGAATGGCGTGATCAGGTCTGTGCATGAAGGAAACAAATCTAACAGAGGGGTGAAGGATAGATTGGGCTTGGAGTGGAAGTGAGAATAGGGAAATCAGGAAGAGCTTTTAGGAGATTTGTGTAATAGTTGAGGTTGGTAGTGATTAAGGAAGGCTTTTGTACAAGGTGGAGGTGGTGAGAGTAGGCAGCAGACAGCTGTGAGAAAGAGTGTGAACTCAGACCTTGGTGCGTGAAGGATGAAGGAGTGAGCAGTCAGACTCAAACTTCAGCTCTGGGGCCTGGGTGGGTGAAGCTATCTCCCACGAGGAAAAGGAAATCAGAAAGAGGAGCACATTTGAAGGATAGGATAAGCTCAGTTTGGGACACGTTAACCTTGAAGTGCTGATGAAATGTCTAAGACCAGAGTTCTTTTTTTTTTTTAATTAATCTTTTACTCATTTGTTTTTAGTTTTCAACATTCATTTCCACAAGATTTTAAGTTACAAATTTTCTCCCCGTCTCTCCCCTACCCCCACTCCAAGATAGCAAGCCTACTGAATACCCTTCCCCCAATCTGCTCTCTCTTATATCCTCCCCCATCCCCCCCCCCAAACTTTTTAGTAGGGCAAAATGGATTTCTATACCCTGGGCCTGTATATCTTTTTCCCAGTTGCATGTAAAAGACAATTTTTTTAACATTTGTTTTTAAAACTTTGATTTCCAGATTCTTTCCCTTCTTTCCTCCTCACCCACCCCCACTGGGAAGACAAGCAGTTTAATATAGGTTGTACACGTGTAGTTTCACAAAATGTTTCCATGGTAGTTATATTGTGAAAGACTGACTATATTTCCCTCCATCATATCCTGTCCCCCACTTATTCTGTTTTCTACTTTGCCCCTGTCCCTTTTCAAAATTGTGTGCTCATAACTACCCTCTCCCCCAATCCGCCCTCTCTTTTTTCATCCCCCCTCTTACTCCCTTTCCCCCTACTTTCCTGTAAGGCAAGATACCCAATTGAGTGTATATTATTCCCTGCTTAAGTCAAATTCAGTGAGAGTAAGGTTGTCCCATTTCACCTTCCTGCTCTTCTCTTCCATTTTAACAGTTTTTCTTGCCTCTTTTATATGACATAGTTTACCCTATTCCATCTCTCTCATTTTCCTTCTCCCAATATATTACTCTCTCATCTCTTAATTTTATTTTTTAGATATTATCCCTTCCTGTTCAACTGATCCTCTGCCCTCTGTGTATACATGTACACACATATACCCATACTCACATGTATTTATACACACATATACCTTCCTGTACATACATATGTATGCATGTATATATGTTTGTATACATATATATACATATATTCCCTTCAACTATTGTCATACTGAGAAAAGTCTCATGAGTTACAATTAACCGTTTTTCCATGTAGGAATGCAAATAGTTCGACTTTAATAAGTTCCTTATGATTTCTTTTTCCTGTTTATCTTCTCATGCTTCTCTTGCTTCTTGTATTTGAAAGTCAAATTTTCTGTTTAGCTCTGTTTTTTTTCATCAAGAATACTTGAAAGTCTTCTATTTCATTAAATAACTATATTTTCTCTTGAAGCATTATACTCAGTTTTGCTGGGTAGGTGATTCTTGGTTTTAATCCCAGCTCCTTTGATCTCTGGAATATCATATTCCAAGCCCTTCAATCCCTTAATGTAGAAGCTGCTAGATCTTGTGCTATCCTGATTGTGTTTTTCCACAGTACTCAAATTGTTTCTTCCTGACTGCTTGCAGTATTTTCTCCTTGACTTGGGAACTCTGGAATTTGGCTACGATATTCCTAGGAGTTTTCTTTTTGAGATCTTTCTCAAGAAGCAATTGATGAATTCTTTGCATTTCTATTTTGCTCTCTGGTTCTAGAGTATCAGGGCAGCTTTCCTTGAGAATTTCTTGAAGGATGCATTCTAGGTTCTTTTTTTGATCATGGCTTTCAGGTAGCCCAATAATTTTTAAATCTTTCCTGGATCCATTTTCCAGGTCAGTGGTTTTTTCTGATATTTCACATTGCCTTCTATTTTTTCATTTGTTTGGATCTGTTTTACAGTATCTTGATTTCTCATAAAGACATTAGCTTCCATTTACTCCAATCTGATTTTGAAGGAATTAATTCTCTTCAGTGAGTTTTTAAAATTCCTTTTCCATCCAACCAATTTGACTCTTTAAGGCATTCTTTTCTTCATTGGCTTTTTGGGTCTCTTTTGCCATTTGAGTTAGTCTATTTTTAAGGTGTTACTTTCTTCAGTATTTTGGGGGGTGTTGACTGGCTTTTCATGATTTTCTTGCATCATTCTTATTTCTCTTTCCAATTTTTCCTTTACTTCTCTTACTTGATTTTCAAAATCCTTCTTGAGCTCCTCCATGGCTTGTAACCAGTTTGTATTTTTATTGGAGGCTTTTGATGCAGGAGTTTTGACTTTGTTGACTTCTTCTAGTTCCATGTTTTGATAGTTTTTGTCCCCAAAAAAGGATTCTGTAGTCTGATTGCACTTCTTCAGCTTGCTCATCTTGCCAGTCAATTACTTGACTTTTGAGCTCTTTGCCATGGTAGAACCCTGGTTCTAGAGTGGAAAGAGCTGTGTCCCAAATTGCTGGGATTTTTGCAGTTGACAGAGCTATGAGGAGGGTGCCCTCTCTACAGTCACCACAACCTCTGGCACACTGGTGTTTCTCACCCTAGGACCACCACCCAAGACTGCAACCCAGGTCCAAGCAGGTCAAGCAAGAGTGATTACCCTCTGAATGATCGCTTGGTTCCCCTGTGATCTGCAGGCCAGGAGCTCTGGTGGCAGCCACGAGGCAGCGGCTGCAGCCACCATGCCTTAGCCACCTCTTGCCCCAGGGGCAGGGGCAGGGGCCAGACTGGGCTCTTCTGTCACCCAGTTCCAACAGAGTTCCCCACTGACCTTTTACTTTCTCTTTGGCATTTATGGGTTGAGACATCTGGAAACCACCACAGGAGCTGGTGATTCACTCTTCTGAAGTCTGCTCTGGCTGGTCTGTTCCACTGCTCGAGGCCACCCCAGGTCTGGGCTGCATGGGACTGCTCTTAGCTGCCAGCTCGGTATGATAGACCCTTTTTGTTGGCCTGCCAGGCTTGCTTCAGCAGGATATTTGTTTCTCTCTGTCACTTTATGGGTTCTGTAGCTCTGAAATTTGTTTATAATCATATTTTCCAGGTATTTGAGGTGGTTGGTGCAGAAGCTTAAGCAAGTTCCAGCTTTTACTCTGCCATCTTGGCTCCGCCCTTAAGACCAGAAACATCATGGACTTTTTTGTCAGTCTGGCGAATCTGATAGACCCCTTCTCCAAATAATATTTTGAAATGAATAAAATAAATACATAAGATTATACTGAAATAGCAAATATAAAAATTAACAAGTTGACAGACTCCAGATTAGGAACCCTTGATCTTGGAGGGTATCTCTGGTAGAACTGTATTGTCGTGCTTCTTAAGTGAAAAAGGCTGGCCTCTATTTTATGTTGGTGGCCCATTCCATTTACCCCATTACCTTGTATTTAGTTTTTATTTGCTCCTATGTGTACGTGAAATCTAAGCCCCTTGAAGTCAAGGACTATTTAATTTTTGTTTTACTGTCTCCAGCACTTAGCAGAGTGCCTGGCACATAGGCATTTAACAGATTCCTGACTGATTGATCATAGCCACATAATGTTAGCAGATCCTATTCACAGGTTGGCAGTGAAGAACTTATTTGTGCGAGCCAATGCATTAAACATTCAGATTTAAATTTTTCTCTTAGGTTAGAAACATAAAGACTCATCTAGCTTTTCTATTTTATTTTCTACTTGTAGAGCTCAAATATATAAATCCATCTGTGAGCATATAGGATTATCCTTTAGTTGAACTGCGAAGACCTCACGTGACCTCATCTGAACTTCTTCCTCTCACATATGCTCTTGTAGATCCCCCTCTCTCCAAAGTGTGCAAAGTTCATGGAGTTGCAGCCAAGTCTGATTGCCTCACAGTCATTTCTTATAAGACTTTTCCTTTTTTGGCAGGACATTCTGGCAACTCAAGATCATGGCCACCATAGAAGAACTTGCTCATCAAATTATTGAACAGCAGATGGGAGAGGTATGTTTATTTTATATTTAAGATAAACATGTCAGTGCATATTTATGTTACCTACCAGGAGACTGTTAATGCTGGAAAATGTTCTTAGTTTAGCTTAATTGAATTAAAAGGGAAGAACAGAAGGATGGTCTTTTGAATGGTATGAGATGAACTAATCCCACTGCAAGGACAGGAAAAGCAGGGAAAGGAAGATTTAATCTCGACCATGCCATCTGTCTTCCCTCGTGATTTTCAGGCAATTCTGTACATCAGTTGAATTTTCTTACGAGATTTGTGTTATAGCCATTTTATTGTGGCAACTGGTTGCACAATGAATAGAGAGTTGGACCTGAGTCAGGAAGACCTGAGTTCAAATATGACCTTAGACACTTACTGATGGTGTGATCCTGAAGTGGTCACTTAATCTCTGTCTGCCTCAGTTTCCTTAACTGTAACAACAGGATAATAATAGCATCTACCTGTCAGGGTTATTTTGAGGATCAGATGAGGTAATATTGAGTGCTTAGCACAGAGCCTCTTTTCTTCCTTTCCACGTGCTTTCTTTAGGTGGAAAAGACTGTGCCTAGGATTGCAGGGCAGAATCTTTTGTGTGCTGTCATGGGTGCTGGTTCTCTGCTGCTTGTTTTTTGCTGGGGAGATAGAGGGTGGGGTCGGGTATATGGAAGTGCAGACAAAAAGCATCAGTAAAACTTGCTTTTTTTATAAAGTGACTGATATCTTTTGTCTTACACAAAGAAAATTGATGAAGAAAAACAAGTGCAAACACTTGAAACAGAAACCATGCCTGGCAGTACATACCATCGTCCTTATCCAGCAGAAGTGTCTGCTCTGGAAGGAAAGGGAGGATTCATTATTTCTTCTCTGGGACCAAAAGCTGTTTTCTTGCCCTTTAAAAAAAGTAGCACGTGCCCTCTTTAACAAACAAATGAATGAATGAATGAATGAATGAATGAAACATTTTGTAGTTGCTTCTGACGTACCAAGCACTGTGCTAAACCCTGAGTACAGAAATAGAAAAAACGAGCTGTTCCTGCTCTCCAGGAGCTCACGTCTTATCGGGAGAGAACTCCTGGAAGGTTTTACCTACAAGGGACATGGAAAGACCCCATAGTCCCTAGGGGGCAGTCACAAAGCAGATGGTGATGCCTGTTCTGCAGTATTATTTCCACTAATGGAATCCTCTCTCTTTCTGATATTAAACTCTCTGACTGTTGTGAGAACTTCAGGAGCAAGTACTTTCCTCTTTGGCTCTCCAGGAGCTGTGGCGGCAGCCCCAGCAGGAGCAGCCTCTCACCCAAGACAATATCTGAATGCCTGAGACTGAAAGTTTGGCTCTTCCCAGGGCTCTTAGGCTCAAGGTCCTGGATAATCTCCACTGGGACCTGAGGGGAGATGGGAGGTGCCGGGGGGGAGGGTTTGACTTCCTAGGCATGTGTTGCCTTCTGTCTTCCCCCCAGGAGGCCTGGCTACTTCAGTATTGTCACAACCAGTTGTCTGGGTGGAGAGATTAATTCAAGAGAACTTGAAACTGTTACAAGAATTCACTCAAGCTTGCCACTTTTCTGAACCTTAAAGTTAAACATCGTACGCTTTCCCCCAGTCTCCAGAAATTAAAGAACAAAAATTGTGTACGGTACACGTTTTCCCCCAAAGCACATTTCCATTAAAGACATTTAGGGAGGTAGAGTCAGGATTGTGGAATGACAGGAGGCTGTGAACTCCCTTCCACAAACTCCTCCAAGCACATCTAGAAAATGTGGGAAAATCCCAGTGAGTCTTTTGTTCAGTCCAGCTTGGCCCAGGGAGGTCTGTGGACATTGGAGGTTGGATTGGGACCGGAGCATGCAGTGCAGGGTGCTCTAGCACCGAAGAGGGAGGAGTCTGCCTACCAGAGAAAGAGAGTGTCTCAGACGCTACCAGGGCTCCATCAGATCTGAAGCAGGGTACCATGACAGAGACAGGTGCTTGTTAGCAGCTTTCTTGCCCACCACCCAGTTCTGGGCCACAGATCCTGAGCAGTCTGAGAAGGGGACTTATTCAGGAGTATGGCATTCCTGGGTAGAGGAGGCCCTGGGGGTATATTCAGAAAAGAAGACATTCAGAAGCCAGCAGTAGCATTGTGGTTTGGATCCCAGGTGTAGAGCAAGGGCTCACTTCTTACATTTGGTCCCTCCTGTAGAGGAATGACCAGATCAGGAATCCTAGACCGAATGGGAGCTTGCAGTTCCACTGCTGTGCATGAACAGAGCTTTCCACATGGCCATTGGGGTAGAATCCTGTAGCATCTACTTTGGCACAGACCTAAAGCCAGGTCAAGAACTTAGAGAGTTTAGACTAGAAGGCTGGTGATCAGACTTTGCCCTAGATCAGGTAGATTATTTTGGGAGCCCTGAAAACTTACAGGTCTCCAGCCTGCCCTTGAGATCCTAGAATAATAAACATTTATTACCCCCAAAAAAGCAACAGCAGGGCCAACCCAGATTTCCTCCAGAAATGTGGCAAAGTCCAGTCCCTATCATCAGATCCAAAGTCAGGAAGTAGTATGGCAGAATGGGCAAATGGAAAGGCACTGCACCATGCAGAGCTAGTTTAATGATAGAGATTCAAAAGAAGAGAAGGACTCCAAAATGTCTGTAAGCAAACCTCAGAGAAAACAGTTTGAGCACCAACTCAGCTGGGCCAAATAAAATCAGAACGCTTGAGGAAAAAGTTGGAAGAGAAATGAGAGCCAGGGAAGAAAGAATTGGAGAAGAAATCAGTTGCGTGGCACAAGAATTACAGAACTCTGCTCAAGCAATAAGTGCCCTAAAAATTAGAGCGGGCCAGATAGTGACTTCATGAGGCGACAAGAAATACTGAAACAAAGTCAAAGGGCTGGAACAAAACAGGAGAAAACGTGAGGCGCACCACTACAAAACACTGACCTGGGGCACCGAGCGGTAGGAAAGACTAAGACTCGCTGGGTTATTGGAACGCCATATCCAGAGAAAGAGCCGAGGCACTCTTTCAGGAAATCTTAAAAGACCCAGAACCAGAGGGCAAAGTAGAAGCAGAAGGAATCCACTAGTTGCCTTCTGAAAGAAATCCCAAATGAAAACTCCCAGGAATTTTAGGACCAACATGCCGGGCTTCCAGACCAAAAAAAAATTCTACAAGCAGCCAGAAAGAAAGAATGAAAAAGTAAGGAGGAGCCACATCAGGCTCACACATAATTTATCAGATACCACTGTTAAAGATCAGAGAATTTGCTATATAATATTCCATAAGGCAAAAGATCTGAGCCAAGAGTAACTTATCCCAGAAAAACTTGCTCTAATGCTATGGGGGGAGGAAGTTGCCCTTTAATGAAAGAGGTCTTCCAAGCATTTCTGCCAAAAAGACCGGGACTGCAGAGAAACTTTGAAATTGAAACAGAGAGGCGGCTAGGTGGCGCAGTGAATAGAACACCAGCCCTGGAGTCAGAAGGACCTGAGTTCAAATCTGGCCCAGACACTTAACACCAAAAAATAGCCGTGTGACCTTGGGCAAGTCACGTAACCCCAATTGCCCTGCTGTCCCCCTTCCAAAAAAAATAAAATAAAAAATAAAAAGTGCTTCTGTGAAGTTGAAACAGAGGAATGAAGAGAAAATAAAAAGAGAAACATGAGTGAACAGTGACAAAAGACTAAACAGAGATAAACTGCTGATATTCAAATGTGGGGAGTTAGCACATGTATCTCCTCTGAACCCTGTCATCATCAGGGTTCACGGAGAAAGTCCAGTTAGACGAGGCCTAGTAATGGTTCTGATATGTCTTGAAGATCTTAAGGAAAGAATGGAAATCAGGGACAAGAGGAAGTCACTGTTTGGGGCATGGAGGTAAGGTGGAAAAGAAGGGTAGGGGAAATTATTTATCATGGTCTAAGTGCACGGGTAGTACAAGCAAAGAAGAGAGGCTGACACTTGAACCTCCCTTTCATCTGGACTGGTCAGAGGAAGGAAAACTACAGACACACACACACACACACACACACACACACACACACACAAAATTAAGTACAAAAACACATTTCACTCAAGGGAAAGTAAGAGGGAAAAGAGAATTGGAAGGTAGATTAAGGGAGGGTTAGATTAAGAGTCTTAAGCCAAATAAACCTGAAGGATGTGCAGAAGTACATGGCAGAGAGTGGGAACCTAAGGGGGTGCTTATAAATTGAGGAAGGAATGAGCAGGTTATGGCATAGATATGTGATGGAATGCTGTTGTCATGCGCTCTTATAAACATTGTGTCCAGCCCTGGTTTCAGAGGGGATTGATGAAACATGCTTCTCGTTTCCTGACGCACAGGTGAAAGACTCAGAAATGAGACAAATAATTTTTGGACATGGCCAATGTGGAAATTTGCTTTGATTGATTATACATACTTTGTGGCAGTCAAAGAAGTAGATGGTGCACTTTTTTTGGAGGGGAAGACAAGGCAATTGGAGTTAAGTGACTTGCCTAAGGTCACACAGTGTCAAGTGTCTGAAGCTGGATTTGAACTCAGGTCCTCCTGACTCTAGGGGCAGTGCTGTATTCACTGCAGCACCTGTGAACTGTTAAACAAAAGAAAGGATTTGTCTGTGGAAGGTAAGAGAGGAGAATTTCCGGGAGCGAGGTAGTTCGATGCCCCAGAGAACGAGGAAGGTAAGAAGTGAGACACTACTGGTTTCACTTCTGGCCAGCATGACTGCCTGCATGAAGGCAGGTGTCCATCTCCCGTGTCTCTAGTTTAGAAAAAACTTGAAATTCACACTAGACTAAACAGTGATCGAGAAATTCAGTGAGAAACTCCAGTAAATGATTTGCAGAACTGGATGTATGTGAGTGTCCCCGGGCATTGGCTCATGACTATAATCAAGTGATTGCCAATCAGTAGCAAGAGCAGAGTCGAAGTTGGACAGTGTGGCTACAGTGAGCTCTAAAAGGCTCTCCACAGAACTTTGTAGCTACTACTTAACATCAAGAAATAGCCTTCCAAGGTACATGCAGAGCTTTTAGAGGCTCTGTCTGTGTAGGAGGGTTTATATACATGTATGAACACATATCTGAGTATATGCACATATGAGTACATAGAGGGCACAGGATCAGTTGAATAGGAAGGAACGATCCTCTGAAAGGTGAAATTCTGAGGTGGGAGAGGGTTAGAATGAGAGGAGACAGGGAGAGACAGAA
>CM053581.1:346927920-346953164 GCA_028627135.1 Pseudochirops cupreus
AAAAAAAAAAAAGTAACCCACACCCCTTGCTGGCGCTATCTTGTCTCCCACCCATTTTTCAGTCCTGCATGTGGGCGGACCCGCCTGGAGACTGATAGAGGACTCCATATTATTAGATCCCCAGTCTTTTTTTCCCTGTCCTCATTCCAGACTGTAATGTGAGCATTTGGCACTATTGGTCACCCTCTTTGCTTTATACCTTAGTCTTCCTTGGCTTGGGAGGTGGTGCTGCTTCCTGCTTCTCCTAACTCTCAGGCTGCTTCTTTCCTGCCTCCTTATCTGACGTCCTATTTTGTTTCTTACCCCTCATATTTTCAGACTAAATTGTTATGTTTGAGTGAATTTGTTGTAAGACAGCTTTGTTTGTTGCATTCTTTAGGAGAGGAATTTGTAGCTAATTTCTTATGTTTTGGGGTTCTCAGTCATTTTTGGTTATGCAAGCCATTTCCCCCATTATAATCCTCTCTTTTGCATTTATAACTTAAGAAATTCTTGGTTATGATGTAACTTTTTAACACTTTTTTTTATCTAGCTGTTCAGTGTGAAAGGAAACCTATTGAAGTATCACGAGAGAAATCTTCCAATTGTGCAGCTTCAACAGAAAAAATTTACATCCGAAAAGATCTTCGAAGTCCGTTGGCTGCAACTCCAACTTTTGTAACAGATAATGAAACAACCAGGTGTGGTATGGTGTGGTGTGGTGTAGTGTGGCATGACGTGGCGTGATGTGGTGTGGAGTGGCTGTCTGTACACGTAAAGTAGCTTCTGGTTGTCTTTCCTCCCAGAGGAAAGGGGCTGATGTGCCTGTTTGTTCCAGGTCTACAGGCCTGCTGGATTCTGGAATGTTTGTGAATATTCATCAGTCTGGAATCAAATCAGAGTCAGCCATGCTGATGACCCCCGATAAGGTGAGTAGGCAACTACTCAGGACCAATTTAAAATTATTGGCCAAGGTTTTGAGAATTTTCCATTACATTTATATCTTGACATCAGTCTTCCCAGGAGGTTTGGTCTTAGATCATCATCAGTTAATCGGTTAACCAACAAGCTTGTATTAAGTGCCTGTTCTATGCCAGGAACTGTGTTAGACCTTGGGGATACAGGTATGAAGAACTAAACAATTTCTCTTCTCAAGGAACTTTGCTTCTAATGGAGAGACAAGGATATATAAATATATATATTATATATATATGTGTGTGTGTGTGTATGTATGTATGTATATGTGTAACAATATGCAGAATAAATATTAAAAGAATAAATACATGGTCCTTAAAAAGAAAATGCTTGGGAGGAAGGGCATGAGCGCTTAAGGGGTGTTGGAAAGACTTCAGTTAGGGGATAGTATTTAAACTCTGCCTTGAAGCAAGGGACTCTGGGATCAAGGTGAAGAGAAAGTGTGTTCCAGGCCTGGAGACCAGCCAAGTGCAAAAGCCTGGAGACTGGAGATGGGGTGTCACATGAGAGCAAAGAATGAATGAATGAAGCATTTGTTCAGCTCTTACCCTGTGCAGAGCACTGTGCTAAGCTTTGGGACCACAAATGGAAAAGTCAGGCAGTCCTTTTTCTCCCTGAGTTCATACTTTAATGGGGGAGAAAACCCCCATGAGAGGTTTCAGCTGCAGGTCAGATAAAAAGGTTCCACAGTCTTTTGGTGTAGCCGCAAAGCTAATGGTCATGCCTCTTCTTTAGTGTCTTCTCCACTTTCTGATGTTGAACCATTTGACAGAGCTGAGGACTTTGGTGATAAGAACTTTGTCTTTTGGGCCTGCAGTAGCTGCCACTATAGTTTTGGAGGAACAGTCCCCAGGCTGCATCTGCACAGGGCTTGCTTCTTGGGATGATGGCCAAGGACACTGGCCTGGAAGTTTTGCTTTTCCCAATGCTCTTGGTTTCAGGGTACTGGGTTGCCTCCCATCAGGGTCTGAAGCAGTGGTTCTCAACCTTCCTAATGCCGTGACCCTTTAATACTCGTATGTGGGCATATCTGCATGTGGGAGGACCCGCCTGGAGACGGATAAAGGAGCGGTGTCTCGGTTCCTAAGACCATCAGAAATACATTTTCTGATGGTCTTGGGCGACCCCTGTGACCCCTGTGAAAGGGTCATTTGACCCATAAAGGGGCTGCAACCTACAGATTGAGAACCGCTGGTCTGAAGGGAGATAGTAATCATGGTGGTATGACTGGACCTGTCAGGCTTGTGCTTCCTCCTGTCTCTCCCTCAGGCTACCTTGCTTCTTCAGTGAGGTTGGCTTCCTTGCCTTGTATATGACCACGGGCACAAACAGAAGCCCAGTTTAGCGGGATCCTTGAGAGTATGAAGAGAAGTGATGAGGAATAAGTATGGTAAGAGAGGTTAGGGCCAGCTTATGAAGGGATTTAAGAGATAAATAGCAGAAGTCATACTTGATCCCAGTGGTATCACAGAGCCACTGGAGTTAATGTCTCTCAGCTTTATCTCTCTGCTCATACAGCCAACACCCAGATTTACTTCATCTTTGCCTCTTGCCTGGATTCTTCCTGCAGCTTCCCAATTGGACATGTCTCTCCCATTCTGTCTCCTTCCAAATTCATCCTCCAACTGTGATGTGATCTTCTCAAAGCCCAGGACTGGCTGGCCACATTGTTAGCCCTCCTTGAGAAGTTTCAGTGGTTCACTGTTGGCTCTAAAATAAAATATTGACTCCTCAACTTGCAGTGAAGGCTTTTTGTAGGCTGGGTCCAGCCTCCCCTTCCATTTTTCCTTTACATTACTCCCCTTCTCTCATGTACTCTACATTTTACCCAGATCCATCTCCTGTTGTTTCATAAGCTGTCCAGCAAGCATAGAACATCTTTGTGATTCATTTCTGCATCTAAGAAGCTTTCTTGTCCTTTAGATCTAAAGTTCAGATGTCACCTTCCAAGGGAAGCCTTTCCTCATGTTAGTAGGCTCTCCTTCCACAAATGCTGTGTTTTTGTGTTTAAATATTATATTCCATAAGTAGAATGCAAGCTTCTCGAGGACAGGGGCTTTCCCATTTTGCCTTTGTAGCTCTGGCACCTAGCACAGAGTGCTTAATAAGTAGATGCTTGTTCAATGAGTGGATTCTCTAAGTTGGGGATAGAAATGTTTGATTGTCCACAAGAGAAGTTTTTACTTCAATTTAGAAAGTGCAAACATCTGTTATGAATGCTGTTAAGACTTGTTAATGCTGCTTCTGCATTCCTCTGGTTAGCAGAGTGCTGCTGTGCTTTGTGATTCCCAATATCTCAAGCAGAAAGATTCTGGGAATTTGAGTAACTACTTATGTTGCTTCTCACAAAATGCCAAGCAGTACTGACAGCTGAATAAGGAGTCAAAATGAGATTTGGATGTGCTCCTATTGCAAGGTGACTGCAGTTTAGAAGAGAGATTGCGAAATTCATTCTCTGCGACTTTGAGGACAATGGAAAGAGGGGAGAGTAGAATGAACCAAACTGTTTAATCTAGGCATATCCTGTTTTGAAAAAAGGCAAAAAATTGTTGTGTTGGTGAGAAAACGGGCTTTGTTGGCGGGTCTCAGATTTTTAAGATAATCACCATTGAAAGTTGATTTCTGGAGGTAGTGATTAGACAAAGAAATCCTTCATCAAAATGGCCCAGGCATCTTCACATGGGGTATTTCTTAGTGTTAACAAATGCCTGATTGTACTCACGGCTTCCATTTACTTTGATAATCGCAAAAACACAGCCACATGCTACCTTCTTTTAGGAGTCCTTGACAGGAGTAATTTGAAAATTCAACAGAAAGAAATGTTGTATACAAGAACTCTGTGTTCACTAGAAACCAGATAAGTACTCTCTTTTTTAAAGTAGAAATCAGAATTTTTCTCTTTGATAAATGAGGAAACCCCAAACACCCTGACTACTGAGGCTCAAGACATGATTTTAGAAACAAAGTCTGGTTATTTTTGGACTAAAATTGAAAAGTAAATATGCATTAATATTGGCCCTTTGCTTTTCAAGGAATGTGTTTACTCCCAATCCCCTTCCCCAAAACACATATTCACACCAGACGCATATCCACATAAACACACGCATGCATGCGTATACCAGTCCACCATCCTTTTCAGTCTGTAGATAAGGATTTTTTCCATCCTGAGAGGACTTTTCCCATAAAATAGGTATTGGGCGTTTTTGCCGTTGGTAGCTATTTCCCCTGAAGAATAGAAGATTTGCATAGGGGAAGGACATGAGGGCCATCTTCAGGTAAGATCATAACATCATAAGTTTAGAGCTGGAAGGGACCTCAGAAGTGATTTTGTCTGGTCCCCTCATTTTATAGACCCAAAAATTGAAGCCAGAGCATTTGAACATTTCACCCAAGGCCACAGAAGTAGTGAGTTTCACAGAACCAGCATTTAAACCTGTGTCATAAGACTCCAGGCTCATTCACTGACCTTTTCATTGCTCAGAGGCTGGCACATTTAAGTGAGATTAACCCGGTTTTTTCTTTTTGATCCCAAAAAGCAGAACCAGGACCAATAGATGTGGAAGCAGCAGAGAAACCTATTTCTGTTCGATGTCAGGAAAACTTTTACTATCTAAAAGTTGAATGGACTTCCTGAGAAAGGAGCAGGCTTCCCTTTGCTTAAAGGTCTTCAAGAAAAGTCCAGATTACCACTTACTGGCTATACTGTGGAGAGGATTCTTATACAGATATGGGTTGGACTGGAGAGCTCCTGGCATCTCAAGGCAGCCTTGGACTTAGAATCCCATCTCAGATGTTTAAGTGATATGACTTTTAGGAAGTCACTTGACCTCATCTGTTAAATGGACATTATAATGTTCATGCTAACTACCTCACAGGTTATCGATGAAGAAGCACTTTATAAAATGTCAGTTATATTATATTATATCTCTCAGATTCTGGGATGGTTTCTATCTTTTTCTTTGGTACATTGAGATGAAATATGGAAAGCGTTTCTAAAACTTTGAGGCTGTT
The DNA here is from genome assembly GCA_028627135.1 of Pseudochirops cupreus. Lineage (NCBI taxonomy): Eukaryota > Metazoa > Chordata > Mammalia > Diprotodontia > Pseudocheiridae > Pseudochirops > Pseudochirops cupreus. The sequence continues at coordinate 346,932,886 of CM053581.1, forward strand.
ATTTTTAATTTGAATTTGCATTCATTAACTCAAATCCCCACAATGTCTCTCTCTACATTTCAAAAGCTAAACTTGAATATTTCAGAGCATGAAGCTCGTGAACACCAGGAAGGGGAGGTTACTAATGCATATTTTTTCCTTTTGATTTTTTTAAAGGCTGAATCATGTCAGGGAGATTTAAGTACATTGGCCAGCGTGGTAACATCCTTAGCAAATCTTGGCAAAACAAAGGACATTTCACAAAGCAGTCCTGAGCTCTCAGTGATTGAAAGCTTAAGTAATGGAGACGCATCATTATCTGACCTGCAGCAGGAGGTACAGACCAGCAGCGATGTGACGAGGTAAGGCATCTGTTAGATCATTAATGGGGACGCATCCCTGTTTCATGTATTTTCAGCAGGAATCACGTTCATACGTTTCATTTTTAAAATTGTACACAAGGAAACAATATATAGTCTGTTCAGAAAGAGTTGTGAAGATTATACACATACATAGTATATGAGGCGCATTGAGCGTTTAGAGATAAATTTCAGGTAGTTCAGTGTTACTTAATATAACAAATTAGACATTTCCCTAGATAATGATAGTGAAGTATAGATGTGGGAAGCATTGGAAAGATTTGAAGAGTTGTTGCACTTTTCGCAGGATGATAATGAGGTTCTAGTCTTTTAGAATGTTTGATTAACCATATCATTTTGCCCACATGTACATGGAGAAAGGAAATTTATTATAATATCATAGATTTAGACCTGGGAGGGGTCTCAGAGGCCATCAGTTCCAACCCCCTTGTTTTACAGAGAAGAAAATTGAGATTCCAAGTGGTTAAGGACTAGCCCAAGGTCACATAGGTGTTAGTGACAGATTCAGGATTTAAACCTAGGTTTCAGCTCCCAAGTCAAGTTTTCTTTTCTCTCATGTCTGGAAATGTTTAAGGGTATCAGTCTCTTGGCAGTGTGGAGTAAAACGTTTTTCAAAGAAGTTTTCATTAATCATCTTTTTTGCAGGGAAGAAAGGGCTATCTTAAAAACAGTGTTTTTCCAGTTTACCAATAACACTTCTACAAAATCTTGCAAATTTCTTTTCTATCTCTTTTTGAAAATTAGTTTTTAAAAGTCTACTATGAAAGTCCAATTTTTTACTTTAAAGTTCAGTGTCAGTACATAAGAGTTTAGAGAGCTAATTGAGACTTTTAATGCCTTTCTCTGAATCATTCAAAATATTGAGAAAACCATGACTTAAGGTGCTTAATACGAATATAGATGAATGAATTTCCCCTTCCTAAGCATCTTTGGAAGACACTGTGCTCTAAAAAGACAGGGCTGGCTGTTGAGTGTCACAAATAGAGAAATAGAGTCTGAAGAAAAGAAGACTGAAAGGCAGATGATAGCATTTTTCAAGTGCAGTAATTCAGATTTTTCGAAGGGCAGTCATGTGGAGTCATGATCAGCCATATTTCGTAGGGCATCAGGGGCTAAAAATCTGACGGTTGAATTGATCCAGTAAGGCAAATTGGAGCTCAGTGAAAAGGAGAGGTGCTTTCCTAAAAATCAGAGGTATTCAAAAATGTAATAATCCATGTGAGTTATTATCATCATTATTATTAGCTCTGCAATCTAGAAAACATTTTAAGTGTGTTACCCCATTTGATATGTGCTCCCCAGTCAGGTATTAAGCTCTCTGTGATCGAAAGCATCTAAGCAGAGGTTAGGAGTCATAGAGGAGATTCAAGAATCAGGTACAGACTTGGGCCAAACACTGCCCAGCCCTTAAGGTTCTGGTATTCTCACAGCCGCAGTTTATGGGCCCCGCGTCTCAGATGATTATAATACCATGCTTTTTAAAAACTCACACAGCATTGAGTAAGATAATTTAGACCAATTCATTGCTGCAGAGACTTTGTCATTTTTTTTTCCATGTTTAAAGGTATCGTCCAGAGGAAATGTATTGTATCTTGAATCTATTGTATCTTGAATCTAAGGACTTGAATCCTTACAAGATCATTTGTGCACTTGCCTTATGTTCAGGATATATGGTATTCAAGCTTTCTGACTTAAGTTAACATTATTTCTTGCCCTCTTCCTAATAAATTTGACAGAGCTTATTATACACCTTTCTAATAAATAATAAATGCCATGACCCCAGGTTTTGAAGAGAACCTTCTACAAAATACCTTTTCATTTAATTTATATATCTGAAAGGGGCCCCTAGATGTTTGATGGTATTTTTAGCAAATATGTAGTTCACAAAAAATGTGTCCTTATGTATGCATCTTTGCCTTTTTGGATGGTTGCCCAAGGGAAAATTGGAGGTTTTGCCCCAAGGTGCTATTTCTAAATGGTGCCATACTAAAGTTTTAGCATCTGAATTTTACGTGTCTTTCTTTCAGTTCTGGAGTTTGGCATTGCTCACTACTTGAGGTCTCTCATTGTAGGGCATTTGACACCCTTGCAAAAGCACTAAACCCAGGGGAGAGTGAAGCATGTCAGAGTTCAGTAGAGAGCATGGAAGCGAGCGTGCACCTGATGGCTGGAGAGGCAAGCATGAATCTCGTCGAGATAGAGGGACCGCTGCTCAGCGATGCACATGTAGCGTTCAGGGTATTTGTCCCCTTTCTTCTAACTTACGATGTGTTCTTAATTATTCAGCCTCCTTTTAACCCCGGCCCAGCTTCAAAGGTATTGTAGTCTTTTCTCCTCATACCTTTCATGTAGCAGCAATGTCATATTGAAAAAGCATATTTGTTCATGGAGGGGTGTCCCTAATAGCACACTGGGTTTATAAATAAGCTTGTCAATAGTGCACTTCATGTGACCTTACATAAAAGTTAAGTTTAGTACCTATGTGAACATGGAATGTCGACTGCTTTGCATGTGTTGGCGTTCATGTTCTGCTGAACTGATGACTGCTTTTGTTCAATGGCTAGCTACTTCCTCTTTCAGAAAAGATATATCCAGACCTAAGATATTGGCTGTATGGTAGCCATACAAAGAACGTAATCTCTGTTATTCTGAGCAGAGTTTAAACTCCTCCCTTGGTTACATTTCTCAAGAAATGTTATTCAAATTAAGCGTATCTGAACGCTATTACAGAGAAGGAGAAGCTACAACTAGCCACCATTATGGTGAATTCTTAAGATTTGAGAGCTTTCAGAATTCTGGAACCTTTTTGGTAGGAGCAGAATAGGATACATTTATGGTAACTTGCTATTAATGGTTTTAAAACCTATAATAACTGAAGAAGAAACAGAAGGATAGAAAATATTTTATCTACTGTTAATTTTTTTAAGGTGGTCAGCTTTCTTCATTGATGTTTGGACTGAAGCTTTAAGTTACTTTTACGATCTTTCAGCCCTGGTTCTTGCTGTCCAACTATCTCATTGCTTCAGTCCTATATGTCTAGCTTAGGTAAACCCTAATTTCACCCTTCAGGTATGTGGTCAGAAGGAATCAGTAGTTCCTCACTTAATTTATTTTTCTTTCATATTTAAGGGATTTTTCTAGAGTAGTCCTTAGAGTTTTTAGTTTTACAGATAAAAGAAAGCATTGCTTCCAAACTGAGCTCCTCTGCAAATGGTTAAATATGGATTGTTCTACGTGGGGCCGGGGCTGTCATGATCGGGACATGCCATGCCATTGGCTTTGATGGAGTGGCTCCCTTCAGTATCAGCTCACAACAATTCTAATCTAGAATTTCTTAGATAAAAGTTACCATTGGCCTGCTTGCTTTTACAACTCTAGGGATATCATTTGAAACCTATGTGATATCCAGTATTTTAGAAAAAAGTTTCCTTATACAAGAATATCCATGATATTCTCCTTTCTGTCTTAAGGTTTCCCCCGCTTTGTTCTACCACTTAGAAAAATGTTTACTTTTTGAAAACTCTTTTGTTAATTCTTTCTTGTCCTAAAAATCTCCTTGTTGAAACAGGCAGTTTCTCTCCACCTTTGCTGAGGCGGTTTTAAGGCTTGATTGACCTGGTCTGACCTAATTTCTTTTCTACTTAAAACTCCAATCTGAGAAACCTTCACCTTTAGGACGCCTGGCATCCTCTTGCTGCTCTCCTTTCTCTGTCACAGACACAGGAACTACTGCCATGTTCTCTACTTATCTTTTTTTTTTTAATTTATGGATTAAAACAAGCATTTCTATGACATAGTATAATAAAAAAGGCAATTGTGCATGAAACTGCAGATCTGCTGTGCACACTGTACATACTTCTATTTATTGGTTCTTTCTCTGGATGCAGAGAGCATCTTTCTTCATATGCCCCTTATAGTGAATTTGGGTATTTACAATAGACAAAATAACTTATTCACTCCAAGTCGTTCTTAACACAATATTGCTGTTGCTGTATACAGTGTTCTCTTGGTTCTGCTCATTTCACTCTTCATTGTTTCATGCAAGTCTTTCCATGTTTTTCTAAACTCAGTGGGCTCGTCTTTTTTTTTTTTTCAGTCTTTTTGGAGGGAGGAAGGCAGGGCACTTAGGGTTAAGTGACTTGCCCAAGGTCACATAACTAGTAAGTGTTAAGTGTTTGGGGTTAGATTTGAACTCAGGTCCTCCTGCCTCCAGGGCTGGTGCTCTATTCACTGCACCACCCAGCTGCCCCCTCGTCATTTTTTACAGTACTCCCTCACCATTATATTCTACAGCTTGCTCAGCCATTCCCCAGTGGATGGGCATCGTTGCACTTTTCAGTTCTTTGCCACCACAAAGAGAACTACTATAAACATTTTAGAACTTATAGGTTCTTTTTCTTTTTCCTTAGTCATCTTTGGAAATAAACCAAGTAGTGGTATTGCTGGGTCAAAGGGTGTAGGTCCTTTGAGGCAATCTGCTTATCTTTCTTGTAGTTTAGATACACATTTCCATTTCTGAGATTCGCAGTGTTTTCAGGCGTTTGCCAAAGTGCTTATTCCTTGTGACCCCCTTTTGAGTTCCTGGACCTTGGTACTTAGAGTAAGTAATACTTGTATTTTTAGATCCCATCAGGGCTTCCTTGTCTTCATCATCCACATCCTCTTACTAGACATTCCAGGCCATTTGGAAATCTGCCTTTATTTCTCTTCCTAGTCCTCCCAGTGATTGAGGGTATGTGTTAGAGTATTGGGATTTTTTTTTATTAGTGATATAAGATTTTTATCTCCATAGGAGATACTTTGCTTCTGTTTCCTTGTCTGTAAAATGACAGGGCTAGACTTGATCACCTCCAGAGTTCCTCACATTTGGAGACTCTTAGCCCCATCAGATGGGGCCTCTGCAGCATCCTGATCCTCAAGGCCCACAGAGAGCCGATGATTTAAGATCTAAGGCCCAGAACTCTGAAGTGGTCGCCTCAGGCAAAAGCTGCACAGTAGAATGTTCGGAAATCGTTAAGAATGTGTTTGTTAAGAAACAAGTTGTTTTGTTTTGTTTTGGCTGCCAGCTTACCTTAATATAGCCCTCTGTACTTTTCCATTGCTTTTTTCATACATTCTCATTTGGCTCTTGCTGCACCTTTGTGAAGTTGGATGTATTGTTGTTCACAATTTCAGAGAAGTAACTGGAGACGTGGGGAGATCACATTTACCAGGCTGGCTTTTAGCAGCGTTTGCTGGCCTCATTCTTGTCTTTAAAAAGAATCAGGAAGTTGTAGAAACAAATAGGAGCATCTATAAATCAGAAATAAAACTTTATGGTTTTAGAAAAAGTCTCCTCTTAAAAGAATTGATTCAAGCCAGATGGATTTGGATTGCCCTGGTTTTCGTCACTCATTTATGAAAAATTTAAACCAAGATTAAACATGTTTTTTCCCCCTTTTTCAATTTGGAAAATGTTCATCTTTTAATCATTAGGGCAGTAAAGTTGAAGATAGAGAAACACACTTGGACATCTGAAGAACTTGGCATCCTTTCTCCATGAAAGATGTGTTTCATGGCTTATGATGTCCCTAGCCAAAACCACTTTGCTCATTTGAAAGATAGAGATGTCACATTTTAAGCAAACCTAGCTTCTAAAACTGATGCGCTAGTGGGTGAGTCCAGGTGAGTCCTTAATTATCGAAGAGAAATGGAGTCCTAAATCCTCAGTCTTTGGAATGCATTTAAAACAAGCAAGTTTTACAAAACCAGTTTACAGTCTGTATAAAGCAAGAAAGAAGCCATGCCTGCATTAGTCACCTTTCATGCATAGCTCCTCAGTTCCCAGGCCTTTTTTTACCTCAAAAAATTTTCACTGCTGTTCCCACTGGCTAAATGTAGGTGTGTTACATTGAGCAATTTTGTTTCCTAACTTCACTTTGAGAAGGGAAAAAATAGCTTGTAGGCAAGGAGAGAATTATTATTTAAACTCATGTATGTAAGTGGATGGCAATATTATATATGAAATAGATTTACTTCCATGTGAACATGTTATATACTAGCCAATACATGCTGTGATCAGATAATTTTGACATTGCAAATGCTGTGGATTTGTTAAAAAGTAATTAACCTACATACCAACCACAGGATTTTTGGTAAATACTCTTAATCTTTTTTGGTTAAAACTAGTCATCTTTGGTCATTCTCCTAATTTTTCAGGCTATTTTTTCCATTTACCTGTGGCGAGTTCTGAAAAGGTATGATGGTTCCCAATTTACTTAACCTGGTCAGTTGCATCATCTTCTTACTTGCGATTCTCTCCAAAAATGTCTCAAACCATTGCATTTCAGTGTTTTTCCCCAATATTTCTCCAGTGTTAAATTGAGAGAGGTTTTTGATATATGAGTGCAATTGTCCGTTTGGATCATTGCTTTGTTATGATGGGTAGAAGAGCTATGTCTAATATTGAACAAAGGCAGTTGGATTTTCATTTTCACATTCATTTTTAGCTTCATAATATTTCTATTGAACCTTTAACTGAGAGCCCCTCTGTAGTCCATCAGCTGTAATAGCAAAGACCGGGCTAACACATTAAAGACCCTTCGCTGTAAAATGCAAAGTGGCTAAGTAAAAGCTTGATGGGCCGTGGAAGATTCTTTATTGTATCTAAACTTCATTTCATTTGAAATACAAAAGGGGCCTATTGCATTATGATCTAGATGTTTAATTTGTTTGTGTGAAGAAAATAAATGTTCATTGCACATAATGATTTTATAAATACAAACCAAAATGTTCAGTGTGTACTGTCGTTGCAAATTTTTACAAACTTGGAAAAAGCAGTAGCTTCCAAAATAATGATACCTCCAAGAAGCAAAGCCAGTTGGCTCAGGCTTCTCCCTTCTGCTGGTTTTTAGCTTCTCTGGATCTCTTAGGCTTCTGGAATATTCTCTGTAGAAGGGCCCTTAGAAATTATCTAGTTCAGTCTCTTTCTTTTACAGATGAGGGGACTGAGAACCAGAGAGAGAAGGTTTCTCATGCACATCACAGAACAAAAGCTAGAACCCGTGTCCTGATTTTATTTTCTCTGTACCAAAAATGGTTACCATATTTAAAATAAGATCTTATGTTTCAAAGAGTTTTTATTAAATTAAAATAGTTTTCCCTTCCTGGATGTCTAATGCCCAGCACCCTAAAGTAAGCATGTGAAAACTGAACTAACCATCCTTCCTTCCCCGCTTATCTTCCTTCTCCTCATCCCTGCTCCGAGCCCAAACTTGCTCCTAACTCCCACTCCTCTGTCTCCAGTGAGGGCCCCACAGTTTTTCCCTACTCCCAGGATCACAACTTTGGAATCACCTTTCTTCCCTCCTCTGTGCTCCCCATAACCAATCACTTGTTCTGTGGATGCCTCAGTGATATTTCTTACACTTGCTTCCTTCCTTTCTAACAACTGTGTTACCTCTGTCTCTCATTTCTTTTCACTTCTGTGACTGTAATAGTTTCCCACCTGGTTTTTCTGCCTCAGTCTCTTCTTCTCCAATCCATCCTTCATACTGCAGTTGGAATAATCTTATCTTATTAATGCACCTTTCTGATTCCATCCTTTCTATTTCAAAGACTTGCTGGGGTTCCCCATTGTTTGCCAAATAAAGTATACATTCCTGATCCTGGCCCATAAGACCCTCCAAAATCTGATTGCAGTCTACCCTTTCAGCTTTACAGCATGGTGTACTCATTCCTTTGTTCTCTCCTCTTTGGTTTCTGTGCCATTGTCCATACTGTCCCTTAGAAATGCCATGCACTCCTTTTTCCCTTCTGTCCCCAACTTAAATGCTACTTCCCCATAAAGCCTTTTCAAATCTTCCCCTCGCAAAAGTGAATTCTCACTGCTGAAATTTCCCATAGTACTTTGCCTAGATCTCTTCTTTGTACTTAAAACCTTTCCCTGAGCCGTAGCTCTTTGTATACATGTCTTCCCTATCTCTTTCCCAATTACTTTCTCAGCTATTGAGAGCAAGGTCACTGTTTGTCGATCCCCAGGACCTAGAATTTAATGGCCAATTTTGACAATTGGTTTTTTGTTAAAAAGTGATTTCTAGTAACAATATTGCTTTACTTTGTTAATTTGTCCTAATGAGAACTCACAAGGTGACTCATTAAAGTTTATCTGCTGCTTGAAGTCTAGGAGATGAAGCTGTCTTAGAAAAGGAAGGCCCCTGGTTTGAAGCTCCCAGTCAGTGTGTCCCAGAAAACATGTACAAGGAAACACGTTTATCAGTAGTTTCTAAACCATCATTTTATTACCTGACTTTTATTTCCATACAGATACAGCCTCAAACATCTATATACATAGCATTATGCCTCACTGTAAGAGATGAAACATAATCCTTACCCTCAGTGATCTTACAGCTTAGTAGGGAAACTGCCAAGTACACCAAAAGTTCTAATAGGAAATTAGTGTGTGAGAGTGCTGTCAGACCTGAAATTACCACCCTCACCTGACTGGAACTCTCTTTCTTCAAAAAATATCATTTTTTCAGTTAACAAGTGTTTATTTTTCTCTTTCTCCCATCTCCCACCATCAGAGAAAAAGGAAAAAGAAGAAAAAACCCTTTTAACAAGTATGCCTAGTCTAGAAAACTAAATTCCTGAATTGTCTGTTTCCAAAAATGTATGTCTTCTCTGCATCTTGATTCTGTCATGTCTGACAGGTGATGAATACCATGTTTTATCAGTCCAGAAGCCCACCTTTTTCAGTTTGACCTTCCATCTGATTTTTAAATAATAGCATTCAGTGACAGCAAAAATGACCGCTGTCTTTACCGTGACACCAGTGGCCAATACCTCAACCATGGAAAGTGATCTGAAGAATAGGTATCATTGCAGCTCTCTCACCAATACATACGGAATATATCTTACCCCTCTCCCAAAACCCAAAGCACCAATGCTATATGGAATCAAATTTTGTTAAGAATATAATAGTTAAGGGGGGCAGCTAGGTGGCACAGTGAAGAGAGCACTGGCCCTGGAGTCAGGAGGACCTGAGTTCAAATCCGGCCTCAGACACTTAACACAAAACTAGCCATGTGATCTTGGGCAAGTCACTTAACCCCAATTGCCCCTTCAAAAAAAAACAACACACACACACAAAAAGAATATAATAGTTAAGGTGTTTAAGTACACAAAAGCTATATCCAAAAGATCCAATCAGGTTTTAAAAAAGAAAATTGAACACCCTCCCTGCATGTATGGTTGTATGTGTGGGCTTGTAGTCTGATTCCATCAGCTTGTTCTTGTGAAAAATAAGCAGTAGCTGACAAAGCATCCAACCTTCCAATTAAAAAGAAACTGTGCATGTTTAGCCTCGTGAAGAAAGGATGAGTATCTTCTAGTTTGTGAAGAACAGTCAGGTACCACAGGCATTAGCCTTTTTCTGTTTAGCCCCAGAGGGCAGTGCTAGCCACAGTGAATGGGAATCCCAAAGGGGCAGACCCTGACATCTTCCCAATAAGAGCTTTGAAAAGTAGAATGGGGGTTGTTCCCAGAAGCAATAGATCCTCTTCAGTGAAGGTCATGAGGTGGAGTTTGGATGGCACTTGCTGAATTATTGTCATCAGGGTGACTCTTACTCTAGTATGAATTATACTAAATGGACCGCATGGTCCCTTGCCACTCGGAAATACTTTGATCATGTGACTGCTTCTGTCATCTGGAGCCCTCACTGTTAGGTTCTTTGTGTCTCCTTAGCCATCCGTCAAAACAAATAAAATGTCTGCCCAGTGTGATGCCTTTTAAAAATGCCATGTGCCTAATGCGTGGCTAAATACTCAGAATTCACACCTATTCGTTCTAATCCAATTACTTTTATGACAGCAGCAGTGCAAACATAGTGGGAAGAGGGGAAATGATTTTTCTGCAGCTGGTGTCATTTTAATACTTCAGGCATGGTTTCAACCAGATAATCTCTAAAGTGCCTTCTCACCGAGATGATTTCATTCTTGGAATCCTCCCTGAGCTAGAGTTGTTTGACCTAAAGAAGAACAAAATTATAAATATTTATGAAGACTTTGAGGGGCCGAGATCTAACCAGTTGATTAATTTTATTTGTTGGGAAAAAGACAATTTTTAAAAGACAGTGAGCATTTTTCTTTTAAAGGGGGAGTGGGTTGCACGGTTTCTTTTGGAAAGAACAAAAGTTTTATTTCATGTAGTTTAATTATCTGGTGAGATTTTTGAAAACAACCTGAAGTAATGCCAGGTGGTTTTGTACCCAAGTATATAAATTTAAATTATATTTACTGCTCTGCTCAAGAATTTGTTACACAGAGACTGCTCCATCATATAGTAATTCTTATTAAATAATATCTAGTGTATCCATATTAGCAAAGCTGTATTTGTATAGACTGTTGATCTGTACCTAACACAGCTTTATTTTATAAAAGTGGATATCACAGTTGTGTTTGTTATTCAGATACCAGACTTGATCCATATGTGAATATAGTTTAGAGCTAGATTTGAAGTCAGAGGCTGTGAGTTTGAACCCTTGTTCTGTCATTTGTCCTGTGTGACCTTGGGCAGATCATTTAACATCTTTAGGTTTCAGCTTGTCAAAATGAGAGGGTTGGCCTCTGAGGTTCCTTTACATTCCTTGGTCTGTGATCCTGTGGAAATGTCTTTGTTTGGTTAAAAGGCAGACAGTACAGAATTTTAGAGTTTGACATTTTTACCAGCATGTATATTATATTAGCAAGACTTAGACTGTAATGTTTTGCCCATTCCAAGTTTATTTGAAGTAAATGAACATTTAGACTTTTCAGTCGCGAGATAACTTATCTGACTCCCTGTTACCATAGCTTACCATGCCTTCTCCTATGCCGGAGTGCCTGAATGTTCACTACATCGGTGAGTCTGCCTCCAGACTACTCTTCTTGTCCATGCACTGGGCACTTTCCATTCCATCCTTCCAGGCTTTGGGGTGAGTGTTTCGCAAGTCTTGAATATAAACACTATTCATAGCACAAATGTATTTTGAGTAAGAAATCTGGGGACAAGAACGAAGGGTGGCGTGTTGGGGGAGGAGTAATAAATCGAGAAATTTAGTTATTTTTTCCACCATGTTATTTTTAATATGTATATTTGTAGTTCCTAGTTATTTCTCAAAATAAAAATAGCCCTTAAAAATCAGTTTGTACCAAATTTAGCATGCAGATAAAATTTCCTCAAACATGATTGTCATCAGCACGTTCTTGATTGCATATTGTTTCTGAAATAGCCGTGAATATGCACTTACAAAGCAATTCCTCTGTGCCAGATACTGTATCAAAACTTGGGGATAAAAAGACAGAAGTGAAACAGTTCCTGCCCTCAGTGAGCTTACATTCCCATACGAATGGATTTTAGGTTTACAGAACACATACAAAGTAGGTACACGTTGCCCTTAGAGCCAGCTGAGGGATGCTGTAATGGTAACGTAATTTGAAGGAGAAGCCTCTTGGAGAAGGTGAGTCAGGAAGGAGGCCAGGGATTCTGCATGGTGGAAGTGAGGAAGGGGATGTTCCAGGCCCAGAGATGGGCTGTGGTATTTTCTGGTGTGGCAACAGCAAGGAGGAGGTCCACCATGACCAGACTGGAGAGTAAACAGAGGGGAATGATGAGTTAAAAGGCTAGGAAGAGGCCCTGAGGCCAACTGCAGAGGATTCTTCTGTCAGGGGGGTGGGAAGGAGCATCTGCCCTGCACATTGGTTTGCAAATAGACGTAAAGTCAAATGTGTTGCCAGTGCCCCGCAGGGACTCCCCTGTAAGCATAACACGACTCTGCCCTCATCTTTGTTAGCATACAACCACAAAGAGCAGCCGAATCTTAGACGGGAAGCCGGCCAGTCTGCGTCTTTGTCTTCTGCACAGCGTAAGCCGTGGCCTGTTCTGTGCTGTTGAGCAGGGCACTTGGACTTCCCTGCATTCCACTTGGCTCATTTGCCTTCGTTAGTGGGACCTCCCACCTGCCTTCCTCTGAAAAAGATTGAGAAGCCTAAATCCAAAGTACTTTAAGATGTATTGTCATAAATCATTGATTGAGGCCTCCTGCATTGCAGTCTGACTTGCTTTGAAGCAGGTTTAGTTGCACAATGGGTAACCCACATCCCCTGAAATATAACTGCCTATGAAAACAGGAGGATGTGGAAGGAAGGGGTCACTTATAAAACATGCGACTGACTTTGGGGCCTTGTGGGCCCATTTCTCTGAGAGAAAAGATGGGTTCATTTCTTTGTCTTTGTGTCTGCAGTAGGGTGTACCTTGTGCACAGTAGGTGCTTTCTATATAATAATTCAACTGGATATCTGATCCAAACCCCTCATTTTAGAGATGGGGAAACTGAGTCTCAGGAAGATCAAACAAATGCCTGATCAGGACCAAGCCAGGTAGTGAGTGATATGTAGCCGAGCTAGAATTTATAGGATTCTACATCTGGAGCTGAAAGGGAGCTCAGAGTTCCACTAGCTTGTGCTCCAGAGGAGGAGGCCAAGGCTCAGAGGGTCCTCTGGCTCTGGCTGTGCCTCTTGTCCCCTCCCATCACCCTGAGAACACTGGGAAAGAAGAAGATGGTGAACCTGGACAAAAGGCCAGAAGTCACTTGTGACTGTTGTGATGATTTGATTTGCATAATTTTCCCCTCGAGGGACAAAAAATATTTGCTTTCAGAATCTGTGTTTTGGTTATTCCTATATTTTTTAGTAGAGGGCAAATTTACCTAATGTTAACAAATTGTTAATGCCTGGGAACTCCCTAGGTCTCTGAACTGCTGATTGACATGCTCAAACCTCAGTTAGTAGAAGGAGACATTTTTATCCTCAGTAGTAGCCTTGTTAGATTGTCTCAGTGACAATAGCAAAAGAAAGGGCATCTTTCAGTGGAAATCATTTTAATTTCCTTGTCATATATAACACCATTGATTTTAAGTACTTCTGTTTAATTAATTATGTGTAACTGCCCACTGTAATTAGACCAAATATTGAAGGGATGGGGAAAAAGAACATTGCAACTTCAGGTGATGGTGTCATGACTTCCGTAGCCTTAGTGACAGCCATCTGGAACCTGAGGGGAAAACCTATTTTGGTGGAACTACCACAGGGATTTATGAAATTAGAATAAGTGATGTGGTGATAGTATTCAAGGGCATTCATTGGAGTGTAGGCTGCCCTATTTACTGACTCAATCTACATAGTTGATAGACACTAGTAGTCTGTTGGCTTCATTAGTTAAGTATTAAAAATCCTGCTATTATTGCCCAGACCTGTGATTTCATTGATGGAGGAAACATCTGGTGAGAAGAATACCCTTGTCAGCTAGAGCAGAAGGGCAACTCTTTCACAGTAGAGAGTCTTGAGTAGTGTCTGGGCGGGAGCCCTGAGAGGCCATAGCAGCCGGGGTGGGTCAAAAGGCAGAACCTGAGCTCTGCTCTTTCTGACCCCATTCAATTTGCTGCTGCTCATAATGCTTAGAAAATGACTGTTTAAGAGCACAGCACTTGGAATTGGGAAGGAAGGAGTTAAGATTCTGCTCCCGAAATGTACTGTCATCCCTATGGACAAGCCATTTAACCTTCACTTTTCTTGTCCATGAGAATAAAGACTGAACTTGTGATTTTATCGATACAGGGCATTCTGGATGAGGCTCTGCTACTGACAGTCTGGTAGAGTTGCCTAGGGCACTGAGGGGTTACTTGGATTGCCCAGGGTCACACAGCCAATATGTGTCAGAGGTGAGATTTGAACCCTCGTTTTCCTACCCTCTCAGCTGAGAACCTGGTCTTGTGCTTCACGGAAGACCGAGCCTGTTTTGCCAAGAGCTTCCTCTTTTCCCAACCTCATCATCTCTGCCACTCAGATGTCTTCTCTCACTCTCTCCTCTTTTATCCATTTCTCACTTGAAGAGGTGGCCCTGCCCTTTGCCAAGGCCAGCCCATCTAACTGAACAAGTGACCACATTCTATTCTGTCCTCTCCAGCTTATTCTCACCCCCTCTCTCACTCATCTCCAGCCTCTCACTATCTACTCTTACTTCCCTGTTGTCTACACACGTGCTTGTGTCTACCCCATCCTCACAAAAGCCTCACTTGTCCATCCACCCATCCCCACTTGCTGTTGTCCCATGTCTCCTCCTCTTCATAGCTCAGGTCCTTGAGAAGGTCCTCTACAATCAGTCCCTCTTCTCTCTTTCCAGTTTGGCTTCTGGCCTCATGATCTCTTCATGACCAGATCTGTTGACCTTTTCTTGGGCTTCATCCTCAGGCTCACTGTCAGTCACTCTTTTCTGCTGGATGCCCTCTACTCTCCAAGTTTCTGTATGGCTGATTCTCTCCTCTGGCCCCCTCTCAGTCTCCTTTGCTGCTTTATCCGGGTCCATGTAACACATCCAGTAACCTGATAACCGTAGGAGTCCCCAAAACTGTCCTGGGGCCTTTTCTCTTCTCCTTTTGTACTATTTGGTGAAGTAATTTCATCAGCTCGCATGGATTCAAATGTCACTTCTAGACAGATGACTCTCAGTCAGGTCTGTTTGTCCAGCCTCGACCTCCTGGCCTCCAGCCCCACGTCTCCAGCTGCCTTTTGACCGTCTCTGACTGGACGACCTGTAGACATCAGGAATATGGCACGTTCAGAACTGAACTCATTGCAGTTCCCCCCAAACCCTTTCCTCTTCTCTACTTCTTCCCTATTGCTGCTCCTGCTCATAATGACAATGTTTGCAAGGCGCCTCCCGTGTGAGCACCAGGCATTGAGCTGAGCACTTGGCAAGTGCTGCCCCCTTTGATTCTCACAAGAACCTTAGGAGTTAGGAAGTATTTTGATCCCTATTTGACCGATGAGGAAATGGATGCAGACATGGATTCAGTGACTTTCCCAGGGTCACCCATTTAGTCATTGTCTGAGGCTGGATTCGAACTCGGGTCTTCTGGACTCAAGACCCACATCACTGCCCTTTACATTATTGTTTTTAATTCTGCGTGTCCTTAGTGACAAGCTCATCCTGCTCTCTTGCCCAGAGGACCTCTTAGAGGGGGCAGCATTTCCATCTGCACTGGCCATTCTCAGTGCTGGCTGGATTTTGGCACCACTTGGTGCTTCAGAGTAGCTTCACAGAATAAGAATTTTAGACCTGGAAGGGACCTTTGTCCAACCTCATTTTACAGGTGAGTAACCTGAAGCCCGGAAGAATGGACTTAATCATGGTCATGTAGCTTCTCCAAACCGAAATCTGACTCTTTTCTTTGAGCTGTGTGTTTTCTCATCACTCTGTGGAGTCTGCTCATCTTCCTCTTCACTCATGGAGAATGTTAGGAAGCGGGGACTCGTGTTGTATGTGGAGAGGCCATGTGGTGCCGCGGGGGCAGCTCTCTCCCCTCTCCTGTCAGCATTGGCCTCGGTGGCCTTTGAGGCCCTTTCTAGCCCTTTGGGTTCCATGAATGCTCTCAGGCTCTGCAGGTGTTTCCCTGCTCCTCCTTTCGTGGCAGAAACACCTTGCTCCTCCAGGTTCTTGACTCTTCCTTCTTATGGAGGGCAGACAGGGTTATCAGACACGCCGTGTGCAGGAAAAGACTTCTCTAGAAACCACACTTTTCATACTGCCTCATGTTCTCCTGACTTCTCCCTCCCACAGGTAGCTAATATTAACCCTCAGTGGGTGGTTCGGCTTCAGCATTTTCCAAACTTTCATCTGTCAGAGGCTCATTTCTTAAAGGGGTTTTCACTTTATTTCTTTTCAAGCTTAAAAGCAAAATTTAAACACAGTCATTTTTAAACAGATGTCCTATGCTCTCTTGATGAATCAAACAGAAATGCCTGCTGTATGCAGGTCCCTGGGCTGCGTGCAGCAGGGTGTTTGCCTAGATATCTTAGCTGGTCCCTGCCTTCAGAAAGCTTGTGATCTCCTAAGGGTGACAGACAGCGTGTCTAGACAAATAGTTACGATAATGAGGCAGAAGCAGATAAACACCAGAGAGGAAAGCTACAGCATCCTGGGTATAGGGCTACCATTCCTGCCTGCCCTAAAATGCAGATTACAGGGCCTACCCTGCCTGCTTCTTCATAGGAGCGAATGGATGAAAGCAACCTCAACAACTGGCAGGTAGAGCTTATGGGAACCCAATACTATTCTAGTAGAGGCCCGTTCCTTTCTTTTCTCTTGTCGTAATGCAGCCTTTTCACTGCTTCCTCTGCTAGGGCACAGACTCACCTGTGCTAGTCCCTACTAAGGAAATAGGCTGTTACTGATTAGTCTCAGACAAAATAAGCTTTCCAGTTCTTTCTGATGGGGTGGGGCTCGTCTGTCCCCACTTCTTGGCCATTGTCTTCAAAAGTAGTATCTTTAATCTGGCTTCTGTCTGGTTTCTTAACCACTGTTCTGTGAATCGTCTCCAGTTTCTCCATCTTTCAACATTTGGAGGCCGAAACAAAACGTTTCACTTATTTAAACTTTTCATGAGGGTCTAGGTTGGATTATTAATAAGGGCCAATATGAAGACTGCTTCCTAGAGCACCAGGATACAAGCCACTAAACTTAGAGCCATAGATCCAGGTCATAAACCCCACAGAGATCAAAGGCAGAGAACTTTCACACAGAACAAAAGATTTGTGGCAGCAAAAAACTTGGAAACAAAGGCTATGCCCTTTGACTTGGGAATGGCTGGACAATTCTGCTACTTAGAGAAAATGTAATATTTTTGAGTCTTAAAATGCAATAAAACTGAGGAATTCAGAGAAATAGGGAAAGAATGACAGAGAGAGAAGAACGCAAGAGAACAGCCTGTACAGAACAGTTACAATAACTTAAATAAAAACCACAGTATAAAAGGCGGTGAGGCTCTTATTCATTGCAGTAAGCAGTCTTGACTGGGGAAAACAGATAATGAGACATTTCCCTCCACTGCATTGCAGGTGCAGAATATTACATTTGTGGGTCTGTTTTGTTAGTGTTTTAATTCTTACATGGGAGGTGTCTGTGGGGATGGGGAAGATAGCCTGGGGCGGGGGGGGGGTAAGAAGTCATCGGCAAAAATCCATTAATCTTCCCCTTAAATTTGTCACTTCTGTGATATTAGGGTGTGTTTTTCTCCCCATGGGCCAGTAACTTTATTTTCTGTGACCTAACCACGTGCTGATTATTGATCAGAGCTCCCCACTCTCACATTCTTTTTTTTTGTTCTTAGTAAAAATGCCCTTAGAACTCTTTTCAGAGGTGGGGGATTGCAGGTATGTAATGTTGCAGCTGCTTTTAGGTTTCACTAAAGTCTTTTTCTTTCTTCTGAGAGAGGGCTCTGAGATTCTTGGTTGCTGGAGATAGTAGTGTCAGACAGGATCCATCATGAAATAACAGTGGTGTCAAAAACCTGAAAGAGCAATAAAACTGAATAACGAGATAAATGAAATACCCCGATAGTATGTAACTCACAGCTGTAATCTTTAGGACGATCAAATGACCCCTTTCCGAGAAAATTCCTTAAATGCCTGTGAATAAACTTTCAAGTGGTATTAGTAAGCATCAAGGAAAGAATCTTTACAGACTTTGAAGGCACAGTTTTTAACTCATTAACTTTATGATCAGGTTTATATGCTTGGGTTTTTAGAGATTTTTTACATTTTTCTTTATATAAATTCATTTTCTCTTTATAGTTGTTGCATGGATAAGTTATTTTAGTTGCTGCCACTAAGAAATATGAAATGAAACTCCAAATTTTTATAGCCGTAATACATTTTTAAAACAATGAAGACATCTCAGATGAATAGACTGAATTTAGTACAAGTTGGTTGAAATATTTACCTGTTTATCTCATTATTAACTCTTTAAACCGTAGAATTGGGCATGACTCCTCCTCTTTAGTCTTCTTAAAATCATTTATTGCATTTTACTTTTTAAGTGGATTTACATTTCAGTGGATTAATTATTAAATGTAATAAATACATAGTGTTGATGGAGTAGTTAAATAAACTGAAGTTTGCCTTGTGTTGTCTTTTTCTCTGTACAGTCAAGAAAACAGCATCTCATTAGTGAAAGCATATTGGAATGAACTCTTTACCCTCGGTCTTGCCCAGTGCTCTCAAGTAATGAATGTGGCCACAATATTAGCAGCATTTGTTAATCGTCTCCACAGTAGCCTTCAGCAAGGTAAAAAAATACCTCTTTCGTTTGCAGGATAGAGGAACATGTTATACAAAGTCTTGTTTAGGTGAACATTTAAAAACTTGATGTATGGAAAGTCTACAAATGTTGCAGATATCACATACCTTTTCTTCTCTTTTACATTCATTAACTATCAGAAAATGTTTGTTACAAAGGAGTTCAGAAAAAAAAATAGCATCCAGAGATTATAATAATAGGTGAGGAAGGCATGCCATTACAGGTCAGGCCTTCCAGACTCAGGCTAACTTGCCCACGATGCAAGTTTGCTAACTTCTATGGTAAAATGACTCACATCATCTGGTCAGCTTACCTCCGTCCTGGTGTTGACACACTGGCAAATTGGATTAATTATCACCAGGTTTCCTGGTAAATCAGGATATAGGGAGTTGGCTGTCTGCAAGGGATATCTTTATCAGATGGTGGTGGTTTGAATCACCCTTCAGAGTAGGTAAAGATTTGCTGTGTGGCTTGTATTTATGTCAGCCTGTCAGGGTTCCTCATCCCTTATGCAATGCTGATAGTAGTCTTATTAGTTTTTTTTAAAAAAGGCAGTAATTTGGGATCAGAAGTTCTTGGTTTGTGCCCTAACTTCTAGTAATTTAATTGGGTGCCTCATTTTCATCAGTAACAAGTCACACATTAATACAGGCTCACTTCTGGCAAGTTTGAGTCATTCACTCAGCACCTGGAGTGTAGAAGAGGAGAGAGCAAGGCTGGAGCAGCATTTATAACTTCTTTGTGCTTTGTCAGTCGAAGAAGAGGTGACTCCTGACCTAAATATTTCATCCTTCTGTCCTCTCTTGTCCTTGAACTTGAATCCATCTTACTTTTAGGTTTCTAGACTTTGTTCCTATCACGTCAGGCTTTACAGCCTGAAATGTTGTTTGTGACTTTTTTAAAATTCTGGAAAATTGTATTTCTGCCATTTCCCTTTCCTTCCTCAAAGAAATATCAATATGAGTGAATTCAGTCCCCCAAATTTTAAATCTTTGGAGTGTTTTTGGCAGATAGTAGTTTTTGAGTGTGTTCCCCTTAGAGCCAAACTTCTGAATGTTGGGTTTGTGACGTTTTACGAAGAGGAAATGTTGCCTTTTGGACTTGTCTCCATGTTTTTGTATGCTGAATAACTTCCATTTCATGCCCTCTTCAGAGGTTCTCAGATTTAGAAAGACTATCAGAATTGTCAGATTTATCAGATGGCGCATGAAAAATGAAATGTCACTTTTCCATGATTGTGTAATACCGGGATTTTTTTCTGTCATTCCAGATAAACTGTCAACAGAGAGAGGAAAAGTCATGATGGAACACATCTTTAAGCTCCAAGAATTCTGTAACAGCATGGTCAGACTCTGCCTGGACGGCTATGAGTACGCTTATCTGAAAGCCATAGTGCTCTTCAGTCCAGGTAGGTAACCCTGAGCTCCTTCTGAAGTTATGGGCACCAGTTCTTGCTCCTGATAGAATACTCATGGCTCACCTCTACACTACCTCCTCCTTGTGGGACATTTCATCCCACCCTGTGGGAGCACAGGCCCCTTCTCTACCCTAAGAGCAGTGTAGGTGTAGATCCTGGCTCTAATCTTAGCACAGTGTTTCCCTTCTTAGGCATATCTCTGCTAGGTATCTTTGGATGGCCCAGATCTAAGAAATGAGGGTCTTTATAACTTTACATATAAAATTCCAGAAGCCTCACCATAATCTCTTTTTTCCCTCAGTATGTTTTTATTTTTTATTCAATATTTCTCAATTATATGTAAAAGAATT
>CM053581.1:346953264-346965823 GCA_028627135.1 Pseudochirops cupreus
GGATCAGAATATCTAATTCACAGCTGATCATCATACAGTATTGTTGCTGTGTACAGTGTTTTGATTCTGATCAGTTCAGTCGGCGTCAGTTTAGGCAAGTCTTCCCAGGTTTTTCTGAAACTATCCTACTCATCATTTCTTAGAGCATTTAGCCATTCCCCGATTGATGGACATCCCCTCAATTTCCAGTTCTTTACCACTGCAAAGAGTTGCTATAACTATTTTTGTATAAATAGGTTCTTTTCCTTTTTCTTTGATCTCTTTGGGATACAGACTTGGTAGTGGTATTGCCAGATCAGTAAGTATGCACAGTTCTGTGGCTCTTTGGAGGTAGTTCCAAATTGTTCTCCATAGAGGTTGGACCAGTTCACAACTCCATCAGCAGTGTATTAGTGTTCATGTTTTTCCACATCCCCTCTAAAATTTGTCATTTTTCTGTCATATTAGCTAGTCTGATAGGTGTCAGGTAATACCTCAGAGTTGTTTTAATTCGCATTTCTCCAGTCAGTAGTGGTTTAGAGCATTTTTTCATGTGACTATAAATACCTTTGATTTCTTCTGAAAACAGCCTGTTTATTTCTCTTGACTATTTACCAATTAGGGAATGACTCCTCTTATAAATTTGACTTACTTCTCTATATATTTGAGAAATGAAGCCTTTATCAGAGACACTTGCTATAAAATTTTCCCCCCAATTTCCTACTTTCTTTCTCACTGAAATTTCTAACAGAAAATGTTCCACTTTGATTTTTCAGCACTGTGATTTCTCTGCTACTTCTCTAGTTATTAATTCCAGCGAAATGAACAAAAACTGGACTATCAGCTGCTGAATATTGCATATTGGCTGTGCTCATATATTTTTCATGTTTATGATTTTGGTTGATTTTCAAAGACCGCACAGAATAATGTGAACCATGAGAAAATCTGCTGGCCCTGAATGACATGAACAAAATTAGTGAAGCTTTTTTTTTTATTCTTATTCCTGCTCCTAATGTTCTACATGAGTTAATCATGTCTCCCCATTCCTCGCGTTAGCCAGTTTGCCAACTCTGTTCTGCTGTCCCCCAGGCTCACAGACACAGCTAACAGTGAAACCTTTATTCAAGCTGACAT
The DNA here is from genome assembly GCA_028627135.1 of Pseudochirops cupreus. NCBI lineage: Eukaryota > Metazoa > Chordata > Mammalia > Diprotodontia > Pseudocheiridae > Pseudochirops > Pseudochirops cupreus. Next base: position 346,954,378 of record CM053581.1, read on the forward strand.
ACAGTTCAGCTGCATTAAGCTAAATAATTCCAGATCCTTTCAGTTCTCATTTTTTGTTCTGTTGTAGTCACCAGAGAACTCTTCCTGTCTCTTTTAGCTTTTCCTTAATTTTGAATATTAATTGGTAATGTATTTTTGTCATTGGTATCTTTTTGTGCATTTGCTATTATAGCTATCAATAATTGCCTTGGAGAATTTTTCTTTCCTATTTTGTGTAAGCAATGTTTTGCCTGCAAGGGTTAAACAGTTTTCAAAATCAGTAGTTTCAAAACTGTTTGACTCAAGCAATAAGAATGATTTTTTCTTAGTGAGAATGTGGTACAGGACATGATCTGCCAGATTTCTCACTGTTTCCAGGGCATTTTTAGAATCTTGTTTTCAACCTCTGATTGATGCACAAAATAATAAGAATTACTTCCATTGCTTTTTGTTATCTTTATTGGTTATCTCTTTTTGTCTAGAAGTCTCCAAGTTTTAGAATTCTGCTTGGGTGTCAGTGTGTATATCATGCCACTGATAATAGTAAATTATACTTATTGCCAGGTACTAGGTGGCACTGCAGTGGATAGAGCGCTGGGCCTGGGGTTAGGAGACTCGTCTCCCTGAGTTCAGATCTGGCCTCAGATGCTTACTAGCTGTGGGACCCTAGCCAAGTCACTTAAGCCTGTTTGCCTTGGTTTCCTCATCTGTCAGATGAATGGAAAAAGAAATGCCAGACCACTCTAGCATCTTTGCCAAGAAAACCCCCAATGGGGTCATGAGGAGTTGCACATGTTTGAAATGACTGAACAGCAGCATACTTAATTGTACTTTGTAGTTTGCAAAGCCTTTTTCCATGCCAGTGATGGAAAAGGACAAATGTTGCTGTTCTTTAGTACCTTGGTGTTGTCTAGATTCTAAAATGTGACCCCCATCACATCTTTGGTCTTTGCAGGAGAGGTTATAGGGCCACCACCTCTTCACTCCCAGAAGCCAGCCCCTCAGAATTGTAGGCTAAGACCACATGAACTTTCTTAGCTGCCATTATACTGTTTACACACACTGAGCTTTTTAGTACACCAACTTTAGGGTGCCAGAACTTTCAAAGGAACTACCGTCTAGCTGTAGGTCTCCCACCTAGTACTTGCCACACTGACATTTTGAAATGATCTTCTGATTATCAGGAACAATTCCTGCATATTCCGTCCTGAGCTCTGTTCTTAGGTCCCCAGAAGCTTGTGGGCCATATCAGTGTTCAGTGGCCAGTCCTGCCCTTGAACTCATCTTGTCACAAACCAGATTGATCTGCCCTCCTCACAGACAGGAGCCCCACCTTGGTCTTTCCCCTGTCTCTCGGTGGCATTATCACTTGTGCAATTATCTAGACTTAGAACCTTGGGGTCACCTTCAGTTCTTTCTTCTTTCTTCCCTATTTCTAGTCACTTTGAGTTCTGTTCATTCTTCCTTGGAGACTTCTCCTCTGCCTGATCTTTCTGGTCCGTCCTCACATCACCCTACACACCTGGAAGTCTACGGCAGCATTTGTGATGATTTCCCACCACCACTTGGCTCTTAACCTGCCCCTCCTCAGAAAACTTGCCCTGCTTCTGGATGACTTTCAAGGTCTCGTACCCCTCAGTGTCCTGCTCCTTCCTGATCTGTGCCTTCTCTCCTCTTACTGTCAGTGACCTTTCCAGATCACCCAGCTTGGAAGGTAGCGCTCACCTCCTGCTTCATCACTGACGTCTTTTCCAGTTCACCATTATGTCACCTGCCACGTGATTCCATCTAGTATGTCAGGGTCTCAGGTCTTATCTGAAGGTACACAGGTGCTCTGTGTGTGCGTTAGTCTTGTCATTCTCACTCTGGGCTTTGTTCTGGATACCTTTGGTTTTCCCCAGAGTGATGCCATTGGAAAGAGTCCTGGCACTGGAGTGAGGGCACAGGAAAGGCTTGATTGATAAAGAAATTATGGGATAAAGACCACCACTGCTTGGAATTTATTTTAGGCTAGTGCTTAATGTTTTTTATCATGAACTTGATGTTTCATGGTTTTCAGTCACGTCCAACTCTTTATGACCCCATGTGGGGTTTTCTTGGCAGAGATACTGGAGTGATTGGCCATTTCCTTCTCCAGCTCATTTTACAGATGAGGAAACTGAGGCAGACAGGGTTAAGTGCCTTGCCGAGGGTCGTACAGCTAGTAAGTGTCTGAGGCTGAATTTGAACTCAGGTCTTCCTGACTCCAGGCCTGAAGCTCTGTCCACTGCACCACCTAGCAGCCCTCATTCTGAATTTAACAACCCCCCAAATAACATACGCCTTTCAAGGACATTATTTCTTTCTTAATTGCTGTTCTAAGCATTTTTTCAATCACTCAGTTCAGGTTCTGATGACTATTATGTATCAGCTCTTGCAACATTTTCTTCCTTTCCTCAGTGACTTCAATGCCTACTTTAGCCTTTCTCCACACCCTGACTCCTGCCCAGATCCATATCAGTCAGTAAAGCGTCTGCGGACCTGCTCTGTGCCAGGCACTGAGCTAAGCAGTTGCTCTGTTCCATATCAGTGTTCCTTCAAATACCTTCACTTCCCACTTCTTCAGTTTGCTCATTTCCCATGACCTTCTCTCTCACTGTCAGCCGCAGACAGAGAGAGCCATCGCCCACACAATCTGAGATACCTTTATCTGCTCGTAATCTCCCATCAATCCATCTCTCCCTGTCTTGTTACTCATAACCTTGTTCTCCGTTCTCACCGTGGCCTTTATTCTTTGAAACGTCTTATGAGATGTTCAGCATAAATTTATTTCCATAGACCATCATTTTTGCAGCCGTTCTCCACAGTTATGGGTACTCTTTTCTTTTGTAGTTTGTTCCCACATTAAAAGGTACTGTAGCTCATAGTTTTGTGGCTATGGATTCCTTCCCTTTTTCTTTTAAATCTTAGAGACATACCTCTCCTCATCTTCACAGACAGTGAAACTGAGGCCCACCCAAGTTAAGTCATTTGCCTAAAGAGGCACTTAGTTAACATTGGTCGAACTTACTTTAGTGGAGGCCTAGAGAGGATACTGACTTGTGCTCAGCCATCCAGTAGCAGAACTAGAACAAAACCCAAAGTTTCTGAATCATAGATTGGAGGTCTGTTTACTAACCCTGTCCGTAAGGAAGATCATTGAACAGTGATATAATTTCTTCAAAGACTGTGTTTTTCTCCTGTGCTTGCTGATTCTGTTACAGGAAAATGCATGTCAGAATTCATCTAAATGCTCTTATGACTTTTATCCATAAGGGCACTAGTCCTTTAGCGTCTGAGAGGCAACCCTGGGGCAGGGACTGGTAGCATCAGGAGCCCGGATGAGCACCTGCTTTTCTGTCCAGATCTTCAGCTCTTACCCCAGGCTTAGCGACCAGGAGGTGAGGGATCTGTAGCTGTGGTCAGTGGCTTCACGGAAAGCGCGTGCTCAGGGGTGGTGTTCCCTAACGGTACTTATGCACTGAGCCATCTGCTCAGGTCTGGCACCCGCTTAGCCTTTCTGACCTGAGATAACCACGTCTGCCTTGTTGTTTCAGATCATCCAGGTCTAGAAAACATGGGACAGATTGAGAAATTTCAAGAAAAAGCTTACATGGAGTTTCAAGATTACCTAACAAAAACATACCCAGATGATACCTACAGGTTTGTAGAGCTTACATGATTATGCAGCGATCTTTTCTGTATCAGATGAGATGAGGTATGCAAACTGTTCTGCAGACCCAAGATGTTCAGCATAAATGCCAGCTGCCGTGGGTGGGGGTGGGGGTAGTAGTTAGTACTTAGTAGTAGTAGTACTTCCTTGGGGATTACAGAAAAGACCAATTCAGTTATGCTCATTCGAAATTCTTTTAGAAATTAGCAACAATGCCTCTATAGTTAGATTTATTTCAAAAATTGGGGCAAGAAATTTTTGTGTCACTGAGTATGTCAGGAGTTTCCTTTCAACGAATAATTGTATTCATTCATTTATTTTTTGAAGCTGGATCTTTGTCATACCCACAGGCTCAGTCCCATTGCTGCTCAGCACCTGTGGAAACTGACTTGCTTAGGCTCTGTACCTGTGCCAGGCTGTACCTCCATACACAACCTGGAGCCTGCCATATCATTGGTGCCCAACTGAGAACCCCCTAACCCAAGGGAGCTACTCACCTTGGCCTCCCCAGGGATTACAGATAGGCGTGTACTGCCTCACCCTACCTAGTTATAAACATTTAAATAAACTTTGACTCACTTAGCAACATAGAGGTTTTTGTACTCTGCTCTTTTGCTATATATGGAAATGCTGTGGGGTGGGGTGGGGTGGGGGCAGAAGAAGAGATCAATTCAGAATGTTTTTCAATGCAGTAATAAAGTCTTAGCTGCCTGGGCCTGTGACACACTGAGTGACTTGCTCAGAGTCACCTAGTGTCAGAGGTGGTACTCAGACATGTCTTCCAGTCTCTTTTGACTCTGCTGCCCTGTTGTTTTTGTAGACCATGGATCTGACCTTGTCACCCACATCCCTCACAAACCCTTACTGCTTTTCCATTGATCTTGGTGTTCAGGACCCTGTACAGTAGGCTTCTAACCTACTTACCCAGCCTTTTCTTCTTGTGATCTCTGTTATGTCCAACTCTCTGTGACTCTCTGGACTTTATAGTATGGCAGGCCCTTCTCTCCCTCCTCTATCTGCTGAAGTCTGTCCAAGCTCATGTTTATTGCTTCTGTGACACTCTCTATCCATCTCATTCTCCACAGCCCACCTTTTCTTTTGCCTTCAATCTTTCCCAGCGTCAGTGGCTTTTCCAATGGGTCCTGTCTTCTCGTTATATGACCAGAGCATTTAAGCTTCAGCTTTAGTATTTGACCTTCCAGTATTTGACTGTCTGATCTCCTTGCTCTCAAGGGGCTCTCAGGTTCTTCTCCAGCACCACACTTTGAAAGTGTTTATATAATTTTTCTCATATTCCACTCTCACAGTCATACATTACTACTGGGAACACCATCGCTTTGACTATATGGGCCTTTGTCAGCAAGGTGATGTCTCTGCTTTTTAGTCTGCTGGCCAGGTTTGCCATAACTTTCCCTCCAAGGAGCAAACATCTTCTAATTTCATGGCTGTGGTCGCTGTCTGCAGTCATCTTTGAGCCCAAGAGTATGAAATCTGACTCTGCTTCCATTTCTTTTCCCTGTTTGCCAGGAAGTGGTGGGACCAGTTACCAAGGTCTGAGTACTCTCTGAATCACAGCTCATGCCCTGTCTTAGACAAAGGGAACTAATCTTCATCTGCTATTCAAGTACTATCCTCTCCTGTCTCCACCTCTTTGCTCACACTTTCCCCTGTTTCTGTAATCTATGACCTCCAGCTTTGCCATTTCTGTCTCTTGATGGCCTTTGCTTCCTCCTTTCGAGGTGGGCGTTGGTTTAGATGACCTTTAGGGTCCCTTGAGCTCTAGATCTATACTGCTATGATTCTGACCTTAGGAGATCAGTCAAGTGCCCCCCCAAATGCCTCCCATTTGACTTATTGACAAGGGATTGTTCTTCTCCATGAACAAACCCTTTGGATCCTTGTGTAAATTTTATTTGAGCTTTAGGTGGTGGTGCTGAGTCTGGGGATTCAGTAAACCTGCCTGGCCAACACTTGTGTTTCTTTTCAAGTCCTCTCTTTTCAGAGAAAGCCTTAAGTCAGAAAACCCGCCCTTTCTTGCTGCAGGTGAAAGTGCCTCCATTTCTTTATTCTTCCACTTCTTTGAACCTTCTCCAGTATCATTATGTCTTTCTTGATATAGAATCACCAGAATTGCATTGGTTATTCCAGAGACAGCTACCATCATGCTTTGACTGGAAAGATGGTCATTTCAGCTTTGTTTCTGGTGCCTTTCCTGATTATCCACCAATGCTTTGTTGGTTCTTTTGGGTTGATGTTTGTAGAGATCTGTATTTATGGGCACACAGATCCTTCTCCTGAGTTGTAACGATAGCTTAGCGGCTGTCTTCCTATCTGAAGGTAGTTTGGATGACTTTTCCTTAAACCTTGAGACCCATTGAAGCTCATCTACCATTTTGTCTGTTCCTCACATACCCTGGTGACCTTTTTCTTCATACACTCAGTTAGGAGATGTCAATTTGAATCCCAGCTGGGAATTTTTTTATATGTGTAAATTTAGGGGCAGATAATTAACCATTTATTAAGCACTTACTGTTTTTCAGACAGTAGGCTAAATGCTGGGTATATAAGGAAAGATAAAACAATTCCTTTACTCAGACAGTCACCATCTAATGGGGCTGAGGGCGAAGAGAAAAAACATGTTAACACAGTACTTAAAAGATATATACTGCTCAGCTGTAGTACAATCTCAGAAGAGAAGGCACCCCAGCTATTGGGAAAAAGCAGGAGAAACTTCCCACAGAGTGCGGGATTTAAGCTACATGCTGAAGGTGCTAAGAGGCAGAGGTGAGGAGGGGAGTCAGAGACAGAAGGTGGAATGTCCCACACAAGGGATGAATGGAGGAAGCCAACAGAGAGCTGTTTGAGGAAGCAGGTGAACGAGAGCAAAGTGCAAGGAGGCTGGAGACAGAGGAAGGGGGAGGGAGGCATAATGAGCTTTACAGGCCCAACAGAGTCTTATATTTGATCCTAGCAGCAGTAGGAGCCTATTGAGTGTGTGAGGAGAAGGTGTGACATTGGCAGACCCACACTGTAGACAGTCTTCTTGGCAGCTGAAAAGAGGATGGATCCGAGCAAGGAGAGATTTGAGGCATTTTAGAACCATTTAGAAAGAGATGACAGTGACCTGAGCTAGGTTAATGACTGTGTAAGGGATAAGAAGGGGATGTAGAGAAGAGAGGCTGTGGAAGCAGAAATGATGAGATTCATCATTGGATTGGATGGATGGATGGAGTGAGATAGACAAGTCAAAGATGACACTAAATTACAAAGCTGAGTGAGGGGAGGATTGTGGTGCCCCTGGCTGTCATAATGAAGTGCAGAATGGGGGAGGCTTTGGGGCAAAAATAGTGAATTCTGCTTTGGACATCCTGAGTTTGAGATGTCCCCTTCAAAGATGAAGAGCAAACAGCCCTCTCAGAGATTTTTAGTGTCTTGTTCATGCTTAATTTCCCCTTTAAAAATCTGTCACCTTTCTCAGAAACATCTTTGGTGATCCTGCCCTTTATCATAGGTGACTTCCTTCCCCTCCCCCTCTAAAACGTTTCTGCAGACTCCATTTTATGGATAACTGAATTAAGAACTTCATTTTCCATTTTAAACTTTCCAAAATCTGATATTTAAGTTAAACACAAACTGTGTAGACATACAAAATTTTTCTGTTTTTCCTCTCTAAATTTTATGAGTGTTACTATAACTTTCATTGACAAGAAACGGTATGCCACTTATGTAACCAGCAGTGCAGGAAACTAGCCATACAAGGTGAAGCCAGAAACCCAGGAGAGAGTAAGGGAGTGTAGATCTGTCTGTAAGTTCTCCTGTATATTGCTTTGTCTGATTTCTGACCGGGTTTTGTCTGTTTTAGGTTGTCCAGGCTACTTCTCAGGTTGCCTGCACTGAGGCTAATGAGTGCTACTATCACAGAAGAATTATTTTTTAAAGGTCTCATTGGCAACGTACGAATTGACAGTGTCATCCCATACATTTTTAAGATGGAGACTGCAGATTATAACTCTCAAATAATTGGTCATGGCATTTGAAAGCTTGATATTGTGGTGCTGTAGACATAAACTCATTTCTTCAGAACACCAGACACCAGACTCTATCTGGTCCTTCCACCATATCTGGACATTTCATTTTTAATATCTGACTCAAATCCAAAATGGTTTTCTTTTTCACATGACTTTCAAGAATTTGTAAGAGACTCAGCACATACTAGGAATGAGCAACATCTTCCTTCCTAGTCTCCTATTTAAATGGATGAGGGGTCTTTAGAATTCAGCCTTGGTGAAGAGCCATCAGGAGCCCCACAGACCTGTGTGAGCTAAGATGTCTCTCCATATTTCATGTTGGAAAAATCATAATAAATTCATTTTCCTTTCAGAGTGTTGTTCTATTTATGTTTAATTTAATCATGAACCAATACGAAAACTCAGTGATCTGAAATCCCTAAAAAGCCCAGGGATTGCCTTCAATTTTCACATTTCTATAATAGAACTCACTTTTGTTTCAGTTGATATGTGAAAAAGAAATAGGTTTTTTGCTTAATGGTGTGATGGTGCCATTAAAACTGCAGGGAAATCAAAGTAGAAAAACTTTTTTTTTTCTTTAACTTTTGTAAATACCATGGCATCCCCTAAGTACACCACTCCCATTGCTGGCAATGGGTCACGGGCAATTCTGGATGCTCAGGGTTGACGTTTTAGTGTTGTGTACTAGCAGACAACAAGCACTTTTTATTTATGCAGTAGAAGATTGGTTTATGAGTAAAGTGTTGGCCAAGACACTTTATTCTGTGTTCTCCTGTCTTTAGTTATCCACTGTATTTTAAGAGAGCCACACTAACTGAGCCCAGAGTTGTGTTTTGGTTTGGTTTGGGTTTTTTAGCATTTCTGACTAGCTAGTATCATTTGCTCTTCCTTTTTCTAAAGAGCATTCTGACCTCAGGATTTTCATTTCCCACATTTCTGACCATTTCAAAGCACATTGACCCGACTGGATGATTTTGCCATCATAAGTTTAGCTTTAAAAAAAAAATTTGCATGTGAGGAAAATAAAATTGTTGATTTTAAGTAACCCATTTGTAATGACAAATTTGAGTTTTTAGATGTCTGCCTAATTTTTAAAAATAGATCATATATTTTTCATTTGGCAGCAGGTCTCTTAACTGCTGTGAAAGAAAGAAATATGTGAGGAAGCTCGCTGTCTTTAATGGTAGTAAGCACGTAAGGTCCCATTATCCCCATTTCACAAACATCTGAATTCTTGGTTGCAGTGTCTTCCATAATACATGTTTTTCTGAGCTAATTTGATAATTGATTTTTAAAACATTTCTTTTCTTTGTACCCCCTGTGAATTGTTTAGCATTTAAATTCACCAATTTGTAAAAACCAATCTGGAAATTTCATTACATGTAGCAAAAATGAATTTTTGGTAAAGTCTTTTGTAACAAAAGAAGAGCTGGATTTTTCTTGTGTTCACTAATCATTACTATCTAGTAAATCAGAAATTAAAATGTGTTAGCCTATGGTCTTCACCTGTTTATTAAGGGTGGCTTTTTTGCCAGTTAAAAATGAGATTTTTGTCAACGGGTTTATAATTTTAAAAACTGAGAGGAACAATACATTTAGTATATAACATTCAAACGAAAAAAAATAATTTTATACTTTATAAAATCCAATGTAGCAAGACAAGAGTTCAGGAAAATAATCCTTGAAAACCAATGTACATACAGTTAAGAAGTATGTGTCTTTTAGGCATTTTCCTGATTAAACTTGTAGTTATATTTGGAAGTGTTTCAAAGAACTGTATTAAATTATCACTTGCATTACAAATTTCCGTGTCTTGTGTCTTGAGTCTCGTTAGAATTCCTCGATTTAGTTATTCCATTGCGCCCTCTTTAGGCTGTTTTATCTTGTCAGTATGAACCTTTGCTGTTCAGAAAGGGATGAGGTGTTAACTGCTCATGCACCAGAATGTTTGCGTACAAGTGATTGGAGTCCCATGGCTGGGAAAAGATCGCAGCCAGAGGCTCTGGATTCAGATTCTGGCTCTTGGCATCTCCCTGTACGACCTCAGCACATCACTCTGCCCCAACATGGATTTCCTGTAAAATGAAGATAGATAGTGAAACAGTCTACCTTGTAAGGTAGTTGTGAGGCCAGTGCTCTGTAAACCCTTAAAATAAAGAAATTTAAGCATATAAATGTATAAACACCAAATATATAAATATAAAAATAAAGATTAAAGGTTAGATTTTAAAAATTTCATAAAGAACTCTTAGTATTGCTACCAGTGTGTACTTGGAGAGGTTTCACGAGCCTCGGGTTGGACAAGGAGGGGACTGGAGTAACGCCCAGTTTTCTGAAAGTGTTCTAAGGTTTGCAGAAGCCTCTCCTCGCAGTAACTCCCATGAAAAAGGCAGTGCAAGAATTGTTGTTCCCATATCACAGATAAAGAAACAGGCGCAGGGAGTTTAAGTGGTCTTTGGGTCAGACCTGGGGCTGGAACTCAGATTTTCTCTCTAACACCAGTGTTTTCCTCACTATATAGCATGCTGCTTTAATAACTAGATGATCCCTTTTCATAGGGCCCCTTTTTGTTCTAAACTGGGTCCATTTTCCTTGACTTGGAAGTTGAGGGAAGCAGGGAGGTGGGGCAGAGGATGAGTGAGGTTGCCACTGTCAGACTGCAAATTTGGCTTGTGTTTTCTCTTTTGTATGTCCCACCTTCCCTTAACATCATCCAGGTCCCTACCTGGGTTTCTCTCAATCATCCAAGTGATTTCTTCTCCACAAAAGTGTGGCTGAATATTGGTCAGGACTAACTTTGCAGAACCCGCCGCCCCCCTTCACTCTGCTCATTGGATCTTGGGTGGAGAGGTGCATGGACTCTCAGATGGGAAACTTCAAGGTTGGGAGGTTTCCATTGATGAGGCTTCAGGAGAGGGAAAGAGTAACCTGGGTGGTGAAAAGGATTAGGAAGGAATTCTGAGCTTCTCCAGAACCCCTCTTTCTACTTAGAAGGGGTCCAAGGGAGGGGACATATTCACCACCTAGGGAACCCCTGTTCAGTGAAGCCTCCTGAGGATGATTCGAAATTTTGGTTGTATGATTTCATAAGTGTCATTCTTCCACTGATGCAAATTGTCACCTCCTTACCTGTGTGATTTAGCCTTTCTTTGTTCACACAGCATTGGATTCTGTAGATTTGCCCAATGTGCCACTCCCAGTTCATCTTGTTTTACATCTCAGCTGCCCATGTACTTACTCAGGTTGTTCTTCCCACTCATTCTCTTTATATTTCCATCTCACCTCCTTTTCTCATTGTACAATGTCCTCATATTGAAAGACATCGTTTGATATATGTGGTAGCTTACTTATGCCCACAGATGACCTGCCTTCCTGATGCTCTCTGGGTTATTTGTAATTTCCAGCCGGGTGGGGGCATGTGAGAGCCGCTTCTGAGATCCCCTGACCCAATCCACTCCTTTTACAGATGAGGGAAAAGGCCCAAGGAGGGATGTGACTTGCTCCAAGTTACATAGGGCAGCAAGCTTCAGAGGTGGTATTTGAACCCAGGTTCTTATAGCAACACTTGAAAAGAATTTATATTAATATGTTGGATCTTGGTGGTAGCAGTCAGTGTGGTATCAACAGCAGAGCATGCTGGGTTAGTTTGGTTGCCAATGATGAATTGAACATGTAGCATTTTGTTTTCTGTCTGCTTGAAGCTTGTATTCTAAAAGGAAGTTGGGTATTGGTGAGAATCCGCTACCTA
>CM053581.1:346966323-346986731 GCA_028627135.1 Pseudochirops cupreus
GACATGCAGCTCATAGGCATCCTTACATATGGTTTAGTGGCCCCCGTTTCTATGTGAGTTTGACACTATTACTGAGGACGCTTTTCAAGAAAGTGCTTCGTGCACCTCCAAGTGCTTTTTATCATCTGCTTTTTTTCAAGTGTTTTTATTATTTGCCATTCTAGAGTGACAAATACTAAATGCCAACATCACATTTTTACTCCCAGATCTCAAACTCCCCATACACTTTTGTTTCTCCCTATCATTGTCAGCCTGACATCACATCATGTTGTCCACAGCCCCATCGGGATTATCTTACTTGAGAGATCAGAGCCAGCAGAGCAAAATGTATTCAGAAGAAAACATTTTCATTTCCTGGAATTCAAGAAAGAAAGAAATGCTGTCTTCAGAGTGGGGGCCCTTATCATCTGAAGAGAATGTGGCCTCTGCCCCTCCCCCTTCTTCCAGCCTCAGAAAAATTCCGATCTCTCTCTTGGAGAAGCTCAAATGTCGTCTTCTATTTTCTTCCCCACCAATAATTCAGATTCTCCTGGAGAGCCATTTCTCCTGTCTTGCACTCGGCTAAATTGCCTTAATGGTCAGAAAGTGAAGAGATGTTAATATGGTGTCATTTTTAAAAAGAAAAGAGAGATGGAGGCTGGTGGTGGGAGGGTGGTTTAGGCTAAATATATTTTGAATCCATAGATTTGAATAAGATGATGGAAATGAGGAAGGAGGGATACAATAAAAGAGTCAATGAACCTGAAGACTCTACAGCTCCAACTGGCAATTGCTGTGGGATTTAAATAATGCAAGCCAACGTGTTTTTGTGGGTTCCACCTATGTGCCAGACACTGCTTAGTACTAAGGATAGAAGGAAAGGCATGAGACAAAGTCTTTCTTAAGGAGCTCATAGTTTAATAGAAGAGACAACAGGCAAACTACTGTGTTCAAACAAAATATAGACAGAATAAATGGGAAACGGTTAACAGAGGAAAGGCATTAGAATGAAGGGAGATGGAACATCTCTACTTCCTGTAGAAGGTGGAGTTTTAGCCAGGACTTGAAAGAAGACAGAAATGCCAGCAGATGGAAATGAGGAGGGACAACATTCCAGCATTCCAGGCATGGGGTCCAGAGATGGAATATCCTGTGAGCTTTGAAGATGCCATTGTCATTGAATTGCAGAATGTGTAGAGGGGAGTCAGGTGTAAGAAGTCTGGAAAGCCAGGGGATGGGCCAGGTTGTGACAGGTTTTAAAAACAAACCAGAGGATTTTATACTTTATCCTCAGGTAATAGGGAGCCACTGGAGTTTATTGAGTAGGGTCAGAGGTGTCTTAGTGTGTGAGATGAAAGAGTTCGGAGTCTGAATCTAAGGTCAGAAAAGGTCTTTATTCTTTCTCATGAGAAAGGACTCTACCCCCTGTTGCCCAACATGGCATCTGCAGGGAGAGAGCGAGAAGTAGAAGGCAGCCCATGATTATATAATCTTCTAATGCAGAAACCCAACCCCCTGAACTGGCCCTTACTCTTATTGGTAGGGGGGCTGTTCCACAACCTAAGCATGGGAATTTCTCTGAGACAAAGGACCTGGAAACATGTGGGTGTCCAATGAAAGCAGTCTTAACCTTATTTGGCATATCTTCTGCTGAATTGGCTCTGAGGGAGGGTCTCCATTGCTCTAAGCCCCAGATTGCTTCAAGGTCAGGTGACCTAACCCTAGGCCTAGTGAATACTGAAGCCATTCTAGATTTGATTTTTTGGAATGGGGAAACTTCACTATAAATTATCCCTCACATTAGGAAGATAAATTTGATAGTTGAGTGAAAGATGGACTAGAATGGGGAGAGGCAGAGATTAGGAAGAATGTTGTAGTAACACAGGTGGTGTTGTGATGGTGGTGGTTGTCCATCCTTTGTTTTTGAAGAAGACTGACTACATCACAATCGATGTCTTGACTTGCTCAGGAATTGGATTTAAGTGAGGCAGAGTTGTGCAAAGTCATCAGCCTTACTTTCTTCCATAGGCATTGAGTCCAGGTGTGAGGTGATAAGACTCTGTCTCCTAGAGATCCAAATTCTACGAATTGTGTTCATGATTCTAAGAACTACAGAATCTTGGAGATGGAAGAGATCTCAGGGGCCATTGAATCCAACCTTTAGCTTAGTAAAACTCTTCCCTTCAGGATCCCCGCCAAGTATTACCCAGCCTCTGCTTGAAGACTTTTTAAAATGTCTTTTTTATTGTTTTGAATTTGATTATTGTTAACATTTCTTTAGACAAAGAACAGAAAATGAAGCTAGCACACAAATCTGTGAATCTCCACTACCACCTTTAGCTCGATTTTTTAAAGTTCATATTTACTGTGATAGTTCTAACATTGCCTTTCATGTCTTAGATTTCGTTTTACTCTTCTCTTTTATGGTATAAATGCTTCATTGACATTTTGCTTTTTTTTTTTAACATAACACTTCTCCCTCTCCTCCTGATCTGCTTCTCCCTACCCCATGAAAGTCTTCCTCTCTAAAAATAAGTATGCTCAGGCAATGCATTCATATGGCTGTATCTGACAATGTATGTCTCCTTTTGTGCCTCATTGCTCATCTCTTCTCTGCTGAGAGGTCTGAAGCATGATTAGTCACCATTGGTCAGCCAGGGGAGTGGTTGTTCATTGTCTTGATGAGAATTCTTTTAAAAAAAATTTATTTAGTATTTTATTTTTTTCGAATTACACATAAAAACAGTTTTTAACATTTGTTTTTAAATTTTTGAGTTCCAAATTCTCTCCCTCTCCGCCCACCCCCTCAGTGTGAAGGCAAGCCATTCAGTATAGGTTATTCATGTATAGTCACACAAAATATATATATATTCATATTAGCCATGTTATAAAAGAAAACATAGGGCCCCCCAAAAAGCCCAAGAAAAATAAAGCAAAAAAAGTGTGCTTCCATCTGTATTCAGACTCCATCCATTATTTCTCTGGGGATGGAGAGCGTTTTTCTTGATGAGAATTCTTAAGTCTTTCACACTTGTTTCCCATTAAAATGTTGGAGTCATACAAATTGTTCTTTTGGTTCTGCTCATTTTACTCTGTACCGCTTTGTATAAGAGGGACCTCAAGTTTCTCTTGGGCAGTCAAGTAGCTCAGTGAATAGAGTGCAGGGCTTGGTGTCAGGAAGACCTGAGTTCAAATCCAGCCTCAGACACTTACTAGCTGTGTGACTCTGGGCAAGTCACTTAACCCTGTTTGTCTTGGTAACAACTCTATAAAATGAGCTAGAGAAGGAAATGCATCATTTCAGCATCAACAACTCCAAACGGGATCACAAAGAGTTGGACGTGTCTGAAAACAGCTGAACAAGAAAACCATGGACATCAGATTTTCATCAGAGATATTTGATGAAAGGTTTTTTTTCTCTCATTCAGCAGTTTTTCTTCTTGGGTAAGATCTCCTCAGGAAGAGTGTGTGTGTGTGTGTGTTTGTGTATATGTGTGTGTGTGTGTGTGTGTGTGTGTGTGTGTGAGATTAAAATTTAAGCAAAAGCATGGAGGTGGGAAAGCATGAGATACATCTAGAAAATTGCAAGCTGTCCATATCATCTGTAATGTAGGACTCAGAAAAAGGAACAGGGCAGGAAGGTAGTTGGTGTCAGATTGCAGAAGGCCGTGGATGCCAAGCTAAGTAGTTTGGACTTCCCTTGTGGCTGTAAAATGGCAGACTGGCAACAATCTAATGGAGCGTGGAGGAGAAGGGAGTGCTGTTTGTTCTGAGCAATGTCAGTCTGCCAGCTTTGAGAGATGGAGAGCGTAAGTCTCAGTAAGCCTGACAGACACTTCAGAATCATTCTTTGGGGCAGCAAAACAGCATTTCTTATTCTGAGTAAAAAGAGAAAAAATTGCAGTGTTCAGTTATGAGGCAGGATGTTGATTTGTCTGAATGCTGGAAAATGAAGGCTGGCAGAAGAAACTCACACGCTTCACTCCAAATTAAACAATATTAATGTTGTACGCTGCCTTAAAGCCCCCAGTGGAACAACAAAAGAAAAAAACTTTCAGTGACTAGATTTGCATAAATAGTCATGACTTATTAAACATCACATTGTTAACTAAGAGCAGGTTAATGAAACAGTCCTAATGGAAGAAGGACAGTGATTTGTGGCATGGTCCAAGCCATGCCTTACTGGAAAGGGAAGTGGGATTTGGGGAGATTTATCCTCTAACAGATTGTGTGTGTGTGTGTGTCCGTTTCCTCTGCAAACAGCCCATTTCACAAGTGAAATGGCTGTTCAGACTCTGCAGCATCAGCTTTTCTCCCTAGGGTTGCCTGCCTGCCTACCTTCGCTGGGAGCATGGGATTTGGTATTTGAGCAGATGCTATATCTGTTATTCTGCTTCCTACAGTGTCTAATGACTGATGATACAGAGGAGCAGCAGACTGAACCCATGGACCAGTCAGGCAGCTGTGTGTTTCACAAAGGCTATGCAATGACGTCTTGGAGCTTTGAAGTGAAGCTTATCACTTAAAAGGAACTAATGATACCATGCTTGGAAATTCCCCATAGTCAGAGAACAAGTCCAGTCTGATATTCTTTAGTCCATGGTTAGTTATCTCACCTCCCACAGATTCCACCCAGTCTGTCTTTAATTCCTGGTTATGAAAAGCTGATCATATAAGGAAATCATTTTTCCAATTTCTTATGGTAACTGTCTAGCCTCAACTTTTCCCATATTGCTTTGTGACAGTAAAAGTGAACGATACTGGACTTTGACAGTCTTCTTTGATTTTCACTCATCTCCAAATGAATTGCCTCTCTGCTCTTAGTCATAGATTCTTTGGCTCTGAACTTTAGTTGAGACATTCCTTGTCCTTGAGTTGAGACCACATTTCTTACATTGGGAGTAGCATCTCCATAGCAAGACGTGGTAAGGACAGTTCTGAGAATCCGCCTCCAGCCTTGGATTGTTCCTGTACAACAGCAGTGCCTGCTTGCAACCCTCAGCTAGGTGCTTCCCGGTCAGTAATCCACAATGTTGTTTCCCCTTGTATCGATGCTAACGCTTCTGCACACCTTCTTAATCATCTCATTTTGATTCCTTTAAAGCAGCAGTGTAGGCGTACTGTCTGTCTGTCTTTATAGCCACAGCCTACTAGATCTTAGTCACAGCTTTTGCTGTATTATAAAGTACTGATTAGAGGCAGTATGGTAAATCTGCTATTCAGACGACAATTTATTAGGTGCCTGCCATGTGCTAGGTTTACATGTACTAGGTGTGCAGTGAGGGGGCACAGTGGAGAGAGGGCTGGACCTGGAGTCAGGAAGACCTGAGTTCAAATCCAGCCTCAAGCATTTACTAGGTTGTGACCTTGGGCAAGTAAGTCCCTTAGCCTCAGTTTCTCCAGTTGTAAAAATGGGGATAATGCCAGTATCTGCCTCGAAGGGTTGTTGTGAGGATGAGATGAAATATTTATAAATTAGCACAGTGCCTGACATGGTGGGTGCTACCCGAAAGCTAGCTTTTCTTGTTAGTCCAAAGACTCCTTACCTTTTTGTGTTCAGGACTCCTTTGGCAGAGTTTGGTGGAACCTCGGGACCCCTTTTCAGAATTGTATTTTTAAATGCATAACATAAGATACATGGTAGATTACGAAGGCAAACAAGTTACCAAAATGTTAAAACATTTTATGGACCCCCCCGCCCAAACCCTGAAATCTATATATGTGGTCTGTGGACTTTAGATTTAAATGCTCTGATCTAGTCCAACACCCTCGTTTTACAGATGGGGAAATGGAGGGTTAGGGAGATTAAATGATTTCTCACACACAATGTGTCAGAGGTGGGATCTCTGACTCCAAGAGCCAGAAAGGCACTCTCTTGCCAACTCTCCATTGGGAAACCCAACAGACCATGTATTGAGGGGCATGGCTCTCCCAGCCTGCTAATCCACTCAGAGCCCCTGATCTTCTCATGGGGCTCCCTCCATCCACTCTAAGACAATGGATTAACTGGCATATAACCGCTGTATAACTGAATCTCCTTGGTTTAGGCTTGATGACATTACTCTTTGCTGAGTAGGAGAGAACCAGTACATCTGTATGTAGTCTGTCATATTTTCCAGCTGGGTTACCCTAACATCCTTCGTCGTACCTCAGTTCTATAATTCAGGAAATTCTCTGTTGAAAGAACAGTGATTCATCATTCCATAGATTACCCGGGACAACATGCCATGTGGAATGTTAATGTGGTCCAGGGCTTCCATGTGAAATGAGGAATTGAAGTAGAAACTTAATGGAACATTGACCCACTCCATGGGATGTTTCCCCTGAGTCCTTCATAAAATGATGGGCAAAGTCTAATGTGACTTGAGTCATCAGGTGATGAAGTGTTTGATTTGTGCATCAGGGCCAGGGACCATTGAAAAGGCATATTCACAGCTCACTACTCTCCACTGGCCACCCTTTATCACCCTTCACTTGGGAGCCCAGATGCCAGCCTTCTGAGTGTGGCACAGACAAGCTGTAAAGGCGGCCTCTTCCAAGTCATTCTTTTCCTTGGAGGAATGTAATTCATAAGAGAAGCTTCTGCCCTTTGTCAGGCATCAGGTTTGTGAGACAGAGGATGGGGAAGGCCTCCACCAGGCTGCTGTCTGGAGTCTGTGTGGCATTGAAATGGGCCTCAGAGGCAGGAAGACGTGGATTCAGATTCTCCCTCTGACGCATCGTGGCTATGGGACCCTGGGCACATCACTTCATCTCTCAATGCTCTGGGCAACTCCAAGACTGTAGTTTTCAAAGAACATGCCAGTCTGCATTGGTAAAAGTAATTGCCTCACCTGAGAGTTCCCTCTGTCAATAAAATTACAGGTCTAGTCTCTTTCTCTAATTCAGCTATCTTAGTGCTAAGAGATGTTGTTTCTGCTGTTGGAGGTAGACAGGAGATCTCACTGCTCTCCAGACTTGACCCCCTGGGCCAAGGTCCCACTGCCCCTCACTAGTTATAGCTCTGCCAAGAAGCAGATTCCAATACCTTTGGCTTCTCATAAATTTCATCTTCTATTCCCTCCCCCCCACTACAAATGCATTTTTCACCCTTTTTTGTAAGTGTTTTTGTGCTCAGACTTAATTCATTACTCCTCCTGAGAAGTCAGCAGAGTCTTTGGGACTTTTGATTCCTGACCAAAGTGTGCATCCATCATGACTTGTCCCTGTTGTAGTCTGTCCACCCCCCCCCCATATTTTAAATGGAAAAAATAAAGGTTTTATTATTTGTTTTTTGACTAGGTTTCCCATTGTGCTGTGCTAGGTGGCTGTACTTTCTCTAGCTTTGGGAACATGACTGAGGCAGGAGTTCTGTGACTCTCATCTCAGCTTGTTGTTGTTTTGCTTTTTGGAGGGGGGAAGGCAGGGCAATTAGGGTTAAGTGACTTGCCAAGGTCACAAGGCTAGTTTTTTATGATAAGTGTCTTGAGGCTGGATTTGAACTCAGGTCCTCCTGACTCCAGGGCCAGTGCTCTATTCACTGCACCACCTAACCGCCCCTCGTCTCAACTTGTTAATAGTGACTTGTGTTCTCTTGTGGGCCCAAGATTGGTAAGAACACCCTCCCCCCAATTAACAGCATCTATCATCTGGTCTGTTCTTGTTTGCTTTTAAGGAGCAATTGGTGGCACAGTGGAGAGTGCTGGGCCTGGAGTCATGAAGACCTGAGTTCAGTCTGGCCTGAGATGCTTACTAGCTGTGTGACCCTGGGCAAGTCACTGAACCTCTGTTTGCCTCACTTTGCTCTACCATATAATGGGAGTGACTGTAGCCCTACCTCACAAGTGTCTATGAGGATCAAAGGAGAGCATAGTTATAGAAAGTGCTTAGCACTGTGCCCAGCACAGAAGGCACTTACTGAGTACTTATTCTTCTGCCCTTCTCCAATAAAACGTGAGCTCCTTGAAGGAAGGACCATGAACTAGGGTTGGGAGAGACCTCAGCCAGGCCAGTATGTTCATGAAAGGAATCCCCACCTTAAACTAAGCTGTAAAGGAATGCTGGCGAACAATCACTAGTAGGGTTGATGTTATTCATTATAATTATTACCAATGATCAATGTTACAAATTATAATAATTATTTCTGCTGCTTATGATGATGGTTATTCTTATCACCCCCTTGACATGCTGTCAGTGAGCTGGCGTACCTCCATCCCAGGCTTCACGATAACCAAGCCTTATCTTGATTTCTGATTTGTAGCACCTGCTGGTCCATTCTGTGGGAAGAGAAGCTTCATGGAAGTAATAGTTTCACTGAAATGGAAAATTAAATCCAATAGAATATTAAATATTAAATTTAATAAGAGATTTAAATGAAATTATTTATTAAAATACCAATCAGGTGCAGTTGTTCTTTTGGTATAAAATAGTTTTAAATTTCCTCTGTTATTTTTTGAAATTTCCCTGGCTCTCAGCCCCCATCTTTGTGCTGGAAATACATCAGGCCTCCAGAATTTCATATTTTGTCTCATCTAATTCTTTCAGGTCTCCCGTGATATAGGCAGGAGAGGTATTTTAGGGAGCTCATGGTAAGGAGAGGCATTTGAGGTGAAGAGGACAGGCCACTGCACTTGGAATTCAGATGATTTGGGTTCAGATTCCACCTCATGTGGCAAAGAACTAGAAATGAGGGGAGGATATGCCTATCAGCGGGGGAGTGGCTGAACAAGTTGTGGTACGTGATTGTGATGGAATCTTCCTATGCTATGAGAAAGGATGAGCAGGTGGATTTCAGAAAAACGTGGGAAGACCTGCATGAAATAATGAAGAGTGAAATGAGCAGAACCAAGAGAACACTGTATACAGTAGCCGCAATATTGTTTTAAGAACAACTGTGAATGACTAAGTTGTTCTGAGTATTATGAATATTCAAATCAACTACAGAGCACCCGTGAAGGAAGATGATGGCCACCTCCGGAGAAAGACTGATGGATAAAAGTATACATCGTATGGGTGTGTGTGTGTGTGTGTGTGTGTGTGTGTGTGTGTGTGGTGTGTGTGTGCTTGTGTGCATGTGTGTATGTGTGCATGTGTGCATGCATGTATGTATGTGTGCGTGTGTGCATGTGTGTCTGTGTGTGCGTGTGTGTGTCTGTGTGCATGTGTGTATGTATGTGTGCATGTGTATGCATACGTGCATGTGCGCACGTGTGTGTGTGTGCGTGTGTATGTGTGTGAAATGGTGGCCTTCTCTAGCACAAGTGAGGAGGGAGGGAGACAGTTTGGAACTTAAAATGTAACAAAAAAGTAAAATTAATTTTTAAAAATTCCACCTCAGATACTTGCTAGTTGTGTGGCCCTGGGCAAGTCACTTAACTTCACAGTGTTTTAGTTATCTATCAAATGAGATGGTTGGGCTTCGTGGGGAAAGGAAGGGAATAAGCATTCACACAGCACCTTCTGTATCAGGCACTGCACTGGGCAGTACAGAGGTAGGGGGTGTTATTGTCCCCAATTTACAGATGAGGAAACCGAGGCAGGTGGCCATTAGATGGCTTTCCCAAGGTCACATAGCTAGCATCTGAGCATAGATTTGAATTCCGTTCTCCCTGACTCCAAGCCTAGCACTCTGACCCCTGCACCACCAGCCACCTCTAAAGTCCCTTCGGTGGCCTCTGAGGTCCCTTCTAGCTATGATCATGTGAATTCCCTTTGCCAGTCCAGGTGGGCAGCTGCTGTGTCACTTAGTCTTAGAGCATCCTGGGTCACACTGAGAGGTGACCTCACAAGGGTAGTAAGTATGTGAAGGCTGGATTGGGGCAGTTGGAAGTCCAGTGTGGCTCAAATGATGTATCAGAGAAAGGGATTCAGGCATAATAAGACTAGAAAGGGACATTGTGACATCTCCCATCCGTCAAAGGCGACTCCCAGTCAAGGACAGCATCTCCCAGTTTTCTAATCGAGAGCTGTTGGAAATCTATGATCCCCTGTCCTAAAGTGAAGCTGGAACTACCTAAAGAAGCCTGACACACCACTGGGCAAGCATTCCTGGAAATGGGCAAGGATGGATGCCTTCACTGGTCCTACAAGGGAAGGGCTATGGAGGTCATTTGCCCCAGAGGGTCCCTGCTGAGCATCGATGCTGGGGCGTAGCACTTATAGCTACTCCCTTTGCTCCCCTGAACTCTTACCAAACTCTTACCAAACCCTCTGAAGTGATAAGGAATGGGGGAAACCATTTTCATCCTTTATTGGCATAATTGTGAGTTTGCACAAGTGGCAAATGCCCAGTGTTGCTGCCTCCTGCTTTTTAGTCTTTATCGATCTCTCTCTGTAGACACTACTCTCTCTTACCTCTATGTTTTCACTTTGTACATAGTTTAGTAAATGCATTTTCATTCATTCAGTCCTCAGTTCTTGTCTACTGGACTGCCTTTTATCTTCATTATACTCCTCCTCTGGCATACTTTGTTACTACAAAGTGCTGGCCATTTACCTGATACACTAGCCTCCACCATCACTCTCTATATGACAGCCTCTTTCTAACTTTTTCTTGGGGGGGGTCTGGACCTATGCTTTCTTTCACTAGTATAGGGAGCCTCCACTAAGTAAACTCTTTGTACTAATGCAGCTCTGTGAGTATTGTAGATCAGTGTTGCTGAACTCAAGTGGAAAGCATTCCTGCTGGCTACCTGTTGACTTAGAGAACCACAAATTTACATTATCTATATTGTACTGTATTTTTATTTATTTTGTTAAATATGCCCCCATTACATTTTAATTGAGTTCAGGGGTACTTGGGACTTTAACTGGCAGTAAGCTATAAGATTTGTATTCTAGATAGCAAACTCCATGAAGGCAAGAAGGACAAAGTTTCATTGTTTTTTGCATCCCTCCTGCCTGAGAAGAATAGTAGATAGACACTGAAAGCTCAGTTCAGAGTCTTACCTTTTGACATATACTAGCTGTGTGTCCCTGGGCAAGTCACTTAACTTTTGAATGTTCTAGTCAACTTTCACTAGTAGAGGGAGTTTTCCCCTGCTGGGAGTTAGTTCTGCATGCCAATAAAATCCTAAATTCAGCCCTTATCTCCATCTCCAGAGTCTACTATAGTGCCTGGAGCCCTTAATAAGTGCTTGCTGTTAGTAGAGACTGCAGTTTGTAATCTGAGGGAGTTGTCTGGGGTACCAGGAGTTTGAGTCACTTCCCTAGGGCCTCTTAACCAGTATATGGCAGAAGTGGGATTTATTCACTGCCTCTCTACTAACCAGCACCCCTAAAAATCCCCCTGGGGAGATGTCAGGGCAGTCAACCACTACTTTCACCAGCTGTTTGATTGAGGGTGAAGGGCACCAGGTACGTGCCTCTCTATCTTCTCTCCAATGTAGAACAGTGCCATATGGTTAGCCAAAGCTTTTACTTTTCTCATGAAAGCACAGATAATCTGGCTCCCACCCCCTCCAAATTCTGAGTCTATAGACTCCAAAGTGACCTTGCATCCTTGAAAAGAGACAGACAAAAAATATATGTGAAAGCATGATTTGATTTTCTAGCAGAGAGTCAGCAGATAGAGATCTGCTTTCTCTCTGACAAAGAGAAAAACACTGAAGTTTCACAAGGATAATATTTCTTATTGGGTCTGGGAACTAAGTGTCACATGCTGGAAATTCAGCTTCTTTTTCCTTGCAGTTTTTCAATTGACAGTCTCATTTCAAGGCCAGAATTTTTGTGGTAAATTCACATTTTTTGCAAAATGTGTAAGCATAAATTAAGTACTGAGAGGCTTATTTGATGAGTGAATGATTAAGTTCAGAATTCATTCTCTTTATGCAAATGTTTGATTCAGAGAGAGGGAGAGAGGAGAAAGAGAGAAACAGAGAGACAGAGAGAGACAGAGAGAAAGGATGGGGAGGAGGGAGCAAGAGAGACAGAGACAGAGAGAGAGAGAGAGAGAGAGAGAGAGGGAGAGAGAGAGAGAGAGAGAGAGAGAGAGAGAGAGAGAGAGAGAGAGAGAGAGAGAAAGGATGGGGAGGAGGGAGTAAGAGAGACAGACAGAAGAGAGAATATTAAATGCTTACTGTGGGGCAGGTTCTATGCTATAGTCCAGAGATCAGAATGTTAGCAAGGATAACCCCTGTCCTCAGGCGACTTGCATTCTAATGAGGGAAGACTAAAAAGCAGCTGGAAAGGGAGTGCTGGTGCTATGGTGTAGAGAAGTCTCAGAAGGACATATATGTGAGCATTTAGGAATATAATGCAGGTTTTTTGTTTGTCTTTGCAGGGGAGTGGTGGTGGTAGATTTTAGTTCTAAAATAAATTCTCTTCTAATGGTTTATCACAGAGTGGATAGAGTGCTGGACTGAAGTCAGGAAGACTCATCTTCCTGAGTTCAAATTTGCCCTCAGATATTTCCTGGCTGTGTGACCCTGAGTAAGTTACTTTACCCTGTTTGCTTCAGTTTCTTCAACTGTTAAAATAAGTTGGAGAAGGAAATGGCAAATCACTCCAATATCTTTGCCAGGAAAACCCCAGACAGGGTCACAAAGAGTCAGACGTGACTGAAATGAATGAACCAAACACTTTTCTCAAATTGAAGACCTAGTCACGATATTCTTGAAGAAACAACAACCTACTTTTTAAAACTTTCTCCCCATTGTCTTGCAGCTTAGCATAGTGGGCAAAGCATTGGCCTTAGAGCCAGGGCACCCACATTTTGAGTTGTAGCTCTTTATGTGTAAGCTGTGTGGCCTTGGTCAAGTCAATTTACCTCTGACTTTCCCCATCTATAAAAGGGTGCTGTTATTCATAAAGACATGAGTGTTCTTGTACAGAGGTTCTTGCTTTTTGGATACAGTCACTGCCTAATATCAAAGTCCCCTGTCCTCTGACATTGGCACCCCCAAGACAGTAGGGAAAAGGCTCAGAGAATGCCCACAAAAGTAGAGCTGTTACCTTGTGACATGAAGCCTTAATTCTCCAGCCCTCTGTTCTCTGTTCCCCAGACCACAGGCCATTTGCAGCACAGTCTAGCACACAAGACTTCCCAGGAATGGACTGCTTTTAGTGGTAAGCTCCCTCTCAATGGAACTGGATGGCCAATTGTCCAATATGATCTCTACTGAACCGAAATCATCTCTTTGTGAAAGAGGGACAATACTTCTTGTAAACTACCTATCTCCCTCTTTTCTCATGAGGAAAGTACTTTGTGAAGAAATATTAGTTTGTGATATTTATTTATCAGGATCATCATAGTTGCATTATCATTATTATGTTTTAGCTGAAACCAGACTGGGAGCTATTTCCTAAAATGGACATGCTTTCCCCCAACTCCGTGCACTAACACTAACTGTCTCCCAGTGGGAAGGCAGGGTGTTCCTTCTCATCTCATCCTTAAATTCCAGCTTGGGCGTCACCTCCTCCAAGAGCCTTCTCTGACTTCCTGGCCAGTGGTTTTCCCTTCCATCATAGATTATCTAAGAGTAATGGGCATCCCTCGTTTATCCCAAGCACATTCTACTTTGTATTATAATAATAGCTGGCATTTATATTGCATGTTAAGGTTTACAAAGCACCTTATGCACATTATCTCATTGAAACCGCTAGAAATAATTACTGCAGGTTTTGTTCTTCCTTCTTGCCCTCCTCTCCACCCCCAGAGAGAGAGGCTGCATGGTGTAGGTAGTAGGTAATAGTCTAGTCTTGGAATCTGGAATATCTGAGCACAGTGCTGTCTCTTAACACATGCTAGCTGTGAAACTGTGAGCAAGTCACTAAAACTCTCAGCAATGCCTGGAAAATTCTGGGGGCAGCAGCAAGAATGCTGCATTTGGATCGGAGCACCTGGGTTTAAATCCTCTTTCTGTCTCTTTCTGACTGTGTGACTACTGGCAATAGCAATCTACTTTGAGGGAGGGATCTAATCTATGTAGGGAACATCTGGCAAGGAAAAAGTATGAGCAGCGAGGTGGCTCAGTAGATAGAGCACCAGCCCTGGAGTCAGGAGCACCTGAGTTCAAATCTGGCCTCAGCCACTTACTGGCTGTATGACCCTCAGCAAGTCACTACCCTGTTTGCCTCAGTTTCCTCATCCATCATATGATCTGGAGAAGGAAAGGACAAACCACTCCAGTATCTCTGCCAAGAAAACCCCAGATGGGGTCACAAGGAGCCAGACACAACTGAAACAATTGAACAACAGCAGCAAAAAAAGAAAGAGTACTGGGGGAGTCAGAGGACCTGGGCTCCAGTCATGTCTCTGCCTCTTACAACCTGTTGGACTCCTGGCAAGGAGCCACAGTTTCCTCAACTGGGAAACGACAGGGCTGGACTGAATGACCTCGAAGGTCCTTTCCAGCTCCGTTACTTAACGGTATCGATCAAGAACATTTTATTAGGATCACAGACTGATGCCGAGCGCCGCGTTGGATGGATGAAGAAAACAAGACTTTCCCGAAGAGACTCAAGTAATGAGCATTAGAACTGGGGTTTGAAACCAGAATTCTGTATGCAGGGAGAGGAAGTCAGAGGTCTAGTGAGATATAGATATAGATATAGATATAGAGATATATGTGTGTGTAAATATACATGCATATATTTATACATTCATGTTTATAAGCACACACATATACATGCATATGTATGCACACATATGTTTGTGTATATGTACATACATGTAAAACTATATAGGTGTGTGTTTACATGCATTTGCAGCCTTGTGCGCACACACAAATATATATGGGTTATGTATAATATATAATGAATGTAATATAGTTATATGCTATACAATTATTAGTTATATATTAATTATATACGATATTTGTTGTAGTCCAACTGTTCCAGTTGTGCCCGACCCTCAGTGACCTGGTTTGGGGTTTTCTTGGCAGAGATACTGGAGCGATTTGCCATTTTTTCCTCCAGTTCATTTTACAGATGAGGAAGCTGAGGCAAACAGGGACAAGTGACTTGTCCAGGGTCACACTAGCTAGTAAATGTCTGAGGCTGGATTTGAACTCAGGAGGCTGAGTCTTCCAGTCTCCAGTCCTGGTGCTCTATCCACTGTGCCACCTGGCTGCCATATATGGTATATATGCTCCACTAATTATATATTATATATAGTTATAGTTTCTATATTATCTCAATTTTGCAGATGAGGAAATTGAGACAAAGGCAGTTAAATGACTTTCCCAAGGTCACACAGCTAGTAAGTATCTTGGGACTGGATTTGAACTCATCAAGGTGAGTCTTCCTCACTCCCGGCCCAGTGCTCTATCTACTGCACTACCTAGTTGCCCTTTACATTATATATACTCTGGTAATTATATATTATATATGTACGGTTTATATATTATCTCCATTTTACAGATGAGGAAACAGAAACAAAAAAAAAGAGGTTAAATGACTCTCCCAAGGTCACATAGCTAGCAGATGTCCAAGGCAGAATTTGAACTCAGATCTTCCTGACTCCAAATCTATTTGTCTTTCTGCCTCACCCCAGTTGCTTCACATTTGTGTGGATCCATGTTGTATCCCTCCCTAGAGAGTGTAAGTTCTTTGAGGACAGAGATCGCCTCATTTCTGTCTTTGCATTTCCGACTGCTTGCTCAGGGTCACGCACACACAGAGCTTGCTGTACTGTTTTCTTTCCGTATTTAAAAAATTAATTTTACTTTCAATTCATAGACCAAAACGAGGGTTTCCATAACACAGTAAATAAAAAAGCTGGTTGCCCACGAGACTGCAGAGCTACCACATACAACTTGCCATTGCCTCCAAATGTACCACAAACTCATCATGTGAATGTCTTTTTGTGGTGCTCTTTTCATTAGATTTGTTTTGCTCCTGTTTGTTTTCCTGTAACCTAGATTTCCTGTTTGTCCCTTTTCCCTTCCTCCCAGAGAGCTATCCCTTGTTGTTGGATTGGTTTTTGTTTGTTTCTTAAATTAGTAGTAGTAGTAATTTTTCAATTAGTCGCAGCTCACACTCTGTGGGTAAAGGCGTTTAGAGTGAAAGGCTGATCCCCTTCACTAGGCTCAGGATTTCAGGGTGGTCAGCTAATAGAACAACAAAGACTGGGGTCACTCTACCGTGCATGGAGGATCTTATTCAAGGATCCACTGTATTTAGATCTTTGAAGCTTGTTGGTTGGTCTGGGAGCCACATGATGTTGGCCCAAAAAGCAGGAAAACTCAATTTCTGTACAGGACACTCCTTAATCTTTTAAAACACTTTGTCCTTGAGGGCCACAACCTGCTATCAGGTATCTGGCAGAACAGGCTCAGCATTCCTGGGGGCCCATCCCTCACTGGCCGTGTTTCCATTCCTGGCTTGTTCTGGGATGGCAGCCGGCCCTGACGGAGCTGAATGATCACCAGGACCACTCCTGGTTATCTCTCCCATTATCACCGGCTGCCCCCATGACTACCGGATGACAAACAAAGTGTAATGAGGGCATAATTCACTCATTTGAAATGGCATGCTGCTCCCTGCTTTACCTCGAAGTGATACAGCCCTATTCTCTAGAGTAGAACAAGCTGTCCAAAGAGATAATCTCATTTCCGACAAATTGCATCATTGGTTCTGGTCCCTTCCTTTGCTACTCTTGCTTCCTTCCCTCAAAACCAAGATGGATCCAAACCACAGATAAGGTAAATCACGACTTGTGGAAATGATACTCTGATCTGGCACATTCAATGTGAAGCAGCCTAAAAGTTAAGTCATTATTCCCTGACTTTCTTCAAAGCCCCCTACCCCCCAAACCCTGCATGTATACAAAGGACAACCGTTTTAAAGAACCATTGAAAAGGAAGTACCATTCTCCTTCTCTTCCCACCAAAACCAGTCTAAGGTGTGGGAGTCAGGGGTACCCTGGGAAAAGCACTGACCTCAGAACTGGAAGAAACTGGGTTAGTGCTGTCACAATAACGATTAATGAACATTTCTTAAGTTCCTGCTACGGGCCAGGCACTGTACTTGGTGCTGGGAATACAAAGACAAAAATAAAACTTTCTGTCCTCAGGAAACGAATATTCTATGAGGGGAGGCAACGTACATGTATAAGTATAGGGTGGCTGATGGAGGTGATGATTGAGTCAATCAGTCATTTACTCCCTGCCCTAAAGAGCTCTCTATATACCCTGCTACTTTTATCAGATTCAAAGACCTCTATTGAATCAATCAGTCAAATGTATTAAACTAGTCAGGAAAAGTCTTAAATCAGTTTGGAAGAAGCAAAATGTTTTCAGCCATTGGATGGAACAAAAAGATGCCTTATAGAAAGTGTGTTAGGATTGGTGGGAAGAATGGGTCCTCCCCTACGGGGCTTAGATGAAAGAAATCCAGCCTGCAAACTTCAGTGGGGTTTGGGAGAGTGAGCTCCAGAGCCTGCGCTAGAGGGGTGTACAAAAATCACTACAAAATCAATTCAAGGTAACTCGATGGGGGCAGCTCCCTCAAAGTAGAGGAGGTCAAGAAATTTCACGCCAAAGATGGAGCTGAAGGACACTCAGGATTCTGAGAAGTGGAAATGAGAAGGGGAGGGGGCTGCATTCTAGGCATGAGAAGTAGCCTGTGAAAAAAATCACAGAGACTGGAGATGGCTCCTAGTCAATGATCTGGTCTTGGAGAAGTCTTAAGTTCTCTGACTCTGTTTCCTTCTCTGTACAGGAAGGAGAGTAGCTCTCATTCTGCCTACCTCATAAAGTTATTATGAAGCTCAGAGCTCCATCTTGAATGCTGTGGTCAATTGTGGGTGCCATGTTTTACAGAAGACATTGATGAGCCAATGAGCGTCCTTGGGAGGGTCACTGGAATATTGAAGGACCTCAAGTTCTTGCCAGTTGAAGGAAATGGGAATGTTCCACCTGGAGAATAGAAGCCTTTAAGAAGTGTGTGTGTGGGGGAGGTATAATAGCTAATATTTGAAGGGATGTAAGGTAGGAGAGTGATTATACCCCAAAGGGCAGTGGATGGAATCGACAAAGAAGATGATTTAGAATTAAGAAATAAATAAATAATAACTAAGAAAAACTTCCTAAAAAGTGGAATTCTTCCAAAGTGGAGTGAGCTGTCTTGGGAGGCAGGAAGCTCCCCTTCAGTCTGGGGCTTTAATCACAGACTGGTGACTACATGCTGGATGGCTTTTTGCTAATGGGTTGGACTAGATGGTTGTTGGGGTCCATCCAACTTTGAGACTCTGGGTGGTTTTGTAAAGTGCCCTAATAGGTGCAAAGTGCTTCCTAAGCATCAGCACCTTTTGTGGATGAGGGCAGAGAGTGGCCTCTCACCAAGCACTCTGTCCTTTTGGTTCAGGGCTGAAAGCTCCCACTGTGTAGCTTGGAATATATATGGAGTTTGGGATTAGTTTCTTTTCTAATGCTTATCAGTGAGGCTTTTCAAATGAGCAGAACAAGAATGGATAGCTCCAAATGCTAAAGAAAGGTAGAGAAGTCTGATGGATGCAATCCAATTCTCTGCCTCAAAATAGATCATTATTAAATTAACTAGGAGCATTTTGCATGGCCAGTATAAATACAAGATGCAAATTATGGTGGATTAATTCAAACTTACTCATACTGTTATCTGCTGTGGGCCTAACACCTTCCTCCTCTCCTCCCCTCTCTTTCCTCCCCTCCCCTCCCCTTGCCTCCCCTCCTCCCTTCTCTCTCTTTCCTTGTTGCTATCCATGTGATCACAGACAAGTCACTTTAGTTTTCAGTGGCTCAGTTTCCTCTTTTATGTAATGGGTACCTAAATGAGGGCATCTAGGTTGCACAATGGATAGAGCACAAGACTTGGATTTAGGAAGACTTGATTTCCAATCTGGCCTTAGACACTTACTAGCTGTGTGACCCTGGGCAAGTCATTTAACCCTGTTTGCCTCAGTTTCCTCATCTGTAAAGTGAACTGGAGAAGGAAATGGCAGACCACTCCAGTATCTCTGCCAAGAAAGCCCCAAATGGAGTCATGAAGAGTCAGATATGACTGAAAAACAACTAGACAACACATTAATACCTGAGTCACCTACTTAACAGGGTTCTCGTGAGGAAAAAGCCATGGAATTGTGAGCCAATGTTACCTCTCATGTCTCTCTGTCTCTGTCTGTCTCTGTCTCTCTGTCTCTCTCTTCTCTGTCTCTGTCTCTGTCTCTGTCTGTCTCTCTCTCCAGTCATCTTCCCTGGTCCTTGTGCATAGAATCACAAAATCTCAAAGTTGGAAGGGACAACTTCATGTATCCCAGATACTTTAATAAGAATCCTTGATATAACATGCCTGAGGACCTCCACTGCAGGTGGAGCCTGTTGCCTTCCAAAGGAGCCCTTTCCACTTTGGGGTGGTGCTACTTGTTAGGAAGTTTTCCTGCCACCCAACCTGAATTTACTGCAATTTTTACCCAGCTCCTAGGTCTGGCCACTGGGGCTAAGAAGATGTCTGATCCATCTTCTGTGTGACAGCCATCCAAATACTTGAAGACATGTGCCCTGGCATTCCCTCCCCCCTACACACACAGACACACACACACACACACACACACACACACACACACACACACACATTCTCTCTCTCTCTCTCTCCCTCTCTCTCTCTCTCTCTCTCTCTCTCTCTCTCTCTCTCTCTCTCTCTCCCTCCCCACTAATTTCCTGACTTCATTTTTAAACTTAAGGAGTAAACTGTTGTTTAAATCAGGCAGCTGTAATTCTTTCCAGCTGGGTTTCTTTAGAAATGCTTAATGATGTATCAAACTCACTAATTTAATTTAGTTTTAATATTTCTTAAATCACACTGCAAGATCATAACCTGATTTATCACCCACTCAGAAGCTAAATATAGATGATGATACAAGAGGTTAATACTGCTCAGCAGTGTGTTCCTTCCAAGAAAGACATACATCAGCAGAGGGGAGCTGGCCTCCCCCAAACAAACAAAGAGGTTGGGTAAACAAGCCACTCAGCAATTATTTCGGGATCTCATAGAAACCCAACTGTCCCCTGAGCCAGGCTCACTGGGGACGTTCTGCACCAAGGAATAATTGGAAGTTGGAGACAGTGACAGAGGAAAGAGACAGAGATGAATCCTGGCCCACTTATTAACTGAAGGCAAGCATCCCTGTAGGAAAGGTCATTGCTGATAGGGTTCATGCTGCTTCTGGAATACTGGCCTTCTTTCTAAGGGCAGTTAGGAAGTCTGATGGATGCAATCCAAGGCCACGGCATAGCCAGGGCACAGGAGAGAAGTTAGAAGACCTGGAATTTTTCATTGACTTCATTTCATTAAAATTAAATTTGATCCATCACATATTCATACATTAATTTAATGCCTTCTATGTACAGCTCTGGGAAAAGGTGAAAGAGAAAGAAAGAAAGAAAGAAAGAAAGAGAGAAAAAAGAGAGAAAAAAAGGAAGAAAGAAAGAAAGAAAAAGGAAGGAAAGAAGGAGAAGTAAGAAAGGAAGAAAGAA
>CM053581.1:346987231-347006673 GCA_028627135.1 Pseudochirops cupreus
TCTCTCTCTCTCTCTCTCTCTCTTTCTCTGTCTCTCTCTGTCTCTCTGTGTCTGTGTTTGTCTCTTTCCGTCTCTGTCTCTCTCTCTCTGTCTCTCTGTCTCTCTCTCTGTCTTTCTCTGTCTCTCTGTCTCTCTCTGTGTGTCTGTCTCTGTCTGTCTCTGTCTTTCTGTCTCTGTCTCTGTCTCTCTCTGTTTCTCTCTGTCTCTCTTTGTCTCTCTCTCTGTGTCTGTTTCTTTCTCTGTCTCTGTCTCTCTCTGTGTCTGTCTCTGTCTCTCTCTGTCTTTCTCTATCTCTCTCTCTCTGTCTCTCTGTGTCTGTGTTTGTCTTTTTCTCTGTCTCTGTCTCTCTCTCTGTCTCTGTCTCTGTCTCTCTGTCTTTCTCTGTGTCTGTCTCTGTCTCTCTGTCTCTCTCTCTGTCTCTGTCTTTCTCTGTCTCTCTCTGTGTCTGTCTCTGTCTCTCTCTCTGTCTCTGTCTCTCTCTCTGTCTTTCTCTGTCTCTCTGTCTCTCTCTGTGTGTCTGTCTCTGTCTGTCTCTGTCTTTCTATCTCTGTCTCTCTCTGTTTCTCTCTGTCTCTCTTTGTCTCTCTCTCTGTGTCTGTTTCTTTCTCTGTCTCTGTCTCTCTCTGTGTCTCTCTCTCTGTCTCCTTCTGTCTCTCTTTCTGTCTCTTTGAATTCCCCAGTATTTAGCACAGTGTCCGACCCAGTTTAAAGTCCTTAATAAAAACATTATAATTTATTTATTTGTCTACTCCCCTATATATGTTACCTCTACGTATTAGTGTGGAGACTTCTTTTGAGGGCAGGGAATGTCTCAGTTTTCTGTTTATATCACCAATATCTTGGCATAATTAATGCTTAATGAAGGCTTTTCATTCATTTATTCTACCTTATAAGTCACTAAGCCTGATATATATGCATATGTATACACACACATATATACATACACGTATACATATAATATGACACACACACATCCCAAGGTACTTGTAGAAGTTATTGCTAAGCCATTCTCAGTGATTTAAAAAAATTCATAGAGACCTGGAGAGTTATCCCGGTATTGCATAGAGATAAATAGCATTCTAATTTTCATAAAAGGAAAGAGATTGAGGTCTTTAAACTACTGGCTGATGATCTTGACTTTGTTTCCGAGGAAAATTCTAGAAACTCTTATTAAAGGCATCATTTAGGAGTGTTTAGAAAGGAAAATGGATGGCCAAGAGCCAGCATAACGTCGACATGAGCAGCTCACACCAGGCTGTCCTCATTTCATTTTTTTCAGCTATGGTTACTAGGCTCCTAGATGAGTGTAGGGTTAATGGAATAGAAGATCTTCCCTGTCCATGGGACCACGTGTTCCCTTTTCTTCCTTGGAACAGGTACCATGTTCCCAGGTCTAAAGGTACACGAGTCTTTCAATCATGGATGTCTTGCTGCTTTGTGCTCTGTCCCAATTCACAGCTGTGACACATCCTGAGTCACATAGCGCCCCAGTGCAGAGGTAATCAGGCTCTGGAACACGTGGGTCCAATTAAGTGCTGAGGCATGTAGATTTTCAAACTTTCTGGTGCTAAGCCAGTCAAGTGCCTAGTCTTTGTTTGAAAACTATATATGTTTTTGGGAGGTTGGTATTTTGCTTAGGGGCTCATTCATGGAAAGAATATTTTCTTGAGGTCTTTGTGATTTGGTGAGATGAGACTGTTGTTAATGCTCGCCTCCTCCCTCCTCTTTGTGAACCCAGATGTTGGTGCTCCCTGATCTGGTGATTATATATCTATTACTTTGTTTAGACAGTTGGAGCCCAGTCCATTGGATTCTTTCTTGGATACTCACTTCTTTCTACCTATCTGTCTGCATTGTTTAATTAAAGTAAGATTGTTGACCCCTTTGAAGCTATCCTTCCTTTAGACAAGCAGATCAAAGAACCTGTGCTAGCAGCCATTCAGCATGCTGGTGTTATCGGTCTTAAATCTCCACAGCACTGCAAGTATCAATGATACAGTGAGGGGAATGTCAGCATACCTGGCATTCGACCAAATGTTGGACGTAATTTTCCTTATGGACAAGATGGAAAGATGGGCTGGATTAAGGACTGTAGTGGTATTTAGAGTAGTCAGAGAAGATAGAATCATAGATTGGGAGCTAGAAGGAGCATGGGGGCCACCTAGTACAATATAGATGAGACTGAGACCCAATTGAGGGCGCTTGTTCAGTCACACAGCTGGTAACTATCTAAGGCTAAATGACTTGCCCTAGGTCATCTAGCTAATAAGTTATAAAGCCATGACTGGAACCTAGATCCTCTCTCCAAATCCAGGGCTTATTCCCTTGTGCCACATTTAGGTGGACTCTCATTACAGCCATTTCTGGGATGTTGCTTTGGGGACTTTCTTTTCAAAGAGAGCATCTGAGAGATGATTCAGTGTTGATTTCCTCACGATTTTGATGTAGATCACAGCTTTCTCCTCAATAGTTTCTGGTGCTGTTAGTCTTCCCACCACATGGCAGAGGGATGGGGGCAGTGGAAACGGGGGTGAATAATGAGAGGAAATGAGTTCAGTAAGGGAAGCAGCAAAAGAGGGAAAAACCAGAACCAAGTCTCTTGATTTTTCTGAGTTCTATCATGTGCCTGATTTTTCTATTGCCCACAGCTGCTGTTTCCCTCAGGCTCAGGATTCTCTCCCTGCCTTCCGAATCCTATCTTCCCCTGTGGAAGGTGACAGGTTATGAGGCTTCTTGAATTATACTACTCCATGAAAAATTTGAAAGCTGGGTAGTTCCCCTCTACTTTACTTGTGCTAATTTGCTTCAGGCCAAGCAGATGCCATTGATATTGGTTCATGGGATTCAATGGTTCACAATATTTAGTACTAGAAGAGGTTGTCCAACCAGAGCTATAACTAGGGTAGGGTGATGGGGCGTTGCCTCTAGGTGACAAAATTTACAGGGCATTTACATTCTTGCTGAAGACTCACCAGCTCTATTACCGTTTAAAAAAAAGTCTATCCTGATATCTGTGTGGCCCACTCAGAACTTTGTATTTGCTTATTAAATCTGAGATTTGCTTCCTGACACTTTTGTTTTTAGAGCTTCATCAACATAGAAATAAATTAAGATAGCAAGAAAATTTTTGGACTGGACATTTAATTTATGTGGGATAAGAAAGTCCTGGTGAGGAAGTTTCCTTTGCCATTGCAGGTCAACAAAAGCTCTACAACTTACAACGTTAGAGCATTTTGTGGGGCTGCTAGGAGAATGAGTGACTTACTTGCCTAGAGTCACACAGGCAGTATGTGTCAGAGACAGGACTGGAACTGAGGTCTTTCTGACTCACAAGGCAAGCTCTCTGTTCATCAAGTGCTTCTCATGTAAGCAAGAATCATTCATTGAAGTAGGAAGCTGTCAGATCGTGGAGGCTTCCTTCCTGTCCTTGTTCTACCTGGCACAGCCTTGGTAGCCCCACCCAAGCAATCTAAGCAACAGCTTCCAAATGCCAACCCTACCTCTTCTCAACGGAATTGAAGGCACACTTCCTACTCCTTCCCACAGGCATATTTGGTATCTCTTTTCCCAGATATATAACTTAAGTGGCTCTAGGCAAGTCACTTAACCTTTAAGGCTCAGTTTCCTTATCTATAAAATAGGGCTAGGAATATCTATACTACCTGCCTTACAGGGGTGTTATAAGGATAAACTGAGAGAACATTTGCAAAACACTTTGAAAACCTGAAGACCCTCTATATATGTCAATGATTATTGTCATTACTCTTCCCTAATAGTCCCCTTCCTGTTCTCTTTCCCCTACACATCTTTGGGACTGAGGATCTTTGGTAAAGAGAGGTCAATGGATTCCCTCTGTACCTTCCAGCCTTGGCTCCTTCAATGTTATGGATTCCCACCAGATTAATCTGGGGGTAGGGATAGGAAGGAAAGGACCAAATTTAGCTCATCTCATTTTCTCCTGTCCATATCTGCCCCAATATGATGTAGTGAAGAGAACTCTAGATTTTGAGTCAGATTCAAGCCTGTCTTACATGCTTGCCAGTCATGCGACTCTGGATCTCTCATCATCTATAAAATGAACAGATTGGACTTGATAACCTCTATGGTTCCTTTTAACTCTATGATCCTTTGATAATTAGTTGGCTGGAGGCAGGGTCATCTTGGGTTTGGGACGGAGAAGAGGACTATTACCTTCAACCTGAGGTTACTCAGAAAAGTGACCCAACTCTGAGGAAGTAATTCTGTCTCTGTATTGATAGGTAGACAAGGATGGATAGATAGATAGATAGATAGATAGGTAGATAGATAGATAGATAGATAGATAGATAGACAGATAGATGATAGATAGATAGATATAGATGAGATGGATGGATGGATGGATGGATGGATAGATAGATAGATAAGAGGAGAGCTTAAACATAACCAATCAACCAATATTTATTAAGCCCCTACTTTGGGGCAGGCACTGTGCTAGGCACTGGAGATACAAGTATAAAGAATAAAGGGATCTCTACTTCTAGTGAGCTTACATTCTAATTACAAAAGGATTTAATAAAAAAATCTTCTATATCAAGAGTTCTTAACCTGGGGTTCATGCATCTCCCTCTCCTCTATAGATTTTTGAGTGTCAGTGAATTTGAATGGGGAAAAAATTACATCTTTATTTCAATATAATGGGTTTCCTTTGTCATCCGATATATTTTTTTTTTGTATTTAAAAACTTTTTTGAAAAGGGGTCCATAGGCTGGTGCTTCATAAATGTTTATTGATTAACTGACTGACCAGATGGCCCAAAAATGGTTAAGAACTCATCCTCTGAAGTAGTATAGAATGCCCAAATTAGTGGTTGAATGGTGTGGATTCTCCATGTAAGATGACTCAGAGATGCATCCAAATAAAACAATGTTATTTGACTGACAAGTTTTGTTTTTTTCTTTTATTAATCTTTTAGGTTGATAATATCATTTTATATTAGTGTGATATTTATACTTTTCTGCATTGTGAATCTGGAAAGATATTGTGTGGAAATGCTACTGAGATTTGGAAAGAGAGAGACAGAGACAGAGAGGCAAAGAGAGAGAGAGAGAGAGAGAGAGAGAGACAGAGAGAGACAGAGACAGAGAGAGACAGAGACAGAGAGAGACAGAGACAGAGAGAGAGGGAGGGAGAGAGAGAGAGAGAGAGGGAGGGAGGGAGAAAGGGAGAGAGAGAGAGAGAGAGAGACAAAGACAGAGACAGAGAGACAGAGACAGAGACAGAGAGAGACAGAGAGAGGGAGAGAGAGAAAGAGAGAGAGAGAGAGTGAGGGAGGGAGAGAGAGAGAGACAGAGAGACAGAGACAGAGAGAGACCTCGCTGGCAAGATTGTTTGAAGGACCAAATGAGTTAATGCATGTAAAGTACTTTGCAAACCTGAAATTGCTATACAAATGCTAGTTATTATTTCTATCATCTCCATTTGACAGGTGGAAAAACTGAGGCTTAGAGAGGTTAGAGGATTTCCCCGGGGCCAGTTATCATGTAAGTGTTTGGCATCAGCTTCAAACCAGATCTTCCTGTCCCCAAGTCTAACACTGTCTTCACTATGCACAGCACCTATCTGGGGACAGATGATTAACTCAGGGCACAGATGATTACCATCCCCTCTGGACACTTAAGGGAATTGTTTTTTGCTCTGAGTACAGTTCTATATGTTCAGCCTTCCCTGAGGGAGAGAGCCAGTGAGCCACCAGGTGCTCTAGCAGTGGAAGGAGAGACCTTCTGAAAGGGAGCTTTGACTCAGATCCCTATAAGTGGGATTCACCAAGCATGTTCTGAACTCAGACTGTTCTCTTTCCACTTTGCGATTTGTGTCTGAAGAATCATGATTTAATCTTCTGCAGCTCATACCCCACAGGGTCTGAGGGCAGACATCGATTTCTTTTTTCCTTTTTTCACATCCTGAAATCTCAGCATAGAGTCTGGGGCATATCTGGGGCCTCTCAGAAATGCTTTTCAAATGACTGGTTGTGTGGGACCAAGAAAAAACAATAACAAACCACCCATGGGCTTTGGAGACTAAGCACCCGAATTCTAATCCTGTCTCTGACTAGCTGGGTGACCCTGAGCAAGTGAGCTAACCTCTGTCTTACTCAGTTTCTTCCACTGTAAAATGGGGCTAATATTGGCTGCCCGTGTCATGGGATGATTTTGAGGATCAAATGAGATAATAATTGCAAAGTACTTAGCACAGTGTCTGGCACATAGTAGGTGCTTCATAAATTCTTGTTCTCTCCCCCATCCCTAGGATTCTGTGTGTCTCAGTCTTTTCATCTGTAAAATGACCTCCAAGGTTTCTTTAAGCTTGAATTTTATCATTCTGTGAAACAGCATTTTTTTTTTAGAGTTAGGGTGTTGTTTAAATCAGTTCCCAAGGATTCAGTTATCATCTCTCTCCAGATGGTTCACCAATCTATTCATCCAGCCCTAGTGAAATGTCCTATAGATGTCTGCAACTCACATTTTTCTGATGTCCTTATTACTGTTGAGGATCCCACCATAATCCCAGTCACCCAGGCTCTCAACATAAGGCTCATACTTGACTCTCCACTCTCTCACACCACTCCTCTATATCCAATAAGTTGCCAAGACCAGCATTTTTTTCCTTCACAACATTTGACCCTGCTACCGCCCTGGACTTCCCTGGATTACTCATACCTAGATAATTTCAATAGTCTGTTGCTGGCTTTCCCTGCCTTGAGTCTTTCCTAATTCTAGTCTGTTCTTGACTCAACCGTCAAATTGATTTTCCTAAAGCACAGATTTGACCATGTCACTCTCATTCTCAATAACCTCCATAGAAGGTGCCAACCTCCAGTGGCTCCCTATTATGTCCAGAATCTAATATTAGATTCTCTGTTTGACTTTTAAAGCCTTTTATAAGCTGGCCTCTTCCTACCTTTTCATTCTTCCTACACCTTATTCACCTCCACGTACTCAGGGATCCAATAACGTTGTTCCTCATACGAGATGATATATCTTTTGACTCCAAGCATTTCCATTGCTTTCCTGCACTTCCCAGAACTCTCTCCCTCCTCATCTGCACCTCCCAGCTTCCCTGGCTTCCTCTAAGTAAGTTTCAGCCAAAATCTCACCTTCTGCATGAAGCCTTTGCCAGTCTAGCTTACTCCTAATGCCTTCCCTTTGTTGGTTATCTCCAGTTCTTCCCAATGACATCTCGTTTGTGAGTAGTTCACATGTTGTTCTCGCCCAATAGACTGTGAGCTCTTTGGCATCAGGGACTGACTTTTGCCTTTCTTTGTACCTCTATTGCTTAGCACAGTATGCTTGGCGCATAGTAGGGGCTTAGTAGATGCCGTTGACTTGGTTAGACTAAAAGAGACTCCCAGAACTTAACACTCATGCAAGTCAGACAATGTGGAAAGCCATGCATCGCAAACAGGGGCATCTGCTCTTCACTTTTCATTCATAACTTTCCTCTGATTGTGGCTTCCTCTAAGAGTAGGTTGACTTCCTTTTCATGGGTGACTTAGTTTCTCTGTGTTCCAGCCTGGGATAATCTGAGCAGGCCTGGGGAATCTGTGTCAGTTCCCAATTGGGTCAAACCTTTGGCTTCAAAACAAGGCGAAAAGCATAAAAGAAGGCTTATGAAAATGTCTGAAGGAGCCCTCTGGAGCTGAGCTCAAAGGAAGCTGGGGAGAGGTCCCTGCTGGAGAATTTACCATCTTGCATTTTTTCTTCCATACCGACATCTTGAAATTCCTGCTAAGAGCAATCTCAGAATCTTCCAGTGGATGCCTTTATAGAATTTCCTTTCATTTTGCTGAATCTCCTAGAAAATAAGCATGTTACATTTTATGATTAGGAATCATTCCTTTCAGGTCAGATGCTGTTTCAGACAGAGGTATCTAAGCCCACCTGTACTTCCGTTCTTATTATCATGCGATCTAGCCATGCACCACCCTTTAAAAAAAAATCCAGGGGCCTAAGTGGCATAGTGAATAGAGCACCAGCCCTGGAGTCGGGAGGACCTGAGTTCAAATCCGACCTCAGACACTTAACACTTACTAGCTGTGTGACCTTGGGCAAGTCACTTAACCCTAACTGCTCTGCCTTCTCCCCTCAAAAGAGATGAAAGGAAGGAAGGAAGGAAGGAAGGAAGGAAGGAAGGAAGGAAGGAAAGAAGAAAGAAAGAAAATCTAAGGCTTTTGTCAAGGGAATGATCCAAGTCCTACAAATGCCATTTTCTTGGAGTGTTTGTAGGGAATGTCCCATTGAGCTGACACTTTGGTCAATCAACCAATCCATCATCAAGCGTATATTAAAGCCCCACTATGTATGAGGTATTGTGCTAGATGTTGGGGTGAATCAGTCTTGGTCCTCAAGGAGCTTCTCTTCCATGGGGAGAGAGACGAAGTAAGAAGGAGGGTCTGAAAGTGGCAGGAAGGGGCAAGGAGAGAAACCAACTCTTCCTCTTGGCCCTGTGTGGCAAGGGAGCAACAAGCCTTGGAGAGTGAGGCAAAAAAAGGTGTTGCATATACAAAATGTAGGGGATAGTAATTGGACCTTCGATTTCATTGGTAGAGGGCATTTCTCCATGAGGAAACTCCCTCTGCCAATGGAGGTTGGTGCCTTCTTGCTAACTTGGATAGTCTTAGAGTTGCCTAGAACATTGACAGTAGGTGTCAGAGGCAGGGTTTGAGCCCAGGGCTTCCCCTCTGTAGGCATGGCTCTTTATCTCCAATGCCACACCACCTATTATATACAAGATAATTCTGTCCAGAGGTTATCCAATGGGCCATTAATAACTCCACAGAGTTGCTAGACCCCCTTGGCCTTCCTAGTGTCCTGGGATCAGTTTCACAAATTTGCAGACAATTGTTCTAGATTTCCCTGGGCTTTTGGCATTCCCTGAGATGAATTTCTGAGCTTCTTCACTCAAAAGTGTAGAGGTAGAATAGTATCAGAAAGAATAGTGGAGTTGGAGTCTGGGGAGAATTGGAGGTGGCATGGGACGATGAGGGCTTTGCCAGGCACTGATATCTGGAGAGTGGAGCCACCTTCAGCGTGTTGTGCTTATCAATGCTTCACTCCAGACTAGTCAGTCAGCTGACTTTTATTAGGTGTCTACTATGTGCCAAACACTGGGCTAAGGTTTCCTCTGTCTGCAGGTCCTTGTGGCTCTCACTGATGGAGCTCCAGGGTACTTTCCTTTCTCCTCCAGCAAGTTCTATACCAGGTTTCCAGTCTTCTCCATCTTTCACCCAGCTCCCTTCAAACACTCTGGCCTCCCAGTTCCTCACTCTACTCAGCTCCCATGTCCTATGTCTTTATTCTACTTCAACAATGCACAGGAGTAGATCCCCCCTCCAACATCACTTCACTCTCCTTCCCATCCCCAACTTAACTGAATTTGTTCCAGGAGCCCAAATTACTGCTCTGAGTTTGGAGATCCTGAGCTTCTAACTTAATCCTGCTATTTACTATTTATTACCTCTGGGACTTTGAGGAAGCTGTTCTGTCTCTCCCATCTGTCTCATTTGTAAAATGAAGGGTTGGACTCTCGATGGTCCCTTTTCAGCTCAGAAGTCCTGTCTATGGTCTTACAATTGTGTCCAGGAATAACCTCTCAGCATAGTTGAGCTCTATTACCACTTGAATGGTACCAAGAGGAATATGGAGAATCCATATGGGACATGAAGTGAAGAGCAGACCAACACAGGAGGAATACCAGCCAACATGCCAGATTAGGGGCAAGGAACTATGGAAGCTGACATGGAGCGAGAAAGGATGCTACAAGAAACACTTCCTTGTCTGAGGTTTTTGGTGAACAATCTGATTTTCCAAACTCACCTCTCTTAGGTATGGCGGATGAGCTTCCACTGGCACTGACAGACATGGGAGGAGGGAGCTGGGCATGTAATGGCAGAGAGCAAGCCCTGTGTCTGGAGATTGGGGAAGAAATAAGCCAGATGAGGACTTGGCAGGGCACAGAAGAGGAACATGCTTCACCATTTTACCTCCGGCCAGCTTTGGCTCATGTTATTATGATAAAGTCCCTTAGGAGCATATTAAAAACACTAACGCTTTTCCAGAAGCTTCTAAACCAACAGTGTGCCATCCACGGACCAAAAGAAGCAAGTAGTGAGTCCTTCATCTCACTCAGGGACTGTTGATGTCCATTCCCTTGGATTTCCTCCTAATCTCTCTTTGGCTAGACTTAACAGAGCTGCAAATGTCATTTGCCAGAGTGTGCTCCTGAGTGCTCAGGACATAACAACTCTCTGCCTACAGCTTCTGCTCCTCTGAGCACTGATGAACATAAGCTGAGCAGGCTCTTGTCGAAAGTGTTCAATCAGAGAAGTTTGTCTTCTAAGCTCCCCAAGCTGCAGCTGCCCACCATTTTTTCCGTTCACTAATCCTCTCAGAGGCCCCCACCAGAAAAGCAAAGTTATCCAGGGTTGTGCTGGAAGGCTTCTGAGAGGGTGGCATTTATACCTTGGAAATCAGCAATGCTAGCTGTTTGTGTGTGTCATATTGGTCGCTAAACTTAAGAAAGTGATGGAGAAAATCTGGAATAATGCAGATGATACTTAAATGAGTGTTGTGCATACATTCACCACCCCTCTCAGAGCTGGGTTTCAAACATTTGTGGCACAGTCCTTCAAGGGTCTGACATCAATCACACTTTGTCTAAAAGAGTTCCAAGTGTGGCGTTCTTTTTTTTTTTGGAGGGGGGAGGTAGGGCAATTGGGGTTAAGTGACTTGCCCAAGGTCACACAGCTAGTTTTTTGTGTTAAGTGTCTGAGGCTGGATTTGAACTCAGGTCCTCCTGACTTCAGGGCCAGTGCTCTATTCACTGTGCCACCTAACCACCCCAGTGTCTTTCTTTCAAGGGCATCCTTGTAGTGACTCAGGTTCACAAGAGTCCGACTGAATTCTTCCCTCTTTCCCATTAGTTCTCCATATAAAATCAGGAGCCATCTCTAGTCATCCTGCTGTATATTTTCCTACTGGATCCAGATGGCTCCAGAGGAGAAAGTGGGGCTGGTGGCTTCACACAGCCCTGCCTCACTTAAATCCAATTCACTTGCGTGTCATGTCATCACCTTCTTGAGGTT
Source organism: Pseudochirops cupreus (assembly GCA_028627135.1). NCBI lineage: Eukaryota > Metazoa > Chordata > Mammalia > Diprotodontia > Pseudocheiridae > Pseudochirops > Pseudochirops cupreus. The sequence goes on from CM053581.1 coordinate 346,998,351, forward strand.
ATGTTCCTCTTTAAGAAGAAAGGACAAATAACAACATGCACCAAATACAATCATTTCAAAAGTTTGGAAAAGTTTATGTCCACAGCACCTCTTGTGGCTCTGTAATTCTAGCCCATCCTGCATCTTCATTTCACAGAGGAGGAAACTGAGGGCTCTCCTCTCCATTCAAATGGCCACCACCAGAGCGCAAGCCCTCATCACTTCTCTCCTGGAGTGTTGCAGTGGGTTCCTGCTTGCTCTACGTGCCTCTGGCTTCTCTCCACTTCAGTCCAGCCCCACACATCTCCCATAACATACAAAGTGCTTTCCCTAAAGCTCACACCTGAATGTGTTACTCTCCTCTGCAAAGAGCTCCAGTGACTGGCTTCCCCTTGCCCTTGGCTGAAGTGGAGATTGCTCTGTGGGGCACCGAAGTCCTCACAGACTGGCTACTGCAGGTGGCCCTTTCCCAGCTTACTGTCCCTTCCTGTCCTTCATGCATTCTATTTCCTCACCAAACTGACCTTTGTTCTTCCCTGAACATGACATCCCATCTCCTGCCTCCATATCTTTGCATAGGCTGTTTCCTCTGCCTGCCATACACTTCCACATTACCTCTAACTTTGAGTATTCCTTGTTGTTGTTGCTTGTCAAAGCTCAGTTCAAGTGTCACACTCTACAGAAGTTCATCCTGATATCCCTCAGGGCTGGTGCCCTCCTCACCCTGGAATTCACTTTTGAAAAATCTATATACAAGTTGGCCCCCTCAACTGATACAATATGAGCCCCTTAAGGTCAGGGATTGGTTCATCTTTTTCCCCTCTGTGTCTCTGGTACCTGGCACATTTCTTAGCGCTGTGCTTGGCATGTACTTAAAAAATGTTCCTTGGCTGACTTCATAGTCAATGCCTAATAAATGCTAATTGACTGACTTTTTTTCACATAGTAGGTACTTAATAAATACTAATCACTAACTTCTTAGCACACAGGAGGCACTTACCAAATGCTTGAGGGAATGAATGACCGAGGAAACATTTGTTGCCAAGGGCAGGACCAACTACTGTTTTCCATCACTCATGACAGATGACAAATTGCTGTCTCTGTAGTTACCCAAGCCTCAAAAGTACCAAAGTGAATAAGATTTTCTCATTTCAAGGGGAAGAGCTATTTTTTTCCTATAAAACTATATATATGTATTTATAAATGTGTTCTCACACCATCACAATCCATCATTTCAGAGCTACAGATTATTACATTTGTGCACATAATATTCATTTGTTGACATTAGAAGGTGACTCTGAAAGCAATTGTTCTTCATGTAGGTACAAATGTGACTGAAGAGTTACAATATATGTGGTATAATGGATAGAGTAATAGACTTGGAGTCAGAAGGACCTAGGTCCAAATTCTTCCTCTGATACATACTTACCAGTTATGTGGCCATAGACAAGTCACTTGGCTCCTCTGAGCCTCAGTTTTTCCTTCTGCAAAATGGGACTAATAATAATCATGGTGTCTATCTCACAGATTTGTTGTGCAAGATGGTTTACAAATTTTAAAGTACTACAGATATCTCAAGGTTTTTTCTTTGTTTTTGGTCCAAGTCTGTTGGTTTAATGGGTATAGAAAGCTCCAAGTGAGGGGTTTTTGCAAGCGTCATCTTCCTCTCAATCCATGATTCTATGGTCCAATAGTATCTCATAAAACTACATCCTTGGGCCCAAGGCACATTAGTAGGTATTTTAGACTTAGTAGCATCTTTGCTAAAAAATAAAAGGATTAATAAAAAAGAACTTTTGTGTGGATCTACCAAAAGACTATCTTTATCTGTCATCTATCTATCTATCTATCTATCTATCTATCTATCTATCTATCTATCTATCTATCTTTATCTGTCATCTATCTATCATAGGATCATAGGATTGTGATCTGGAGGGGACTTGGAAACTCGTTCCGTTTAACCCTCTCATTTTACAGAAACTGAGACCTACAGAGGTGATGGATTGACTGAAGTCACATGGATAGTAAGGCACTGAGCTAGAATTGATTCCAATGTAAGGCATGAATAATAACTAATAATAATAACTAGCATTTGTGTAGTGTTTTGAGATTTATAAAATGCTTTATATATGTTATCTCATTTGATTCTTGCAACAACCCTGGGAGTTGGGTGTTAATGTTAGCCCCATTTTACAGATGAGGTGGAGAGAAGTTAAGAGAAAGAACCACACAGCTAGTATATGTCTAAATAAGAATCAGAACTCAAATTTTCCTTACTCTAGGTGTAGTGCTCTACCCATTAAGCCACTCTTAAATAACAACTAAGGTACTCTTTAATTACCAAAGAATCCTTATTCATTTTGGGATACCAGCAGAAGAGTTCAACCTTGGACTCAATAAGAGATTTCCCGGGCAGCTGTTTTACAAAAGGTGTACTAACAGGTTTCCTGTAGTGATCATGTTTGTTTCAAGGTCAACAGTGAATGCATTTTTGCCATGGGGAGGATGCCAACCCATGCTTGGTATCAAAGGTCCCAAAGGACCTTGAAATGGTCTGAGTGAAAACCTCTACAACTAAGATCAATGTTTAGGTACTGTTGAAGATAATTAATCTGGGTTTTGAAAGCCTCTCTTTTATGGTCTGTAAGATAAGATTTCCCTTTATTGAGTTTCTGGGCAAACACAACCATCTTGGCATGACTGAAAGAATAATAAAAGCATGAAACCAGCCACTGCTGGTCTTGGAAAATGTCAATAGGCATTTTCAGAGAAGTATTGGTGAGTGTTTATGGGAGAAGGGGGAAGGTAGAGGCTAGATGTTTTCCTCTATCTCTTCTTTCATTATTCCCTGGCTTTTGGGGCTTCATAAAAACATTCCCACCAGAGAAGCACATGAAACGTCAAGGTACAAACACAAAGGCAGGCTGAAAAGCTCCACTTTGCCCACGTTTCTCTTTCACGAGTTAAGAGAATAAAAAACAAAAAAAAACAAAAAACGACCACTCCCAGCCACTCTCAAAAACAAGCAAAGACACTACTTAACTCCCGAAAAGATCTGTCTGTCTCTGAGAGTTTTAAAGAAATTTTAACTCCCATCCGGCTGAGGAGAGATTCGGATTTCAGAGTGCTGGACAGCGCCTGGCACTCTGGGTCTGGAAGGTCCTATTTAGATGTGTTTAGCCAAGGGACTTCTAGCAGGTTAAGAGGCTTGTCAGCAAAGACACACTTTCTATGGCAACCAGGGTGCAAATCATCTTAGCCTGAATCATCATAATGAATGCACACTAGCACTGACAATTGCAATGCCTTCCCCCTAACTGCTCAAAGTCCTTCAGAGATCTTGTTTCACTTCGATCCCTTCCTAATATAGGAGGACTCTGTGTCCTGAGTGGGAGGCAGGGAAGAGGGAGAACAGAAGAACTTAGATCCATATGGTGACACACAAAGGAATTCTGTTTATCTATTTGCTGCTTATTTATATTCGTATCAGGTTATGTATGTGTGTTTATGTATGTTCATGTGTGTGTATGTATATATCTGCTTATGTATGTATGTATCCACCTGTTTATGTATCTATCTATGTACGTATCTACCCATTTATATATACATGTATCAGTTTACATATTTGTTTATCTATATATGTATCTGTTTATGTCTGTCTATCTATCTATCAATATATCTTTATCTGTCATCTATCTACCTATCTATCTATCTTTGTCATCTATCATCTATCTGTCTATCTATCTATCTATCTATCTATCTATCTATCTATCTATCTATCTAATCTATCTTTATCTGTCATCTATCTATCTATCATCTATCTGTCTATCTATCCTTCTATCTATCTACCTATCTATCTGTCTGTCCGTCTGTCCGTCTGTCTGTCTGTCTATCTATCTATCTATCTGTCTGTCTGTCTGTCTGTCTTTATGTGTCCACTGACATCATCTCATTGGATAGACACAACAACCCCCTGCAGATTAGGTTTAATTATGCATGTGATTACCAGTATCCCAGTTTTACAAGGGAGCAAATGAGGACTCTGAGAAGCTAAGAGACTTGTCTAGGGTCTCCAAGCGGTTAAGTGTTTGAGGTGAGATTTGAACTCAAGGCTCAACTCCATGTTGCAGAGATAGAGTCAGAGACAGATAGCCATGATCAACAGTCTTTGTGTGCTAGAACCAAGGTCTATGGGTAGAAAACAGAATCAGAAATCTTTGAGTTCTTTCAACTTGCTGTGCTCAGCTTCCAGCTGTTGTTCAGTTGCTTCAGTCATGTCTGACTCTTCATGACCCCATCTGAGGTTTTCTTGACAAAGATATTGAAGTGGTTTGCCATTTCCTTCTCCAACCCATTTTACAAATGAGGAAACTGATGCAAACACAGTTAAGTGACTTGCCCAATATCACATAGCTAGTAAATGTCTGAGGCCAGATTTGAACTCAGGTCTCCCTGACTCCAGGCCCAGCGTTCTATGCACCATACCATGTAGCTGCGCTTCAGTCTCCTGTAAACAGACCCATATTTTTATGCCCACATATGCCTGGCTAGTCCACCTTTCAGTTTTCTCTCAGTCTTCCTTGACCAGATAACTCCAGCCACCACTGTCCCTTCATTACTCTCTACCATAATGGCATCCCTTAATCCTATCTAACCTAATCTCCTCTCAAATTATACCTTGGCAGTATTGTTACGTCCTTCCTGTCTTTTCCATTCCCTCTTCACAAAGGTCCTCGTTACCTCAAACTGGGAACATCCTAGTAGCTTCCTCACCAGTCTCCTTGTCTCCATATCCAGTTTTTCCTTCTCCAACCCATCCTAACTGTCATACCTTATGATGAAGATCTATTGAAGGAACCAGGGGTATTTAGCTTGGACAAAAAGACATTTAAGGGAATGTGACAGCTGCCTTAAAGTCTCTGAGGGGCTATCACATGGAAGAGGGATTAACTTTGTTCTGCTTGGCTCAAGAGAGCAGGACTAATTCCCCTCACTGGTGCCACCCGCCTTTCCCTACCCTGGTCACTCTGCCTTTATTTTGCATATATACATTCTATATACTGGGAGGCAGTATGGAGTAGAAAGCTGGCTGTGAGGTCAGAAAGACCTGAGTTCAAGTCTTGCCTCGAACACATGCTACCTATTTGACCCTGTCCAAGTCACTTAATGTCTCAGCATTCTGGAACAGAGGCATCAAACTTAGGGTGGTTGCAAGTGGTCCTGGTGCAGCCTGAACTTGTATTTGGGAACTGTTTAACAAAATAAATTAAAATACGGTTCAACATAGATAATGTTAACTTGTGGTTTTGTAGGTCAATATGTGGCCAGCTCTAAGACTGTAACTTGCACAGAGCTCTAATCTGCATGCATTTGTAAAGGGAATTCCTATGTAGAAGCAGCCTATCCTGGTAAAATCACAGGTCCAATGGGAAAAAAAAGAAATCCTGAATATTCTTATCTGTGTACATCTGTGTACATTCCTTTAGTAGAAGGGAAAGCCCTTAAAGGAAAGGACTGTCTCACTTTTGTATTTGTATCCTCAATATCTTACAAGGGGCCTAGCACATACTCACATCTGCTCATGCAAATGAGGTTCGTTTTTTCTTTAAAAGGTACCAAAACCATTTTCAAGACATAACTGGCTCAGGTGCTCAACCTGCTCAACACTGGAATTAAACTAGTACAATTCAATGCAAAGGAAGGGGAGAAGGAAATATTTGGCTCATGGTTCCATACAGTTCATTCTCCTCAAAACTGAGAGGGACAATTAAACAAATAGCAAAGCACTTAACTGAGACAGAATAGTGAAAGAATGGGGACCTGCTGACATAATTTCCTGGTTGCCTAAATATGAGACAGCCATGAGAAGCTCCAGGTATTTTGATGCTTGGCCGGTGGACCACAATGGGCAACTCCAAAGCAGAGTAGCTTCTCTCAGCTGAATTAATTCTTAATATTCTCAGAGCTTATCCTTGCTAAATATTCCCCTGCTATGGCTAAATCAATTTCCTTTTGTTAATTGTTGCAATGCATTCCAATATCAAACATAGACTCCTAGGAGACTGGCCTGAGTCAGTCACAATCGAGAACATTCATGAAGTCTTCTACCAGCTGGAAGTGATTGCTTCCTCCTGCAAATGCTTGTAGCCTTCTGTTTGTATGTATATTTTCTATCTAATATATTCTGTTTTCTTTCATAGTCATTTGCACACAAGAGGCACTCACTATTAGGGCAGGGACAGGACTTTATCTTACTCTCTCCCTCAGAGTCCAACATGGTGCATTAATAGGTTGTGGTGGTCTGTAGAGCATGAATTAAATTTGGGAGACCATTTTAGTAGAGTTAAGTCATGTACTTAGTCCGTGGGTAGTTATATTAGCACACATACCAGGTCAAGAAGGGGCTGATGGGTCTTTGTTTGGAATGATGTCTGGCATTTGCTCTCCATCTCATTATCTAGTAGGTATGCATTCTCTGCACCCTATTATATTCTGTCAAGTAGCTGACTGACGGCTATATTCTGTTACATAGCTATATCCTGTTATTAAGAACTATTGAAACTGATTTTATTTATGCACACATATATAGGTATCCTTGGGTAGTAAGAGTAGGGCCAACTAAGAGTAGGGTCAGGGACTTTCCATTGAGAGGAGCAAGCCTGGAAATTCTACAGCTGCCTTGGTGGACTCTTTTGACTGCCTATAAGATGGAGGATGGGGGACTCCTTAGCAGCAGATTTGAAGATTTGTTGACTAGTATGAACTATTTGGTATTTACCAGCTTGAGATCTGGGTGCTATATTCTAAAGAGAGATAGCATCTCAGTGACAGAAACAGTGTGGAGAATCAGTAGTAGTTGTACAGGCATGAGCCAAGTGTATGACTTCAGTGTTGAGTGAGATACCTGTTTCATATTAAGGGCTGCACATGTCACAGTGAGTGAACAGCTGCTAAGGAGGCCAAAATACAGTATTAGAAAGAAGGAAAAAATCAGGGAATGGTAGCAGAGGGAGGATTCTGATCAGGGTGCAGCTTTGGCAGTGGTGAATAGCAAGAGGGTATAATGGGAATGGATGCAAGTGGAAATTAGAAGTGCTACATCATTCTGAGAATCTCTGGGTGATGAAGTCAGGCAGATGGAGTCAGGAACTTTTCAGCCATGACTGAGACCCAAATCTTTCTTGATCTCAGAGTGTGAGCTTTTCATGGAGTCATTTCCTTCCTCACTGGCATTTGAATCTGAGATATGAATGTTGTACACTTTGGAATATGGGGAGCTGAGAATTATGCTGTTGTTTAAGTTCCCCATTCTTTTACTATTCTGTCTCAGTTAAGTGCTTCACTATTTGTTTAATTGTCCCTCTCAGTTTTGCTGGTAAAGAATGAACTGTATGGATCCATGAGCCAAATATTTCCTTCTCCCCTTCCCTTGCATTGAATTGTCCTAGTTTAGTGTTGAGTTGGATCCTTGTTATGTTATTAAGAGCTGCATTTGCTGGGGGGTGGAGCCAAGATGGTGGTGTAGCAGCAGCAACATATCGCAGCTCTCACATAGCCACCCCAAAATACCCATAAAATATGACTCTAAACTAATCCTAGAACTCCAAAACGCACAGAAATATACCTTCCACTAAAGTCAGCTCCTCTACAAGGAACCATATCAGCACTGCAAATTGAAACCAGCTGGGCCTGAAGCCCTGGCTGAGCCCTGGGGGCACCTGGATGGGAGGAGCTGAGGAGCCTCTCTGGTGAGTGGATTAGCAGCGGCTGCGAGCAGTGTTCAGAACTAGGTCAGTGGCACTTGTGAAATTGGGGGAGAAAAGCGGTCTGGCTGAAAGACCTCCAGGGTGGGAAAGCCAAAGGCAGAGGTTTTGCACCCGCCTCCACATTGCAGCTTCTGTGCCCTCGACCTGCAGACAGCAGGGGGACTAAGCAATCGTTCAGAGGCCAAGGCCAAGAGCTCTCGTGTTGAGCAGCCTGGATCCAGATCACGGTCTTGGGCCTCAGTCCTAGAGTCTTCATTATCCAGTGAGCCGGAAGTAAGTAGGAAAGGGACCCAGCACCTTCCTGAGAACTATGGCAGCTGGGAGGACCCCAGCGATTTGGGACAGAGCTTTCCCTTCTGGAAGCAGAGCCCCACAGAGATTTAAAAAAAAATCACAGACTGACCAACCATGAGTAAGAATAAGCATAATAAGCAAAGTAAGAACAGCAACCAAACCCTAGATTCCTTCTTTGGGGAAAAGAAAGATCATGGCAAAGAGAGGGAGGAGGAGAGTGCAGCCAGAGCGCCCCCACTAGGGGCTTCCAATAAACATGAAGAATGCCTTAAAGCTAGAGATGA
>CM053581.1:347007173-347017173 GCA_028627135.1 Pseudochirops cupreus
GGAGAATGTCACAGCCCTCTAGACCCACTGCCCAATCACAAAGCTACAAAGCACGGGCATTCCTGGAAAACAAGCCTGGCGCCACAGGCTCCACGTGACCACATTCAGCCTATTAGGGAACAGAGTATACTTTCAAATATCCAAGGGTCCTCAGTCACGTAGACACTTTAGCAAAGGGCCTAGGGGCAGGGAAGATCTTCAGATTCCCATAACACTTGGCAAAGATATTGGAGTGGTTTGCCATTTCTTTCTCCAACTCATTTTACACATGAGGAAACTGAGGCAAACAGGGTTAAGTGATTTGCTTAGGATCACATAGCTAGTAAGTTATCTGAGGCCAGATTTGAACTCAGGAAGATGAGTCTTCATAACTTCAGAACTGGCACTCTATCCCCAAATCATTAAAAGACCCAACAATACACAAAGACACGCCTATCCACTTCAGGGAGATTACAAAATTTCAGTAAGACATGGTCTCTGCCTTCAGGGATTTTATAGTATAGTAGAATATTATTGCCATCTGTGATTGGCAGCACATTTCTTCTCAAGATGGAATTTATTCCTACATGTCACTCAACTTTCAAGAAATGAATGATTACAGCAGTGGGTTTAGATGAATGATGGAATGGGGAATATTTGCTGTATATTAGGTGCTATTTCTCCCCTTTGAATGCTTGGATAATTCTTTGCATGTAAGGTTTAGAGTAAAAAAGGAAACAGGTTTCTGACCCATTCTGGATTCACTTTTGCAGAAGTTCTCAAAGCTGGTTAATGATTGTCTTGCAAATTTGTTTTCTGCATGCAATTTCCCACATGATAGATTTGTAATCAATAGGTGGCCCCATGGCTTTGTTTTCTTTATATGAGAAGTTTAAAGAAGTGATTGTCTTGGTGGACCCTGCTGACTTCTCTGGGTGCTTTGACCTTGTGGTACCTTGTGCCCATTTGGATGGAAAAACTCTGAAAGGCACCGTAAAAGCTACTGAGCTGAGGTTTTCACTGGTCTTTGTAATGAGCTTGTTCCAGTCTATTAGGGAATTAGCATTAGTTAAATCAGTTGCTACACTAAGAAAGGGTTTTGTTAATTTAAAGAACTCTAATTGGAAGGAGGAGAAGGTAAGACACCCCATGGTATAGTAGATAGAACAGTAGGCTTTGGAAACCCCAATTCTGACTCTGCCACCTACTCTCTATGTGTGCCCATGGGCCAGTCAACTTCTAAAACTTGGTTTCCTCTTTGGTAAAATGTTGATAATGATAATTATACTACCTTTCTCATGGTACTGTGGAGAATAAAATAGCTAATAAACCTCAGAATGCCATGCTCATGATTAGTTTGTAGCCTGTGTTCCCCTCGATGCTGGATTTATATAAGCTGAAGTCCTCTGGATTCACATTAAGTGTGTATGTGGAGGGAGAGGTAATGTATGGAATTTGTATGCTAAATGTACTTCAGGTGACTTGAGCTCCCATTCTAGCACAGCTTGGGCACTTTTTTTGTCTTTTGACCAGACTTGTGATTTTTTTAGTGATGGGAGCTCCAGGTGAATAACTTCCCCTTCCAATGCAGATGAACACTTTCTCTTACTTTGTAGTCTCAGAGAATTGCCAGTTGCTTTGAGAAATCTGGTAACTTTCCCAGGGTCCTACAATCATTTTACGTCAAAGGAGGGACTGGAACCTAGGCCTACCTGACTCCAAAGACAGCCACCTACTTCTCTCAATTGCACGCTGCTAAAATAAACAAAATCCAATTTATAGCAGAATAGCTGATCACACAAGGAAAATGAATTGAAATAATAAAACATTGAATCAAAATAGAATTGCAAAGCAAAGCAATAGGAAACTTGCCATAAAACACTTTCCCAAATGAGCACAAAATCATTCCCAATTTCCTCCCAAGTAACCAAGAAAGCAGTGTCTCTGTGATTCGGGCCTCTTAAATGGGGAGTGTTCTCTCTCTTGTGAATTCATAGGTGCATAAGATGCTTGCCAAGAAGGGTTTAGTCTCTAGTGCGGGTATCCTTGCTTGAAGACTGCATTTTATTTATGGCGTCTGACTCTTCCTTCTCAGTTCTCTACTCTTGGAAGCCATCTTTCTTTGCTCCATGTTGTCTCATGTTGGGACTCTTAGGCTTCATGGACTGAGCAAATGCGTTCATCTCTCCCATCTCCTTCTTCTTGGAAGTATCTTTTGCCCTTTCAATGCAATAAATATATGACTTAAGGTCACAGACTCCCAAGAATTGAATTCCTGGGAATTTGAATCACTCTCATTTTTGAAGCTCAGTGCCTCATGAGAAATGTAGTCCTGTCCATAGTTCAGGCTCAAGGTTGGGGCAACATGGTTGGAACATGAAGTACTCCTAGGTCGTTGAACAGTTCCCCAAAGGAGTGTTCTTAGCTATAGCAAAGAAAGAATATTGGCAAGGGTGCAGAAGTACTTGGCTTTAGTTTTTGGTAGACATGACTTTCCTTGACTCCTGGTTAGTATCTGTTCATCAAAACCTAGTGATTCTCATGGCTTTGTGACACCCATCAAGTCTGAGATGGCCAGACTCCATATGGGTGGGATTTTTTAATGCTCTTAGGTGACCACAGAGTCATACGGATGTGGCCAGAGATAACCAGGAAGCTGTGTCAGGGGAGGCAGGAGCAAATGAGCTTTGATTCCTTTGAGGGGAATTTAACCCATGTTGGAGGAAGAAGGTGGATTCATAGGAAATTCCAACAGGTAACTGGTTCTATCACATCAGACATGCCTCTATTATAACTTATTATAACAGTGTTGAAGATGAGGGTGGAAGAAATGTGTGATATCAAAGGAACAGTGGTAAGATATTATAGCAGAGCAGACTCGGTAACTTTGCACCACTGAGATACTGAAGGTAAAGTGAATGAAAAGTATAAGGAAATAAGGAAAATAACCAGTTGAAAAACCTTTATCCTTATGGCTGAGAAAAACAACGAAATTCATGTAAAGGGCAATTATCTTTATCCAAGGGTGAGAATCATACATTTTTTGCAGCACAGTTCTAAACACAAAGTAGGCACTGAAGGAATAGATTCAGAGAATTGTATTTATTTTTTTTTAATTTTATTTTCAATTCCAAATTCTCTTCCTCCCTCCAGTCCCTCCCCCACCCATTGAGAAGGCCAGCAATAACAATATCTATTGTACGTGTGAAGTTGGATTTTAGTCAGAAGGGACTTTATGTTACATTAATTCAACTTCCTCATTTTGTTGATGAGAAAAGGAAGGTCCAGGAATTTAAAATGTTTGCGTAAGGTCAACTAGTTAGAGAGCTCATTCTCTTCTCCCCCACCTACCCCCAGCCTTCCATTTTCTAAACTTCCCTATTACCATCAAGGGTGCCACCATCCTCTCAATCCCCCAAGCCTTGTGACCATATCAGCAGCCCTGAGTCCTCCCTGTCATTCATCTCATAGATACAATCTGTTGCCAAACACAACATCCCTCATATATGTTCCCTTCTCTTCACTCTCACAACTACCTACCCGAGGCCAGGTACTCCTCACTTTTTGCCAATATTATTATAATAACATATGAAATGATTGCCTGCTTCAGGTACCTTCCCAGAATAATCCAACTTCCAAACAGGACAATCAATTGACATGTACTTTCCAAAAGCAGTGATACCATTGATCTGATTACTGTGCTGGAGAAAGAGATGAAAAGGGTGGGCGTGGGGAAAGGATAGTACCTGTGGAGAGTATGTGTGCAGAGCAGATAGCAAGATGACAAGGATGTGTGACTGATTAGGAAGTGAAGCGCGCTCTGCTAGTGTGACCTTTAGCCAGATCGGTGTGCTAGTCTGGGTACCTTAGAACTCAGCCAACCACCAATCTCTAGTCCCATGACTAGAGATCAAAATCTGGGTGGCCAAATGTTCCCAGAGTTTGGTGTCATGAATTCTAGAGAGTCAGTGCTAGCATAGAGGATGCTGGTGGGGATGGGGAGAAGTAAGGCAGATGTGGAGGGATGGATGGTAAAATGGATGGGGGTGGTGGAGAAATGAGTTTTGGATTCATAAAAACTCTGTCTAGCTTCCCAAACACCATCCAACCCAGTCTCTTTTTCTTAGTAAAAATGTGTGTGTGTGTGTATTTTAAAGTTATAAAGTCTCTCAAATACAATTTAACATTTGATTTTTAAAAATTTATTTATTTACTTTTAGTTTACAACATTCAGTTCCGCAATCTCTTGAGTTCCAAATTTCCTCCCCTTCCCTCTTCCCTCCTCTGCCATGGTGGCATGCAATCTAACATAGGTTCTACAAATACCTTTGCATTAAACATTAGTCAGGTTGTAAAGAAGAGTTGTAACCAATGGAGTGAAGAATGAGAAAGAACAAAACACAAAAGAGTGAGAGCAAGTAGTTTGTTTCCATCTGCTTTCAGACTCTGTGGTTCTTTCTCTGAATGTAGACATCTCTTTCCATCATGAGTCTTTTGTAGTTGTCTTATAGCTTTGCATTGCTGAGAGGAGCCCAGTCTATCCAAGTTGGTCGTCACACATACGATGTGTCTGTGATTGTGTACAAAGTTCTCCTGGTTCTGCTCTCCTCACTTAGCATCAGTTTATGTAAGTCTCTCCAGGTGAATATGAAGACTGTCTCCTCCCCATTTCTTATAGCACAATAGTATTCCATTACATTCATATACCACAACTTGTTCAGCCATTCCCCAATTGATGGGCATCCTCTTGATTTCCAATTCTTTGCCACCACAAAAAGAGCCGTTAGAAATATTTTTGTACATACAGGTCCTTCTTCCACCTGTATGATCTCTTTGGGATACAGCCCCAGAAGTGGTATTTTAGCATTTGAGCTTTACAACAGCCCTGTGAAATAGGTACCTTATATGTTGTTATAGGTGAAGAAACAGATTAAGTGAGATTGACTTGCCCACGGTTATGCGATTTCTCCATTGTTTCTATGTGTATTTAGTCGGGTTTAGCTTCTCTTGTTATTCATTTTTCATTAGTGTCCAACTCTTTGTGGCCCCATTTGGGATTTTCTTGGCAGAGGTACTGGAGTGGTTAGCCATTTCCTTTTCTAGCTCATTTTACAGAGGAGGAAATTGAGGAAAAAGGGGTTAAGTGACTTGCCCAGGGTCACACAGCCAACAAGTATCTTGAGACCAGATCTGAACTCAGAAAAATGAGTTTTCCTGACTCTGGGCCTGGCGCTCTATCCACTATGCCACCTAACTGCATGTTAGCCTCTTTATCCAACTTTGTCTTTTCAAGTGCCATTTTTCAAACTTTCCCATGATATTTTAGGTATCATGGTGATAGAATCCAAATGTGACAGTCTTTTCTGATGTTACTGATGATCATTAAAGATCACTTTAGAAATATCAGCAATTCTATTTAATTTCACATCTGTTCATTGTCCACAAGTGAAAAAGTAGGACAACATCTGCTCTCAGGAGCTTACATTTTAATAGGGAAGAAAACACATAGAGGGGAATGGTGATCAGGAAAGAAAGGAGGCTTGGTTTGGGAATCAAAGGGGTTATGAATAAAGCCATCGGCAGTTGGTTGTCATAAACTTTTCAGTAGCAAAGGTAGATTTGATTTGATTTGATTTTGAGGAAACTTTGGGGAGTTTTTGGAGCAGGTAAAAGAGGGACATGTGTAATTATAGGGCAAGTCAGATGGCAAGGGGCTGGGGTTGGCTGTTTCTGGGGGTGAAGGGCTGGATGGAATGGGAAACATGGTCTGGAGCTTGATAGATAATAGTGGGTCAGATGAGTTTACATTCTTACCAGTCAGGACAGTCGAGCATCAGGGTGGAGTTCCAAATCTGAGAGGGTTAACTCCCTAGGAGGAAGAGTGTGCATGTTCTCTGCAGGGTAGCAGGTACTGAATATATAAAGACAAACAGTTCCTACCCTCAAAGAGTTTATGTGCTCTTGATCTTATCTGATCTTACAGCAACTCAGTGAGATAAATCCAGCAAGCTTTCCTCTCCCCATTTTAACAGCAGAGGAAACTGAACCTCTACAAGGTTGAAAGATTTGACGAAATTGGTGTCAGAGGTGGGGTCCAACCCACTGCTCCAGATCTAGCGCGCTTATCATTGTAATATGCTGTCTAACCTGCTATACCATCAACCTAAAGGGATTCAAAGGGAGGAAAGCATATGCAGCTGATGAAATAAAGGGAAGGAATAAGAGAGGAGCCAGTGGTCTCCATCCCTTCTGCCCATCATTCAATAACGCAGTCTTCAAACAGTCATGGTGGTGATAGGCAACCATGGAAATCCAGACAGGTGTTTTATTTAATAAGCTCATGAAAATGCCTGTTGTGTTTCATGTGACCATTTCTGTGATGCCACCGATACTCTATAAATGCTAAATAATTATTAGGGTGATTCATTTCCAGTCAATAACTAGTTATGTCCTAGAGCATTTGGCAATCAGAACAATGTGAATTTGCAAACATCTGGCAGAAGTGTTTACAGGCTTTTCATCTTCTGATTTTTCACTGATGCTTGTCCTGCTCACCTGTCACAGCAGAATGAGACATGCAAGCTCATTTGGATACCTTAGAATGTTTCCCCCCCACTCACTTGGCCAATGAGGCCTGTTGGTATGCAAATGATTTACCCTCTACTGTGCCAGTCCTACTAAATCAGTTTTATACTTCTATTTCATTTGTCATATTCAAAGCAATGGGAGAATTTTGCTCAGGAGACCCTGGATTTCTTTATGGGAGTCGTGTGACATCCCATCCTGTTCTTCTTCAGTAAACATCAGTATTCCACAGTATTTGTTATTTCCGTGGCTGGGGGAAAATTCACTTCTCTCTCACTGGATTTAGGATTTGGATTTTGAAGATGTTTGGGACTTATCACTAGGGGACAGAGTTACTTCAGAGTGGGCAAAAAGGGCTTAGGGTACAGTGGAGAGAAAGGAAGGCGTCTAGCCTTCTGAGTTGTAATTTGGGCTCTGACTTTGTCCCTTACCCTCAACAAACATCGCTGGCTCCCTATTGCTTTTAAAATCAAATAAAACTCTTCTTTGGTATTTAAAGCCTTTCCAGAATCTGGCTCCAACTTTAACTTCTAACGTGCTCTGCAGATCTGGCACTGTTATACCATAGTGCACATGGGGCAAGTGCGGCGTGTGTGTGTGTGTGTGTGTGTGTGTGTGTGTGTGTGTGTGTGTGTGTATGCGTGTGTGTGGCCATCCAGTGGAAGCTACAGCGCGGGGGCGGCGGCAGAGTCTCCGGTCACCTCTCGGAGGCGCCACACACACGCATGTGCGGGAGGGGGTGAGCGCAGCGCTCAGGACTCCACGGGCGCGATCCCAGGCTCAGCTCGGGGGGCGCAGGCTCCCGCTCGCGCTCCGTGTCGGCTGCGGCTGGAGCCTCCCTTCCTCCCTCCAGTGCCCCGGCTCCGGCTCCCGACTCCCCAGGGTTATAGCAACCCCGGCCCAAGCCCAGCTCCAACATGCTGCTGAGGAAGGTAAGGGAGCGCCTGGGAGCCCAAGAGGATGGGAGGGAGAGGGGGAGGGGGTATGTGAGCTCGCGTGTGCCTTCATGTGTATGGATGCCTCTGTGTGTGTGTGTGTGTGTGTGTGTGTGTGTGTGTGCACGCTCGCGAGTGTGCGGCAAAGTGTGCGTGTGTGTGCACGCGACAGCGAGGGGGTGTGTGCGCTCTTTGGCGAGCGTGTGCTTTAATGAGTGTGTAAGGAGGGGGAACGTGTGTATGTGCGCGTCGGCAGTGTGTTAGTACGTGGTAGTGTGTGTACAGATTAGTGAATGTGGTGTGTGTGTGTGTGTGTGTGTGTGTGTGTGTGTGTGTGTGTGTGCGTGCGTGTGCAGAGGCGCCCGCCCGCCGCCCGTCCGAGAGCTCGCCTCTCTTTCCGGGGCTCCTTCCGGGGCTCCGGGGATGCCCTAAAGGAACCTGGAAACCCCAGTCCGGGGCAGGCTGGGCAGGCTGCTGGAGGTGCTGTCGGTGGCCGGAGCGCACCTGAGCGTGGAGAGTAAAGCAGAGCACACGGGGGCAGGATAGAGGAGGGGAGTGGTGAGCTGCCCCCCTGGCACCGGGGCAGGATAGAGGAGGGGACTGGTGAGCTGCCCCCCTGGCACCGGGTCAGGATAGACGGGGAGAGTTCCGAGCTGCCCGCCTCGCACCAGGGCAGGATTAAGGAGGGAGAGTTCCAAGATGCCGCCCCGGCACCCGGGCTATCTGGATCGGGAAGAACAGCCGGGCTCCCTCGTCCCCCACCGCGTGCCAAGCCTGCCCCCGAGCCAGGAGCCCCGCGGAAAGGGCCCCTAGCTTTTGGAGGCGCGCAGTGGGTCACGGCCGCGGGCCCCAAGAGGGCTGTTAGGGATCCAGAGACACGCCCCCAGCCCCGCCCCCTCCGAGCTGGAACTCGAAGGGATTTGTTTTGCTTTGAGCCTCAACGCCCAGCAGGGGTCCCCGGCTGCCCCGAGGCTCGTGGCCACATCTGGGGGAGTCGAAGCCCCCCGCGGCCACATCTCCCTCACTACCCCGAGTGATCGCCGTCACAGGCCTTTGGTGAGCGGCTCATTTCTGCCACTTAGAAGAGAGGCACCAGCATCCCTCGGACATCACCGCATCTTCTCAGCTGAGGCTTGTCCTGGGACCCTTTCTCAAACTTTGCCCCCTGCAGCTCTGCTGCGAGCGTGGGCTTCCTCGTTCTTCCCTTTCCCACCTCTCCCTCACACCCCAGTTTTTTGTTTGGGGGTTTTTTTTGGCGGGGAGTGGGTGTTGGTGACACTTCCTAATTCTAGGTCATGTTTGACTTCAGACATCCATCTAGAAGACAGATTCCATCCTCCTTTTCTACTTCTTACTTCTGGCTACTAGAATTTATGTGCATCTGTTCTTTCTCCTTCCTGGAATGTTTCTTAATACTGAAGTTTGGCTACTTAGAATAATTCTGGTGGAATGTTGCTAAATTGGGATCACTGAAAAATAGAACTTCAAAGTTTAATAGTTTGAGAAAGGATTTGATTCACCAAGGACTTTTTAAGGCCCTACTGTGTGATGGCATTGTGCTGGGTGCTGGGGGTACAAAGGAGAAAAAGAAAGTCCCTGCCCTTTGGGAACTTACGTTTTGCTTATGTAGGGAGGTTCAGGGATCCTTTCACCAAAGACATTTTCCAGTACTGCTGGACGTTGCTTATTTCACAGGCCGTCTTTAGGGGCTTTGGGTTTGTCCTAACGAATGAAAGGGTCTTCTCTGTGATGTTCACAGTCTAACATGGGATCATAGCTTTTGAGCAGGTAAGAACCTTGGAGCTTATCTAGGCCAAGGGGTGCAGGGAAGTTTTAAAAAAATATATTTTGAGAACTATTTCAATGAAATCCACTGACTTTATCATAGCACCGTACTTGATTTTATGTGTTTAAAAATATTCTGGGAAGGGGTCTTTAGGCTTTACCAGACCAAGGGTATCCACAATACAGCTAACCTCCCCATTTTACAGATAAAGAAACTGAGGTCCCAGGAAAGGATGTGAATTGCTCAAGATCACACAGGGGAGCAAGTTTTGAATTGGGGTTCACAGTGAATTCCTTGGATACCAAGTCTAGCAGTTTTATCCTTATTCCTATTACTTACTGTTAGGAGGCTACCCCCCTGGCAATCTAGAACCCATGAAGGGAGAATGGCTCATTCTTTTTGAGTTTTCACTTAGGTCCTCAGTTAGTTTCACCACAGTTTGGACCAGAACCAGAAGTGCCAAATGAGTGGGCCCAAACCAGATTAAAATGTAGTTCCTGTGGGATTTTAACATGTTGGTGTATTTTAAAAATACATGTATGTATATATATGCACATGTGTACATATGTAATTCCCACCTGGTTTTAATAGGTTGGTGTAGTAAAACACAATACACATTCGTACGTGTACACATGCAAGTTCCTATTGGATTTTAATATGTTGAATGTGTTTAATATGTTGGTTATTAAAATATACACACATCTATTCACACACA
>CM053581.1:347022173-347024956 GCA_028627135.1 Pseudochirops cupreus
CATGAATGTAATCTGTAAGCCCCAGGAACTATATAGCCCCCTGGGTTTAAAATAATTGATCCTTTCATATTTCAATGAATCCATAGATCCAGAGGTGGAAGGGACCCTAATGGTACATAATTCATCAGTTATAAGCTGGGAGGGACTTGAGTGATCATTTCTTCCAAGCCCTTCCCTCCTTTTATAGATAAGGAAACTGAAGCCTTTCCCAAGGTCACAAACAGAGCTGGGCTTTGAACTGAGCCCCAGGAAGCATTGAAAGAATAAAGGACCTAGTGTCAGACACCTGGGGTCAAATTCTGTGTCTGATGCCTGCTCTTTGTGTGACCTTGGGCAAGTCAGTCTCTCTGGGCCTCATGATTCTGATGTGTAAAGTAGGGGATGGTTTCTCTGAGGTTCCTTCTGGTTCTAGGGCTATGTAACTAGGATCTCAAGCTATCTGTCCTCTCTTGACCTTGGTTTGCTTATCTGTCAAATGAGAAGGTTGGACTAGCTGGCCTCTTGTGTCTCAGAATGTCCCTTTTACCATGATGTAAGTGAAGATTGCGCTATTTCCATGCCTTTTTAGTCCTTTGTGACTATTGTTCATGTCTTCCAAGAAATCTTTCATAGGAGTCAACCCACTATGCTGGAGATGTTATTCTAGGTCCCTGGGTGTTCTGGGGGGGGATCGTGATAGCATGAGGACCATCCCCCTGACATCCTAACTCCCTCTGGTCCCAAGACCAATGGAACCAAACCAAACCAGACCAAAAGCGCTTTCCAGTTTGCATCAGATGTCTTTTGTTTGTCATATGACAATCAGATCATCCCACTTATAACAGAGACAAGATGTCTCCAAGTGCAGTTGTGAACTTCAGTAAGCTTAATACTTTGGGGGCACCTTTTCTGGGAAAAATTAATAGTAGGTAAGTGTCTTTCTAGCTTGATCCTTGGGTACTGTCAGGTCAAATCCGATCTCTCAGCATTCTATTGTGTTCATCTAAGAATTCGTAAAGTTCCAGTCCTTTTTACAAGGCCCTTTTGGGTGTTGAATTTTTTTTAAAGATGAAACCATGTATTTTTCCGTGTCAACCTGACCCAGACCATGTTGTTAAGATTTCTGTTTCAATTCCGTTGCTGCCAGGAGTGTGATGCAAAGGACAGTCCATCACCTTTAGAGCGAAATGTGTTTAATTCTGAAAAAGTGCTCAAGGCAAGGTAGTAAGTGTTCTTAGAAGGGAAACTCTGGGATATGGGAGATGTTTTCACATTGGACTTGTCGATTTCCATGTTGACTGCTCCCGAATGGTTAATAGGTGGTATTTGCACAGCGTATCCCCAAAGTCTTAGTGCAGTTTTATCAGCTCAAGACTCTTGGGGCACCCTGTCATAGCATATTAAGATTTTTCAAACCATTTCACTTCCATTCCCTCATTTGGTCCTCACCACAAAATGTGGGATTTTTTGTTGTTGTTGTTGTTCATTTTGACCCATTCTTTCTCTATAGAGAATCCACCAAAGGGGCTGAACATCATCTGGTCCTTTGAATATTTTGTGGGTGCCAGAGCTGCTTTCAGGCCTGTGATCTGCAGACCCCCATTCTCACTACATGGTTGGGTTGGCTTTTCTAGTCATGCATGTTCATGATGGTGTTATTTTGGGTGCAAAAAGCAGTAGTGTGCTGGTAAATGATAAACAGTTGAGTCCCTGAAAAAACAGGACACACGGGTTTAATCTGCTTTACTAATATTATCTCCAGTACATTCTTAAATCTAGAAAATCTACAAAACAAACCATCAGGCCTTCATTTTTAACATTTGCCATGTAAATGCTCGCACTGAAAATTTAACAATTGGCTCTCATCAGCCAGTTTGAGCTGGCTCCAGCATACCTCTGTGTGTTGAGAGTTGATTGTTGATACCTTCTTACTCAGACTCACCTCGCACATTTTATTTTGTCTTTGAAATTATGAATTTCTACTACATACAGCTTTAAAAAAAAGAATATATATAACCGAACATTATAGCATAAATACCACCTTGTTTTTCTGTATCCCCTTATGCACTTCCTTGTCTTCTCCTATGTGTATTTTAAAAGATATATTTCATTGATGCTGTTTTCCTTCTTTCTTTATTTTTTGAGGAAGGGTCTATTTTCCCTGCTTCTCCCTCTCCCCTCTCCAAGTGAAAGCCCTTCCTTGTAACCAAGAAACATAAACAAGCAAAACAGTTTTTTCACATTAAGTTTGAAAATAGATGCTTTGTTCCCGTACCCTAGCCCATCAACTCTCTCCTAAGACTTCATGCATTTTTCCGTTACTCTTTGAGAAAGATACAGACAGAGAAGTTTGACCTGTGATTTCACTGATATGAAGATT
Source organism: Pseudochirops cupreus (assembly GCA_028627135.1). NCBI lineage: Eukaryota > Metazoa > Chordata > Mammalia > Diprotodontia > Pseudocheiridae > Pseudochirops > Pseudochirops cupreus. Next base: position 347,024,533 of record CM053581.1, read on the forward strand.
ATTCACTGAGGAATTTCATCTGCCAATGCCTTCTCTGTAATATAGAGCAGTAGCAAATTGTCTGGAGAATTGAGAAGTTAAGTGACTTGGCACTTAGGGAGCATGTGTCAGAGACTGGTCTTCATTCCACGGTTGATTTTCCATCCACTCCACCATGCTGGTTATGTTCCATGGAATGTAGCCTATGCAATCAATCAGCCAAGAAGCATTTATTGAGCACATACTAAGCCATGTAATCTTGTCTGCCTCAGTTTCCTTATATGTAAAGTGAGTTGGACATACACCAAAGTCAAGTCTAAATGGGTGCATGATCTAGGTATAAAGGCTGATACTATAAATAATCTGGGGAAGCAAGGAATAATTTACTTGTCAGATTTATGGAATAGGAAGGACTTTGTGACCAAAGAAGAATTGGAGAGCATTA
>CM053581.1:347043179-347060508 GCA_028627135.1 Pseudochirops cupreus
GTTCGCAGTGCTGATATGGTTCCTCATAGCCGAGCTGACTTTAGTGGAAAGTATATTTGTGTGCGTTTTGGAGTTCTAGAATTAGTTTAGAGTCATATTTTATGGGTATTTTGGGGTGGCTATGTGAGAGCTGCAATATGTTGCTGCTCCTACGCCACCATCTTGGCTTTGCCCCCCCACAATTCTTATGTTCTAGGCACTGGGCAAAGCTTTGGGCATACAAAGAAAAGCCAAAGCAGGCCTTGACCTCAAAGAGGAGATAGTTAGGCATGGGACAATAATATTTTTGGTTCTTGTTGGTCTAGTAGAAAGAGAGCCAGTCCTAGGGTCAAGAAGACCTTTGACACATACAGGCTATGTTGCTCAACCTCTCGGTGCGATGGTCCAGCATTTCTCAAAGTTGTGGTCATATAACCTCTGGCGCTTCCTAAAATGTTTGAAGGATCTATGAAGTCAAAATTATTTTCATAGTGATACTCATGTTTTGATTTCTAATATGGTTAATATTGATAGATATATCCACAGGAACCTCTTTTAGGGTCTTTTTAATAACTTTTAAGAGTGCTGTAGGGTTGGAGCAGCTAGGTGTTGCAGTGGGTAGATCACTGGTCCTAGAGTCAGGAGGATCTGAGTTCAAATCCAGCCTCAGACAGGTACTAGCTGTGAGACCCTTGGTGAGTCACTTAACTCTGATTGCCTCGCAAAAAAGGAGGGGGGAGTGATTTGGGGTCCTGAGGCCAAAAAGCTTGAGAATTGCCTCTTTAGAAAGCTCCCTAAGACTGTAAGTTGCAAACAAGGTACCAACTAGTATTGCTAGAGGGAGTTGCCTCATCCAGGGAGTTCCCTATGGGGGCGGATGGGAATCAGAGATCCATTCCCTAAGCTCTCTCCCAACATCAAGCACATAGTTAATAGGAAGCTCTAGAGACAGGACAATTCATTCATCCATTAATATTTTCATACATTGAGCAAGCATTTCTTAAGTATGCCAAGTACCACTCTTGGGGTAAAACAAATAATTGAGTATAATTTTTATGCTCACTCTTGTATCACCCAATATACTTCAGTGAGTATATTGTGACACCTCACTGTCATGAGCATTCCCTCCACTGGTGCTGATTGTAACCCATTTGGGTCTTATCCTCTGCATTTCTTGAGCACATCCTCTCATAAGACTTCTGCAGAGGACCCGTCCAATGTACTGGAGGTTTTCCACTATATCTTTTAATTTCCTGTCTCACTTCAGACTGTCTGGCGTCTCATTTCTGATCCACCTCTTTTGGTCAATAACACGTTTTGGGCCAGATATCTTCCATGCTGTTTCTTGAATATGAGTCATCATTGGTAATATGTGATAGCTTCCATGTCCCCACTATAGGTATTTCCATTGCCCTTTGGGTCTTTTGCAATAATGGTTTTTTAGTGACTGATCACATCAGCTCTCCACAAGGACCTACCTGATTAAAGAAGGCTGTGCTTCCTACCTCTAGATTGACTAGTAAGCAATGACTGCTTTGGCCATGGTGACCTACAGCACTCAGAGAAATATGGATATTTTACAGTATCTATGCCTTTTCCCAAGTTACTTATCAAAGCAACCATGTCAATGAATGAGCCTTGTGTCACTCTATTAAAGAACTCCATCCAGCTTGACAAAATCTTGCCTTAGATACTTATTAGCTGTGTGAATGTGGGTAACTCACTCTAAACCATCTCAGCTTTCAGTTTCCTCATCTGTGAAATGGGAATAATAGCATCTATCATACAGGATGGTTGTGAGGCTTACCATATGTAAATCACTTTGCAAACCTTGAAGCATTATGCAAATACCAGTTATTATGTTATCAGAGAAATTGGCTGTGAAGATTTCCCTCCTTCTCCCCTGCCCAGTTTTTCCTTTCTGATTTTAATTGTAAACAAATTAAAGTGGTAGAGACCAACGACATTGTCTTAGTCAGGCGCTTGAGCCATTGAGATGTCAGAAGACTTGCTTGGGGGTCACAGAAATCGTAGTTGGACCCAGGTCTTTCTGTCTCGGACGTAGACTCTGTAGTGACGGCCAATCTACCTCTCAGACAGCATGTACTTACTCTCAGTGAATATTGTCAGGGCCAATTATTGCCATAGAAATAGGCAGCATCTTTTTCTTCAAGAAATGATTCATCTTTGTAAAATATGCTTTTAAATAACTCTCAGGACTAGATGACCTCTGAAATCTCTTCCAGCTCTGTAGCCATGATGAAAAGCCTGGAGCCTAGATGCCTGTCTTGGGGGAATTGCCTGAGAGTGATTGACCCAACACCCAAATTCCTATTACTCAAGAAGGGATGTGGAGATGATTGTGATCAGAGCTGTTTCTGGCCACAGGCATATTTTTAAAATATCCGTGTCTACTAGATATCATACTAAGTTACTATATCTTTATTTTAGGTCCCAAGGCATAGGATACTATTTAATCCATCATTCCAATGCTAAGCCTTCCTTGAAGTAAATAGTGATTGGAAGCTTCTTAAGAAAATACTTCCAAATAGAATAACGTAGCATAATTTATTTTTAAAAGTAATTATATTTCATTTATTTGAACATTCATTTAAAATTTTGGGGGGGGTTCCAAGTTTTCTCCCTCCTGCCCACCCATTGAGAAGGCGAACAATATGATATTGATTATATATATGAAGTCATGTAAAACGTATTTCCATTTTAGCCATCAACCAACATAATTTCAAGAGTTTTTGGAAAACACCTTCTATTTCTCTCTCCTGAGTTAGTCACTCAAATTAGTTTTATTTAAAAATAGTCAATGAAGAAAAGTATGGCTTGGTATTGGAATTTTGTTATGTCATCTGGAAAGGTAGTAAGGCGATATAGTCCGAGGACCTGAATTCAAATCTTCTCTCATGCTTCACGCCTGGATGACCTGCACAAGGCATTTAATTCCTCTGGTCTCAATTGTCCCAATTCTGAAAATGAAGGTGATGGATTAGATGGTCTTCAAGGTCCCTTTTAGCTGTCTAAGTCTGTGATCCCGTGATCCTGGATGACATTGAACAAATCACTGAAAATCTCTTGACCTCAGTTTCCTCATGTATACATGAAGGAGTTAAATTAGATCTTCTGAGACCCCTTGGAGTTCTAGAGCTACCATCCTGGCTATGTCCATGAGTAAATCACTTCTCAATGGACCTTAATTTCCTTAGTTTTTAAAATGAGGGGGTTGAACCAGATGGCTTCCGAGGCCCCTTCTTGCTCTAGATTTATGGATCTATGTCCTGCCTAAGGTCAGAGAGACTCATTGCCAGGTTGGCCACAGGGGATCAATTTTTCAGCTGCAGGATCTTGTCAAGGTCATCTGCTGAGGCACAGAGCGGCCATGATAGGGATATCCACCTATGGAAATCACACATACCTGAAGCATCTCAATAAAGATGAAAGTATTTTATACTAAAGGTTAAACTTTGTATCATGAATATGTCTGCAGTTCCTTTAGAGACTGCATAGTACCAAGGAGCCTTGGGCTTTGTGTCTCCGTATGTGCACACATCCAATAAATGTTGGAGGACTGACTGACTGACTGAATGTATGAATAAGAATCACTCCCCTTTCCATCTCACTTTAAGGTTTATAAATGGATAAGTGAATGAATAGTAGGCATGAGCCAAGGCAAAAAGTGGGGAGGGAAGCTACATTTATTTTTAAACCAAATGAAATTTTAAAATAAAGCATATTAGACAAGGGAATCCTCACCTAAATATTATAAAAATAACCTGGGAAGCAAAAGGCATGTTTTTAGGCAGCAGAGAACTTTTGACAAGAGCATCTTTCCCCAGGCTCACAGAAGGTGTTCCTCCTCTGCCCCCCAACACTGCCTGCCTAAGTTTTAGTGGTAGACTTTGCCTAAGGTGGCATTAAGTGTTTAATTGTGCCATTATCAGGGAGAGGAGGGAAAAGCAGAGGGCAAAGGAATTCATAGCAGTGGCCACAGGAAGCACAGGAATTATTGTGCTAAATTTATTATATATGATTTAAAAAAACAAGTTGTATGAATTAGAGCTTCATAGCTTCATGTACAAATCTCTTTTTGTTCTTTGTAGATAGAAATGATCATGTTTGTTGAGGTATGTGGGGGGAGGCTGAGTGGTACAATGGAAAAAGTCCTGGCCCTAGAGTCAGAGGAGCTGAGTTCAAATCTTGCCTCTGGTGCTTACTACTAGCATGATCATGAGCAAGTTACTTCACTTCCCTGGCCCTCAGTTTCCCCATCTGTAACATGAGATGGTTGGACTAGATGGCCTCTGAGGTCCCTTTCAGTCCTAGATCTGGGATCCTAGAAATTCATAATTTTTTTTAAAAAAAGGAAAATACATACATATATGTATATGTATGTGTATGCATACATACATATAGACACACACATATATACGTACATGTGTTTGTGCGTGTGTGTGTGTGTGTGTGTGTGTGTGTGTGTGTGTAATTGCCAGTCTACAAACTGGTTTTTGGTTAGAGTCATCCCTTATCTTCTCTATGTCCAGTCTGCTGAATGATATCCTGAAATACAGACTCATTACACTTCATCTGGTTGGAAGTGGGGTAATGGGTAGAGAACTGGCCTTGGTCTTGAAGACCTGGTTTAAGTCCTGTCTTTGAGAACAACTGACTTTGTGACCTTGGGCCATTTACCCCAAGCAGCTGTCTAAGACAGTAAATTGCAGAGCACACAAGGGCTAGTGGTAGGATCTCAGGGTCCTTTAATTCTGTCCTTCTGCTCTGAGAGGCAATTTTCTCACTGGCGCTTCCCTGCAACAATGAAACAAAAGGTCTAAATCAGTCTAGTTGCCAGAAGTAGCATGGAGTAGTAAATAGGGTTCTGGGCTTGGAGTCCGAATGATCTGGATTCAAATTTTGCCTCTGACACTTTATAGCTCTGTGACCCCAGAGTGTGAACTACACTGGGTACACAGAGTTCCCATATTCTGAACTCTATGCCAGATATCTTCACGTATTCATATAATCTCTTTAAGGTGGACCATGAGAGTTCTTCTTGCCCTCTGAAATTATTTTATACATTTGGACAGCTAGGGGGTCCAGTGGATAGAGTGCTAGCCCTCTCCACGGCTGGTGCTATATATCCACTGGGCCACCTATCTGCCTGAAACACAGTAAACTCTTAGTGAATGCTTGTTGACTGATTGAAAGAGAACTGGGAGGTCCAGAGAAGTTCACTGACCATTCCAATTATTTTACGTCTCTGATCCTTGGTTCTTTGTATGAATGTCAGGGATTGTCTATCCATGTTTGTCTTTGTATCCAGGCACATAAATGCTTGTTGATTGATTAACTGATGAGGAAGGCAGGGCACTCATGCTAGTGACCAAGAAGGACACCCAGCGGAACACAGGAAAGGAGAGAACTTCCTGCTCCCTGTGCCATTAAGTGTTTACCCTTTCATAGAGCCTCTCAGGTCTTGTCTGGACTTGCTGTCCACAGGACATTAACTTCTTCCATCTGGGTGCAAGAAGGATGTTTTTTCCCTAATTCTTTGTTCAGTCACGTCTGATGCTTCATAATCCCATGGACCATAGCATGCCAATCCTAATTTTAGTTCTTAAACAAGTTGTGTGAAAATTGGTGGACTGTGGGGTTTTATCTGATTAATTGGAACAGAAGAAGTTAGTTCTTTCTGATACAATTATTCAGATGTCCTGTTCTTACCATTTCCAGGGTTTTCCCTTGATCCACATCCCTATGCAGAGAACTGTGGACTTTGGTTTTGGTTTCTGTCATAGGTCTTCCCAGAGACTACCATAGTACTATGAAGGTTGACTTTGGCTTCCCCAGGAAACAAAGAAACAAAAGGCATCTAAATTGTTTCATTTTCTTTTTGATTCTAGCCAGGACCACAGCTGGATTTGACTTTTGCCTAATCCAGCTTTATTTCAGAGTGCCTTCGGCCAAGTCCTGGGGTTGCCTTATGTCATGAATGGACATCTAGTATCCAGTCTGAATGGAGTGAAAAGGAGTGATAAATTCAATGTTTGTTTCTTGTAAGTTTTCCAAGTAATCTGGGGGGGCCACCAAGGAAAGGAGTATTAGAAGGACAGAAGTAACGGACCCTGAGATCCCACCACTAGCCCTGTGTCCCACAAATCTTTGACCAAGAAAAAGGGCCTGATATAAAAAAAAATTACAGCAGCCATTGTTTGATAGCAAAGAAGCAGAAACAAGGCAGCTGCCCAGTGAATGAGAAAATTGCTGAAAAAGTGATATTTGGTAATCATGGGATATGACTGTGCTGTAGGAGATGATGTATATAGAGAAGCATTGGAAGATTTATAAGAACTGACGCAAAGTGAAATAAACAGAGGCAGAAAAGTTATATATGTATACACACACACACACAAACATACGTATACACATATGTGTCTGTATAAAATGATGGATTCTTCTCATTCCAAATCCGTTCTTTTTTCTACTTTAAACTTTTATCACCCTGATCCACCCCTCCCACTTCCACTCCACTCCCTATCACTAGCTTCTCATAGTGAGGTGGTTTAGATCAGAAAGGCTATAGATACAGTGATTGCAACCAAGTAAGTGGAAAGGATAATAATGATAAATACATCAAAAGTTAATGCTGTGAAATTATAATGACCAAGCTTGGCCCTAGAGAAGAGTTATAAGGAAGCATGTTCTCTTCCTTCACAAAGACAGAGATTAATGACTATAACATTGCATGTGACATCCGACCTTTTCTTGACATTTCAATTGGTTTTGCTGAATTTTTTTTCTCTTTAAAAAATAACAAATTTGTTATAAGGGCTGCTTCTCTGGAAGGGAGGAGGAAGTGGATATGGGGGAAATATAAGTAATGTAAAAAAAGATGTATATATTTAAAAAGATTGAGAGCTGAATGTCATTGAGTCAACTCTTTCATTTTTGCTGATGAGAAAACTGAAGCCCAGAGAGGTTTATCAGCTTGTCCTAGATCACACAATTCTTGCATCATAGATTTCGAACTGGAAGGTGCCTTCAAGATCCATTAGTCCAATTCCCTTATTTAACAGACGAGAAAATGGGAGCCTAGAAGGTTTAAATAACCTTCCTAGAGTCACTCAGCTAGTAAATATCTGAGGGAAGATTTGAACTCAGGCCTTCTTGACTCTGAATCCAGTGCTATATCTATGTATCTATATGGTATCGATCAAACAGCACAAAGTGGGTAAGACTTGATCCCAAAGGCATAATGCATGGAGTGTTGGATCTGGAATCAGTAAGACCCGAGTTCAGATATGGACTTAGACACATCCTAGCTGTGCGAATGAATGAATGTCTGAGCAAATCCCTTAACCTCTGTCTGTAAAATGGGCATGAGTGTAGCAACTACCTCTCAGGCTTGTGAGGACAGAATGAAGTGATATTTGTGAAATGCTTTGCAAATTTTAAAGTGTTAAGCAAATATTAATTATTGTTGTTATTCCACACAAAGCTCCCATATTTGGCCTCACCCTCCCCTCAACAATAGCTATCCTCTTTGTGATGAATCAAGTATTGGAATTCTGTCAGGCCACAAGATGTGCCACTGCCCTCTCCCTCTGATTTAGGACTCTTCTTCTAGGTCATAATAGTCGATCACAGTTCAGTGTCAGGTATGGCACCAACCATTTGGACTTGGTGGTCTGTTTCCTGTTTTCATGTTATACTTCCTCAGCTGGTATGGTGTTTACTTCCCTGTATCTTTGCATCATGAGACCAGCCAACTTTGTCTGGCAGATATCTGATGTGTTAGAATCAGGCTGACAGCAGCCAGAAAGGGGATGGATGTGGCAGGGCAAGTGTGAAGAATCTGAAGATCTCAGGACCATATATTTAGAGCTGGAAGGGGCTTCAGAACCCACCTAATCCAGCTTCCTCAGACTGGATATGCAGGTAGGAAATGGCCAGACTGGGATTTGAACTCAGGTCCCTTAGACTCTAGACCCAGCATGCTTTCCCCTGGAGCACAATGCTTCCTAGAAGGGCACCAAGAGCTCTAGCCCTGGGTTAAAGCTAGCCCCCTAACACAGCTCTATCATCTGTCAAGAAGATTGGCTCTCTGTTGTGTGAGACTGATTTTTACTTAAAATGGATGGGGATGATAATGATAGATGGGGGCACGGGGAAAGTGAAGCCAAGATCAAGACCACTCCCTGGAGAGAAGAGCTGTGCCCAGGCTGCTGACACCAGTCTCCAAAGAGCAGCACCAGAGACAGCTCTCTCTGGTAGCAGAGATTCCCCACTGAGAACCTGCTGCTTGTGTGTCAACCAGCTCTGTCCCAACTCCTGCCCCGTTAACTAACCATAGTCTTGGAATACATAAGATCTATGATACTGAGGATTGCCCCACGATCCACCCCAGCTTGGTTATTTTCTCACCCACTCCAGTTTTGGAACTCCTGGTAAGAACCCTATTTGTCTGATAGACCAGCTCATCCTTTGAACCAGCTCAAGGATCCTCTTTATTCTGCCTGAGTCTGGACTCCTTGGGCTCATAGAGGTGGAGTTGGACAGGACCTAGAGCAGTGGTTCTCAGCCTTCCTAATGCAGTGACCCTTTAATAGTGGTATGTGAGCAAATCTGCATGTGGGTGGACCCGTCTGGAGACAGATAGAGGAGGGGGTGTCTCGGTTCCTAAGACCATTGGAAATATGTGTTTTCCAATGGTCTTAGGTGACCCCTGTGACCCCTGTGAAAGGGTCATTCAACCCCCAAAGGGTTCACGACCCACAGGTCCTAGAGGGTCATCCACCCCCACCCCCACCCCATTCATCTTACGGATGAAGAAAATGAGGCTCAGACATAGCTAGTAAATGTCTCAGGTGGGATTCAAGTCCAGATCTTGGTGACTACAAATTTAGGACTTTACCACACCATGCAAGCATGACCTGATTCTCTTTTTGAGCTCATCTAGGAATGCTTGTGCCTGAGACCAGGTCATAATCCCTGTTAAGACTTCAGCTGCAGGTGTGGAGTCAATACTCTCTCCTTCTGAGTGTGATTCCTCCCTCTCACAGTAATAGGATTCCAGAGTCTTTGTCTTTGTCTTTGTAGACTGCTTTCTTCCCATTTTGAGGCAGGACTTTAGCCACACCCTTCCTCCAGGGTTCCTAAACCAAAATTTTCCTCTGGGCCAATAATTACTGCGTTTTTGGGTTAGAGGGGGGTATTGGAGCAGCCAGGGTTCAGACTGTCATCTTGGTCCCTGGAAGTTCAGATAGGGTTTTCTTAAATTTCCAGAAGTGGATGAGTAGTCCTGGGAGTAGCTGCTGTCTCTGCCTCGGGCCCTGCCTTTGGGTCTTACCCAGCTCCGTCCATTACCGGCCCTGTGGTGATAGGCCTGGGAGTGGCCTTGTGGTTTGTGAATCAGCAGGTCTGGTCTGACAGTCTCTTCCCGCAGGTCTCCAGGGGCCTGTCTGGCATGACCTGATTCTCATGATGCTTGAGTACAGATGAAACAGTGGATGAATTTTTAGTCAGAGGAGCTGTATTCAAATCTCCATTCTGCTACTTATGATTTAAGTGACCCCATATAAGTCATTTAACTTCTCTGGCCTCAGTTTCATCATCTGTAAAATGAGAATTGACCACTAAGTGACCACTGAGGTCTTGTCTGGCTCTAAAATCCTTTATAGCTTGACTCTTCTAGCTTTTCTCAGCTTGGTGCTAACATTTTAGAGCAGACGCTGCAAAGGATCCTGTAGCTATCTGCCGAATCAAACAATCTGGGTTTCCTGGATGGCCTTAGCATTCATCCATTTATCCATTGATCCATCTATTCATCTATCATCCCTCCCTCCCTCCATCTATCCATCCATTCATTCACCCATCCATCTATCCATCCATCCATCTGTCCATTCAACAAACATTAATTGTGCTCTGCCCACTTTAGGCACCAAAGTAGACTTTTTTTGGTGGGGGAGTGGGAGAGGGTGTCCAGTCCTGTGATTTTATTGATATAGGGAACTTCGAAGGAGAAAACTCCTTCCACTCGTCCATATCAGTAATTTATAACCTCAGAGATCGGTTTGTGAGCCCTGAAAAGTTCAGTTGCCCAGACTCACAGTGCCGGTCTGTGCCAGGGGTGGTGTTGAATCCACATGTTCCTACTTCTAGTTTCAGAATAAGACGTGGCCCTTTGTCAAGGACTCACACCCTTGATTCCTCACTCTGTCAATACTGCTTTTTCTGATATGTATTCAGTTTTTTGTATTCCCCTGTCTCCTGTCCTTCAGCCTAGGAGTAGACTCAGGCCTCCTATATCCCTAAAGAAATTCCCTCAATCCCTTCTCTGCACCGATAGTAGAGGACTGCATTTCCTGCCTTTACCTTGTCACACCTACTTCCTCCTCAGTCCCTTGAATCTAGCTCCCAAACTCCTGAGATGGCTCTCACAGGGGGTGCCAATTTCTTCCACATTGCTCAGTTCAGGGGTCTTTTTGCCTGTCCTCACTGTACTTGACCTCTGGGTGGCATTGGACCGTCTGGGTAATCCAGTCTCCTCCTTTGCCTTCTCAAATGGCCCGGGGTTCTTCTCTTATCCCTTTAATCTCTTCTCTGTCTCTAGGGTCTCTAGGGTCTCATCCTTCTCTCTATTGTGTGCTCGTTTGGGGTGGGGGAGGATACAAAGGTAAAAATGAAATAATCTCTGTCCTCAGGGGGATTACCTTCTACTTGGGTGAAGACATGTACAGTTGTCCCTTCTACATTGTAGGGGTTAGGGGCAAGATTTGGAAAACCCACATAAAATCTTTTGGCCCTCCCTTTGTACTAGAGGAGGAGTCTGATTTTTTTTTCTTTTTTGTTTATGGGGTGTTTACGGTACCTCACTGTAAAATTTGGTTAAGTATTTGGTCCTATTTTAAATTGAGTATATTTATGGTACTAAAAGATGAAGTGTGTTGATATTATACAGTACTATACTATGCATTTCTGAGTTGTTAAAACGTTTTCTGTGTCATCTGCGGGCCTTTGTGTGTCGTCTGTGGCTCCTCCAAAACTCCCCCCAAATTCCTGCTTAATTTCTTATGTCGAAACCACAATGGGAAAAGTCGTGGATGGGATGTGGAAGGGATAACTGTCTGGAGACAAGTACATATGACATGTGCAAAACCAGTACAAAATAATCTCTGGGTAAGGAAAGCACCAGCAAGGGGGGAGGGCGGTGCTGGGAAGGGCTTCACGGAGGAGGTCAATCAGCCAGTAAACAATTATTAAGTGCCTGCTTTGTGCCAAGCCCTGTGCTACAACACAAAGACCACAGGCCCTGCTCTCCTAGAGTCCTGAGGGAGCTAGGCCGCCTGAGACACGGGGATGAGGAGGGCGCGTTCCAGGTACCAGGAGCAGCTTGCTCAGAAATGCAGTGTTTACAAGGAACAGCAAATAGGACCCGTACATTGGGAGTCTTGTAACCCCAGAATTATTAAGGCTGTGGCTGCATTTATTGGCAGAGAGAAAAGTAGCAAAGTGGGATTTAATAAAGTAGAGGGACAAGGACAGGATAAGCTCACGGGATGGAAAAAGGAGATGTTAGAATTGAAAATCCGAGCTCCCTGGGCCCTGGCTACCCCTGTGCTCCCCTGCTGACTGCATCATGAGCCTCAGCTCATGGGGTGCTCTCATCCCTGATGCACACAGAAGGCCTTACCGAGAAGCTGGCTACTGTGGCTTTTCCAACCATTGCAGGTCATGTTTTCATACAGTGGAGTCCTTAGTGTGGCAGGAGTTTTAAAGTACAAGGCAGACAGCCCAGGCAAAATAATGGGGCCTCTTGGGACTTGCCCATTACTGGGAACATCTCACAGTACACCTCTTGCCATTGCTTTTCCAATTTCCCATTGCTTTTCTCTTCTTTTCAAAGTGATAGAAATTAGTGGCTCATCACACTGATTCGCAGCCCCTCAGCTGCCAGTGGGCCAACTGGGAAGTCAATAAATCATACCAGGCCTCTCTAACTTGGTGAACAAAGAGAAGCAAACCTCCCCTATTAATGACCAGACTTTCATTTTTCTGTACTGAGAATATTACCTCTGTTTCTTTGGACTGTGGGAAAGGTTGACATGTGTGGGCTAGCAGCTGTGATGCAAGGTGTATGAGTCTGGCTGATTTGCCATTAGACTTACACATCACGATTCATGCAGTCAAATGTTGTCAGTCGAAGGGTTCAAACAACAGCCTCCACTGAGAACAAACCATCAGCTTGAGTTTTAGAGGTTCCAGTAGTTTCTTTCCTAACAGACCCGTGACAAAGTTCCCTCTTTGCCCATCTGGAGTCCATGTATCTCCTTCCTACTAGCAAGCTTCCATCAGTCCATGGGCACTGCCATCCCAGGGAGTATGGACTGGCACCACTTCCAAGTACCTGAATGCAGGGGCCAGTCCTAATTAGAGCCTATGAACAGGCTTATGGCTCGTGGGCCTCGGGAGGGTTTTTAGTCTTAGCTCTGGGTGTTCCTAAGTGGTTCACTACAGAATTTGATTGGTAGTTTGCTACATAAATAACTAATAAAGTTGGTTACAGCGTTTATTCAATGGTGATCTGTGTGGTTAGAGGCTCCATGTGGTTATCTGTTGTTTAAGAACTCATGTGTTGTTTACTTAGATCATGTTACACAAGTATGGATTTTATTATTGAGAAACAACCCTAAAATTTTCTTGTATAAATAAAACCCAGGCAGCCAAGAATAGAAGGAATGCAGAAAATTAGGGGAAGGCTTCCATGGACAATCTCTCAGATATGATGCGATTGGGTTGGAATACTGCTCTGGTACAGGAAATGCTGGGCTGGTTGATTTAGAAAAATATGGAAAGACTTGGACATGTGAAGGAAGATGCTCTCCACCTTCAAAGAAATAGATGGTAGGAGAAAATGAGCATGGTGTGGTCTTACATATATATGTGTATGAGTGTATATGTTTATAGTTACCTGTGTATGTGTATATGTGTGTGTGAATATGTATTTGTGTGTGTGTGTGTGTGTGTGTGTGTGTGTGTTATAGCAGCCTAAGAATGGGGTTAGAACCTGGGCTTCATGACATATCCAGAGCCATTGAGGTAGAAGCCTTGGAGTCAGAAAGACACAAGTTCACATTTTACTCTAGATACTTGCTGACTTTGTGACTCCTCTGAACTTGTTTCTTTATCTCTAAAATGGGCATAATGATGATTAAGAGAATGTTAAGAATAACAATGATCTCTGCCCCAGTGACTGAACTGGCCTCCTGGATTCTGGCCTGGGCTCAGACTCTCAGCCACAGTTTTCCCATTCGGAAAGTGGGGATAAGGGTTCCCGGGGTAGGAGCAGAGATGGGGTTGGACCATCCTCCTGTCTCAAGGTCTCCACTCATGCCTTCACCCACTCCGCCACCTTGATGCCTGAGCAGACCTATAGAGGAGTAGACTGACTCATGCTTTCTAGTGTTGGGGGCAGGATTAATTTGACTAGGGCTCCCAACCTTAGCTGAGAGCCTGTTAGCAGAGAACTTCTTAGTGGGTCCCTGAGTGAGCTGAGAGAATTCGTTAACTTGCTTTCCAAAGTAATAACTTTTAATGAGTCACTTGGTTCAGGGAAGGCGAAAGCCAGTTATTACTAATCCAGTTGATTAGCACAGACTGAGGATTCTGGAAGAATCTTTCCGCTGCTGCGTTAAGATAATAGACCAAGAGGGGAGAACTTACTCCTTAGAGATACTTTAACATGAAATGACTGTGGAACATCCATCATTACCCATGACTCCATTAAGCCGAGACTGAGGGCATCTCCTGCAACTCTGCCCTCCCCACGCCCTCCCCACCATCCACTGGGAGCTCTTCTTTTCAGAACTAAGCAAATAAAATATTGGCTATCAACTTCACTTGAAGCATCAACAAAAACCGATTACAATTATTTTTGCAACTATTTACGTTTGAACATATGACTTTAAAACATCCTTTGGTGATCCTTGATATATTCTAATTGGGTTTGAATTTGATAGGATTTATCTTTCCTTTAAAAAAAAGTTATAAAGGAGCAAGCATTTATTGAGTGCCTACTGGATACCAGGCACGCTGCTAAGCACTTTACAGTGTCTCATTTCACCCCCCACTAAGAATATTAATGATAATAGCTAGCTAGCATTTATGCAATACTTACTGTCTGCCAGCACTGTGCTAAGCACTTTGCAGTGATTATCTCTTTCATCCTCACAACAGCCCTGGGAGATCAATGCTATTATTATATCTGTTTTATAAATGAGGCAAACAGAGGCCAAGTGACTTGCCCAGGGTCACACAGCTGGTAAGCATCTGAGGCTGGATTTGAACTCTAGTCTTCCTGACTCTCTGTACTATGGCACTGCCTAGTTGTGTGAAAAGTCACGTTATTTAGTGAATAGGTCGGAGACAGGAAGCCACAGGTTCAGATCCCTCCCCTGATACTCATTTGCTTTCTGACCCTGGCTAAGTCATTTGTTGTGAGGATCATGACATAACATTTGTCGATCACTTTATCAATTTTAGAGAGCCTTTCTTGTTTGCTGTTGTTCTCCTTCAGTCTGGAAGAGGGCCAGTAGTGTCAGAAGGGTGATGTCTTGGCTTGCAAGTGAATTGGATTTGAGTGAGGCTGGTCTGTGCAAAGTCATCAGCCTCACTCTCTCCCCCAGAGTTGTTGGAGTCCAGTGGCGAGATATAGATAGGTCAGCATACCTGGTGATGGCCACAGATGCAGTGGGAGACCTCAGTTTGTCTGCAGCAATGTCCGTTCATTGATTAAAGGCTAGGTAAGAATGGAGGCAGAAGATAGCCTAGCTTGCCTTCACAAAAGAATCCGTCTGGGAGGGGAAGATCCTCAGGGTTTGTGGCCAGAACAATCTAATAATGTTAGGAAATATTGTTATTTTGAGAAGGCAAAGCTTTATATATCTGGTACTCTTACCGTCCCAAATTCTCTTCCATGTGCCCCTTGCTCCAATCCCACTGGACCCCTCTGCTGGTCTTGGCTAAATATTATTCCAGGGCTTCACACCAAAACAGCACAGGCTGGCATTCAAGCAGAGGCACCCATTGCTGTCGGAGTCTACATCTGATCATTAGACGTGTTCCAGGAATTCAAAGATGCCCCATCTCCAGGGGAGCCTGGGCAGTAGTCCCTGGACGCACCCTCCCCTGACGCATTCCTGCCTTCCGCTGCTCATTTTCTAATAATGTTCCCCTTTCTCTGCCTCTTTTCCAGTGGAAACCCGCCCCATTCCCCAAGGAGGTCCTAGCTCAATGCTGCTTGCAGATGGGTACTCAGTGCTAAACAGGATTATTGGACAATTATCTGATGGTTTCCGCTAGGGAGTTAGAATTGTGGGTAGAGATAAGCCTAACAGGTCCCCTTGAATGAGAATCTTTCTTCCCGATTCTGGAGAATGGGAAAATCTACTTTCATTGAAACAAGGAAGTGGAGGAGCAGAGGAGAACCAGGTCACAGAAAAGAGAATCTGGGGAAGGTCAGGCTGCGAGCTTCTGCTTGGGACTTGAATCTTCCCAGCAGAAGATCTGTTTTAGAAATGATGAAGATGGGGCAGCACATTCCATAGAGCTCTGGCCCTAGAGTCGAAGAGATCTGAGTTCAAATCCAGCCCTAGACACTTAGAGCTGTATGACTCTGGGTAAGTCACATAATCTCTGCCTCCCTCAAGTTCCCCTTCTGTAAAATGGGGGTAATAATGTAGCACTTACATCCCAGGGGCATTGTGAGGATAAAACAAGATAAGATTCATAAAGTGCTCAGCACAGTGCTTGGCACATTGTAGATATTTTTAAAATGTTAAATTAAAAAAATTATAAGAAGGCTGCCAAATGCTATCCACCTCCAGAGAAAGAACTGGTGGAGTCTGAATGCAAATCGAAGCATGCTTTTTTTAAAAAAATTTTTCTTTATTTGGGTTTATTTTTGTCTTTTCTGACAACATGGCTAACATGGAAATGTCTTGCATGACTGTACATGTATAATCTACATCAAATTGTTTGCCTTCTTGGGGAACGGAGGGGAAGAGGAGAGAGAGAGAATTTGCAACTCAAAATTAAAAAATAAAAAGCTAATGTTTAAAATTGTTTTTACATGTAATTGGAAAAAATTATAAAAATTAAAAAAAACTTATCGTAAGGCAGCGGCCTGTAGCAGGAAGAGGCCTGGATTTAGAGGCAGAGTTCAGGTCCCCCCACTCCAAGTTACTCCTTGTGTGCCTCTGGAAAAGACTCCGTAGGATCATGGGTGTTGCAGCTTTAGAACAGGAAGGGACCTCAGAAGTCATGGGAGTCCAACCCATTTTATGGATGAAGAAACTAACACTTAGAGAGTTTAAGGAATTGACCAGGGCGGCCAGGATGAGCAGCAGCTAGAGCCTTCAGGAGAATGGATCACCAGCAGCTGTGGCAGTTTCCAGAATTATCACGCCATAAGAAACAAGGACTAAGTGAAAGGTCAGTGGAACTCAGCTAAATTTGGGGGAGAAAAGTGGTCAGGTCAAACCGCCTCCAGGGCAAGGAAGCAGCAGAAGCAGCGGCCCTGCAGCCACCTCCACATGGCTGCTTCAGAGCTCCTGTCCTGCAGATTGCAGAGGGGCCAAGCAATCATTCAGAGGCTAAGTGCTCTTGCGTTGAGAGGCCTGGATCTGGATCACGGTCTTGGGTGGTGGTCCTGGGGTGCGTTTTCAGTGAGTCAAAGCTGGTGGGGGCTGCAGCGGCCTCCTAATAGCTCCAACAGCTGCAAAAACCCCAGCGATTTGGGACAGAGCTTTCCCCTCTGGAAGCAGAGTTCCGCAGAGCTAAAAAGTCAAGTAATTGAGTGGCAGCATGGGCAGGTGGGGGGAGCAAAGCAAGAACAGCAACCGAACTTTAGAATCCTTTTTGGGGCACAACAAGGACGAAAGCATGGAATGGGAGGAAGACAACACAGTCAGAACTCCCACACCAAAAGCTTCCAAGAAATATGAAGATTGTCTGCAGGCCATAGAGCAGCTTAAGAAGAATTTTGAAAACCAAATAAGAGAAGTGGAGGAAAAATTAGGAAGAGAAATGAGAATGATGCAAGAAAATCATGAAAAGAGAGTCAACAACCTAATTGAAGAAAACAACACCTTAAAAAATAGATTAACTCAAATGGCAAAAGAGGCCCCAAAAGCCAATGAGGAGAAGAATGCCTTAAAAAGTCGAATTTGCCAGATGGAAAAAGAATCTCAAAAGCTTTCTGAAGAGAATAATTCCTTCAGAATTAGAGTGGAGCAAATGGAGGCAAGTGACTTTATGAGAAATCAAGATACTATTAAACAGA
>CM053581.1:347061008-347088189 GCA_028627135.1 Pseudochirops cupreus
TCCCCCCCCTCCCCCCATGGCAGCTTGCAATCAGGGATAGGATCTGCAAATACTTTCACATTGGACATTAGTCTGGTTGTACAGAAGGGTTGTAACTGATGGAGTGAACAATGGGAAAGAGGAAACAAAACCAAACATGGAAAAGAACACTAGCAGGTAGACTGCTTCAGTCTCCATTTAAACTCTGTTCTTTCTAGATCCTTCTCTGAATGTAGACATCTTCCATCCCAAGTCTTTTAGAGTTGTCTCATAACCTTGCATGGCTGAGAAGAGCCCAGTCTATCAAAGTTGGTCGTCACACGAAAGTTGTGTCTGTCATTGTGTACAAATTTCTCCTGGTTCTGCTCTTCTCACTCAGAATCAGTTTGCATAAGCCTCTCCAGGTAAATATGAAGTCCGTCTGTTCCTCATTCCTTATAGCACAATAGTATTCCGTCACATTCATACATTACAACTTGTTTAGCTATTCCCCAGTTGATGGGCATCCCCTTAATTTCCAATTTTTTGCCACCACAGAAAGAGCTGCAATAAATATTTTTGCACACATGGGTCTTCCTGCCACTTCTATGATCTCTTTGGGATACAGCCCCAGAAGTGGTGTTCCTGGGTCAAAGGGTTTCAAGTTATTTATAGCCCTCACTCTTTATTCATTGTATAATATTGTCTGCCTATAATAGACATTTAGTCAGGGTTTGTTGAATGACTGAATGATCCTCAGAGCCTCTGGCACTGGGATGGTTTCCTTCTCCAGTCTACATTCTGAGTATGACTTTATGGTAGTGCTGAACTCAGCCTTTCTTGCTCCCAATTACATTTCTCTGCCTGGAGGCTTCATTAAGCTTCACTTGAATCTAGCAGACTAGAGATTGGAGAAAAGAAAGACGTTCCCACCAAGGCATGAAGCCACAGCAGCTTTGCATGGTAATCACTGCAACCGCTGCTCCTCAGAGAGGGCATTTTCCACCCCAATCCTCTGGGGCCCCAAGCTGGTCTTCCAAAGGCATGTGGAGTCACCTCAGGCGGCCTCCTGGGACCTTTGTCCTGGGTGTGATGGATGAACCCAGTGCCTGGGCTCTAACCAATCACCAACTGCTGTTCTGGGAGCAAATGAGGGCTTTTAAAGCAGAGTCAAGAGGGAGCGTTCCTGCACTGGCAGAAATCAGGATGGAAATGACTGTTAATGAAAACACCACCTGCTGTGCACACATACATAGGCATCTATGTACATACATACATCAGAGAGGAGAGGGAATATATACATACATGTATACATACACACATCAGAAGGGGGAAGGAATACATACATACATGCATACAAACATGCATACATACCTCAGAGGGGAGAGGGAGGGACAGGTAGCAGCTGCCTGTCCTAATCACAGAAAGACTTGGGTCCAAGTCCCCCCTCAGGCACATCCTGGTCGTTGTGTCCCTGAGCAAATGCTCCCCAGGTGACATTCTCAGATTGTAAATTGTACAGCAGTCACTGAGCTCCCTCCACAGATAGAAGCACTGATCTAGGCTAAAAATCCATATATTTCCTCACTCCCACTAAGGCAACTCCCTGTGCCAATGTAGATCAGCAGCTGTCTCTGAGTGTTACCTGTCCCTCTGGGATGTTCTGCCTCCTCTCCTCCTCTTAAAGTTCCCTGGTCTCCTTCAGGACCCAGCCACATCTCCCCTTTTGCTGCCTGGGACTTCCCCTCTCATGTTACCTTCTGCCTATCCTTTAGGTACCTAATAATTTAGCTGTTGTCTCTCCTGTTAGACTGTGAGTTCCTTGAGGGCAAGGGCTGTATTTTTACTCTCTTTGTATCCTCAGGCCATAACACAGAGCCTGACAAATGGTAAATGCTTGCCAGGGATCATACAGCCAGTGGATGTCAGGGGTGGTACTTGAATCCAGGTCTTTCTGATCCCAAGGCCAATTCTCTGCGCATTATACCATGCTGCCAGATAGGTAGCTAGGTAGATAGACAGACAGATGGATAAATGGATAGATGGATAGATAGATAGATAGGTAGACGGATGGATGGATGGATGGATGGATGGATGGATGGATAGGCAGAGATACAGATAGAAAATGGATAGATATATTGACAGACAAATAGATGGTCAGACAGATGAATGGACATATAGATGTATAGACAGACAGATGGACAGATAGACAGATTGATAGATAAGGATAGACAGAAAGATGGAGAGATACACAGATTGACAGACAAATAGACAAACAGACAGATGAGTGGGCAGATAGATAAATAGAGATGTAAAGATGGATAGATAGAGATAGACAGACAGATAGATAGACAGACAGACAGACAGCTAGCTTCGTTTCCATCCAGTTCTCCATTAGTAAAGCAAGGGAGTAACTAGGACAGATGACAGGTGAGAGACTTGCTACCTCTCTGCCTCCATTTCCCCTGAATCCCTACCTAGCAGGAAAGGGGAGGGGGCATGGTATGGGATGAGGGGGAGTCCATACAATGCAGTCTCCACCACAGCCCTGATCTTGCCTATCAGATTCAGCCCTGGGACTTTGTCCCAAGCTCTTCCATGCTGCCTCCTTCTCTGGGGAACAGTGATGCCTGATGACATTCAGCCATCTCCTAATGACAGAGACTTCAGCTTCCTCTGTTGCTCTGGTCCCAGTCTTCACCACTCTCTCTCTGTTCATCAGGTCCTTGGTCCTCCATGACAAATCCTCAGCATCCCATCACTTGCTTGGCATCTACTATCCATAAGCCTCCTTCAACGCCAGGGTCAGAAAAGGACTCTCTCAGGTAAAGTCTGGAACCTCTCAGACCTTAAAGGTTTGAGGAAAGAGAAGGGAAATAGAAGGGAATAACTATTTCCATAGTACCTACTATGTGCCAGGCACTGGGCCAAGCACTTTACAAATATTATTTCAGCTCAGAGAAATAGGTCCTGTCACTATTCCCATTTTACAGTTGAAGAAACTGTGGCAGTTGAGGTTGACTTGTCCAGTGTTAGAAATACAAACACCATGGATACCCAAATCCAGGTGGATCACACAGCTAGTGAGTCTCTGACAGCTAGTGAGTCTCTGAAGCTAGATTTGAGCTCAGGTCTTCCTGACTCTAGGGCCAGCTCTCTCTTTACTGTACCACCCAGCTGCCTTAAAGAGAGCTCCACAGGAGCTCCCCTTCCTGAAGGCAGCTCTGCCTCTATGTCCCCTCGCTCTGTGTCCATGCCCTTCTGGAAATGCTCCAAAAGATGGGCTACATTTAAAAGAAACGTTTGATCTTTATTGTTTTCTCCAGCAATTTCTTACATCTAGACAATCAACAAAAAATAAACCAAATCCTGATTTGTAGCTGATTTCCAAGATAAAAAGCTCACACTAAAAATTTAATAGTTGACTTGAAAGCTGATTTGAGCTGTCTCCAGCCCACCCCTGACAGAGCCCACCCTCACTAAAACCTCCCCTCGTTATTCCCTGTATAATTTTGGAGCTCCATATTGTCAAAGAAATATATATTTTAAGTGTGAGACGGCAGAAATTAGGACAGTAAGAAACTGAGCCAAGGGAAGAGATGGTAAAAGAGACTTTACGTAGCATCCAGAATCAGAAGAGATCTCAGAGGCCATCAAGTTCAACTCCTTCATTTTACACATGAAGATGGTACATGACTTGTCCAAGGTCATACAACCAGTGCTTGTGAGAGACAGGATTTGAACTCTGGTCCTCTCACTGCAGAGCCAGAACTGCTGCGCCAAACTACTTTCTGAGAAGTATTTTCCAGGTGAGATCTGAACACATAGCTTCTTTTTCACTGACCTACCTCTTCTTCTCTCTCACTTACCTCCCCTCTCTCCCAGAGAAGAAGGCAGAAGATACCTTCACAATTCTTTATAACTTGACCACTTCCTGCCTTTCTAGTCTTCTTACTTCTAATCCCTTCCAGGTCCTCTGAAATCCAGTGACCCGGATACGTGTGACACTCTGGACTTCTTTTACCTGTATATCTCCCATGCCTGGAATTCCCTCCTTCTTCATCTCTGCCTCCTGCTTCAAGTCTCACCTAAAATCCTAGCCTTTCCTGGTCCTCCTTAATGCTAATGCCTTCCTCTGAGACTATCCCCTTGTTTATCCAGTAGATATCTTGTTTATAAATAGTTGTTTTCAGGTTGTCTCCTTCATTAAACCGAAAGCTTCTTGAGGGCAGGGACTGTCTTTTACCTTTCTTTGTAACCCTATTGCTTAGCACAGTGCCTGGTTCATAGTTAGTACTTCAGAAATGCTTGTTGACTTGTCCAGGTAGAGGATGTCCCTTAGAATTGTTCAGGATCTATTGCCCAATAGAAAAAAGGGTGAAATGGCCAAGGAAACAACCACAACATACATAGATATGTTCTCTGCAAGTCAGAAAGAATGATTTCCCTTGAAAGTCAAACTATTAAATCAGTTTGATTCAATTCAACAAACATCTCCTGTTTTCTTTGCCATCTATAACCATAAAACAGAAGATGACAGAACAATTAATACTTTTTTTTTAAGCTGCTAGTAATGAATTTGGAGACTTTATTTTAGGGAGTAGTTTTAGTGCTCTATGGAGATCCTTAGACTATGCAATATTGGAGGTTGGAAGGATGGAAATGGAAAATGATGACAATCATTTTTGATACTGGCTGTTCCAGGTAGGAGAGAGGGAGGGATTGAATCTGTGATTTCATTGGTATAGGAACTTCTGAGTCAGTTCACAACTCCACTAACAGTGCATTAATTTTCATTAACAGCATTTTCCTCACATTCCCTCCACCATTTGTTATTCTCCTTTTTCTGTCCTATTAGCCAATCTAATATGTATGAGGCAATATCTCAGAATTGTTTTAATTTGCATTTCTCCAATCAGTAGTGATTTAGAGCAATTTTTCATATGGCTATAGCTAGCTTTGGTTACTTCATCTGAAAACTGTCCATACATTTTGATCATTTATCAATTGGGAAATGGCTCTTACTTTTTAAAATTTAACTCAGTTTTATATATGTTAGAGAAATGAGTCCTTTATTTGAGAAACTTGCTTCAATTTTTTTTTTTCGTAACTACTATTGTTAACTGTATTTCCCTCCATCCTGGTACAGGAACTTCTGAATGAAGAAACTCTCTCTACCAATGCAGACTGGCATTATGTTTGCTACTCTTAGAACAGGGATGCATGGGGAGAGGTTAAAGGGGATCTGTAAACTTGGATGGGAAGAAAGTTAACATTTCTATTTCAAAGTAATTGGTTTCTCTAGTAGTCTTATATTTTTATTTTATGCATTTTGAGACAATATTCTAAGAAGGGGTCCACAGGTATTAAGCCTATGCCAAGAGGGTTAAAGACACAAAAAAATCGAGAACAGTGGTATATCAGATGGAAAGCTGAACCTAGATTCAGTAGGATGTGAATTCAAATCTGGCCTCAGATACTTACTAGTTGGGTGGTCCTGGGCAAGTCACTTCACCCTGTTTGCCTCAGTTTCCTCCTCTGTAAAATGAGCTGGAGAAGGAAATGGCAAACTACTCTGGTATCTTTGCCAAGAAAACCCCAAATGGAGTCACAAAGAGTCAGACAGGACTAAAGAACCACAACAAATGATTATTATTTGTTTTCTAAGTGGCAATACCAGTTCTCTCTGGACTAACCGTGTGACCCATGGGCCTCTGTTTCCTCACTGTAAAATGAAGGGGGTAGACCAGGTGGCTTCCAAGGTCCACCCTACACTCACCTCTTATCTAACCTAAGATTCTTATTATTTAAAATATTTGATTGAGTAGATAATGGGAGGCTGTAGTTGTCAGAAGACCAGTGCAGCTGTCCAGTTGTTACTTGGGAGAGAAAGGATGATCTTCTTTTGGGGGGATGTTTCCCAGCATTCTCCCAGTTCCACACTAACAAATTAGGTCAAGCTTTTCTTCTGTTTTGTGTCATTGACCCCTTTGGCAGTCTGGTGAATCCTTCTTAGAATAATGGTTGTTTTTTTTTTAAGAGCAGGAGACCAAATATATTGAAATATAGTTATTGAAATATTTTTTAAATGTTCACAAGTTAAGAACCCCTGAATTAGGGGAGGCCCAGGGAATCCGTCTCTGAAAGAATGAGCTATATGACCAGTAAGATTCAAGGGGCCAGAGAGAGGGGACGAGGGATTAGAACCAGACCCTTCCTGACCAGGAGGAAGTTTCTGTGTTTGTTCAATAGCAAAAGATCATAGGATCATACATTTAGAAGAAAGTAGCAAATGTATTTTACGTAGGTTAAAAAATAATACATCTGTCAAAAGAGGGAAGACATAGAATGCGGTAGGCATTTAGGGCATGGCCAATGGGGGCATTCGTCTCCCTGGACCATGCATATTTGTTAGAAGGGTTGAGTTTTTATTTTTAATTAGTTAAATTATTTGCCTAGTGTCATGCAGCTAGTGTCTGGGGCAGGATTAGAACTCAGGTCTTCCTGACTTCAGCTGCTTTAGGCACCAGGCTCTTAATGATGCCCACACAAAAGTAGTCCAAGGCACTAAGCCCTCAAGTAGAATCTCTCATTTTTCCACATCTCCTTCAAGTTTTCCTCATCTTGAGATGTGCCAGAGAACATTTAGAGCCTTTATTTTCGAAATAATTTGCTCTTCAACCACTTGCATTATTTGTTTTCATGATTTCCCCACCCTCGGTCTCAGAGATGTTGCTAGTGATTTCACTTTCTAAATAGATTTAGCATTATGGTAACCCAAGGTAGTCTTTTGCATTCAGTCAGGGAAAAATGAGATGGTTGTAAATAGGCCTTAATTAGGAGGCCATTCTCCAAGCTTGCTGAATCCTTCATTACGATCTCCTCCTTTCAGCACTTAGCAGGTGACTGAGGGAGAGCTTTGGAATTTTCTTTTTGCTTTTGAAGACTCAGGGATTGTGAAGAAGCTTAAATCGGCAACCAGTAGGAAAAGGAGAAGATGCTAGATATAGCTGAATCTGTGTCAGATGATAAGATAAGCGAGGACAATGTTTTATACATTGTCCTCAGTCTAGCATTTATAAAGACCTATCATCCCAATGGGCAGTTGGGGATGAATTAGAAAGTCATGCTTATATATAACATGGATGGGTGGATGGACAGTTAGATGGATCGATAGACTGATAGACAGATAGAGGAGATATAGATAGATAGATAGATAGATAGATAGATAGATAGATAGATGGATAGAAGATAGATAGATGGATAGATAGAGTAGATAGAGAGAGATGGATAGATAAATTGACAGAGAGATAGGTAGATAGATGGATAGATAGACAGATGATAGTTGGATGGATGGATGAATAGATAGATAGATAGAAGAGATAGATAGATAGATGGATAGATAGATGATAGAAGGATGAATGGGTGGATGGGTGGACAGATAGATGGATAGATAGACAGACAGATAGATAGATAAATAGATAGATAGATAGATGGATAGATAGATAGATAGATAGACAGACAGATAGACAGATAATCCTAGACAGGGGCAAATATTATTGTTCCCATTTTACAAATGAGAAGACAGAAGTTTGAAGAATGCAAATGACTTCCTGAAAGTCGAGGTGTCAGAGATCCCTGAGAGGCCTCCCAAGAGGAATTGGCATTCAAGGCCCTCCACAGTGCGCCCCCAACCTACTAGTTCAATCTTTGTTCATCACACTAGTGACTTGGTCAGTGTTGGGAGCTCCTGGTGAGGATCTTCCCTCCACCAAGGTAGATTGCAATCTTTTCTGTAATGCCCAGGGCATAGAAAGAATAAGTAACTCGCAAAGGATTATTGAACAAAGATATGGTAGATTCAGGAGAAGCCAATCATTCTGACCATGACAACAACTCTCCAGCCATTATCCAGGACCCAGGGGTGGGGAACTTATGGCCTCAAGGCCGTGTGTGGCACCCCTAGGTCCTCAAGTGTGGTCCCTTGATGCAACCCAAACTTCACAGAAGATTCCATCAAAAGGCCACACTTGAAGACCTAGAGGGCAGCACATGGCCTTGAGGCCGCAGGTTGCCCACCCCTGAAATTCCAGGCTATTCTTCTGCCTCTATCTCAGCAGTATGTAATGACCAGATCAATAAGATGAGTTCAAATCCTGTCCCATAGGCTTGCTGGCTATGTGACCCTGGGCAATTCAGCTGAACTCTACAAGACTCAATTTCCTCACCTGTAAAAAGGAGCTAATGATAACACCCACCTCGCAGAGTTGTTTTGAGGATCAAATGAGATCATAGTATGCAGGATATTCCCAAAGTTGTAGGGCAGTTGTAAGTTTTAATAGTTTATTGAAATGCTACTGATTATCACTTATTAATACTAATAAAAAACTATCAATAGCTAAAAACAATTAATACTATATAATTATACATTAGAATCTATATAAAATTAAAAATATTTTAAAATAACACTGTATTAATCATGGAATCCTGTTAATAACTTAGTAATGCTACTTAAAAGCTATTAACAGTTAAAATAATTAATAATGTAATTATTAGTAATAAAATGCTATTAATAGTAGCTTATGGATGAGCTACTGAAGCTTAAGAGTGCCCTAAGACTTTTGGGATGCCCTTCTCTACATAAAGTGCTACGTGGCTGCCGGCTGTTTTGTTCATTGTTCTCTTCAGCCACACTGGGAATAAACAGCTCCTTAAAACCACAGTAGAATTAAAAATAAAGGATACAGGACAAAGACACCATCTACATCCAGAAAAAGAACTGATAACTAGTGTATGTCGAGATATAGCCTATTTGTGTCCAATAGTGGCCATCTCTAGGGTGGGGCAGAGGGGGGAGAGGAAAAAAATTACCTGATAACTTTGTCATAGATTTAAAAGGAATTGCAAGTTACGCATAATATATTTGCAGTTTCATATGTGATATTTTTTTCATATTATGTAACAGAAATGATTATTTTATTCCATAAATTAAAAAACAAAATAAATAAATAATACTAGAATGGAATAGGCTGTTTTTTGAGGTGGTGAGCTCCCTATCCCAGGATGTATTTAAGGAGAATTCAGATGATCAGTTCTCAGAGGTGTCATAAAGGAGGTTTCGACATAACCTTTAGAACTGGAACAGACCTTGGAGGTCATGCTAGTCATAGGATCATATATCTAGAGAGCAAACAGACCTTGGAGGTAATTTTACAGTTGGGGAAATTGAGGCTCCACAGAGGGGAGAGGACTCTTAGTGAAGGTCAGAGGTAGAGCTGGGATTGGAGGCCATGGTTATTTGCCCACACTGTACCTGCCCATCAGATAGGTAGTTAGGCTGCATGTCCTCCCCTAGGGCCCAGCTCTCCCCACTCCTTCTCTTTTCCTCTGAAATGGATGGTAATTCATCTCTGCATGGGTGGCTTGTTGGAAAACTCCTACAATGACTTGTAGTGGCGGTAGCATAGATGAGAGGCACACCAGTAATCATACTTGATGCTGATTTACCTAATCTATTGGCATTAAAGCATTTCACCTGGGGACCCAAGATTGTGTCTTTAGGGAATATCATTGGTGCACCTGCAGAACCCACTTAATGAATTTTTCCTCCCTCAAAAGACCTTGAAGATGTGCTGCTGAGAATGGGGGCCGAGCAACTGGGGCTCCTTGTGGCCCTTAGTAACCTGGTTATGGATGGCTAGGAGGTGCCATAGTGCATAGAGTGCTGGCCCTGGAGTCAGGAAGACCCGAGGTCAAATGCAGACTCAGATGCTTACTAGCAGGGTGACCCTGGGTAAGCCACTTAACCCTTTTTGCCTCAGTTTCCTCATCTGTAAAATGAACTGGATAAGGAAATGGCAAACCATGCCAGTGTCTGTTTCCAGAAAACCCAAATGGAGTCATGAAGAGTCAGACGTGACTGAACAACACGTCAAATGTACAAAGCACCAAACTAAGTACAAAGGATAAAAATATAAAAGCAAGAAGAACAGTCCTTGTCCTCAAGGAACTTAAATTCTAGCCGGAGACAGGGAAGGATTCTCTATTTTAGGAAGTTATAGAGATGGTGAGTAGGGCCATTGGGAAGTGAATTGACACACTCCTTCCTGGCAGAGTTCCAGAGCTGAGTGAGTTGAGTGTGCCCAGGTGTGTCCAGATGTGCCAGCCCTCTATGACTACACACGTCTCCTGGACCCCTTCTTTCTGCACCTGGACAACCCCCATCTTTGGATTGCAAAGAGCTTCTCCATTGATGTATGGGTGAGGTAGGTTGTTCCCTGTGCCAACAGGCAGACAGCAGTGCAGGCTCCCAGAGGAGCCCCCCTCAGCCCAGGGAGGGGGGAAGAGTGGGCTCACCATCTGCTGGATAGACCAGACTCCAGGGAGGATTTGTCACAAACATCCATTGTGATGCAGAAAATGAACCAAATGTCCTCAGTTTTTGCTCCCTGTGGCTAACTCCCTCCTCTCCCTCACTTTGCTTCCTCTCCTCTTATGGTGTCTCCAAAAGGGAAATGTCCTTTCCTTCTTGTTGGTAGCTGTTCTTTTGATCAAAGCGTTTCAAATGGGCTTTAAAAAAAAATTCAATATTCTATGGTTTATTTACATCGAATTGAAACCACTGGGATTTATTCACACTCATGATCCTTCCTATACACACAAGAAGTGTAGAAAGCATTTCTTAAGGGTTCATCATGTGTCAGGTATTGTGGTAACTCTGGGTCTCCATAAACAAAGCTGAAAAAATAGTCTTGGTCCTCAAGATGCTTATATTCTACTGAAAGGGAAGTGATTGAGTGGGTAAGAATTTCAAGAGGAGGGAGCAAGCCTTTAACTATTAAGGAGGTCATAAAATGAGAGGACTACCAGCCTGTCTAGTCTGGCTTCTTTCATTTTACAGATAGGAAACTTGGGGGCCCTGAGAGGTTAAGTAATTTGTCCAATGTCACACAGGTAGTACGTGTCAAAGGCAGGATTTGAACCAACATTCTCTGACTGTACCATCATTATTCTTGATGATTGTAAGAACCTTCCAGTTGGTCTCTCTGCTTCAAGTCTACTTCACTGGTCCCTCTCTTTTAGAGCCCTGCATAACCTGGCTCCAGTCGACTCCTTCCTTTCTACATACTCAGTGATCCAGTGACATTGGCCTCCATCCATCTCCTGATTCCAAGCCTGGACCTCTCACCTTCCTCATCTCAGTTTTATGACTTTCTTCTGCTCCTACTTTCTTTTTCAAGAAGCCTTTCTTAAAGCTAGTGCCTTCCCTCAGTTGATTATCTTCGATTTATCCTGGCTTTTTGTTTGTACATAGTTGTTCACATGTTGTCTTCCTCCTTAGACTGTGAGCTCCGTAGTTCTTTCTCTGGATGTGAATGGCATTTTCCATCACAAGTCTTTTGGAGTTGTCTTAGATCCTTGCAACTGCTGGGAAAAGCTAAGTCTCAAAGTCAGTCATCACACAATGTTGCTGTTACTATGTACAGTATTCTCCTGGTTCTGCTCATTTCACTCAGCATCAGTTCATATAAGTCTTTCCAGATTTTTCTGAAATTCCCCTGCTCATCATTTCTTATAGCACAATAGTATTCTGTTACATTCATATACAACAACTTATTCAGCCATTCCCTAATAGATGGGCATCCCCTCAATTTCCAGTTCTAGCAAGGATTTTCTTAAGGTTACACAGGTAATGAGTATTAGGCTTTGAACCCAGATGCTCTGACTGCAAATACTGTGCTCTTTCCTGGTGTCAGGTAATATATATAAAATAACTGACAGACTTGAAAGAGCTATAGAAATATCAGTTATAGAGTAGGAGATACTATGGCATAGCAGATAAGAGAGTCAGACCTGCAACCAGGAAGACCTATGTTCAGGTCATACCTTGGGCACACAGATATAATCTTAGAGGAGCCACTTAAACAACCTCTTAGCACTTTGGGCCAATGGTGTCAAACTCAAGCAAAAAGGATTACCGTCCACATATTGACTTAGAAAACCTCAAGATGTATTTTATTATATTTTTATTAATTTTATTAAATTGTTTCCCAGTTACATGTTAGTCTGGTTCAGACTAGGTGTGGATATTTCACTGTTTGCTTGTGACCAGCAAGTGATGAGTTGGATGCCTTTGTTTGGAAAACTCTTTACGACTATATGTCTATTTTTGTGTGAACCAGGGATTCTTCAGTCTTTGCTATGTTACAGCCACAAAGCTTATGGACCCTTTCTCAGCATCATGGCTTTAAATGTGTGGCACAAAATACAACAGGAAACAAAGAAAACCAATGATATTGAAATAAAATTGTCAAAATATTTCTAAAAAATCAGATTCATGGATCCAAAGCTGAGAATACCCAGAATAGGGAGTTTTCTCACCAAAAATTTCCCTATACCAGGCAAACCAGAAATCCAGTTCCTATCCTCCTACCAATCAATCAATCAGTAAACATTTAGTAGATACCTACTATGTTCCAGGCACTGTGCTGAGTTTGCTGGGGCTACAAAAAGAGGTGAAAGACAGTCAGTGCCCTCAAGGAGCATACAATCTAATGTGATTATGTAATGCAAAGGATTACTCATGATAACTAGAGAATTTTGATCAGGGACTTGGGCAAACTTATAAAAACTGGGGTGCCAAGTTTATGATCGCTGAATGCTTTATGGGATCAGAAAGGGAGGAATGTATAATAGGGAGAACACTTGGGGAGACCAGAGCAATGTCTTAAGCATGGTATCTCTTTATCTCAGTAAAGTCCTAGGCAGAATGCCTGGCACTGTCTTGGTGGATGAGCCAGAAAGAGGCAGCTATCTGCTAGAGTTCAGTAGTGTCAGCTCTGTTCAAAGTCTAGTAAAAGGTCATTATTAGCCTAGAGAAAATTCTCCTGTAGCAAGCTGCATGGTTCTGCCTTCAGACCTCTCTTGTTCTTAATATTTGAATCAAAAACTATGGATGAAGACATAGATGTGCTTACTGAGTTTGCAGATGACAAAGAAACTAGGAGACCAAGTTAGTACATTGTAGGACCATATCAGCTTTCAAAAAAGATTTCCACAAGCCAGAGTGAGGGGCTGAATCGAACAAGGTGAAATGTCAAGGGGGGAAATGGAAAGTCACGCACTCAGGTTTCAGAACAAAACCAACTCTCTAAATATAGGATGGGCAGATGTAGCGAGACAGAGGGGGTCTGGAAAGAAGGGGAAGTAGCTTTAGTTGAGTGTTAGTTCACTATGAGTCAATTAGCCTCATTTGGTTACTGAAGCAACGACCCTTAATTGCCATTTTGGGTTTTGTTACTGGACCTTTTCTGTCCAAATTCAGGAGGAAATGGTCCGCTGTACCAAGCCTGTACCCATCTCACCAAGTTAGGAATCTCTCCTAGTCACAGAAGGCAAACTCCTTGGAGGCAGGGATGTTTTCTTTGAAATTCTTGTTTCCTTTGTCTTTGTAACCAGATTGATTTACAGGAGCATTTGTTAAGAGTGTCTCATGTGTCCAGCCCTATATTGGTGATACAGAAACATAGGGTCGGAAGGCTAAAGCCAAATAGTGTCTTTGAGAGCCTTTAAGGACCATCTCTTCATTTTACAGATAAGGAAACTGAGGTACAGAGAGGTTAAGTGACTTGCCCAGGGTCACACAGCTAGTCAGTGTCTGAGTCAGGTTCCTAATACCGAGTCCATTGCACTACCCGTTGGGCCACCTACTTCTTAAAAGAGACCTCAGAGGTCGTTTGAACTAAATACCTCCTTGACAGGAATCCACTTGATAAAATCCCTCATAAGTAGTCAAATAGCCTCTGTTGTTGTTGGGTGATCTCAGTCATGTCCGACTCTTCGTGACCCCATATGAGGCTTTCTTGGCAAAGATCCTGGAGTGGTTTGCCATTTCCTTCTCTAGCCCATTTTATAGATGAAGAACTGAGGCAAATAGGGTGAAGTGACTTGCCCAGGGTCATATAGCTAGTAAGTGTCTGAGGTCAGATTTGAACCCAGGAAGATGAATCTTCCTGACTCCAGGCCTGGGGCTCTATCCACTGCTACCCCTGAAGACTTCTAACTATGGGTGACTCCCTACCCATCATAACTCATTCCCCTTAGGCAACCCATTCCATTTTTAGATAGCTCTAATTTTTAGGAAGCTCTTTGTTCTAATACATTGAAATCTGTCTCCCAGTAACTGCCCACCCCTCATCCCCTCACAGAGCCCCATTGTTCCAGTGTCTGCCCTGTGGGGCCAAGCAGACCAAGGCCAATCCCTCTTGCATGTGACAACTGTTGGATAGATCCTCCATGTGGCCTCGCCTCTGCTCCTCCCATCTCCCAGTGCCTCTGTGGCTTCTTCACACACACATAGTTCATACTCTGTTGGGCTGCAGCCAATGGTGCATTATTTGGTTGATTTTCACTCTCCACTGTTTGGGATCAGGTTCAGATTCATGGTAATTGCATCCTTCCAGCCCAGTGGGTTTGGAGTCTGTGGAGCACGGAAGTATATTGTTTACTTTCTACTTTGCTTTGCTAAGGGAAATCTGGGGCTTGTTATTCTACTGTTAAAACATTAATTAGTTATACCCGAGCCAGTAAACATCATGGAAGCCAAAATTGGTATTTTTAATACATCTCCTGCAGAATGCAACTGGGAATAAGGGCCAGCTACTGTGGCAAGGGTGGGAGGAGGTGCTTAAAAAGAAAAAAAAAAGCATGACTCAGTAGAATCTAACTAGAACTCACTGAATATTCTATAACAAATAGAGGCAGGTTGGGGGCTCCTCCAGCTGGGAACAGAGAAAGGACAACTTGTCCGTGCGGCCCAGTGGCCTTCTCCACACTAGCAGGGCTGGCCAGTGCCCAGTTGTGGATGAGCGGTTTCTATTTAGAGGCTTTTGAGTTGCAAAGGACTTTATCAATCTTCTAGTTCTGTCCCTTCCATTTAAAAAATTAATTGTATTTTTAAAAAAATTAACAAAAATCTGCTTTCTCTCCTACCCCATTGGGAAAAAAATGAAAAGGAAAGCCTTTGGAACAAATATGCATGGTCAAGCAAAGCACAGTGATAATGTCTAGAGTCTCTCTCTCTCTCTCTTTTCCCTTCCCTCCCCCCCCCCCACATAATTATCCCTTCCACATTGTGACTTTCCCCATTATGGTCTCAATATATCATGGGTCAGCCTAAGAAGTTAAATAGACATTTCAGGGAGTTTTGTGGAAGCCACAGACAACACACGAAGACCAGCAGATGACACAGAAAAAGCTTAGAAACTCAGAAATGCACGAAATATACATATAGTATTATATAACATCAACATATTTTATCTTTTAATAACATAATAATTTATACTTCTTCTCTGGAAGAAGGGAGGGCCAAAAACTTTTTCATGGATTTCCCAAATCATAGGGGTTCTGAGCCTCTGACACCCATGATGTGAAAAGGATAACTTGATGCCAGAGACATTTGTATTATATCCTAGAGGCAACAGGGAGCATCTTGAACAGGGACTAACTTTATTAGCTTTGTACTTTAGGAATATAATTTTGTTTATTGTCTTTTTTGGAGGGGGAGGTGTAAAGCCATGCACAAGCAGCTTTCCAGAGGACTGCTCCTGTGAACAGCTTTCAAGGTTCTGATTACATAGTATAGCAAACTCTCTGTTTATTCAATAACAAATCAGAGCAAAACATTCACAGAAAATCAAGGTACAGCATTCACAATGTTACAACTTACCACAGAAAATCAAAATACAGCATTCACCATGTCACAACTCAACAACTTAACACTAAAA
This sequence comes from Pseudochirops cupreus, assembly GCA_028627135.1. NCBI lineage: Eukaryota > Metazoa > Chordata > Mammalia > Diprotodontia > Pseudocheiridae > Pseudochirops > Pseudochirops cupreus. The sequence continues at coordinate 347,076,752 of CM053581.1, forward strand.
TGGCCACATAGTTTTCACCAAAGTGGTCACATGGTTTTGAACAAAGTGCAGTCATTTAGTAACTCAATAATTTAGTAACTCAATCATTTAATCATCCTTAAGGAGGCTTGCCAACTTAAGGAACACAAAGTACAAAAGTCAAAGTACTCCACCCCTGGGTAGTACATTCATTTGGTCAATCACAAAGTCTTTAAGTTCTCAGTTCAGTCACAAAGTACAAAAGTCAAAGTACTCCACCCCCTAGGGTGCAATTAAATTACAGTTTCATCAGTCACTACTCAGTACCCACAGAGAGGTCTTTTCATCTTGACTTGGGGCAGGCTCTCAGCTTCCATGGCTCTTTTTCCATGGGCCCAGCTCCCATCTGAAAATCTAACTGACTTCCACCTGAGTTCAAAGGCAGACAGCTCCCAGTTCCTTGTCCAGCTCTCTGTGAAGTTCCTGCTCTGCATTGAAGCTCACAGTATCCAGTCCATCTCAAGTCCTTCACAGTTTCTGTTCCTGGGAAGAGAAAACCTAACAGAGCCACAGACAAAGTATCAACACCACAGTCATGCTTCCTCTGGCAGCTCCAGCTGGCCCTTGGAAGTCTTCAGCAGCTCCATTCTCAAAATCAAAATAACTTTCTCCTCTTCTTAAAATCAAAATCTCTTTCTCCACGGAAGTTCCAGTCCAGCAGCAACAACCCAGACTTCAGTTGCTTGCTGAGAGAAATTCTCTCTCCTTCCCTGGCAGCAGCTGCTCTGCCTCTGAGAAGCTTATCCCAAGAAGTTCTGACTGTCCAGCTTGTGCTCTTCCATAAATACAGTATAGCTTCTCCCTGTTCAGCCCCTTCCTGTTATGTCAGCAACAGGGGTTCATATGCCCTGTTTCTTTACAGAGGCTTAATTTGAAACTAGGTGCTAAGTACCTGTCAGCTTTCCAATACAAAGGGATCTTCAAATTTCATTACCATTACAGGAGGGCAGGACAATTGGGGTTTAGTGACTTGCCCAAAGTCACACAGCTTGTAAGTGTTAAGTGTCTGAGGTTGCATTTGAACTCAGGTCCTCCTGACTCCAGGGCCAGTGCTCTATTCAGTGCTCCACCTAGCTGCCCCAGCTACATAACTTTGAACTGTGAATCAGATGACAGGTTTCTGTCTCAGATACAAATAAATCTGTGGTAAAGAAGGGGCTTAATGTTTCCTAACGCTATTGTTGATTGAAGTCTCTTTATTGGTATTCTCTTCAAGTCATTTTGGACGAGAATTATGTACCCACAAAGATATTGGAAAAGTTTGTTCTGCCTTTCACTATCCTGCTAATATACCTGGATGCTCACGTAGGTTTCCATCACATCTGAAGCCTCAACCAGAGATCACAAAACCAATGAGCCCTGTAGTCTCCTGACAGCTGAGACTCATGGATAATTTCATATATTAAAATGAGTTTGTTGTGTGAATCACTGTTTTACATAATGGTACATTATTTAACGATTCCATTTTAATATAAATTGTAGTTGTTCCCATTCATGTAAAGTTTTTATTAAGTGACCCAGTTTCCATGCCTTAAATTTAAAAAAAGGCAGCTTTTGACCAAAGTACAAGTGAGCCCAGATCCTTCTTTTCTACTCCCCACCTCCATTTGCCCAATTGTTTGCCAACCTCAGGTTTGACCCATGGTTGGGTCCCATGTCTACCTTTTGGATAAGCCAGCCTTTTGTAGAACATTCCAATTGAATGATCTTGGACAGCTTCCCTGTTTCTGTCTTAATTCGTTTTCTCGGTGGGTTGCTGATCACCACACATTCATTCCTTCAAGTCCTTTGAAATTTAAGTCGTTCCATAAATCCTTGATTGGTGCACACAGTAAAGAACACAGTAGGGAAGACTTAGGTCCTTTTGCCAACTGATTTTCCAATGAGATTTCCCACCTGACTTTCAGCTGAGCCTCTGGCTAAACAGTAGCTGTTCAGTCCTGGACTCTCATTTCCCCTTGTCTGAAATGAGCCCCACCACCCTTATAGGTCCCACTTTAGATACTAACTAATTTTTTGACCCTGGTTAAGTTACTTAGCCTCTTAGGATCATAATTCACTCATCTACAAAACTGGGGGAAATAGAGAGTTGCATGGCCTCTAAGATCCTTCCAACTCTGAATCTACATCAATTCTTTGATCTAGAAGGGACCTCAGAGGCTAACCAGTCTAACCCATACTTGCCATCAAGTCATCAGACAACGGGCATTTATTGTTTACTGTATACTAGGCAGGGCAACTGGGTGGTGCCATAGTACACTGAGTTTTGGACCTGGAGTCGGGAAGACTCATTTTCCTGAGTTCAAATCTGGCCTGACACATTTAATACTTGTATGACCCTGGGCAAATCACTTCACCCTCTTTGCCTCATTTTCCTCATCATAAAATGAGCTGGAGAAGGAAATGACAAACCACTCTAGTATTTCCGCCAAGAAAACGCTACATGGGGTCATGGAAGACAACAACCAAAAAAATATAGCAGGTACTGTGTTGTCCAGCCTTTGGCTAAAGATTCCATCAGGAAGAAGCAAAGGAGAGAGGAGGGGAAAGAGTAGAGACAGACCAAAGAAAAACTCAGCCGTAGTTTATAGGCAATATATCTAGAGCTAGGAGGGACCTCAGAGACTAGCTAGTTCACCCTTCCTATTTTGTATGTGAAGAAACTGAAGCCCATGGAGGATAAGTGACTTGATTAAAGTCACACGAGTACTAAGTTTAAAGGTGATATTTGAACCTTGGTTCTCTGACTCAGAACAGAAGCTCTTTTCATTGTGCCACTCTGCTATTGCCAATGGCGGGGTACATATGGAAGGGAAGAAATGTGCTATTTAATAGTTGCTGTTAGCTCCCTCGAAACTTTAGCACCCTGTGGCAAAGGCCTTATGGCCCTACCCTAGGTAGTCCTCCAGTGCTCAGGAAGGAATTCTTCATTTGGTCTCACAAGCACTCCCGTTCACCTCCAAAATATTCCAATTTAATTCCTTTCAGTTGAATGGATTAGCCATTTTTTCCTCTGACCTTCCGGATTCAGCTTTCTATCTAGCCATCTTCTCTCTGATAAAGATTGTTTGGTTTACAGGACCGGCCAACATGCTGTGAAGATCAGCTGAAGCAGTTTTATGTTCTCCTGCCTTTATTGGTCTCCTAATTAAATTTAGCCTTTAGCCTACACATTTTCTATACTTTAGTCTCTTATTTCAAACCAACTCACCTTGCCTTTAATGTACCAACTGTGCTTCCTTCTTCCAGCTGCTCTTTATATGCATTAATTTTTCAGGTCCTTTTCATCCTGGTCTTTTCAGAGTAATAGAATCTTTGCATGCTTCCTAGCTTGGCCTTGAAGTATTGTCCTGGGTGTTCTTTTCTTGTGATTGTGCTGTGGAAAAGACTTTCTCATAATGAATGAACATTTGAAAGCATCAGGGGAACTGTGTTCTAGCAGTGTTACTTGGGGCAGATCATTCTAACTCTCTGGGCATCCGCTACTTTAGGGGGCTGGGTAATCTCTTGGGAACCCTCCAATTCTAGTATGTTTTAGTATTTTTATTGTATAAGATGATGGAATGATGGAGCTGGAAGGACCCTACGGATCCAGCCAAGTCGAGTCAACATGCATTTATTAAGCACTTACTGTGCTAAACCCTGGGGACACACAGTCAGTCAAGAAGCATTTATTAAGTTCCTACTATGTGCCAGGCACTTTGCTAAGTGAGGGAGATGTGGCAAAAGGCAGGGGGAGTCAACATTCCAACAATTCGGAATGTACAAGATAAGCACAAGATAAAATGGAGGTGGTCTTCATCCCAAGGTTGAGGCCCAGAGAGTTTAAGTAACTTTCCCTGAGTTACCCAGCTAGTTGATGAGAGAGCCAGGACTGGAATGAAAGTCTTATTTATAAAGGGAACCCCCAGATGACCTTAGATCTTGATCTGGGCTTGGAATCAGAAAGACTTGTGTTCATGAATTCAAATCCAGACTCAGACGCTTACTAGCTGTGTGATCCTGGACAGATCCCTTAACTGTCTTTGCCTTAGTTTCCTCATCTGTCAAATGAGCAGGAGAAGGAACTGGCAAACCACTTTAGTATCTTTGCCAAGAACACTTCAAATGGAACCACACTGTCAGACATGACTGAAACAACTGAATTGTGCCTTGATACCCAACCCTGGGAGCCCCTTCCCAGGTTCCTCTGGGCTGAGGCTGTGACCAATGCCACCATCCCTTAGAGACCCTGTCTGATACCCTCTCTCTGGTGAAGCCTTTGGAGCCTTCTCAGAATCATATCTTTAAATGCAAAAAGTAAAACATTGGATTACAAAGGAAATTAATTAAACTGAAATACAGCTGTAGAAAAAAGGAAGTTCAGACCCAGGTTAAGAACCTCTGGTTACCGGCATTGCTGGGCTGGACTGGGCTTCCCACACAGACACCCAGTAAGGATGTCTATACCACATGGGCTTTGGCTGCTCCTCCCAAGGTGGGGGTGGGTGAGCAGTCATTCACCACCCTCTGCATCACAGGAGCAAACAGGAAAGACCAATCCCCTGAGTCCACCCCTGTTTTGCTTTGGTCTTACGGTCTTTCCCACCCTGCACTGTGGAAAACACCAAAGATTAGGCAGTTTGACATTGGTGCAGTAGCATTTCCTTGATGAGCGGTGGGTGATCTTGCGCTCACTCCAGATATGTGGCCCATAGCTCATTCCTGCCTTCCTTTGGGAGTCAAGCCCTCTCATCAATCCTTGAGTGGGGATTAACCAAATACAGTGAGAGAGCCTCCTCCAGGCTTTGTAGCCTTCCATGGATACCAAGGCAGTGTTGGGCCAGCAGAAAGACTATGGCACCACCCAGTAGCCCTGTCTAGTATATAGTAAACACTTACTGAATGCATATTGACTGATGACTTGGTGGCAGGTATGGGTTAGACTGGCTAGCCTCTGAGGTCCCTTCCAAGTCAAAGAATTGATGTGGATTCCCAGTTAGAAGGATCTTAGAGGCCATGTGACTCTCTACTTCCCCAGCTGGGTTTGGTGGCAGGACGTCATGGGTTCACATCCCAGCTCGGTCACTGTGTAGGCTTTGCCTCTCAGAGCCTCAGTTTACTTGTCTGTAAAATGAAGAATTAGCCTAGATGGCCTTGGAGATCCCTTCCAGTTCTGGCTCAGAGACAGAGACCGACATTGGCTTCTTTTTATATCTTCAGCAAATAGCACAATGCCCGCACATAGTAGGTGCTTCCTACATATTGATTGATTGATTGATTGATTGAACATTAGATGTATTATCTTGTTTTAAGTCTCACATTAGACATAAAGCCTGCGGCAGTTAAGAGAGAGCTTGAGGGGGGAGTCAGAAAGACCCAGATTCGAATCTCACCTCTGCTCCTACTAGCTACAGGGCCCTACTCAGGTCCTCTCCATGCCCCAGGCAGCTCTGAGACTTTAAGTTACAGAAAAGCCTCTAGACTATTATAGAGGGAGTTTCATCCCTTGGAATTCTCTTTACCAGTGAAATCCCAGTTGTCCAAAATCCAAACAAACAAACCCCACACCAGTCAAATTTCCCAGTAATCCTACAAAATAGACACTATTGGGATCATTTTTCCCATTTTACTGATGAAGAAACTGAGGGTGAGACAGAAAGTGACTTACCGAAGGTCACCCAGCTAGGAAGTGACAGTGACAGGATTCGAACCCAGGTTCTCCTGGCACCAAATTCAGCCTTTTTTTCTGCTGGCCCAGAAATGAAGTGACTGGCCTTGGTCACACAGTTAGCTCCTGTCAGAGGCTGGCTTGGAAGCCCAGCCCACCTGGTCCTAGGTCTAACACTCCATCTGCTACGTTGTGTTAATTCTCATGTGAACTAATGGCTGTGAAAATATTTTGTAAACTGTTTTAGGAAGGTAAAAATTTTAAAAAGTTTTGTTTTATCTCCCACAATGCCTGGAGCAGTATTCTGTCCATAGCAGGCACTTAATAACTATGGAAGGTGATGGTGTATTATTGTTGTGGGGGTGGTGATCTCAAACAAGGGCATCCCTCCTTGGGCGCCGCTGCTAGATGTACATGTGTTTGTGTGTATGCATGTATGCATGTATGTATGTGCATATGTATTGCATATGTATGCATGTGTATGTATGTATGCATGTTTGTGTATATGTGCGTGCATATGTATGTGCATGCACATGCATGTGTATGTGTGTGCATGTATGTATCACACACGTGTTATTTCCCTGTGTACATATGTATGGTGTGTATGCATATGTGTATATGTATAGAACAGAATACAAGTTCCTTGAGGACAGGAAATACATTGCCTTTCTTTGATGTCTAGCTATGTCTAGCTCTCTAACACCCAGCAATTACTGAATGCTTTTTGATTCATTCACTAATTTACTTACACACCTGCACAACCATATCAGAGCTGGGGTTGAGGTCTTGCTGGCTGATTTCGAATTTTTATCCCCTGGACCTTGCACTGCCCACCCTATGAGGAAAAGGGGATAAGTGAACAGAGGTCAAAACTATGCCAAGAGGAAGAGGAAGAGGAGGAGGAACAGATCCTCCTCCTGGAAACTGAATCCTTGTTCCTTGGGACATGGAGAGTCCATCTCAAGATGGTTGAGGAAAGAGAGTAGCATTGAAAGGAAATCCCTGAAGTCTACCCTAAAGAGACAGAGATGGGGTGGAGAAGGGGGGAAATAGTAAAGGTACATTCCTAGAATCATGAGCTGGAAGGCCCTCCAGAGGACTATCTAGTCCATTGATTCATTTTGTAGATGAGGAAACTGAGTCCCAGGGAGAGTGTGATTTACCTAAAGCCGTACAAGCGATATGTTAAAAGTGGGAATTTGAATCCATCCTTTTCAGAAGAAAACCCACAGTACTAGAGATAGATTAAAGTTCTCTTGGGTTTTTTGTTTTTCTGGTCTTAGAGTGCCCAGATTTGACTCACACAGTTTTTCCCATAGTGCTATTTTTCCCTTACCCAATTTTGAGGATATACCAATATGTGATTTCTCCCCACCGCACCCTGGGACTACCTTGGTTTAACTACTGGGATCCTAGCACCCTTGTCTTGCTTCCAGGGAAATCCAGGACTGTAGCCACAGCAGCTGAGACTAAGTCAACTTCATCATTCTTTGACATGGTTTAGGAAAATCACCTTGGCAGATGAGTGGGAGGATGGATGGGAGTGGGGAGAGAGGCAGAGGCTATTCATTAAGAATACAGCAGTGATTCAGCGGGGCATAGCTTCCCTGCCTGTGTGGTGGCCCTGCTGGACTGAAGTCTCAGGGAAAAGCGGCTGACTCCTGGCACCCTGGGCTCTATGTACTTAGTGCTAAGGGAACTTAGAAGTCACTGAATCCAACACCTTCATTTTATTAATGAGGAACTGAAACCCAGAGAATTCAAGTGATTTACCCTAGGTCATGCAGATACATTCAAATCCAGGTCCTCTGATGGTGATGTCATTACTACCACCACCACCACTGCTCCTTCCTCCTCCTCTTCCTCCTACTACAACTACTACCACACTATTACTACTACTACTACTACCAATGATAATAACGATTTATTGTTATTAGCACCTTATTACCTCTTTTGATCCCTACAACAGTCCTTTTGAGGTACTGTTGTTATTCCTGTTGTAAAGATGAGGAAACAGAGTCTCATAGGTGTAAAGCTCCTTGCCCAGGCTCATGTAGCTAATAAGTATGTGAAGTGGGCTATAACTACTCTTTCTGTGCCATCGTTGGGCCCTGGTTCCTGTGGCCAGTATTAGCTGATTTCAGGTCTAACTAGAAGATGCTGCTGAGGGGGAGAGATGGGATAAAACAGTTGTTAGAATTTAGTCCGGAACATGTCACACACTTGCTTCAGCTTGGGGTGGGACAGACTGATAATGTCAATGTTTAAGCAAAGAAATAAGAAAAACAATGCTCAGATTATAATACTGTTAAAAATTATTGGGTATGAACTACCTATTTTCATGTCAGTATCAGTATTTATTCATAGCATATAAGTATGAACTGTTGGTAGCTGGATTTTGAGTGGAGAGAGTGTTGGGCCTGGATCAGGAGCACCTGAGTTCAAATCTGTTTTCTGCTCGCTAGCTGTGTGACCCTAGGAAAGTCACTTAACCCTGTTTGCCTCAGTTTCCTCATCTGTCAAATGAGCTGGGGAAGAAGATGGCAAGCCACTCCAGTATCTTTGCCAAGAAAACCCCAAATGGGGTCACAAAGAGTCAGATATATCTAAGTGACTCAACAGCAACAACAACAAAGTACAACCTGCATGATTTTCTCATGTGGGGATTTCCTGCATCCCCAGAATCTCCCACTGATTCCCTCTATACCTAGAATCTTAAAAAAATGAGACAGATCTCTGATTTCCTCAATGCAGGTAGCTCCTGGTGAGTAATTCCCTCTGTCAAAATAGATAAGCACCTGCCTTGTAATAAAAGCTTATAGCCTGTGGGAGTGTGGGGACTGATGTCAGGGAGCTCTGTAAACTTGGATGGGAAAAAATAGCACATTTATTTCAATGTAACTGCTTTCTTTGGTAATCCCAAATAATTTATTTTAAGCATTTAAAAGCATGATTTCCAGAAAGGAAATAAGACATAAGACAGCTATAGATGTCCCTGACACAAAAAACATTAAGAACCCCTGGTAGAAAGTTATTTAGGCAATAGTGCCAAACTCAAAGAGAAACCAATTCCTTACTGATTTAGAAAACCCTAACTTCACATCATCTACATCATAGTGTATTCTTATTTAGTTAAGCATTTTTGCTTCCATTTTAATCTGGTTTAGGACAGTGGGAAGTCAAATTCCTTGTCCAGCCATCACATGGCCTGTATATATGAGGAGTGGAAACTGAGCCTGTGTCTTTGGACTCCAAGGCAGCTATCAGTCCAGTAGGCTAGGCTGCTTCTCATCCTTGGAACAAAGTAGGTGCTTCATAAACCCTTTCTGAATAAATGAATGAATGATAGCAGGTTCCCACAAAACCAATCAGGAAACCTAGTCTCAGAAGGCAAGACAAATTACCAATCAAAAAAAAAACCTGCCTGTAAAATTAAGAGTTTTGAATTGCACAAGATCCTCTCTTGTTGAATGCTCAGGCAGAAGATAATTTTGCTTCTGAGTTTGCTATTTTTTTTTCTTAAAGGAGGGAGAATGGAGGAGAACAGTAAGACCGCCTCCAGATCCTTTTCACAAACCCCCATCTTGGCAGACAAAGGCACAAATTCCAAGGGCCTCGACCTGCTTCTTCAGTGTTTTCCTGAGTACTTGAGGCCAGTGGTCAACAGAAAGATTTTTTTTTCCCTTTGGATTTTTAGGAGTCAGATTGAAAGTTGCTACCTCTCAGCCATTTTTGAGGGATGTAGACTTCTGATTTCATTGCTATAAGGAACAAACACCCTGGGGAGGAAATGTCCTTTACCAGAGCAAGTTGGTACCACTTCTGTAACTTAGATGGTTGCTTGGGGGCATTTTGAGGTCAAGTGACTTGTCCAGGGTCATTCGTCTGATATGAATCAGAGGTGGAACTCAGACCTGGATCTCTCTGGTTCCAAGGCCAACTCTGTAGCCATTCCCACTTCCTGTCTCATTTCTTGCTTAAAAGAGATGTTTTCTCCTGCAGGATCCAATCTTTATCCAAAATATACGTAAATTCCATATGGCACATTTGGCAATTATAAACAACTTAAAATAAGTAGCAGCAAAAGCCAAAGCTTCTATGAGGTGTCCCCATCATCAACAAGTCACTGGGGAATAGATGAGGAGGAACGGTAATTGTCAGTATTTGCCAGCAGGTGGCGATAGTGTTGCCTTTTCTTTTAAAAAGATGCTATTGCCTGTATTGTAAAAAAAATAATGATGATACTATGTATTTATTGCCTGTACTTTAAAAAATACTATGTGTTTATTTCCTGTGCTCTGAAAAGATAACTATGTATTTATTGCCTTTACTTAAAAATGCTATGTATTTATTTACTTACACTCTTGCTAGTATAAGAAATAGAAACTCCCAAATATTGCTTTCTCTTTCATGCATCAGGTACTTGGGAATGATTAACTCCTTAGACTGGGAGACAGAAAAGCTGCTTCTACCATCTTTTGTCTGTGATCACGCCAGGCAGGTTAGGTGACTAGAGAGATAGGAATACGTGAAGACTGGGTAACTTACAGAAAACACAGGGGAGACCTGGTCGCCATCTTCAGCATTTGAAGAGCTGTCAGTAGGGAAGAACAAAGACTCCCTAGATATGGCTGGAATCAAGCAATCAGTAAACATTTACTAAGTGCTTGCTAGGTACCAAGCACTGTACTAAGTACTGGGACTAGGACCATCTAGCCCAACACCCTCATTTTACAGATGAGGAAGCTAAGGCACAGAGTGGTTCAGTGACTTGCCCCAGGTCACACATGTATTAGGTAGCAGAACCTGGGTTTGAACTGATTCTAGACTCAGCTGTCTTCCATACCACATTGTCTTGTCTGACTTTGTCTGCTTGGTCTCGAGAAGGCAGAATTAAGAACAGTGGGTAGAAATTACAAAGGGGTGGGTAGGATTTTACTGTAAGGAAAAATCTTTCTGACAATTAGGATTATCCAAGAGGGAAGCAAGTTGAAAGGAGGGAGTCCTCCTTCACTTTAGGTCTTCAAGCAAAAGGAAGGAGATGAAGCACTTTTTATGTGCAAGACCGTAAGAAGAGAGCAAGAGGAAAGGGATTAGAAGCATGGAATTGTAGTGTCTTCTCTAGGAGTGCAGCCACAAAAAGGAGGTGAGGAACAGGGTGGCAGCTAACATAGATGGACCAATCAAGTGGGTATTTTTTGAAGACAGGGGAGAGATGGGAAGGTTCAGGTAAGCAGCCGGTAAGATGGAGATTGAAACTGTGCTAAGAGATTTTTAAAAATAGCGTCTCATTTGCTCCTCATGACAGCCATTCAAGGTAGGTGCTGTCATTACACACACCCCCCCCACACACACACTTTTTACAGTTGAAGAAATGGAGGCAGGCAGAAGTTCAGTCATTTGCGCAGGGTAGCATAGTAAGTGTCTGAGGCTGGATTTGAACTTGAGTCTTCTTGACTCCACCCAGTGCTCTATCCACTGCACTGTCAGTTATGACTTGTTAACATGATTGTCGAGGAGGCTATTGTCAGGCCCAGATTGGACCCGATGTGACCTCCTTTCCAGTTCCGAGAGTCTGTCATACAGTCTGTGACATCTTTTGAATCCATGCCCTCCCTGCTATGAGCAGAAGAACATGCCAAGGACAGATGGGGATACAATGATACAAACAAACAGTGGATGTCCACGAAGAATTTACATTCTGTTGTACATGCAAATACCAATAGTACAAGAAAAATCCAGGAAGGACAAGGAGCCCCAGCAACTGGGG
>CM053581.1:347095959-347108133 GCA_028627135.1 Pseudochirops cupreus
ATTTCTCTAATCCAGTGGTTCTCAACCTTCCTAATGCTGTGACCCTTCAACACAGTTCCTCATGTTGTGGTGACCCCCAACCATAAAATTATTTTCCTTGCTACTTCATAACTGTAATTTTGCTACTGTTATGAATCTGTCTGATATGCAGGATGTATTTTCATTGTTACAAACTGAACATAAACCACAGGTTGAGAACCGCTGCTCTAATCAATGGTGATTTAGAGCATTTTTCATATGCTTATAGATATCTTTAATTTCTTCTGAAAACTGCCTGTTCATATCATTTGACCATTTATCAACTGGGGAATGACTTGTAGTCTTATAGATTTGCCTCAATTCTCTGTATATTTTAGAAATGAGGCCTTTATCAGAGACACTGATTGTAAAAATTCTTTCCCAATTTTCTGCTTCCCTTTTAATCTTGGTTACATTGGCTTTGTTTGTACAGAAACTTTTCAATTTAATGTAATCAAGATTATCCATTTCACATTTTATAATGCTCTTTAACTCTTGTTTGGTCATAAAGTCTTCCCTTCTCCATAAATCTGACAATTAAATTATCCCTTGCTTTCCCAGACTGCTGACAGTATCAGCCTTTATACCTAGATTGTGCATCCATTTAGACTTGATTTTAGTATATGGTGTTAGATAATGGTCTATGTCCAGTTTCTGCCATACTGTATTCCAGTTTTCCCAGCAGTTTCTGTCAAATAGTGAGTTCTTATCCCCCAAACTGGGGCCTTTGGGTTTATCAAACAGCAAATTACTATAATCGTTGACTACTGAGTCTCATGTACCCAATCTATTCCATTGATCTGCTACTCTATTCCTCAGCCAGTACTAAGTAGTTTTGATGACTAATGATTTATGATAGAGATTAAAATCTGGTACGGCTAGGCCACCTTCCCTAGCATTTCTTTTCATTAACTGCCTTGATATTCTGGACCTTCTGTTCTTCCAAATGAATTTTGTCACCATTTTTTCTAGTTATATAAAGTAATTTTTTGGTAGATTGATTGATATGGCACTAAATATGTAATTTAATTTAGGTAAAATTGTCATTTTTATTACATTGACCCATGAGCTGGGTTTTTTCAGTTTTTTTTTTCCAGTTTTTCCAGTTACTTAGATTTGACTTTATTTGTGTGAAGAGTGTTTTGTAGTTGTGTACATATAGGTCCTGGGTTTGTTTTGGCAGGTACCATTTAAGGTTTCTTGGCAAAGATACTGAATGGTTTGCCACTTCCTTCTCCAACTCATTTTACAGATGAGGAAAATGAGGCAAATAAGGTTAAGTGACTTGGTTCAGGGTCACATAGCTAGCATCTGAGATCACATTTGAACTCAAGTCTTCCTGACTCCAGGCCTGGTTGCCCCAACAATCCTATAAGGTAGATGCTATTATACCCCCATTTTTTAGATGAAGAAACTGAGATCAAATGACTTGTCCAAGATCAAACAGCTAGGAAAGGTCTAAGTCCAGATTTAAACTCAGATCTTCCCAACTCCAGGCCCAATGCTCCATCTATTGCACCACTTGGCCACCTGAGGGAACCATGTTAAAAAGGCTGCCTAAGAAACTTCTTTACCCCAATCCTGGGAAGGAGCTTTGAAATCTTACTTCCTCCAGCTAATAAACCCCACAACCTGACAAAGGAAAATCTCCTGCCCTCATTAACAGATGAGTCCCAAGGAGAACCTCAGGGAGTAGCAGAGATCCTACACTCGTTCCAGTCCAGATACACCCATCACCAATTATTTTGTACTGTCACGCTCTAAATCTGTTCCTTATCTCCCTCCTGGACCAAAAGCCTCTAAGTGCCTGGCTCAGAGTCAGCACAGAGTAAATGTTTTTTTTTCTCATTCCCTTATGAAGATAAGGCTTGTATCTTATCAAAGCTCCGAACCTCTCCCAATGCCTACAACAGTTCTCTGGCAGCGGCAGGTACCTCACACACTCACAGTAACTGAAATGTTCATAGCTTAGTCTTGTTTCATTTTTTATGCTTCTGTCTCCCTCAGCTCTGAACACAGTGGTCGGCATGGACGAAGTGCTTCACAAATGCTCACCCATTGTTGATTGACAGCTGTCGACCTTCTAAGTTGTCTTAGGCTGGAAAAACGTTTCACCCTGTCCTTTTATGGGTTCTGCCCCTCCAGAATTTCTTTTGAGACATTGTTTAAAGCTGTCTGGAGGGGTTTTAGGGAGAGTTCAGGAGAGCCCCTGCCTTTTTCTCCACCATCTTGGCTCTGCCCCCAACAGCTTACTTCGGAAGATCTCTTTATGAAGACCAACCTGAAGCTGATACAAAATGTGGCTCACAGAATCCTTACAACTTGGTGGCCTGGGTTACCACAGAGATGACCTTTTTCCTCAACAGAACTAAGTCTGGTAGTCCTTAATATCGCTGCACTGAATCGAGATCCCACTATACCAAGGGTCTTCATGAGAGATAAACTTGAGCAGAATAGGAAGGAAGATAAAGGAGGCATTTCCCATATCATCATTCCTCGGCCTTCTCTTCCCCTTGCTGGTGCTACCTTTTCCAGGGGCCAATGGTCTTCAAGGTGCTAAGGGCTCCCCACCTGAACTCATCTCTCTCCTCCTTGCCCTACCTAGGAACATTCAATGCTGAAGATTTCCTTCTCATCTTTTTACACTTCCTTGTAGGATCATTAGATTCAAAGTCAGAAAGGGCCAAAGAAATCCTGTAATTCAACCTTCTTATTTTATAAATGTGAGGAAATTAAGACCCCCAAGATGTGTGACTTTCCCAAGGTCACTAAGGTAGTGGAGCTAAGGTCCAAACCTGGGTTCTTTGTTTCTAAATCAAGTGCCCTCTGCACTAAACTACAATATCTCCCATGTTTCCTTTCTGCAGGGTCCTGCTCTCTGAAAGAGTCCCTGCTGAGGTGTGAATATGTGCTAATGAGCCCCTTCAAGTCCCTTCAAGTCCCTTCTCTGACACATACTGGATGGAGGATCCAAGGCAAGTGATTTAAACTCTCAGTGCCACAGACTGCTCTAAGATGACCAATTGCCGAGGAGATGCTGATCTGCACTGTTAAAAGGAAGGGTTTCTCAGCAGAGCACACTATTCATGTGACCTCAAGCAAATCCCAGCCTCCTTAGGACTCAGTTTCCTCATTTAAAAAATGGTAGATTGGACTAGATAGCCACTTCCAACTCTAGGATCATGTGACAATCTCAGTCTCAGTTTCCCCATCTGTAAATACAATGAATTTGCACCAGATGGTCTCTGAGGTCCCTTCTAGCTCTGAATAATTGGTCTTATGATACAAATCTATCATTCTCCTACCATGCTCCTCCTCTGATGTCCCATCATGGTGTGACAATGACATTGGGTTCCTGAAGGTCACATCAACAGAACATGAACAGTTCCCACCAAGTTGGAAAGACTTGTATGTGGCCTCATGATAGACCATGTTAGCCATACTGGACCAGTCTCTCAATTTTACGTGACGCATCACCAACTTGGTGAAGGATAAGAAATTCTTGGGCCACAGCACTTCACAAAGACCTTCTCTTAAGTCACAGAATATATCCTACCATTGTCAGGGGAAGGAGGACCCACACTGAAATTAATCACGGAGTCTTGAAGGATTTGGGCTTTGTTTACTATTACAAGAGTATTATTGGCTATTATTAGAGAATTACTATCATTCCATGACTGAATCATCATGATTGATATCTGAATAAATCAGTAGAAGGTAAGTGGATCTTGTAGTTCAGTCATTTCAGTCATGTCCAACTCTTCATGACCCTATTTGTAGTTTGCTTGGCAAAGGCACTGGAGTGGTTTGCCATTTCCTTCTCCAGCTCATATGACAGATGAGGAAACTGAGGCAAACAGCATTAAGTGACTTGCCCAAGGTCACACAGCTAGTGAATATCTGAGGTGAGATTTGAACTCAGGAAGAAGAATGTTCTTGACTTACACCCACTGGGCCACCTAGCTGCCCTGAAGATCTTCAGACTATCCACAGTAGAAGTGCAAATCATAAAAGATGTGATTTGATTTGAAAAATAGTTAAGCTAGCCCTGACACCTTTGTTATTGATTAACTTGTTGGGTTGAATAAACAGTGTTGGAGATTAAACACTGAATCACAATAATGATGAAATTCAGCCCGGAGAGACAGAAGGAAATACCTCCCTCCCTTCTTTGCATCCCAGTGAGGTATGATTGAGTAGTAGGGTGGCTAGAACACTAGGCTTGCAGTCAGGAAGCCCTGAGTTCAAATTTGACTTCAGATACTTACTAGCTACGTCTCCCTGGGCAAGTAAACAAACCTCTCCTGACCTGTGTCCTCATGTGTAAAATGAATAAGGTCCCTTCCTGTTCTAAATCAGTGCTGCAAGGCAGCTAAGCAGGGCAGTGGATGGTTTTCTTTGTTGTTTATCCTTCAGTCTCGACAAGGACCAGTGATCACTAGGGTGATGTCCTGACTTGTGGGTGAATTGGATTGAAGGGAGGCAGAGCTGTGCAAAGTCACCAGCCTCACTCTCTCCTCCAGAGTCCCCAGAGTCCAGTGGCAGGACAAAAGCAAAGACAGTACATAGAGAACTAGATGAGATTCGGATCTGAGTTCAAATTTGACCTCAGACACCTAGTACCTGTGAGACCTTAGGGAAGTCACTTATTCTCTGTCTCCCTCAACTATGAAATGAGGGTGATAATAGCACCCACCTGCCAGGGTGGTTGTGAGGGTCTAAGGAAAAAATCTTTGTAAAGCGTTTAGTACACAACAGTGCTTAATAAATGCCTGCTTCCTTCCTATAATATAGGTATGTGACTTTTGGTGAGTTGTTGCAATCTAGTTTTCTTGTGTTTAATAAAAGCACCCACATCTCTGGGTTGTGAGCATCCAATGAGATAATAATACAGGCCAAGCACTTTGTGATCCTCACAAAGCTGTGTCCATGCCACTGCACACATTGACCGATACAGTGGATGTGTTGCTCCTAGGGCTTTGTAGAACCTTCTTTCTTGGCTACAAGTGATGTTCCCACTGGGCAGGGAGAATATATTAAGAAATGAAAGTGATAGAAAAACAAAAGATGCCAATTCAATATTTATTTTCTAAAACCAAGAAAAACCTGCCCTTGTGGGCAGGCCGCCAAGCAGCCTGCATTTTTTCTCAGATTCCTGGGATTCAACCAAACCAATGTTTCACATGGACAGGCAGGTCCCAGCTCCCTATGGGGTGTGGTTGGTCTAGTAGTTGGTCCAGTGCACCAGAAAATCAAGATTTTTTCATGTCGTCCTCCTTCCCCCAGATCCCTGCCAGCTCCCAGAGACAGGGCCCTGGATGTAAGTGACTATTTGGGTTTTGAAGTTGTAGTTCAATAGAATCCTGTTCACTTAACTAGGACTGCTCTCCAAAACCTCTCGGTGAGTATTAAATCATGTTATTAATATTAAATTATTATTATTAAATAAATGAGCCTCAAAGAGTGGCCAGCTGCTCTTAAAAACTGTTTGTCCTACCTGCCACTGGTGAGATTTGTCTGGGATTTTTAGCAAGCAGGTGAAGTTAATAATGTAAAATGTGAAGGCAGCAGAGTACTTCTATTCACAGGCGATCAATCTGATATTGATTTGCCCAAGAGAAGAAAACTATGCTGCAGAAAAATGGTTTATTTATACTGATAAAAGAAAAAGAGCTTGCCCATCCTGGAGAGCAGTGCTTTTGTAATCATTCTTTACAAAAACTATGAAACAGGCCATATAACTAACAATCCACATTTCTATAGGGTTTTAAGATTTGTTACAAAGCCCTTTTCCCTTAACATTGTTACCAGTGAGATGGCATTTCTCATTTACTGAACTGCAAGGGATGTCTTCAAGCATTTGTTGTTGATGAGTCATTCCTTAATTGTGTCTGATGCATTTCGGGGCTTTCTTGGTAAAGACGCTGGAGTGCTTTGCCACTTCCTTCTCCAGCTTATTTCACAAATGAGGAAGCTGAGGCAAACAGGGTTAAGTGACTTGCCCAGGGTCACACAGCTAATAAGGGTGTGAGGTCAAGTTTGAACTCAGGTCTTCCTGTCTCCAGGCCTGGCATTCTACCCACAGTGCCACTTAGCTGTTTAACCCATCATTAAGAAAGAATCCCTTCTACAGATGAGGGGATAGAGTCTCAAAGAGCCTGTGACTTAAGCAGTACAGGTATTACGGGAGGAGGGGAAGGGGTCCGTGTTGGATTCTTTAATTAGGCTCCAATGATCTCACTGACAAAGAGACTGGAAGAAAGAGACAACAGAACTCTATAGATCTCTAAGATGGTTATGAAATGTGAAAAATTGATAGACATTGTCATTCATACATGTAAACTCCCTTAAGCTAAAAAGACAAGTTATTCAGACCTGTTTCCTCATTTGTAAAATGAGTGGGTTGGACTAGATGGCCTTCAAGGTCCTCGCCAGCTCTAGATCTAAGATTTCATGTTCCTGTAACGTGGTTTTAAAATATTTTAAAAAGCAAGACGGTGTGTTACACCATAAAAGACTGGATTTGGAGTCGGAGAACATTAGTTCTAAACTCAGCTGGTAGTGTATGCATTACTGTCTGCCATTTTAATCATGAAGAAACGGAGGCCCAGACTTGTTAAGATTTGCCCAAGATCAAACAGCTGGTGCACAGAGAAGCCTGGTCTCGAATCCAGGACACTGACCCAAGTCCAGTAATCCTTCTGCCATCCCATCCCCGCTTCCCACCAGGCTGCCTTGATAAGCCTGAGAGTGAACTTGGAACAGCTTCTTTTCAGGGAGAGCCTTTGCCCAAAACTTTCTGCTTTTCAATTCAAAACAACAAGCCTTTATTAGGAACCTGCTATGTGCCAGGCAATGTGCTGGGCTCTGGGGATACAATGACAAGAAGGAAACCAGCACCTGCCCTCAAGGAGCTTACAATCCATTTGGAATGACACAGTGAATGCTCCCATAGGCCAGAAGTAGAAGGGACCTCAGAAGCTACCTGTTCCAACTCCATTTTTCAGATGAGGAAACTGAGATCCCTGGATGTAATGTGACTACTTGGGTTTATATGCTCTTGTTTTTCCTAGTTCAATAGAATCCTCTTTACTTAACTAGGACCACCCACCAAATTCTCTCAAAGTGATTATTAAATCGCTTTATTATTATTAAATCATTTTTATTTTAAAAATGAGCCTCAAATCACTGAGATTCAAAAATGAAGATTCCAGAGAGGTCTGTCCAAAGAGATGACAGCAGCATTAAAAAAAACCAAACAAGATTCCAGACCTTCATCTCAGTCTCAGAGACTCATCAGCCTCACAGCAGGACACAGATTCCGCTTTTCTGAAGGCGAGACAAATGCCAAAGGCAGTGGAAGGGAGACAAGGGCTACACAAGTCCCTTGGCCTGCCAGCGATTTCCTTACCTCTGACAGTTGCCAAACGAGCTGGGCTTGGCAGCCCGTCCAGTGTTTAAAATGCCATCAGATGTAAACTTAGACGGCCCTGCCAAGGAGGCTGAAACAGTTGTTCCGGACTCCAGATGAACAGGGCCTAACTGGTCACATTGGACGTGGGGGCGCCCTCGTTGCCACCATCTTGATTCAGTGTCTGCCTCTTGTATTCAGCTGTGCTGTACTGTATCACTTTTAATTCAAGCAGAGTCACTGAGCAAAGGAGGGAAATAGATTTCTGCCACTAAGGTCATGGGTCTGCATCCCACAAATGGATGGCTACCAGCCAAGAATTAACCAACCATTCACTTTCCCTCCCCAACCCTTCTGGGTTTGCAGGGTCATATCTACAAGGGAAATTTAGCTTCAAATTCTACAGTCTAATGCTCCTACAAGTGAGTTCTGCCTCCACTTTCCCCTTCTTTGCTATCCATCCTCAATGGTGATATCAAATTGATCTTGTTGCGGAGTCATTTTTTCAGTTGGGTCCAACTCTTCATGGCCCATTTAATGTTTTCTTGGCAAAGATACTGGAGTGATTTGTCATTTCCTTCTCCAGCTCATTTTACAGAGGAGGAAACTGAAGGAAACCTAGTTAAGTGACTTGCCCAGGGCCACACAGCTAGTAGCTGAGGCTGAATTTGACTCCAGAGCTCTTGTACTTGTAATGGTAATGAAATCTGAAGATCCCTATGGACTGGAAAGCTAAGGAGTACTTAGCAGCTAGTTTTAAATTAAGCCTCCATTAAAGAAACAGAAGGTTATGTTGCCGACATAACAGTAAGGGGCTGAACAGGGAGGAGCTATACCATATTTAAGGAAGGGCACAAGCTAGAAAGTCAGAACTTCTTGGGATGAGCACCTGAAGGCTGCGCTGCTGCTACTGGACTGGAACTTCCGTGGAGAAAGTGATTTTGATTTTGAGAATGGAAGAAAGTGATTTTGATTTTGAGAACGCAACTATTGAACACTTCTGAGGGCCAGGCAGAGCTGCTGAGGAGCTACTGAGGAGCTGCTGAGGATTTCCAAGGGCCAACTGGAGCTGCCAGGGGAAGCATGACTGTGGTGTTGGTACTTTGTCTGTCTGTGGCTCTGTTAAGTTTTCTCTTCCCAGGAACAGAAGCTGTGAAGGACTTGAGGTGGACTAGATACTGTGACCTTTAATACGCAGATGGAACTGCACAGAGAGCTGGACAAGGAGCTGGGAGCTGTCTGCCTTTGAACTCAGGTGGCAGTTGGTTAGACTCAGGTGAGAGCTGGGACCATGGAAGAGGAGCCATGGAAGCTGAAAGCCTGCCCTGAGTCAAGATGAAAAAACTTCTCTGTGGGTACTGAGTAGTGACTGATGAAATTGTGATTTACTAGTGACTGAGGGGTGGATGGTCTGTGTATTTTCCACCACCCCTTAAGAGGGTACTGAGTAGTGAATGATGACTGAGTAGTGACTGGTGACTGAACAGTGACTGATGACTGAATAGTGACTGATTTGTAACTTAGTGTAACCCATGGGTGGAGGACTTTTAGTAACTCAATCATTCAATCATAAAGTACAAAAGGTCAGTGACTGATTCATTAAATGACTGTACTTTGTTCAAAACTATGTGACTACTCTGGTGAAAACTACATGGCCATTTTAGTGATACTTTGTTGAGCTATGACATGGTGAATGCTGTATTTTGATTTTCTGTGAATGTTTTTGCTCTGATCTGTTATTGAATAAATAGAGAGTTTGCTATACTATGTAATTAGAAGTGAACTTTGAAAGCTGTTCACAGCAGCATTCTTCTGGCTTTACAGTACTACACCACCCAGCTGCCCTAAATTGATATTACTAATGCACAAATCTAACTACATCATTCTCCTGCTTTCTTGCCTCTATGACAGGGCAGTGTGGTACAGTGAAAAGAGATCCTCTAGAGTCAGAGGGCCTGGGTTCAAATTCTGCCTCTGACCCTGGGTGATCTTGAGCAAACCACTTAATGAACATCCTAATGCCTCAATTTTCTCATGTGCACAACGAGAGGGTTAGACTAGATGTCCTCTCTTCCAGGTCTAGATGTGGGATCCTATCCTTCCAGTATGACTTTACTTAATGCTACTGTCCTTCATACATTCTATGCTCTAAGCAAACTCACTTATTTCTTGTTTCTAAGAAATGATATTCCACACACAAACTCTGGTTCCTCATACCTAGAATGTACTCCTTCCCTTTCCTCCCCTCCCCCATTCCTCTCCCCCCATCCCACTCACTAGTACCCTCCCCCCTCAATAAATTGCCCCTGAATATATTGTGTATTTATTCTGCTATGTAAATACATTCTGTGGTTTCCTCCCTACAGACCAGAAGCTCCTTGAGGTCAGGAACTGTTTTGATTTCGTATTCTCAGAGCCTAGGACAATGCCTGGCATACACTAGGTGTCTAATTAATGCTTTTCAAATGAAATACTTGAAAGAAACAGTCTTTAAAAAGTGTTGCTGATATTTTAATTTTAACACCATATTCACCATCACACACACACACACACACACACACACACACACACACACAATCTTCCCTCTCAACATTAAAATTAACAAAACCACTCCTCTAACTGCATTCCACATAACATTCCACAGCTCCGACTCCATCCTCTCCATCAACAGGAGGGAGGGCTAAGACCAAGCTTAACCACTGCACTCAGACAAAGCCTTCCTGCCTCTTACATCTGTTTTCATTTACATTAACGCAGTCACATAAGCCCTTGTATAAATGAGGCTTTAGGAGCTTGGTCCAGCTTTCCTCTGGGTGTCAGGGTTCAAAGACACATTGGTTTTTAGGAAAACTCTGTCCAGCACTTCCTGTTTTTCAATTCAATGTCACAAGCTTATTAAGCACCTACTATATGCTAGGTAGGGCAGCTAGGTGACCCCATAGTGGATGGAGTGCCAGGTCCAAATCTGGCCTCAGATACTTCCTAGCTGTGTGACCCTGGGCAAGTCACTTCACCCTATTTGCCTCAGTTTCCTCATCTGTAAAACAAGCTGAAGGAGGAAATGGCCAACCACTCTATTATTTTTACTAAGAAAACCCTGAATGAGATCAGGAAGGGACTAAAAAAAAGATCGAACAACTATTGAGATACGATTTAAAAAAAGGAAACAGCACATGACATACAAGCTGTAACATTTAAAAACTGCACAAAGATTTGAGACACCCTGTATTCTTTTCATTCTTTCTTTGCTCAGTTAGTTCTTTCAAAACGATACATTTTTATTGATATCTTGCTTCTCTACCGCCAACATCTCCTAAAGGATCCCTCTTGCCTCCCCTCCCAGAGAGCCATCCATTATAACAGAGGATAACTGAGAAAGGGAAAAACGTTTCAGCAAAACTACCCAGTACATCAAAAGCATCTGA
Organism: Pseudochirops cupreus; assembly: GCA_028627135.1. Lineage (NCBI taxonomy): Eukaryota > Metazoa > Chordata > Mammalia > Diprotodontia > Pseudocheiridae > Pseudochirops > Pseudochirops cupreus. The sequence goes on from CM053581.1 coordinate 347,106,814, forward strand.
TATTTTATCAGTCATCTTATCTTTCAGGTCTTCCCCCATTTCTCAGAATTTCTTTTATCTGTCATTTCTTACAGAGTAATTATATTTCGTTCCATTCATATAGCCCAGTTTGCTCACTCATCCTCCACCTATGGGCAGCCAATGTGTGTCCAAGCTTTTTTTTTTTTTACTTTGACTACAATGATATTAAATAAATTAATTTATTTATTTTCTTGTTTATATCACTCATTTCCATGAGATTTTGAGTTACAAATTTTCTCCCCATCTTCCCCTACCCACCACCTCAAAACAGCCATGCCATTGTATAGCCCCTCCCCCAATCTGCTCTCTTCTATGTCTTCCCTACTGCAGTGCCCATATATCTTGATTCCCAGTTGCATGTAGTTAATAATAATAATAATTACATATATATATGTATATGTATAGACATATATATATATATATACACATATGTATTTTTAACATTTGATTATAGAACTTTAAAATCTAGATTCTTTCCCTTCCTCACTCATCACCCACCCCTACTGGAAGGACAAGCAACTCAATACAGGCTGTGCATGTGTAATTACACAGAACATCCCCACAGTGGACATATTGTGAGAGATTGATTATGTGTCCCTCCTTCCTATCCCTCTCCCCCCTTCTCTATTCTCTACCCTGTCCCTGCCCCTTTACAGAAGTGTGTGCTTCTAGCAACCCTCCCCCCTCCCCCTGCCCTCCCCTCCATCATCCCACCTTTCATCCCCATCCCCCCTACTCTCCTGTGTGGCAAGATACTCAATTTAGGGTTTATGTCATTCCTTCTCTAAGCCAAATTCAATGAGAGTAAGGTTGACCCATTCCCTTTTGCCTTCCTGTTCTTCCCCTCCATTGTAACAATTATCCCTAGCCTCTGCTATATGAGATGATTAACCCCATTCTGTCTCTCCCCATCTCCTCTCATCCTAATCCTCTCCCACCTCAGAATTTCACCTTTTAAAGTGTTGTCCCTGCCTATTCAATTGATCCTGTACCCTCTATGTACACATATACACACATACTCAGATATGTGTTCATATGCATATATAAATCCTCCTATATAGACAAATGTGTATGTATACATACATATACATTTATATTCTCTTCATGTATCCTCATACTGAGAAAAGTTTCATAAGTTATAATTATCGTTTTTCCATGTTGGCATGTAAATAGTTCAACTTTGATAAGTTCCTTATGATTTCTTTTCCATGTTTACCTTCTCATGCTTCTTGTATTTGAGTGTTAAACTTTCTTTTCAGTTCTGGTTTTTTCAGAAAGAATGTTTGAAAGTCCTCCACC